>CM040124.1:123236701-123836701 GCA_022559845.1 Amorphophallus konjac
TTTGTAATAACCCAAAAAATGAAAGAATACTTGTAATAATAATAACCATATAATATTTGTGGAGAATAAAATTTGGAAGAATAAAACCTTTGAAACAAAACTTGATAATAATTAAGTTAAAACATATTGGGCCTTAAAATAGTTAATTAAGGTAAATGGGCTAAGTGGGCCTTAATAAGAGTTGGTCAGATTAAATGGTTTAAATCTGTGAATCTAACATTGATTAAGAAAACCGTAAAAAGGTTTAGTCGGCCAGTAGAGGGGCAGGGACTGTGTTTTGGGTAAGGATAGACTAGAGGTACATATTAACCTATTTAGGACTCTAATTAGTAGAAATAAAATTGTATTAGGATACCTTGGGGTTAGAGTCTATAAATAGGACTCCCCTGAGTGCAGTAAAACCCTATTGCTGCGAAGGGAGTCTGGGCATGGAGGAGCCAGTTCATGGGTTGTTCGTGAGTGGTTTTTTGTGGTTCTTCGTCCTTTAATCGTCTCTAAGGTAGACATTCTCCCAAGCAAAACCATAATAATTCATCATTCCAGATAGAGTTGCATGTCTTCGTAAATTATAGACTCTCATCGTCATGCTTTATCATGTATTTAAGCATAATTTTGATTTTAAGTGCAGTTGGGCACTTGTTTCTGTGTAAAAAGAATTGGCGATAGATGTAGTAGACGTCGATAAATATGTGTCTTTCAAGGCGGATGTGAATTCTTGAATTTGCAACCAACCTTTGGACGCGTAATGATACATGTCTGTCGCGAACGACGCAAACTCTTCCTTTTTCATAAATTGCATCCAAAGTTTAAGAAAAATTTTAACTCATGATCTAAGCTAGTAAAAAATAACCTACATGTTTTCATGATCCCTAGAAAATACCTGTAATTATCATGCCCTTAGTTTCGAAAAAGATCCTTTATATGCATAAGAGCTACTGTTCATTGTGAACGACATCACGAAACAGAAAGGAAATATGCGGGAAAACCAAGACCACAAGAGTTGCTCTCCATGGGTTTTAGCGGAAAATAAATGGAAATAAATCAGAAATCACGCATGAGTGCATGTGTGATGCATGATGTGTGATCGCTAGGGGTCAGGGACCCCAAAAATAGAAAGAGTAAGTGATCGCGAGTATACCTTGGATGCGAGAGATTTGTGTGAGTTCTTTCTTTCTCTTCTCTCGGCCGACCGATGAAGAGAGTTTTCTTTTTGATTACCCTTGCACGCAAACAAAGAAACACCAAATATGGATTAGAAATAATGTAGTGTAGTTCAATTCCTTGTGATGAAAGCAGTGAAATCGTGAATAAATACACACCTTGTTGGTGTTGTTTAAACCCCTTTAAGATGCAAAGGGTAGGAAAATGCTATGATGGAATGAGATTTTGTGTAGAAAAGCATAGATACGGAGCTCTCTCAAGAAGAGAAACGAAATGCAAACGAAAATAAAGAATGATGCATGCAATTAATGGAAGCAAAAACACTAGAAGAATAAGGGAAAGAAAGGCTTATTGCGGTGCCGATGGCGAGCTTTAAGGAGGGCTTCGGCAGCATGAGGATGATGTTCACGGGCGGGGAGAAGAGATGGCCTTTTCTCTTGAGTGGACGAGCACTCGAAAATCTGGCATAACCTCTCCTTAATCTCTCACGAGCTAGGAAGTGATTTGGCCAGCGTTTCCCCCTCCTCTTGAAAGGATTTCGAAGTCATTTGTTTGTGGGAGGGGGTGCCCTATTTATAGGAAAATTGGGAAATAATGCATCTTTGGATGGAGACGCCTTCATTAGACCGCGTCCCCCTTACTAGATGCATCCTTACCTGGCAAAATAATATTTTTTATTTGACGCGTCCATGGCATGGGACGCCATCTTTAGACGCATCCCCTATAGTGGACGCGCCCACTTTCTTCACAGCTCCAGACACTCTTGTATATGGCTTGCATATGTTTTTGATGATAACTAAACATTATAGTTTGATGAGAACTAAACTTTATAGTATGAGGATTCATGATGCTACCTGGCTATGTGATAATCAAAGAGTCAGTGTGCTCTTGTTGTTTATGTATGGTCGTGATGGCAAATGGCAATAGTACATGGTCTTGATCCTTACTTGATTGAATTGGTTTTACAAGAGGCAAGAGGTTTCATAATCTCTTTAATGTGAACAAGCATGGTATTAAACCTTGTCTATCTTGCTTGCAAGATCAAACTTATAATCTCATGGTAGTCGCCTGTTAAACCAAACATGTGGATAAGTACCTTGCCTTTCTACAATTCAACACAGGTGGTATATGTCATTTACTGTCAAGAACCATTGGTAATATTCTTACCTTGTTATAGCATCAATCTCACCATGGGTATTCCATATACTTCCCTTTTATAGATTTCACTCATGGTAATTGAAGTTCACAATGGTTGCATGGATTGACAGCTTACAAGTTTGGTTTGAATGCATAAGTTCTTTGATTGCATAAGTCCTTCATTCCAATCATGGTCAAATGCTCAAATGGTCTAAACCTTCCTAATGCATAAATCAAGTTAAACCAAACTCAAAATGCATAGAATTGATGAGGACATGAAGCTCTTGACTTATGGGCATGTTTCATTGGGCTAACTATTCATTTTTGTAGGTCTGGGCAACTTCGGTCGACCAACGAACCTTGGCCGGTAGACCAAAATTGACAGAATCAAAAATTCTCACTCTCTGCAGATGTTCGGTCGACCGCCACCACAAGATCGGTCGACCGACCCAAGTGTTCCGGTCGACCGACAGACCCAAAGCCCCCAATATTGACTTTTGATTTCAAGCTCGTGGAGAGGAATCTTCACCCAATTGTTTAATCCCACTACCCCCAATTAAGCCAGGATTTGTGGATCTGGTCTGGGGGCATGTCTCTTGACCATCCAAGAGATATAAAAACAACTTAATGGGGTCATAAACTCTAATCAACTAAGAGATCCAAGGGGAGGCTGTCAAAGGAGGAAGAAGATGGTACTGTAGCTCCGTGAACAGTACCTTGAGCAGCAAGTTCATCATCTATTTCCAAGGTGATTCACGCTTAATCTGAAGCTAGCAACTTCCAAGGAAGTGAAGAAGCAAGCAAGCAAGGATTCAAAGGAAGACTATTGAAAGGAAGTGTAGAATCAAGCAAGGCTTTCAAGGAAGATCAAAGGAGCTGTCCAAGGAAGAAGAAGCTGCTACTGTAGCCGTGAACAGTACTTCGTGGAAAGATCTCTTCATCCCTTCTCAAGATCTTCAAGCTTCATCTAAAGTTATTCAAGTGAGGAAGGAAGCATCACTCAAAGATCAGCAACATACACTCAGTGGAATCCAAATGAGGAGTTTTCTAAACTGTACCTCATGGTCTTTGTGTTTTGGGTTTTGTATTTGTGTTCCTTATAAACTGTAAACACTCGTGTGTGTGTGGATTGTTTTGGATCCGTGGTCGTGTGTGGTTATCGTGTTTCATTCTTGTGTGTGCGTAGGTCTTCTTAGATATGTGTGTCTGTGTGTGGATCTATCTAGATCCGGTCGTTTTAGTGTGTGGAGTGCTGCATTTGTCGCAGCGTGTGTTTGTCTTGTTGATCCGGCTATTGGATCGTGTTGGAGGCCTCGTCTCCGTGTGTGTGTGTGTGTGTGTTGGGACGCATCCTCCTGTGTGTGTGCAGGCATCGTCCTGTGTGTGTGTGTTTGGAGCGTCATCTCCGCTTGGGGATTTATCCTCGAGTGAAGCCTCACCGGGTTTGGTGAGGGGTGGATGTAGGATTGTTGTCGTTGCATCTGAACCACCTTAAAAACCGCTGTGCATTATGTTTTGATTTGTGTGGTTTGCTCCTTTTCTTCTACCTCCATTCTACGTGAGTGTTAGTGTATTTTGTTGTTCTAGACTTATCCACGTATATCTTGCATAATCTATATCATCATCAAATAAAGTTTGATAAATCTAATTTGTGAACAAACAGTTTTGAACCTCTTGATTAGCATTTTATCACATTCTTTAAAAAGGCCAAAAGTTTTCTTAAAATTTGTAAACACCCAATTCACCCCCCTCTTGGGTGTCATTGATAGCGGGACTTCAATTGGTATCAGAGCTAAGGCTCTATTTTTCATAGATCTAACGAACTAGAGAGATCCAAATCAATGACTACCAATATGTACACCCTGAATTCTCCACCGGTGTTTGATGGTTGTAACTTTGATTTATGGTTAGGAAGAATGTTCAGTCTAGTCAATTCATACGACACTAACCTATGGAAGCGTATCTCACATGATCCTTATGAATTGCCTAAATACAAAGTTGTCTGGACTGCAGATCATAACTTCAAACATGATCAAAATTGTTTGGTTTTAAAGTTGTTTACTGCAGCAGTTAATTCTAATCATTTTTCCTTTGTTTGCCATTGTAGATTCGCGAAGGATATATTGGATGGCTTAACCAGTTTCCAGGAAGAGCATGAAGACCAATGTATTATGGCAGGCACAAGTGACCAAGGGAGTGATCAACAAATTGGATCAAGCTCACAGGTAAATTCCGATTCTGATAATGAAGATGAATTTAGTTATGAAGATTTGTTGATTGCATATGATGATCTTGCTGATAAATACAAGAAGGTAAAATCGGAAAATAAAAACTTAAAAAAGAATGTCGAACAAAATAAGTGTAATTTCTCTTGTAAAAAATGCTTGCATCTAGAGGAATTGATTGAGTCTCGTGTGTTCTGTGATGTCTCGGACCTGTTTCGGTTCCTTCTTCTTGGGTCCCGGATCTGTGTTTTCGGTGATTTTGGCTCCGTTGTGTCCGAAATTATGTTCTGGACATCTTTCGTGTTTGGATCCGTGCGATTCGGTTCAGTTCGGAGTCTCGGAACGTGTTCCGCGGCCTTTCCGCGTGTTTTCCGACTCCCGCATGTGTGTGTCTCGGAAACACCTACGGAACCCTGTAGCGGATGAAACGGGTCGTTCATCTACCCGCGAGTGGTACCGTTGCGATCAGCGCGTCGAGAGGATCGAGGAGGTGTATTTTTCTATTTTTTGGGATTTTTCTGATTTTCTGGATTTTCTATAAATACCAACCCTTTTTCTCTTCTTTTTCACCTTTTTCTTTTTCTTCTTCCTCCTTCTTCCAACCGTTGGAGAGCGCCCTCCCCCTCGCGACCGTTCTTCTTCCCCGGACGATCGAGACGCGACCTCCTTCACTCCGGCAACGGCGTGGCGGCAGCGACGGTGGCGAGGCGGTGCCGGTGGTGGCCTTCTCATGGCGGGAGGCGGGGCGCGTGGCATTCTAAAAGCTTCTTCCTTGACTTTGGCGGTGATTCGGCGGAGCATTCTCTCCATTGAGGTAGGGGGACGAATCCCTATGCTCATCCCATCATCCCCCGCGATTTGTAGGCCGAATGGGAGCCGAGAGGGGTGTGTTTGAGCGGTTTAGGGTAAAATCATGTTTTGGGGAGAGTTCGCCCGATCTATGGATTTGAGCCGCGATTCGGCATTTTGATGGCCTAGAATCATGTTAGGGGTCCCTAGGGGTCATCCCCTTTGATTCCCCCCTCTCCTATGGAGGTATGGGGGTGTGGTTAAATTGTTCGGTGTTTCCCGCCGTTTCACCCTCGGGCGGGTGTGATGGTCCTTCCAGTGACCGTCACACTGTGTAACGTGCCTGGATGGGTGCGTTACTAGCCTGAGTGCAGCCAGTGGGGTCTGTGGACTGTGACGGTCCCACGATAGATTGCCATGGTGCTGTGACGCACCTAGGTTGGACCGTCAGGCTGCGTTCGACCGTTGGCTACCAACCATTGGTTTTTGACCTTTGGGGGTCAAGGCACGTGACGCACCTGGCTTGGCGCATCACAGCCTTGTGACGCCCCTGAGTGGGTGCATCAGAGCAGGCGAACCCACCTCCCCTGACGCACCAGGGTTGTCCGTCAGGTGCTTTGACGCCCCTACGTGGGTGCGTCAGAACCCATTTTCTCCTTGGCTTGTGACGCTCCAGGGTTGGACCGTCAGAGCCTTGTGACGCTCCAGTGTAGGCGCGTCACAGCCTATGACGGCCCAAGGGTGGACTGCCAGGCTCTGTGCTGCACCGTGTATGTGCGGTCCCGTTTCTTTGGCGGTGGTTTCCGTGAGTTTGTCCTTACTCTCAGTGACCTGTCCACTAGTCGTAGCTTCCTACGCACGCGGGAGCGGACCCACCTGGGAGTGGTGGAGAGCGAGACCCAGTGAGAGGTGGTTTTTAGGCTGGTTACCATAGGGCCCCTTGTCTTTGCCACGAGAGTCCGGTGGGGGGGAAAACCAGCTAGAGGACCCGACCTAGAGCAGATGGTCTGTGTGTGCACACATAGTTGGGGGCTTAGGACACGCGCTGACGAGCGTGACCCCAGCTAGTCCTTGTTGTGGTACTTGTTGCGTGTCTGAGTCTCACGCCCGGGACGTTGTAGCTAGACACTTGTGACGCGGTGTAAGACGTCAGGGGACGCTTCCGGTCGTTCTTCTCGTGGGTAGTCCTCCTGTTCCCTGGCAGGTGTGGACTCGAGTTTCGTTGGACCGACGTTCAGTAGTACGGTACTGTCAGAGTAGATGGCTTTTTCGTTTAGTTACTTTAGCTTGTTGGTTCTATCGTACTCCTATTGGGTAGGGTTGCTTTTCTACTTTCTTGCTTCCTGCCTTGTTTTCCGCACGAGGTGGGGATTCACGGGATCCCTACTAGGCCAATGAAATGAGGCTCACCCCTACTTTTCAGGTTAGGCGGGGTCTTCGAGAGGTGCGGCCGAGTTCCAACGTGGTTCTTCTAGCCAGGTTTAGTCGCCAGTCTGCCAGAGCCGGGGGATGCCCCGTGTAGTGTTACGCCGGGGGATGCCCCGTGTTGTTGTACTTTCCTTTCTGTTGACTGTACTTTTATATGGACATGAGACTCTGTGGACCTTGTAGTAGTTTATTTTATTTATATTATGCTGTGCATTTTATTTTAGAGCATTGTGCTATCTCTGCGGTCGTTTCAGCTTCTCTTGTACTCCCACACCATCCCTTTTTACCCTTCCGAGTCTTCGGGCTCATGGGTTGACGGGCCGAGATTCGAGACGCGTCGGTTCCTTTCCGGTACTCGGATCCCGGGGTTGTCACAGCTGGTATCAGAGCATAGGTTATGGAGGTATATCAGAACTTGAAACGAATTGCGATGGTCCAGGAGGTCCATGAATGTCCTGTACAGTCGGCGACTGGCTTAGGGCCGTGGGTGTTTTATTGATTTGTGGTTGTTTTCCTTGATGCTAGGTGTGTTATGGCGCCACAGAGGAGGGCTCGTCCCCAGCAGGGAGAGTCTAGTGGTGGTCCAGAGGAGCAGAGCAGGGCTTCAGTTTCCGAGGGTGTAGGTGGAGGTGCGAAAGCTCCAGGGATGGATGATTTCTTCTGAGGTATGTTTGAGTATGTGCTTCAGTGGCAGTCGGGAGGTCAGTAGTAGGGAGATCACCAGCAGCAGGGCGGTGACGCTGGTGAGGACCGGGCTCATGGTGGTCATGGTCGTGTGCTGAAGGAGTTCTTGCTGTTCCAGCCTTCTTCGTTCAGTGGGCAACCAGATCCTGAGGTGGCCAGAGAGTGGCTGGATGATGTGCGGCTGATTTTCAGTGCGATGGAGTCTCCCGAGGAGGAGCAGGTAGCGTTGGCTACTCATCGTCTTCAGGGGGCGGCCCGTACTTGGTGGACGTCAGAGTGGGGTTCAGTGTTCCAGTCCCGTCCTCTTCGACAGATTACGTGGCAGGAGTTCGTCACGGCTTTCGAGCATGGTTTCTGCCCGTCCTTTGTCAGGTCGCAGAGGTTGCGTGAGTTTATGGAGCTAACTCAGGGTGACATGACGGTGATGCAGTACCGTGCCAGGTTTATCGAGTTGGGCTGTTATGCTCCTCATATTGTGGCAGATGAGGAGGTGAAGACTGATCAGTTTGTGGGTGGCCTGAGGCTAGAGTTGAGGCATCATCTTCTTGCGTTAGGTTTGACCACGTTGGATGCGGCATGTAAGGCAACAGTGGCGCTAGAGAGAGACTTGCAGAAGCTTCGGGGGCAGGGCAGTGCCAGTCAGGTGCAGGCAGATTTCAGCTAGCCGGTGGGAATGTAGCAGCAGAGTACCGTCCAGATCTCAGTAGGTGGATCAGTGGCGGCACAGTCTGTGGCCCCTGCGCCAGGGTCGTCATCCTTTAGATTGAAGCTTAAGAAGTTGCTTAAGGAAGCTGGTTTTGGTAAGAGGCGTCAGTATCGTAAGGAGTCGAAGCAGGAGTCGATGGACAGTGTTCAGCAGCCGGTGGCTTTTCTGCGTCAGGGTTCGACGATCGGTTCACGGAGCGGTTGTCCTAGGTGCGGTTGTTCTCATCTGAGTAGGCCGTGTTCAGCGCCTGTGATTTTCTTTAGGTGCGATCAGCCCGGGCACATGGCACATGACTGTCCGCAGAGACCGAGCCAGCCGCATGAGTTTCGGCAGCAGCAGCAGTTTCAGCCCCAACAGTTGTCATCACAGCCATAGCAGTACCAGCAGCAGGGACAGTTTCCTCAGTTGTCATGGTCAGCTACTGTGGGGAGGCAGAGATCCCAATGTAGAGTGACTCACATGACCAGTGCAGAGGCTGAGGCATCGCATTTGGTGGAAGGTACTCTTTCGATTTTGGGTTGTGCGGCTTGTGTTTTATTTGATTCAGGTGCTTCTCATTCGTTCATCTCGGAGGATTTTGCTTAGAGTGTAGAGGGCCCTGTGACCGAGGTGTCATGTGACTTGGCGGTAGAGTTGCCTACCTGTGACTTCATGATCACCCCATACTACTTTGAGAAGGTACCTGTGTGGGTGGAAGGGTGAAACTTACCGGTTAGACTCTACGCGTTACCGCTTCAGGACTTCGATGTGATTTTAGGCATGGATTGGCTCGAGGCTCATCATGCCTTGGTGGATTGCGGGTCGAAAAAGGTCTACTTCCGACAGCTTCGTGGACCCACCTTCTATTTTCAAGGTATTCGGTCTTCCTCTTCCCGCTTGCTTATTTCGGCTATCGGTGCGCGTCGTTTGCTTGATGTGGGTTGTCAGGGCTTTCTCACATCTGTGGTTTTGAGTGATCGACAATGTCCTGAGGTAGATGACATTCCTGTCATGTGCGAGTTTCCTGATGTTTTTCCCGAGGAGCTACCAGGGTTGCCACCACAGCGAGTGATTGATTTCATGATTGAGGTGGTGTCGGGTGCGGCGCCTATGTCGAAGGCCCCATATCGGATGGCGCCCGCAGAGTTGTGAGAGATGAAGGTGCAGTTGTAGAAGTTACTGGCCAAGGGGTATATTCATCCTAGCTTCTCCCCTTGGGGTGCGCCGGTGCTGTTTGTGAAGAAGAAGCATGGTAGTTTGATTATGAGCATCGACTACCACCAGTTGAACCAGGTGACTGTTAAGAACAAGTATCCGTTGCCTCGGATTGATGACTTGTTCGATCAGCTTCAGTCGGCTCGGGTGTTTTCGAGGATCGATTTGAGATCGGGCTATTACCAGCTGCAGATTCGAGAGTCGGACGTGGAGAAGACGGCATTTCGGTCGAGGTATGGGCATTATGAGTTCTTGGTGATGCTGTTTGGGCTCACCAATGCCCCCGCATCGTTCATAGATTTGATGCATAGGGTGTTCCGTCCATACCTAGACCAGTTCGTGGTCGTGTTTGTGGATGACATCCTTGTGTATTCGTGGTCTGCTGAGGAGCATGTGCATCATTTGAGAGTGGTGTTGCAGACCCTTCGTGATCACCAGTTGTATGCCAAGCTCAACAAGTGTGAGTTTTGGCTTTGTGAGGTGCACTTTTTGGGGCACGTGATTTCTGGTGATGGCATTTCCGTGGACCCGGCTATGGTCGAGGCTGTGGTACAGTGGCCGAGGGCGAGTTCTGTCATGGAGATTCAAAGTTTCTTGGGGCTCGCAGGCTATTATCGGAGGTTCATCTAGCTTTTTTCTCGTATTGCGACCCCGATGACCAGACTTACGCGGAAGGATGTGCCGTTCGTCTGGACGGAGGAGTGTGAGTAGAGCTTCATGGAGCTGAAGAAATTGCTCACGACTGCTCCGGTTTTGGTGTTGCCTTCGGGATCGGGAGGCTTTGTGGTGTGTACAGACGCTTCCGGGGTAGATTTAGGTGTTGTGCTGATGCAGCACGGTGGATTTGTGGCATATGCATCCCGACAATTGAAGCCACATGAGGAGAACTACCCTCCTCATGATCTTGAGTTGGCGGTGATGATTTTCGCTCTGAAGATCTGGAGGCACTATCTGTATGGTGAGAAGTTCGAGATGTTCACTGACCATCAGCGTTTGAGGTATGTGTTTACCCAGAAGGATCTTAACCTCAGGCAAAGGAGGTGGATGGAGTACATGAAGGATTATGAGTTCACTCTGTCTTATCAGCCTGGCAGGATGAATGTTGTGGCTGATGCTCTGAGTAGGAGAGTAGCAGTCAGTCAGATGTTGTTGAGGAAGTGGAGGGTTTGGGAGCAGGTTCCGGCCATGACTTTTAGGCTCAAGGTCCCTCGGGACCAGGGTTCGACTGTCCTTGCGAGTCTGACTGTCATGCCCGCGGTGCGTCGACAGGTGACTGAGGCTTAGCGAGCGGACCCCGAGCTACCTCGTATTCTGTCGACGGTCGAGGTGGAGCTTGGTGAGGATGGAGCTGTGAGGTTCAGAGGTAGGTTGTACGTGCCAGCCGAGGACCAGGTACGGCGTACGGTATTGCGCGAGGCTCATGGGAGTCGGTATGCCGTTTACCCCGGATCGGCTAAGATGTACCAGAACCTTAAGAGGCAGTTTTGGTGGCCTAGCATGAAGAGAGACGTGGCGGAATTTGTGGCCAGGCGTTTGACCTGTCACCAGGTGAAGGCTGAGCACCAACGACTAGGAGGCACACTTCAGCCCTTGGATGTTCCTGCATGGAAGTGGGACCACGTGACCACTGATTTTGTGGTTGGGTTACCGAGGACGTCCAACGGGGGGGATAGTATCTGGTTGCTAGTGGATAGACTAACGAAGACGGCGTGGGTGCTGCCGGTCAAGGTCAGTTGGAGCGTTCATCGTTTGGCTCGTTTGTACGTGGAGCGAATTATTCCGTTGCATGGAGTTCCCATCTCCATTGTGTCCGATCGTGATCCCCGTTTCACTTCTGGATTCTAGAGGAGCTTCCAGAAGGCTCTAGGGACCAAGTTGGCATTCAGCTCGGCCTATCATCCTCAGTTGGACGGTCAGTCTGAGCGGACCATCCAGACTCTGGAGGACATGTTGCGAGCGTGTTGCTTAGAATGGCAGGGGAGTTGGACCCACCATCTGCCATTAGTGGAGTTTGCCTATAACAACAGCTATCATTCGAGCATTAGTATGGCTCCCTATGAGGCGTTGTACGGGCGACCTTGTCGGACTCCGCTTGATTGGTTTGAGGTGGGCGAGCCTGCCTTGATTGGACCAGATTTGGTGCAGCAGTGTGTTGAGGTGGTGCATCTCGTTCGGCAGAGGATGTTGGCAGCTTAGAGCCGACAGAAGAGTTATGCCGATCGGAGGAGGTGACCTCTCAGCTTTACTGTGGGAGACCGAGTTTTCTTGAGAGTTTCTCCTATGAAGGGTGTGATGCGTTTTGGTAGGCGCGGGAAGTTGAGTCCCCGCTACATTGGTCCCTTTCCCATCGTCGAGCGTGTTGGGGAAGTTGCTTATCGGTTGCAGCTACCTCTGGAGCTTTCCACCGTGCATGATGTGTTCCAGGTGTCGATGCTTCGGAAGTATATGCCAGATGATTCCCATGTTCTCAAGGATGCCGTTTGGCCTGAGGTGACCCCAGATCTATCCCTTCCAGAGTTCCCTGTTCGCATTGAGGATCGGCGAGAGCAACGCCTGCGGAACATGGCTATTCCTCTGGTTAAGGTGGTCTGGCAACGTCATTTTGGTGGCGAGGCATCTTGGGAGCGTGAGGATGAGATGTGGGAGCTATCTCCTCATTTGTTTGTATGAGTCTTTCCCCCGTTCTTGTGGCTTATTCTCGAATTTCGAGGATGAAATTTGTTTAAGGGGGGAGGGCTGTGATGTCCCGGACCCTTTTCGGATCCTTCTTCTTGGGTCCCGGATCTATGTTTTTGGTGAATTTGGCTCCGTTGTGTTCGGAATTATGTTCTGGACATCTTTCGTGTTTGGATCCGTGCGATTCGGGTCAGTTCGGAGGCTCGGAACGTGTTCCGCGGACTTTCCGCGTGTTTTCCGACTCCCACGCGTGTGTCTCGGAAACACCTACGGAACCCTGTAAGGGGTGAACCGGGTCGTTCATCTACCCGCGAGTGGTACCGTTGTGATCAGCGCGTCGAGAGGATCGAGGAGGTGTATTTTTCTATTTTTATGGGTTTTTTTGATTTTCTGGATTTTCTATAAATACCAAACCTTTTTATTTTCTTTTTCACATTTTTCTTTTTCTTCTTCCTCCTTCTTCCAACCGTTGGAGAGCGCCCTCCCCCTCGCGGTCGTTCTTCTTCCCCGGACGATTGAGACGTGGCCTCCTTCACTCCAGCAACGGCGTGGCGGCTGCGGCGGTGGCAAGGCGGTCCCGGTGGTGGCCTTCTCGCAGCGGGAGGCGGGGTGCGTGGCATTCTAAAAGCTTCTTCCTTGACTTCGGTGGTGATTCGGCGGAGCATTCGCTCCATTGAGGTACGGGGATGAATCCCTATGCTCATCCCATCATCCCCCGTGATTTGTAGGCCGAATGGGAGCCGAGAGGGGTGTGTTTGAGCAGTTTAGGGTAAAATCATGTTTTGGGGAGAGTTCGTCGGATCTATGGATTTGAGCCGCGATTCGGCGTTTTGATGGCCTAGAATCATGCTAGGGGTCCCCAGGCGTCTTCCCCTTTGATTCCCCCCTATCCTATGGAGGTATGGGGCGTGGTTAGATTGTTGGGCGTTTCCCACCATTTCACCCTCGGGCGGGTGTGACGGTCCTTCCAGTGACCGTCACACTGTGTAACGCGTCTCGATGGGTGCGTTACAGCCCTGAGTGCAGCCAGTGGGTGTGTGGGCTGTGACGGTCCCACGATAGACTGCCACGGTGCTGTGACGCATCTAGGTTGGACCGTCAGGCTGCGTTCGACCGTTGGCTGCCGACTGTTGGTTTTGGATCGTTGGGGGTCAAGGCACGTGACGCACCTGGCTTGGCGCGTCACAGCCTTGTGACGCCCCTGGGTTGGTGCGTCAGAGCAGGCGAACCCACCTCCCCTGACGGACCAGGGTTGGTCCGTCAGGTGCTGTGATGCCCCTAGGTGGGTGCGTCAGAGCCCGATTTCCCCTTGGCTTGTGACGCTCCAGGGTTGGACCGTCAGAGCCTTGTGACGCTCCAGTGTAGGTGCGTCACAGCCTGTGACGGCCCAAGGGTGGACTGTCAGGCTCTGTGGTGCACCGTGTATGTGCGGTCTCGTTTCTTTGGCGGTAGTTTCTGTGAGTTAGTCCTTACTGTCAGTGACCTGTCCACTAGTTGTAGCTTCCTACGCACGCGGGTGCGGACCCACCTGGGAGTGGTGGAGAGCGAGACCCAGTGAGAGGCAGTTTTTAGGCTGGTTACCGTAGGGCCCCTTGCCTTTGCCACCAGAGTCCCGTGGGGGGGGAAACCAGCTAGAGGACCCGACCTAGAGCAGATGGTCTGTGTGTGCACACGTAGTTGGGGGCTTAGGACATGCGCTGACGAGCGTGACCCCAGCTAGTCCTTGTTGTGGTACTTGTTGCGTGTCTGAGTCTCACGCCCGGGGCGTTGTAGCTAGACACTTGTGACGCGGTGTAAGACGTCAGGGGACGCTTCCGGTCGTTCTTCTAGTGTGTAGTGCTCCTATTCGCTGGCAGGTGTGGACTCGAGTTTCGTTGGACCGAGGTTCAGTAGTACGGTACTGTTAGAGTAGATGGCTTTTCCGTTTAGTTACTTTAGCTTGTTGATTCTACCGTACTCCTATTAGGTAGGGTTGCTTTTCTGCTTTCTTGCTTCCTGCCTTATTTTCCGCGCGAGGTGGGGATTCGCGGGTTCCCTACTGGGCCACCCCTGCTTTTTAGGTGAGGCGGGGTCTTCGAGAGGTGCGGCTGAGTTCCAGCGTGGTTCTTCTAGCCAGGGTTAGCCGCCAGTCTGCCAGAGCCGGGGTATGCCCCATGTAGTTGTACACCGGGGGATTCCCCGTGTTGTTGTACTTTCCTTTCTGTTGACTATACTTTTATTTGGACAAGAGACTCTATGGACCTTGTAGCAGTTTATTTTATTTATATTATGCTGTGCATTTTATTTTAGAGCATTGTGATATCTCTACGGTCGTTTCAGCTTCTCTTGTACTCCCACACCATCCCTTTTTACCCTTCCGAGTCTTCGGGCTCGTGGGTTGACGGGCCGAGATTCGAGACGCGCCGGTTCCTTTCCGGTACTCGGATCCCGGGGTCGTCACATGTTCGATCTTGAAATTCATAAAGATCAAATTTCTTCTTTGAGAAATGAAAATAAAGAGCTGAGAGAGAGAATAAGTCTGATGAACAATGACCAAAATGAATTTGCTCATGATAAAAAGCTTGAAAAAGAAAATGAGAAACTGAAGGAATTGAACACAGTCATTTCTGAAAGATTGCTTACTTTTGAAAAAGGAAAATCTGTGAATATTGATGAATCTGATAAAGTGCATGCTTTGTTGCAAGAAATTGAAAGTCATAAAACCATCAATGCTACTTTACATGAACAAGTCAATTCGTGTGAAAATGAGATGGCTTCCTATGAATTGCACTTTTCATCACTTGAAAAGGAAATCCTTGATTTGAATACTTCGTTGTCTAGATTTGTGAATGGTCAAGAAAACTTGGACAAATTGTTGGGAATGAAAATGAACTTTCAAGGAGAAGGGCTGAAGTTTAATCCTGTGAATAAAAAGAAATTTGAAAGTAAACTACAAACTTCATTTGTTCATACTACTTGTGCACCCAGCAACTCCACATCTCACTCCCAGTAACACACCATGTCAAGAACTCTACCAGATTCAAAAAACAGTGTGCATGTCCAAAAGATTCAAAAAGAAAACAAAAATCAAAAAATTAATTTGTATCAAAAATTCAAAAATGCTGCTAGCACCACCATGCATGTTAAACATACTTCTGCCACACACACACATCCACCTAGAAAGAAACTCACATGTTTTTATTGTGGAAAACATGGACATGCCATGCATGATTATTTTACGATGAAGAATGATGATTTAGAAGCATGTAGGAAAAGAATGAAACCTTCTGTAAAAGGTAAACAAGAGTGGAACAAAAAATCACATGCTTCAAAGAATCCTCACACTATTAAGTATTCAAAGTCATGCTGTGATTACTGTGGTAAACCTAGACATATGATGCATGGTTGTCTTTTGATGAAAGATGATGAATTGACTATTGTTAAAAATTAAAAATTACATGCCAATATTGCTGCTAACCCACAAGGACCCAAAAGGATTTGAGTACCTAAGATTGTCAAATGAGAAATTTATTTTGCAGGTGTGCCATGGAGTGTAAAGTATGAAATCTATTTTCGTCAAGAAGGTAAGCCACACGAGTCAAGTGACTCAAGCAAGGTTAAAAGAAAATTAAAATGTGAAATCTGAACACTCAGGTGATATCCCTCTTATTGTCTCCAGTAAATGTGCTGAATCTTGTGACATTGCATATGTCTGTATATGCATTCCATCCATAGTTGTTTGTGTATCTGTGTGTATATCACTTAGCATCTTGTTGTAGGGGAGCTTGAAGATTCATCAAATCAAGATTTCACCACATACATTGAGGTTGCATACACCTTCACATGCTGTCATGCATGAAAGTTGAAGAAACTACGTTTAAACTAGAATGAATTCATGTCATAATGTATTTATTACATTTCTCTTTTCCTTCATCACATCCATGACAACATATATCATTAGGATGTTACTGAGCATCTTGCATTCATGCACACATTAAGGGGGAGCAACCACATTCGTTATATGAGCTTAGTGTTTAGGTTCATACCGGAGTCATGCATCAAGTTTGAAACTATTAAGGGGATATTAGTTGTTAAAGGGAATTGTCATGTCATTGTTAATAAATTTGAATCGAAATTGAAAAATCAAGTGTTTTTGCCCTTGGATGTAAATTATACTCACAAAAACTAAATGATGATGGGCTAGTCATGGCAAAGCTTGAGTCAATGAAAGGAATACCTTGCAAGGATGAAAAATGATGAGAACTTTCTCAATTGGTACCAGGAGATGGGTAAGGATGTTCTTGTAAAACAACCTCCACGATCAACTCAACATCCGTTATTGTGTACAATTTGTAGAAAGTCTTGTATGTGCTGAGGCAAGTACACAAGGTATTCCTCTTTCTAAGGATCCAAGTCACTTGAATGTTTCTTTACAGGCCCTTGCTGAAAATATGCTCATGGTGACTTCTAATCATGATTTGGTTAGTGAAACCATTAATAGGAAGGGAGTTTGCACTAGATCTCAAGCCAAGGTAGCTGCTGGTACCTCTGGTTATGGGTCGTCATGAATTGCTCTCCTCTTTTTTGGAATATCAGAGGTCTTGCTAATTCGGCCTCTAAGAGACATCTCAAGTTTTTGTTAAGGTCTCATCAGATTGATTTTCTTGCTATTATGGAACCAAAGATGCCTTTGTCTAAGGCTAATGCTATTCGGCGCTTTCTAGGAATGGATCATATGGAGGATTGCCTTGATAGGGATACTAAAATTTGGCTTTTCTGGAATAATCCGCTGCAATTCTCTCTGATCTCCAAATCTTCTCAGCAGGTGTCTGGCACCTTATCGAATGGCAGTGTTGCTCTATGTAGAGTTACCGCCATTTATGCAGCATGTGATGCTTCCAATCGTCGACTTCTATTTGATGATTTGCTTTCTATGAGCAATACTGATGGCTTACCGTGGATTGTTGGGGGTGATTTTAATTGTATTGCCGATTCGTCTGAGAAGCTAGGTGGTAACCTGCATAATGCCTCCTCTATGCTAGATTTTAATGCCTTTTTGTCTGCTTCTGGTCTGCTAGATGCTGGCTTTCGGGGACCCAGGTACACTTGGTCTAATAACAGAGTGGGTGGTGCTTCTATTAAAGCTAGACTAGATCGAATTCTCATCAGCTTGCCTTGCCAAGTTTCTTTTCCTTGCTTATTTGTCCAACACCTCCCGCGTGGCCCGTCCGATCACGCTCCATTGGCTATCAAGTATGATGCTACTTGTTCTCCTCCCTCTCGTTTCACTTTCCAGAAGAAGTGGTTGGACCACGACTCCTTTTTACTTTGCGTTCGAGAGGCTTGGTCTCGGGAGGCTGGAGTTTCTTATAACCCTCTGCTTAATCTGCAATTAAAATTGAAAGCTACTAAAAAGGCTCTCCAAGTTTGGAATAAAGAAGTTTTTGGTCATCTTGAGGTAAACCTTAAGAATGCTGAAAATCTGGTTCGCCTTAAACAGCTGGAATTTGATATGCTACCTACTGAAGACAGCAGATCAGCTCTCTATGCGGCTAATGCGGCGTTGCGGCGGATGCTACATCGGAAGGAGATTTTTTGGTGCCAGAAAGCGAGAATGTGTTGGCTTAAGGATGGGGATAAAAATACTTCTTTCTTCCATGCAATTGTGTAGGGCAAACGCAGGAAGAACTATATTCACCGGTTGCATGTCAACAACCTTTGGTGTGATGATAAGGAGGTTATGCGGAATGAGGCAGTGCAATACTTCTCTCAACTTCTTACGGCAGAGGATCATACCATTGACGAAGGCCTGCTACATGTGATTCCTCAGTTAGTCTCTGAACAACAAAATCATGATCTGATATCACTCCCTACTGCCAGCGATATTAAGGATACCATCTGGAAGATGAATTGGGATAGCGCTCCAGGACCTGACGACTTCTCCGGACATTTCTATTCCCATTGCTGGGATATTATTGGTGATGATGTCGTTAAGGGTGTTCAAGGTTTCTTTCAGGGTTTTCCTTTGCCCAAGGGTATCACTTCCAGTATTATTGCCTTAATTTCTAAGGTTGCTAGCCCGAGTAACTTTGGGGAATTCAGACCCATCAGTCTGTGTAACTTCAGTTACAAAATTATCTCCCTTATTCTTACTAACAGGTTGGGCTCTATCTTGCCTGGTATTATCTCTGCTGAGCAGGGTGCTTTTGTGAAGGGCAGACATATCATTAATAATCTGGCCTTGTCGCGGCAGTTGTTTGCTTATCTTTGGAGGAAGGTTTATGGGCATAATGTGGTCCTTAAGTTGGATATGGTGAAGGCTTATGACAGGGTGGCTTGGGATTTTCTCCTCAAAGTCCTCCAAAGGTTTGGTTTCTGTAACAGATTCCTTTCCTTTGTTGCTGGGTTGACGTCTAATTGCTGGTTTTCAGTGTTATTTAATGGCTCACTAGCAGGATATTTCCATTCTTCTCGCGGACTTCGGCAGGGAGACCCGCTAGCACCTGCACTTTTCATCATCTTGGAGGAAGTCCTCAGTAGAGGGCTGACGAGTATGTGCAATGAGGGTTTACTTGTGCCTTTTTCGAGTCCCAGAGGATGTATGCCTATGACCCACCTATTATATGCTGATGATACCCTCTTATTTCTCAATGGCCATGCTAATAATATCCGACGCCTGATGGATTTCTTGCATGCTTACGAGCAGTCCTCTGGACAGAAGATAAATGCCTCAAAGAGTTGCTTCTGTGTTGCTAGCAGCACACCTGCAAGACTGATATCCAGCTTATCTGCTATTACCAGATTCCGCCATCATCATGGCGCCCTCACATAATTAGGTGTACCTATTCGTCATGGCAGAACATTGGTGGCAGATTTCAAACATCTTATTGATAAGGTGAATTTGTGTATTTCCACTTGGAAGTCTCGCATGTTATTTCAAGCTGGATGGCTTACTCTCATCAACTCGGTGCTTTCCTTCATTCCTCTGTACCTGGCAACTACTATTTCTATTCCCAAATCGATTGTTAACTACATTGAGCGACTCTGTGCAAGGTTCTTCTGGGGTGAGGCTGATAGGGTCCCTCGTCGCCATTGGGTGCGCTAGTCTGTTTTCCAGAAGCCTGTGGCTGAGGGTGGTTTGGGAGTTCGGAGTTTAAACCATGTTCAGGTTGCTATGGCAGTGAAGCTGGCATGGTCGATCTTGCATGGATCATCGCTCTGGGCGGTCTACATTCGGTGACGTTTCCAACTCGAGGGTGATCCTACTTCATTGGTGCCGCATCTGCATGGCATTCCTAATGCTACCCTAAGCGTTGCCTTTAATGTGGTTCGTTCTCAAACCAGGTGGATTGTTGGTAATGGCAATACAGTGAGCTTCCTGGATGATCTCTGGATTGGCGAATCCCCCTTGCGACAATCTTTGGGGGTCAACCTTCAGGGTCACAATCCAACTGTGCATGAGGTTTTAGCTAATAAGGACCGTCCAGTTCGAAGAATACTCCCTGATGCACAATTCCTTGAAGGTATCTCTCTGTCGGATTTTGAAGACAAATGCATCTGGACACTCTCTTCTTCTGGTGCTTTCACGCTTAAGTCGGCTTATGAGCACCTAAGGCTGAGAGGTGTTCGACGTGCTGCCTTGTCCCGCCTCTGGAACCATCACTTTCAACGATGTGCGTCTTTGTTTACCTGGAGAATCCTTCACAGAGCGGTCCCTGTTGATGCTAGAATAGCCGACTGTGGTATCTCCTTGGCATCTCGCTGTTCTTGCTGTTCTCTCCCGAGTGTGGAAGAGCTGGACCTTCTGTTTCTAAGTAGTGACTTGGCTTCTGCACTGTGGAATTGGGCAGCTTCTTTCTTGCCAACTACCCATAGATCCGACCCTCATATCACTCATCGTATGTGGGATATTATCACTCAGTGCAACCCCCACTCTTTGAATGGTTTTATTGCCATGTATGCCTCCATTCATATTGTGTGGGAAATTTGGAAGGCTAGATGCACAGCGCGCTTTGAGGGAACCTACCTGTCTCCTGTGCGTATAATTCACAATATCATGTTTCAGATTAATGCTGCTATATCAAGAATGACCTTCAAGCATCAGCCTGCTGCGCCCCAGACCCAACTCCTCCTGGCATACGGTTTTAGATTCAGGTTCTCTTCGCATATTGTCAAGCTTGTCCGATGGATTCCGCCTGACCAGGGCCTTGTGTTGAACGTCGATGGTGCAAGTAAAGGGAACCCAGGTGATTGTGGTGGAGGAGGCTGCATCCGGGACCATAGGGGTAATATGGTATTGGCCTTCTCACATTTCTATGGCATTGGTAGTAGTTCTGTGGCGGAAACAAGAGCTATGTACGATGGCATTCGCCTTGCGAATGAGCATGGCCTTCACCTGTCTGTCGTCCGCACTGACAATGCGGTATTGGCCACCTCTCTGCAGGCTGGGATTGTAACGGCATGGGCTTCGCTACGCTGGTGGCGAGAAATTCACACTTACCTTCTTCGATCAGGTGTGTGTGTCTGCCATGTTTACCGAGAAGCCAATAGAGTTGCTGATGCATTAGCGTCACTTGCGTGCGCCACCAAGGTTAACTCTGTGGTCCGTTCGAAATCTGAGTTGCCCAGAGTTTGTATCGGGCCGCTTCTGACCGACCATATGGGACTCGTGTCCTTACGGATGGTGTAGTGATGTTTCTCCCATTTGGGTGATTTTTTGCAGGGGTATGCCCCGGTGATGTTGTAATAATTTCTCAACCTTATTTGCAATAAATAAAAAAGAGCCCTCAGCTTTCTGCCAAAAAAAAAGTACACAAGGTATGACAAGAGAGGCTCACATCTGTTTGATTAAAAATGGATTCAATAGGTAAGGTTCATCAAACACCTTTCACGAGGCAATCAGGTAAAGATATTTTACTGGTTAAAGTATATGTGGTTAATATCAATTTTTTTGCTACTAATAATGCTTTATGTGATCAATTTGTAGGGATTGTGCAAGGATATTTTGAAATAAGTTTAATGGATGAACTGAACTATACCTTCTTTAGATTGCAGGTGGAAGACTTGGAAGATAATGGATGCTCAAGACACAAGTATTGAAAATCAACTTCTGAGCTCTCTTTAAAAACAAAAAAAACATATTTGTTTTAACCATGTCTCTATGAATGAAAATAAAAAAAATGTTGTTTTTGTCATTAGAATGCATTGCATCTTTCATAAATCACCATTGCATGACTGCATTTCATGAAAATGAAAATTCATTCATTTGGTTATCATTGCATGACTACATGATATATCAAATGGTGACTTGAGGAAGGGCAAGTCAGTCTTGTCTGAAGCCTATCACCAAGCGTGAAATTGTGCCTCCGCCTGGTACCATGAGTCACATATCCATTTAGGTCATAGGATGCATGTCTTTCTGTTGAAACGTCATTTATATAACTCATGCATAATGTGAAGTGAAGCTGTAAGTTGCTTGATAAGTGTTCAAAGCTTATGCCGCATCATTGCTTGGATTATAAGAATTGTGCTTGCAAAATGTTGACCTTCATGACATTAGTGATTCTGGATCTTGAAGGCATGTGGTGATGACTGCTGAACTCAGGTATACAATTCTAAAAACTTGACATGTTGCCGCTCTAGTTTGATGTGATGAATTTGTCAAATTGGCTCAATCAACTTGAAGATCTTGAAAAATGTGTATGAGGTGATTGGCTATTAAACATTTATCAATTTGAATTGCATGATCACTTTTGAGTTTAACTGCACATCTGGTATATCAAATGGTGTTTGGGGAAGAGTGGATTATGTCCACTTGGAAGCATTCCCTATGCGTGAGCTTGATCTTCGGACTAAAATCTCCGCCTCGTACCAAACGTTGAAAATTTTGACTGGCTTGTGAATGAATCCTTGACCTGAGCTAATTAAATTGCACATATGTTTTTGATCAAATGATCTAAATATTCGGCTTGTGGATGATTTCTCATTCCAAAACTTGTGAAAGATTTTTGAAAATCTATTTTTGAGCAATTTCTGAAAACTGGGTTGCATTGCTTAATTTTTTGATCATGTATGCACCCTTGTTCATAAAGATCATGTCATGAAAGATGCTTGTTTGATTCATTAATAAAATGTGAATGCCATTTGCCTCACTGGTTTGAAAAACAAGCACTTACATCTTGCCTTTGCATATTGCATTACATTCTTATATCCTCATTGCATTAGAACTCATGCATTAGCTGCATTTAGTTCATTCAGTTGGTATCCATTCAATTGGTATCAGCAATTTTGCATTACATTGCATATTTGCATTGTTCATTCAGCATTAACTGCATTTAGTTCATTCAACATATTTGAATTGATTTTGCATTACATTGTTGCATATACTCCCAATGTGTGCTTGCATGCTTATATATATTGAAGAGGTGAAATCCCGCGCTGGTTCCTGAGCTGGCTGGTAATCACTAAGTTTATGAACTGCAAGACATGGAAACGGGTCAGAGGGCCCAGGGGGATTCTCTGGGGCAAAACCCTCCGACGCTCAAGTCAGTAGAGCAATGGTGGGAGCAGCGATAGGGAGGAGAAGGTGAAGGCGCGAGATCCCTCTCCACCAATGGGGTGAAGTGATCCTTGCTCAGGAGTTGGGGGTGGAACAATGCCCTTTTGGACTTATCTTTCGCAGGAGGGTATCCCAGGTTTAAATAGTGCGCCGCCCTCTGGAGTCCTGCAAGCTGAGAGGTCTCCGGTGGAGGTTACGTCCTCGTAGTGGGATTTTATGACCTCATCGTGGGGGCGTTATCCTCGCGGGGAAGCCGGAGCTCCTAGACTTCTTAGCGTTCGGCCCGCTGTGGACTCTAACGGCTGCAGTGATGAACATTTTATCGGTCGTACCAAGCTTAGGGGGGCCGACCCTATCGGGCGATAGGCCTAGCTCGGTGAGGAGATGGGTCGGATAGACCGGCTAGCGCTTCCCCCCTTCATGCGGAGGGATAGCTCGTGCGCGGGTCTTCTTGTGACCTGACCGAGGCTCTGGCTCTCCGAGCCTTGGGGCCGCCTAGGAGAGTTGTTTCCTCGAGCATTATTTTATTGGGCTTTTCCGAGTGGGCCCTGTGGGCTGTCACTTGGGCGAGCTTGCCTCGTTGGACCTTGTTGGGCCTAGTTGGGTTTGCTCTTTGAGTGGGCCGCAGGAATCCCCCTCTCCACTTGTCCCCCTCCTACTCCCGAGCCAAGGAGGCTCGGTTGAGTAGTTTTTCGAGGCTTTGGACTGGCGTGGCTCGGGTGGGTGGAATCCTGTTGGCGTGATGAAGCCACGTGTAGCGGTCGCCTGGGCCTGTAGTAATAATGATCCTGACGGATTTGAAATGAAGGGGCCCCCTTTTTCTCAGAGGTTGAAACAGCGCGCCGCCTCCCGCGAGGGTTTATAGGCATAGGGCGCTGCTCGTTCCTCCCAGTCTTTTTAGGGTTTTTGGCCTTTCCTCCATTTCTCTGCTTCTGGGGCTCCTTGATGCGCCGTGAAGATACAGCGGGGGAGGAAGCTCTTACGGTGGCATTTGAGGAGCTGGCGCGTGTAACCCCGGAGTCTTCGGGCTCTAGTGAAGGTTCTTCTTCCAGCTCGATGGCGGATCTACGCTCGAAAATCGAGCAGGTAAGGCGGGAGCCCGTCCCCAATCGCAGCGAGTTGGGGGAGGCTGATGTGAAGAAACTGGAGCATCAGTTTCGCCTGCCTCTCCGATATAGCTTTGTAGCTGCTGCCCCATACGAGACGAGCTTGGATAGCCGTACGAGCCATATTTGTACTTTTCTCCTGGCGTGGAAGAGCGGATTCTGCCTCCCCTTTGAGCCTTTCATCTTGAAGCTTCTCAATTTTTTCGTGTTGGCGCCTGTTCAGCTGGTGGCCAACTCGTATCTCCTGCTTTCTGCCTTTCGGATCCTCTGCCGCCTGCAGGGGGTTCCCCCGTCGCTGGATCTTTTTCATTATTTCTTCGAGCTGAAGGCACATCTGTCGGCGGGGAAAGGCTTCTATTTTATCCAGGCACGCAGGAATCGGAGTTGTATTCCTCTGGCGGCAAAGGATTCTTCGCACAAAGGGTGGAAGAGGCAGTTTTTCTGGGTGAAGGCGAAAGCAGTGGATGAGTCCTGGAGGTGCCAGGTTATGCCCAACTTCCATCTGAATCTTCCCCCACACCAGGAGGAGTTACCCGCCGACGTGGAAGAGTACGCCGCTCTCTTCTTGACAAATCGTCGGTCGACTGAGGAGCTGGTGATGCTGGAGAACGTGGAGCGGTGTCTGCTTACACAGCTCAAGCCATCAGGTACCATTCTTCGGATTCTTCTGCGGGGTCGGAGGGTCGACTTTTCGTTTCCTAACTGAACCTTCTTCTTCATTGCAGACATCCGGCGGGAGCCCTTGGAAGAGGTCACCGAGGTCGTCGATCTTGGGGATGATTCGGCGGCCGATGAGCCTGTCGCTCCCGCGGGTCGTTCCCAAGCCCGGGATAACGACAAGGGGGCGGCCTCCGAGGGATCTTCGCGGTCAAGCGGGGCGAAGCGCAAGGATCCCCTGGAGGGAAAATTGTGGGAAGCCGCGAAGGCCAAGAAACGGGCCAAGAAGGCCGGCCATCCTATCGCTGTCGGGGGTGATTCTGGCTCGGCGGCGCTCCCCTCTCGGGGGCAAGGTGGGGCCGACCCTTCCGGGCCAGCTCCCCCACCTACCAGGTGAGAGGGGGCCGAAGAGACCAGGGGCCCCTTAGAGGGCAGAGATGGGTCGGTTCTCCCCTCCCCGGGGATGGAGGGGGCCGGCGCTGTAGCGGCTGGCATCGAGACCGGGAGACCGGTCGAGGTCGGCGCTGTCTCGGGCGGAGAGGCACGGGCCGAGACAGATAGGGATGGGGGATCGCCTGCGAGGGCGTCGCAGCCCCAAGTGCCTAAAGTTCTTGGTGCGGTCTATCCTGTGGCGTCGGTCGAGGTTGGGGGTTCACCCGGGGAGGCGTCGCAACCCCAACCGACCGTGGCGCGCGGGGCGGTCGGCCCCGTCACTCGGGCCGAACCTTCTGGCGGGGCGTCCGGTGGGGAGCGTATCTCCATGCCGGAGGCTTTGGAAAGGCTCGGCGTTTCGGGCGACCTGTATCGGGTTTGCTGAGAGGTTGCCACAAAGACGAGGGGGGGAGACAAGCGCCACTCCCCCTCCGGCGTCCTCGACGTCCTCATGGAGGGCGTCCTAGTCATGGCTCGGTCGGCGGCCTTGATGGCGGAGACGTACGCTCGGACGGAGGCGGAGTGATCTAATCTCGCCTGGGCCCTCGGGGGGTGCGAGAGGAAACTGGCCCGCCTCAGCGAGGAGCATGAGGGGCTCCGACGGGAGTTCTCCGCGATCAGGGAGTTGGCACGGGCGAACCGGCTAGAAACCGAGGCGCTGACTGAGCAGTTGGCTAAGGCCCAGGAGTTGCTCGAGAGGAAGGGCAAACTCTTGGAAGAGGAGCGTCTGTGTCACCTCGAGTTGGACGGTCGCTGGGAGCTCGAATGGGCCGAGTTGCTGGATCGGGCGGAGGTAGCGGAGCGCCTTCGTTCCATGGCCGAGGAGGACCGAGTCCGGGCGGAGAGGTGGTCGAGCGAGGTTGAGCGAGGGATGGTCGCGGCAGGGGAACGCCTGGTGGGAGCAGAGGAGCGTGCGGCCGAGGCGGAGCGGGCTCGGGTCGAGCTCATTGGAAGGACGGAGCAGATCGAGGCGGAGGCGATCGAGTGATATAGAAGCTTGGACGCTTACTCAACTGACCTAGAGAGAGCCGCCCTACCATATTACGAGGTAGCGCTTCGCCGTGGCGCCCGAAAGGGGTTTAAGCAGGGTTATCGTCGGGCGGTGGACTACGCCTTCGATCGAGACTCCGGGATCGAGTTCCCTTTGGGTCAGGTCTATGACTCGGATGAGTCGGTTTCTAGCTCCTCTACGTCGAGCGGGGAAGATCCAGAGGGGTCTCCTACGGCGGGGTCACCAACTCCGGATGCCTCGGGAGGGCTCGCGACCGAGACAGTTCTCGCACAGGCGAGGTCAGTGCCCGGGTCGACCGTCTCCGAATGTGTTGGGGGTGACGTGCCTACTTCCGTCGCTTCCGAGCTTCAAAGTGGGCCCGAGGCCTGATGTATTTTGCCTTATTTTGCCCCTTTCTCTTGTTTGTCTCTCTTTCCTCCTTTAGAGAGTTTCATCTTTATGAGATAATAAATGACTTACTTGTTTGATCGCCATCCTTGCCGTGATTTGGCTGGCGTATCTGAAGTAGTTGAAAAGTGCCGATATGTCCTGCGTGGTTTTCACATGCTGATTCGGTAGGCTTCTGACGAGACGTCTCTTCGTTCCCTCACGCTTTGAATGCCAGGCTGCTTCGTGAATCCTGCTAGGGCGGGAAACGAGGAGTTGGGGGTGACTGTTCAGGGGAGAAATCTTTGGCGTGTTTTAGAGGGAGGAGTCGTTTAAGGCGCGTAGCCTCCTTTGGCCTATAAGAAGGACCGAAAGGCGCCCTTTCCTCTTTACCGCTTGGAATTTTCTCTAATAGTCTTCCCTCACTCCTTCTTCTTCACTCTGCGTTGTGCCGTTGCATTCGGAGCATGGAGGATCCTTCAAAGGGTGATGCCGCCGCCGACGGGGAGCAGAGAGCTTTTGCCGTCCAGGCTTGTTTTACGGGTCCCACGGTCGCGGCGCGGGTTTGAGATGGGTCCGACGGTCGCCGCGCGGATCTGGGGAGGGCTTCGACGTGCGAGGGCACGGCTCTTGCCCTTTCTCAGTTCTGGCGTGGCTTCTGGGCGGGCACCGAGGCGGAGTACGGATGGGGGTATCAGGGATGCCTGCCGCCACTCCCCCTCTGCATGGGGGGGGGAGGCGCATCAAGTTCCCTCCTCATCGAAGCCTTCCTCCGTCTGCAGCCTCTTTTTCCCTCTTCTAATCTTCATTTCTTTCACTCTTCGGAGGCTGCTTGCTCTCTGTTCCCTTCCAAGGAGTTGGCAGGTTGGGAAAGAAGGGGTCTTCACGGCGCTCCTTCTCCCTAGCCTCCATCAACTTGGAAGGTAGCCTTCTCCGACTTTAGAAGGTGGCTACCTTCTCTGCAGTCCCTCTGTCACCTTTGTCGGGGGTCATCTGAGCCAACTGGATCGGCCCCCTCTTGTCTGAGCCAGTTTCTACGTGAGGCAGAGTCAATGGCTGGACGCGAGGAGATCAAGATCGAGTCAACCGAGCGATGACCCCTTGCAGCGGTGTTAGACGGATTTTCTTGCTTTTTGTCATGCAATGTATTGGCCTTTGCCTTTCTGATGTATCAATAGTTTTGAATGGAAAGGAATTTATTTCATCCTTCTTGTTGTACAATTTCAAAAATAGAATTTGCGTAGTGCGGCTGCGTTCCATGTCCGAGGAATGGGATCCCCTTCCATTGTTGCTAACCTGTACGCACCTTTCCCGAGCGTCTCGACCACTCGGTAGGGGCCTTCCCAGTTAGGGGACAGCTTGCCCGCCGCCTCTAGTGGTCGAGAGGCTTCGGCTTTTCTGAGGACGAAGTCTCCCGGTCGGAAGTGTCTGCTTCGGACTCTGGCGTTGTAGTATCGAGTGAGGCGTCGCTGGTATTCCGTCGCTCGGATGCTGGCAATATCCCGGAGTTCATCGGCTAGGTCGAGGTTCTCGAGTAACTTTTGGTTGTTTTCCTCGAGCGAGTAGCGGATGACTCGGAGAGACGGGTTGGCGATCTCTAATGGAATGACGGCCTCAGTGCCGTACACCAACTGAAAAGGACTTTCACCGGTTGCCGTCCTGGGAGTCGTTCGGTGCGACCACAGTACGCTAGGCAATTCCTCGAGCCAACTACCCTTGGCTTTGCCGAGTCTGGTCTTTATGCCTTTCAAGATAGTCTTATTGGCATTTTCGACCAGCCCGTTGGCCTGAGCGTGGGCGACCGAAGTGAAGTGGTTGCGGATGTTTAGGTCGGTGCATCTGTCTCGGAAAGATCGAGAATCGAATTGCCAACCATTATCGCTCACTATCACTCGGGGGATGCTGAAGCGACAAATGATCGATTTCCAGACGAAACTCCAGACGACTGTCTCGGTGATCCTTGCAGTGGGCCTCGATCCATTTAGTGAAGTAGTCGATGGCGACGACGATGAACTTTTTCTGGGACTGAGCCGTGGGGAATGGTCCGAGAATGTCGATCCCCCACCGAGCGAAGGGATAAGGCTCGACGAGGGTGACGAGTTCTGTAGCCGACTGATGGACCAAATGGTCGAACAGCTGGCATCGATCGCACTGTTGAGCATAGGCCGAGCAGTCGCACTGCAGGGTGGGCCACCTGTACCCCTGTCGTAACAGGATTCTAGCCAGTGACCTTGCCCCTGAGTGCGCTCCGCACAGGCCTTCATGAACCTCTCGAATGGCTCGGCTGGCTTCATCGGGGCCGAGGCACTTCAGGAGAGGGCCGGCGAAAGACCTTCGGTAGAGTGTGTCGTCCAGGATGATGAAGCGCCGGGCTTGGTACTTCATTCGGCGTGCTTCCCGAGGGTTGGAGGGCTCTTGGGAGTCTCGAAGCCAAGACAGGTAGGGGGTGCACCAGTCGCTCGCGACGGCCGAGTCAACAGCGAGGATCTCCGAGTCAATGCTCGGGCGTTCTAGCTCTTCGAGAAGGACCGATCGGGTACCTTCTGGGTCTAGGGAGGAGGCCAATCGAGAGAGGGCGTCCGCTCGGAGTTTTCTTCCCGGGCTATTCGGACTACCTTGAATCCCTCGAATTGTTGGGCCAGGCTCCTGGCCAGCTAGAGGTATTTGATCATGGGTGCCTCTCGAGCTTCGTACTCGCCATTGACCTGGCTTGCGACCAGCTGAGAGTCGGTGTGGATCCTGACTTGCTCAGCCCCCAACCGCTGGGCCATGCGTGCTCAAGATGTCAGGGCCTCGTACTCGGAAGTGTTGTTGGACGCCTGAAAGTTGAATTTCAAGGCGTACTGGAGCTCCACTCCTTCGGGGGATCTTAGGAGGACCCCAGCACCACTACCGACTGAGTTGGAAGATCCGTCGACATACAGTTCCCAGGTTGGCCCGGGCATGGTCAGTAGTCTTTCTCCGGTCGGGATGGTGCTTTCGGCGATGAAGTCGGCGAGCGCTTGACCTTTTATAGCTGAGCACAGGCGATACGAGATGTCGTAGGCCCCAAGCATAATGGCCCATTTGACGAGTCTCCCCGAGGCCTCGGGGTGGGCCAAAATCTTATTCAACGGCTCGCCGGTTAGCACGGTGATGGGGTGCCCCTGGAAGTAGGGTCGGAGGCGTTTCACGGAGGTAACCAGCGCTAGCACGAGCTTCTTGGTTGCGGGGCACCTCCTCTCGGCCTCGCTAAGCACCTTGCTGGTGTAGTAGATTGGTCTTTCGATTCTCGAGTCATTTTTGACTAGGACCGAGCTGACCGTTGATGACATCGCCGAGAGATAGAGTAGCAAAGCTTCGCCCGGCACGGGCTTGGAGAGCACCGGGGGCAAAGCCAGGAACTCCTTAAGCTCAACGAACGCTTTCTGGCATTCCTCATCCCATGCGAACGTAGCAGATGCCAACTTGGGCCCCTTCAACAGTTTAAAAAAGGGCAAGCATCATTCGGCCGCACGGGATAAGAAACGGCTGAGAGCGGTGACACGCCCTGTCAGACGTTGGACGTCCTTGATGCAGGCGGGCGGGCGCATGTCCAGGATGGCCTGGACCTTGTCGGGGTTAGCTTCGATCCCACGCTGAGTGACCAGGAAACCCAGGAACTTCCCGGATCTTACTCCGAAGGCGCACTTGGCAGGATTGGGCTTCATGTTGTACTTCAGGAGGACGCCGAAGGCTTCGGCGAGGTCGGTGAAGTGGTCCTGGGCCTTGGGGGTCTTGACGAGCATGTCGTCAATGTAGGCCTCGACGTTCCGACCTAGCTGCTCCTCGAACATATGGTTGACCAGTCTTTGGTATGTGGCTCCGGCGTTCTTCAACCTGAAAGGCATCCGGGTATAGCAGTACACGCCGTAGTCGGTGATGAAGGCGGTCTTCTCGACGTCTTCAGAATTCATTCTGATCTGATGGTAACCCGAATAGGCGTCCAGGAAGCTGAGCATCTCATTGCCCGATGTCGAGTCGACCAGTTGGTCGATGCTGGGCCAGGGATAGCAGTCCTTAGGGGTCGCCTTAATCAAGTCAGTGAAGTCCACGCACATCCGCCACTCGCAGGAAGCCTTTGGTACCAGGATGACATTGGCTAGCCACGTCAGGTACAGGACCGGTCTAAAAAGACCAGTCTCTTGCCCCTTGGTGACCTGCGCCTTGATAATCGTCTGTTTCTCTGGTGCGTGCTTCCTTCGGCGCTACTGCCCGAGCTTCATGGTGGGGTTGAGGTTGAGTCGGTGCAGCACGGTCTCCTCTGGTATCCCAGGGAGCTGATCGTCGGACCAAGCGAAGACTCGGATGTACTCAGAAAGAAATTTCTTATATTGCTGCTATTCCTCGGGTGGTAGGTCGGCTCCGATCCTTACTCCTAGGGTCGGGTCGTCGTTTAGGAAAATTGTCAGCAACTCGCCACCTGGCTCAGTAGCTGCGGATTTTTCCTCGACTTCCCGGGGGCCCTTATTATTCCCGTCCGGCCTCGTGGCCTCCACCGAGATGTTGTAGCACCTTCGGGTCGTGGCCTGGTTACCTCGGATTTCCCCTACTCCGTTCTTGGTGGGGAACTTCATTTTTTGGTGATAGGTAGATGGTACTGCCTTGATCCGGCTGAGGATTCCCCGGTCGAAAATGGCGTTGTACGCTATCATCCCTTTGATCACCATGAAGTCTACCATGACCGTAACAGTTTTGGGTGGGGTGCCGAGGGTAACCGGCAGGCTTAGGGCTCCTTCGGGGAGAGTGGCCAAGCTATTGCACCCACAGAGGGGCGTCCGGATCGGGCGGAGTTTGGATGGACCCTCTCCCATTTTGAGGAAACAGTCATAAGACAACACATCAGGGGCACTTTCATTGTCCACAAGAATCTGATCTACGTTACAATGGTTTATAGTGGCCGAGATTACGAGGGCGTCATCGTGCGGGGTGCTCAGCCCCACCAGGTCTTGATCGGAGAAGACTATGACCTGGGGCAGGGCCTTGGGTGGCTCTGGGGCTCGGCTCGCCCGCTCGGCATGACGCTTCCTTCCACGGCTGATGTCGCCTCCTGATGCTATTCCTCCAGAGATGACGTTGATGTGGACCCCTCGGGGGGCGTTGTCAATCTCCTCTGTAGCGCCTTGATCTTCTCTACGCACGGCAGTGAACCGAGCCAGGTGCCCCAGGCGGATGAGGCGCTCGATTTCGTCTTGGAGCTGGTGGCAATCACCGGTGTGATGCCCATGATCGCCGTGGAATAGACAATGTCTGTCTCGCTTGCGGTTCTTCGACCTCATCGGCTCGGGCCGATGGAGAAGTCCCGAGTCTTTGACGTCTTCATAGATTTCATAGACCGGGGAGGTTAACGGAGTGTACCGCTCGTACTTCCGCTTGCGCTCTCCATCTCGGTCTCGCTTCTTTCCCGAGCTAGGATTTGGCTCGAGGCCCCGCTTCTTGTCCCCCTCCCGACCCGAGCCGGTTGCGTCTCGGCAAGCGCTGAGCACTTCTTTGCACTTGGCGTGGCGCAGAGCCAGAGTCACTAGCTCGGTAAGGGTCGAGTGAGGGTGGAGGACGAGTTCACGGCGGAGGTTCTCATCCTGGGTACCCCCGGTCAATGCGGTTGTGGCCGAGGCCACATCCAGGAGGGGATTCGGAGGGCTTCTGATTTAAATCGGTGGACGTAAGCCCGGAGCCTTTCCCCTTGCGCCTGTTTGAGGGCCAAGAGCCCCGCTACCGACCTTGGGGGGCACTTCCGGCAAAGCTCTCCTTGAAGACTCGCCCGAACTGCTTGAAGTCTCGGATGGATCCGGGGGCGAGAGCCCGAAACCACGCTTGAGCGCCCTGGACCAGAGTGGTCACGAAGGCTCGGCACTTGATGGGGTCCGACGCTCCGTGTAGAGTCATCAGGGCGTCGAAGCTATCGTAATGGTCGGCCGGGTCACCCTGGCTGTTGTAAAGCTTAAAGGTTGGTATGGGGGCTCTGGGAGATACCTCTGCCTTCAAGATATACTCGGAGAACGGGGATTTCTCCTCATCTTCCAGGGAAGAGGCCTTCTGCAGGGCGCGAAGGGCGCGCTCTTGCTCAGCGAAGCGCCTTTCGAAATCTTGCAGCCGGAGGGATAACTCCGGTTGCTGTCGTGTCACGAGGCTAGGGGGGCACCTTGGCGGTCTCCGAGAACGTCGGCTTCCGGATCTGGCCGTTGCGTCCCCCGCCTTCCTTTCCTCGGCATGGAGGAGGCCTATTGCTCCAGAGGCGGAGCTTGCGAGGGTCCTCCGACGTTGTTGCGGATGAGCTGCTGGCTGCGAAGGGTGAAGCGGCCCCCAGCTGTGTGCTGGGACAAACTCCTACTGGGGGGGCTCCCTGACGGGGCACGGGACCTTGCATCCCTGGCCGCCTAGGTCTTCATGAGCTCCACGAGGACATCCAGTTTGGCGTTGAGGGCCTGGAAGGCTTCGGCGCCACCGTAGGGGGGTAGCCCCGCCGCCGCGGGGGGGGGGGGGGGGTGGTGGTCCGTCGGCGGGGATGCTGGCGTTGGAGGGAGGGTTCTGTGAGGCCCTGGAAGGGCCATCCCCTACTGCTGCCATGGCCTTACCCTTTTCGCCGGTGGACCTCCTCCCTGAGCTCCTTCTCACCATATTGGCTCTTCGTGCGTTTCCCACAGACGGCGCCAGATGAAGAGGCAAAATCTCGCGCTGGTTCCTGAGCTGGCTGGTAATCACCAAGTTAATGAACTGCAAGACAGGGAAATGGGTCAGAGGGCCCAGGGGGATTCCCTGGGGCAAAACCCTCCGACGCTCAAGTCAGTAGAGCCTTAGTGGGAGCAGCGATAGGGAGGAGAAGGTGAAGGCGCGAGATCCCTCTCCACCAATGGGGTGAAGTGATCTTTGCTCAGGAGTTGGGGGTGGAACAATGCCCTTTTGGACTTACCTTTCGCAGGAGGGTATCCCAGGTTTAAATTGTGCGCCGCCCTCTGGAGTCCTGCAAGCTGAGAGGTCTCCGGTGGAGGTTACGTCCTCGTCGTGGGCTTTTATGGCCTCATCGCGGGGGCGTTATCCTCGCGGGGAAGCCGGAGCTCCTGGACTTCTTAGCATTCGGCCCGCTGTGGACTCTAACGGATGCAGTGATGAACATTTTATCGGTCGTACCGGGCTTAGGGGGGCCGGCCCTATCAGGCGATAGGCCTTGCTCGGTGAGGAGATGGGTCGGATAGACTAGCTAGCGCTTCCCCCCTTCGTGCGGAGGGATAGCTCGTGCGCGGGTCTTCCTGTGACCTGACCGAGGCTCGGGCTCTCCGAGCCTTGGGGCCGCCTAGGAGAGTTGTTTCCTCGAGCATTATTTTATTGGGCTTTTCCGAGTGGGCCCTGTGGGCTGTCACTTGGGCGAGCTTACCTCGTTGGGCCTTGTTGGGCCTAGTTGGGTCTGCTTTTTGAGTGGGCTGCAGGAATCCCCCTCTCCATATATTATTCACCCCCATCCTTTGAAATTTCTATGACCTTATGCTTTCTTGATAAATAATGTTGCATTTGAGTCATTATTGGAGTGTTTCATGTCATACACTCTAGAGAGTTCATATCTTATAAGTGCATGTCACGCCCCGAGCGCGGAAGATACCCGGAGGTGCGCGACAAGTTTATATCAATCATGTCAATCAGAGGGGTCGTGTATTCGACACAAAGACAGAGATGCGCAAAAGTAAAGATAACCCAATCCTTTATTCCATAATAGATAGACTATTACAAATCCAATACTCTATTCAAAATAAAAGGAAAAGTACATAGTTGACTCAAGAAAATAGGAAAAAGACTAGATGACACTTGGAAAAGCTCTAGCTCTTTCACTCTGGACTTTCCCCATCCGTTTTAGTCTCGTCATCGGACTTACCTGAAAAGTAAGGGACAAACACGGAGTGAGCGAACGCTCAGTAGGAAATTATATCTCAAGCGCTAGCAAGGGGTTTAAGTAATTACTTTTTTCATGAATGTACTATAGCTATGCATGCTCGTATAAAACGACAAGATAGAGAGAATGTAATATCAAGAGAACAAGATGAACTAGTCAGGAACTTTCAACAAGATAACAAGATATTCAAGATATTCAAGCAAGTACGTTTAACAGGTCATGTCAAGAATTGGCTATCACGTTTCAAGCAAGCAAGTAATTACCCTTTTTCGGGTCACGCAATTCATGTCAAGTCAAGTACGAGTCAAGTACAAGATTTATGTGGAATGTCCAATCAAGCTAGTCATGCACTCGGTATAATGCCAAATACCTTATCATTAAAACTCCCATGGGCACAAGTACTTTCGGGTGCTCCCCCCAGGACCAGATCGGGCCCTATATGCACAGACATTTATCTTGTATATTTGACATCCACTCTTGTATATATATATAGCCAATATGAAATTTCAACAATTTAAGCTTGTAGACAGGTAGGATAACTTTGAGAGAATGAAGTCCAAAAAAAATATAACCTTGGACATAGAGAGGCGATAATAACGGTATAATCATGACGATCGATGAAACTAGGTGGAATTAGGTTCCCTTAACTCGGGTACCATGACAAGTAAGTATGGACATTCTTTTTATAGAATTGAGGTCCACATGAACATCGGAATATGGCATGATATCATCATCCCATTAAGAAATCTCATGATATACTCTTTGCATATCATAAGGGCCGGTATACCATGTTTCTTTAGAGTGACATGGCATGCAATAGTGTAATGGGTTTTTAGGGTACAACCCGCTCAGTCGACCTTGAGGGAATCCAAGGTACGAGGAGTCTTACGGAGGTCTCTATGACTAACTCGCTAGTCCAAAGGAACGGAATGTCCAATGGAGAGCTTGTATGTCAATGAGAGTTGAGGGTAATCGATGAAACATCATGGAACGTGGGACTATACTCACGGAGTGGAGATATAGTGCCGATATATGTATTATATAAATATATGAAACCATCGGTTAACAGTAAAAGGGTAAGAATCAATTTACAGGAAAATAATGACTTAAGTTAAGTCTTTTCTCAAGTAATTAACGCCTTAAAGAAGGGCGTTTCCATATTTTCCTATTTTGCAGGAATTTCAATAATTCTGTGATTTATCAAAAACACGCCCTGTACAGGGGCGTTTTATTTCAATTTTGACGACATGCACACTGGTCGTTCATTCTTTTAATTCTTTTTTTTTTTGCAGGAAATCTATTTTCTGGATTTTATCATAAACGCGCCCTGTCAAGGGGCGTTATTTATATACTCACGCCCTAGTTCAGGGCATTAGTTTCTAAAGTCACGACCTGACTCAGGTCGTTAATTCTTCAGGGGTCATGAACAGTGACAACGTTTCAGAATAAGCAATTTCCAGAGATCAATTTTTTTATGGATGGACAGGAAACTAGCAGGTAGAGTCATGCATTATATTAGAATCACGATTGCATATATATCATATTTTAATGTGGGTATTTTATTGTTTTACAAGAAATTTTCATGAAAATTCACGCCTGTAGGTCATGGTGTCAAATCTATAATTGACGACCTGGTGCAGGTCGTTTCTTTAAAGTAGCGCCCTAGACACGGGCGTCTCTTTCAAAAATATTACAAAAACGTGTAGAAACTGTCAGGAAAACATATATACATGACATGCATGATGTGTTACTATGAATTTAACTTGTTTGGGCTACGTTGCTTGAGAAAACCTACCTTGATAATTTGAGTTGGATGAACTGACGAAGGGTTTGAAAAAGATCTGAAGCTTCAACTGCAACCAATCAACCGCAGTATCAACAGGAGGAACGTTCGTTTTGAAGAACCCTTGTTCTTCGACAGAGCTTCCTACAGAGAAATATGAAGACATATCAATCTTCACTTCATAATACTTTGGCTGAAGGTAAGAGGAGAGAAGAACTTACGGTTGTTCTTCACGACGTCAAGGTTTCTTCAACCTGGAAGAAGGAAGAAGATGACGAATCAATAACCTTCGTAAAAATCAAAAGGGACAGAGGGACAGAAGAGCTATGGTTCTGTACTTACCTTCAGAGAACTCGAACGCCAAATAGCGTTCTTGACAGAATCAAACGAGTATTTATAGGGTCTTAGAAATCCTAATAAGGCTAGAGTTATACTGGAAGTAATACTTCCATAATTGAGTTATTACCACATTCGAACTCTTTCTCGTAGTTATCACTTACCCTGGATAAGTTCTGAGTTCGAACGAAAGATGAACTGAAATTGATGCCTTGTCATAGGGCGTTTCTTAAAGACACGCCCAGTGGAGAGGCGTTTCTTGTTTAAAACATGCCCAGGAAAGGGGCGTTTATTCTACTTGCCCTATTTGGTGTTTGGAATTTGACGCCTTGTGGTGAGGGCGTCCCTTCTTGAATCACGCCTTGTTTAAGGGCATTTTTAATTTAAATAGCGCCTTTATCAGAGGCGTTATTTCATTTTGTTTTATTTATCTATTTATTTGATTTATTTATAATTATTATTATTATTAATATTTTATCAGGGTTGCTACACCCTCCTCCACTTAAAAAGAATTTGGTCCCCAAATTCAATTGCACATATATGTATACACGTGGAGAGTGTAGAGTATATACCGCTTAGAATAACTCGGGAAATCGTTTTGTAGCAACCCTGATAAATGAATATTTGAAATAAATTAAAACATATATATATTACAGTAGTAATACAGATAATAAGAATAGGGTTAATTAGATGAAGTAAAACAAAATTAAAATAACGCCTCTTATTAGGGCGTTAATTCAAAAAGAAACGCCTCTATCAAAGGCGTGACTAAAGAAAGGACGCCCACACGTGCGGTCGTCAACTCTCACGACCAAATAGGCAAGTAAGAGAAACGCCCATATATGGGGCGTGTTTCAAAAACAAGGAACGCCCTTATCCAAGACGTTTCTTAAGAAACGACCTGAACTAGGTCGTTAATTAAAGAATCGACGCCCTTACCTAAGGCGTTAATTCAGTTCGTGAACAGTTCGAACCCAGAACTTATCCAGGGTAAGTGATAACCATTAGAAAGAGTTCAAACGTGGTAATGACTCTATCGTAGAAGTATTACTTCCACACAATCACTAACCCTAATAGGACACCCAAAATCCTATAAAAACTCTCGTTCGGCCAACCCTAAAACTATTTGGACGAACTACTGCTGCAGGTACGTGAAGAACATATGTTCTTCTATTTTTTTTTCTCTTGATTACAGTCGCATGAAGAATATTGATTATTCTTCTTCTCTTATTAACAGGTTAAGAGGCTCAGGCGTTTGAGGAACAAGAGTTCTTCATCCGTGTGTAAGTACCCCTTCCTCTACCTACAGTCCATGGATTTCAAGGAAACTAATATCTTCAATCTATCCTCTGTAGGATTCATCCAACGTCTGCAGCATCATTGATCCTTACAAATCCCTCATGGTCATCTCCAAATCAACTCTTAAGGTAGGATTTTCTCAAGTCACTGTAGCCCAAACTAAATTGATACAGTACAATAATTATCATGCATATACATGGTTTGGTTTACTATAGTTTCTGAACGACTTTCTGTTAATTTCTTGAAAGAAACGTCCTTAGCAAGGGCGTGACTATGAAATACACGTCCCAGACTAGGGCGCTACTTTACAAGTCACGACCCTGCCAAGGTCGTCAGTTTTGGATTTGACGCCCTGCACACAGGCGTTAATTTCATTTAATCATTAATCACCCATGTTAAGAATTGAGTATCTATGAAATAATGATCCTACAATAATGCATGATCACATGTCTTCAAACCTGCTAATTTTATTGTCATGACCATACATTCGTTCTCCATGAATTCTATTATCCTGAAAACATTTCTGCCCATGAAAATTCATGTCTCTTGAATTCACGACCTAGACTAGGTCGTTTTCCATATGTAAACGCCCCATCATAGGGCGTGAATTAAAAATAAACGCCCCTTACTAGGGCGCGTATCTGTCAAAATCCTGGAATATATATTCTGTGAAAATAAGAATTAATGATTAACGCCCCTGACAAGGGCGCGTTTTTGATAATTTCTGAAAATAAATATGTTCTGAAAAATATTGTAAATAAAAAGACGCCTGCTACTGTAGTCGTCAACTCTTGAAGAAACGCCCCTTCCGAAGGCGCGTCTTAGATAAATTATTGAATTATTGAAAATTCTGCAAAAACGGACCATGTGTAAACGCCCTTCTGTTAGGCGTTAATTACTTGAGAAACGACTTGACCTAAGTCGTTATTTTACTGTAAACTGATTTTTTCCTCTGATTTGCTAACCGATGGTTTATATATTATACATATATATATATATCGGCACTATTCTCCACTCCGTGAGTATAGTCCTACGTTTCATGTTGATTTATCGATCACACTCAACTCTCATTGACATACAAGCTCTCCATTGGACATTCCGTTCCTTTGGACTAGCGAGTTAGTCATAGAGACCTCCGTAAGACTCCTCGTAGCCTTGGATTCCCTCAAGGCCGACTGAGCTGGTTGTACCCTAAAAACCCATTACACCATTGATGCCATATCACTCTAAAGAAACATGGTATACCGGCCCTTATGATTATACAAAGAGTATATCATAAGAAATTCTTAATGGGATGATGATATCATGCCATGTCATGTCGTTCTTGAAAACCCCAATTCTATGATAAGAATGAGGGTATCTTGCTTGATATACTGTTCATGTGGACCTCAATTCTATATAAAGAATGTCCATATTGATTTGTCATGGTACCTCAGTTAAGGGAACCATATTCTACCTAGTTTTATCGATATCGTGATTATACCGTTATTATCGCCATTCTATGTCCTTTGTCATATTTTGGACTCTATTCTATCAAAGTTGTCATACGTGTCTACAAGCTTGATTATTGAAATTCTATGTGGCTATAAACAAGAGTGGATGTCAAAACACATGATAAATGCCTGCGCATATAGGGCCCGATCTGGTCCTGGGAGGAGCACCCGAAAGTACTTGTGCCCATGGGAGTTAAAATGATAAGGTATCTGGCATTATACCGAGTACTTGACTTGCTTGATTGGACATTCCACACACATCTTGTACTTGACTCGTACTTGACATGAAATGAAATGCGTGGCCCGAAAAAGGGTAATTTACTTGCTTGCTTGATACATGATAGCCAAAGTTCTTGACATGATTTGTTAAATGTACTTGCTTGAATATCTCGAGTAAACTTGTTATCTTGTTGAAAGTTCATGATAAGTTCATCTTATTTCCTTGATATTACATTCTCTCTATCTTGTCGTTTCATGCGAGCATGCATAGCCTTATTGCATTCATGAAAATGTAATTACTTAAACCCATTGCTAGTACTTGAGATATAATTTCCTACTGAGCGTTCGCTCATTCCGTTTGTCCCTTTTTACTTTTCAGGTAAGTCCGACGACGATGGAAGTCAATCGGATGGGAATGATCAAGAGTGAAAGAGATAGAGATTCTCCAAGTGTCATCTAGTCTTTTCTATAGTTTCTTGAGTCAAATATGTATTCTTTCCCTTTTTATTAAACAAAGTATTGGATTTGTAATAGTCTATCCGTTATGAAATAAAGGATTGGGTTATCTTGCTATTTTGCGCATCTCTGTCTTTGTGTCGAATACACGATCACTCTGATTGACATGATTGATATAGACCCGTCGCGCATCTCCGGGTATCTTCCGCGCTCGGGGCCCGATCTGGTCCTGGGAGGAGCACCCGAAAGTACTTGTGCCCATGGGAGTTAAAATGATAAGGTATCTGGCATTATACCGAGTACTTGACTTGCTTGATTGGACATTCCACACACATCTTGTACTTGAATCGTACTTGACTTTACATGAAATGCGTGGCCCGAAAAAGGGTAATTTACTTGCTTGATACATGATAGCCAAAGTTCTTGACATGACTTGTTAAACGTACTTGCTTGAATACCTTGAATACACTTGTCATCTTGTTGGAAGTTCATGATTAAGTTCATCTTATTTCTTTGATATTACATTCTCTCTATCTTGTCGTTTTATGCGAGCATGCATAGCTTTATTGCATTCATGAAAGATGTAATTACTTAAACCCCTTGCTAGTACTTGAGATATAATTTCTACTGAGCGTTCGCTCATTCCGTTTGTCCCTTTTTACTTTTCAGGTAAGTCCGACGATGATGGAAGTCAATCGGATGGGAATGGTCAAGAGTGAAAGTGATAGAGCTTCTACAAGTGTCGTCTAGTCTTTTCTATAGTTTCTTGAGTCAAATATGTATTCTTTTCCTTTTTATTAAACAGAGTATTGGATTTGTAATAGTCTATCCATTATGAAATAAAGGATTGGGTTATCTTGCTATTTTGCGCATCTCTGTCTTTGTGTCGAGTACACGACCACTCTGATTGACATGATTGATATAGACACGTCGCGCATCTCCGGGTATCTTCCGCGCTCGGGGCGTGACAGTCTTTGTGGTATCAGAGCGTAAGGTATTCAATTCCTAGGAAACCCAAGTCCAAGGATAGGTTTCAAAACCTTTAACCAAGTGAGAGTGGGTAGAACCAAGGGTTAAATGATCAATGAGTCCTTTATAAGATCATAGTGATATAATACTAACATAGCTATGGTAATTGTAGGAGAATGGCTGCCGAACGTGCTCAATGGCGCAACATGCAGCGTACTCTTCAAGGGATGACCCAAGTGCTACAACAGGTAGTACAAGGTGGTGCTCCACGAGCTGGAAGCTTACACCAAGCATTCAAGAATATGAATCCCCCGAAGTTTATGGGATCGACCGATCCAGACGATGCCGAGCATTGGGTTCGGGAGATTGAACGTATATTCCGTGTCATGCAATGCACGGATCATGACAAAGTCTTATTAGCTACTTTCCAGTTAGAAAAGGATGCTAGATGCTGGTGGGAGTCGATTGAAGCTACAATTGACCCAACTCAAGTTACATGGGGAGAATTCGTTGAATATTTCAACGCCAAATATTTCTCTGATAGGGTCCAGGAAAAGAAGGCCGCCGAATTTGCCGCATTAAAGCAAAGATCTTTATCGGTGGCTGATTATGAAGCACAGTTCTCTAGACTGTCTAGATATGCTAAGCATTTAATTAGCACGGAAAAGATGAAAGCCCGTAGATTTCTTAATGGGCTTAGGCCCCACTACATTACTCAACTGGCGCCTATGGATATTCAAGTTTATACTGAAATAGTGCGCCGAGCTCAGTTGCTTGAAGATGCCACGGAACTATCTGATAGGATCCGTGGGAAAGATAAAAAGGAGCAAGTCACAAGTTCGGGTTCTTTCAAACCCAACTTTAAGAAGAGGCCCAATAATGGAGGTTCTTCCTCTCAAGATCAGAAATTCAAGAAATCCAAGCCTTTCTCTATCACCACTACACCTTCAAACGTAGTATGCAAGCATTGTGACAAGGCTGGTCACAAAACAGAAGAATGCTGGAGGAAATTAGGAGCATGTCTCCGTTGTGGGAGTCGTGAACATCGGATTCCCGATTGTCCATTAATGAATGACCAAGATGGTGAGGGTAAACGCCCAGTGACAAGGAACGCGCGTCTTCATGCAATCCAAGAGACCGAACCAGAAGAAGAAGGCGGATTGGTGGAAGGTACATTAAAAATTTGTTCCAAATATGCACATGTCTTATTTGATACGGGTGCATCGCATTCCATTATTTCCAAGAAGTTTGCTGACCCATTACCTCTAGAACCAGAATGGATGAAATTAGTATTGTCTACTCCTCTCGGAAACGAGACGGATATCACACATCATTACCAAAACTGTGAGGTATTGGTTCGAGGAAAGAATTTTCCTATTGATCTTATCTGCTTAGATCTAAAAGAGTATGATGTTATACTAGGAGCAGATTGGTTATCCAAATACCAGGCAACGGTTGATTGCCGTGATAGCAAGATTGTTTTCAAGGAATTTCCGGAACTGACTTATACTAGTCCTAAGAGTCGAAGCAAATCCCCTCTTATCTCGGCTCTTCGAGCAAGCAAGCTCGTCAAGAAAGGATGTGTATCCTTCCTTGCTTTTGTCACTATTAAAGAAGCTAAGGAAACCAAGATAGAAGACGTTCAAGTAGTACGAGAATTCCCAGACGTATTTCCGGAAGAATTGCCGGGATTACCCCCGCAAAGAGATGTGGCCTTTACCATCGACTTAGTCCCTGGTGCTGGTCCCGTTTCAAAGGCACCATATAGAATGTCCCCTGCTGAACTCAAGGAGTTGAAGGAGCAGTTGCTGGAACTAATCCGAAAAGGGTTTATTAGACCAAGTACTTCCCCGTGGGGAGCACCAGTCTTATTTGTAAAGAAGAAGGATGGATCCATGAGATTGTGTATCGACTATCGACAATTGAATCATCTTACTATCAAGAACAAGTATCCACTGTCGAGAATCGATGAATTATTTGATCAGATTTCAGGATCCAAATATTTTTCCAAGATTGATCTCAGGTCGGGATACCATCAATTAAGAATCAAGGACGATGACATTCACAAGACTGCATTCAGAAGCAGGTATGGCCATTACGAATTTGTTGTTATGCCTTTTGGACTAACAAATGCCCCTGCTGCCTTTATGCAGTTAATGAATAGCATATTCAGGCCTTACTTGGATCAATTCGTAGTAGTCTTCATTGATGATATATTGATATATTCCAAGACTAAGGAAGAACATGAAGAACATTTGAGGATTGCATTGCAAGTCTTGAGGACAAATCAATTATATGCTAAACTCAGCAAATGCGAGTTCTGGCTTGAAGAAGTGGCTTTTCTCGGGCATGTCATATCAAAGGACAGATTATCTGTAGATCCGTCAAAAGTTGAAGCTGTGAGAAACTGGGAAAGACCCACTAATGCAAGCGAGATCAGAAGTTTCTTAGGTCTTGCAGGCTATTATCGGCGATTCATCAAAGATTTCTCTAAGATCGCCGTGCCCCTTACAAGGTTAACTCGCAAGGAGATCCGATACGAATGGAGTGAGGAATGTGAAAGAAGTTTTCAAACTCTCAAGGATCATCTCACCACAGCTCCGGTCTTAGCTCTACCAATAGAAGGAGAGAAATTCGAGGTCTACACTGATGCTTCTGGCATTGGCCTCGGATGTGTCCTAATGCAACAAGGAAAGGTCATAGCATACTCTTCACGTCAGCTGAAGAAGCATGAGGAGAATTACCCCGTCCATGACTTAGAACTGGCCGCGGTAGTATTTGCCCTAAAGATATGGAGACACTACTTATATGGAGCACAGTTTACTGTATACTCCGATCACAAAAGTCTCAAATATCTATTTTCACAAAAAGAGCTAAACATGAGACAAAGACGCTGGCTAGAATATCTCAAGGACTTCGACTTCAATATACAATACCATCCCGGAAAGGGTAATTATGTTGCTGACGCCCTTAGTCGAAAGCCGAGAGCAATGATAGCAAATTATATGATGCATGAATGGAGGTTACTTGAACAATTCTCCGAGCTCAATATAAGCTTGGACACGGAATCCAAATTTGTCACACTATCTCATGTAAGCATACAGTCAGATTTGTTATCTGAGATACAAACACTTCAGGATGATGATCCTATGTTAGTAGAAATCAAAGGCAGATTAGAAGGACAATCTGATTTTCAACTAACTTCTGATGGAAGATTATCGTTCAAAGATAGAACTTGTATACCTGATTGTCCGGAATTAAAGAAGAAGATCTTAGATGAAGCTCACCGATCAAGGTACACTATTCATCCAGGATCAACCAAAATGTACCAAGATGTAAAGAGGAACTTTTGGTGGCCTAATATGAAAAGAGAAATAGCGGACTATGTATCACGCTGTCTCACATGCCAACAGGTCAAGGCGGAACACCAAAAGCCTGCGGGAAAACTACATCCTCTAGATATTCCTAAGTGGAAATGGGAGGATATTGGTATGGACTTCATCATGGGTTTGTCTAAATCTAAAGGAGGACATGATGGAATCTGGGTTATCATTGACCGATTGACTAAATCGGCACATTTCTTGCCAATCAAAAGCCGATGGTCAATTGATGTGCTAGCTGCACTATACATCAAAGAAATAGTCAGGATACATGGAATTCCTGTCTCAATCGTGTCTGATAGAGATCCCCGTTTTACTTCTCATTTTTGGAAGGGATTACAACATTCGTTGGGGACAAGGCTCAACTTTAGTACTGCTTTTCACCCGCAAACGGATGGTCAGACCGAGCGAACTAATCAAGTTGTTGAAGATATGCTGAGAGCATGCATTATTGACTTTGGAGGAAGCTGGCATGACCACTTACCTTTAGTTGAATTTGCATATAATAATAGCTACCAAGCTAGTATCCAAATGGCACCTTTCGAAGCCTTTATACGGAAGGAGTTGCCGATCTCCCATATGTTGGAACGAAGTTGGAGAAAAATAACTATTAGGTCCAGACATGGTAAGGGATACAACCGAGAAGATACAAGTAATCAGGGAAAGATTACAAGTTGCTCAGACCAGACAAAAGACTTATGCAGATACAAGAAGAAGAGATCTTGAATTCCAAATCGGAGATCATGTATTTCTCAAGATATCGCCTGGACGTGGCATACGAAGATTTGGTGTTAAGGGCAAGCTTACGCCAAGATTCATCGGACCATTTGAGATACTCGAAAGAGTTGGCGAGGTTGCTTATCGCATCGCATTACCTCCTCAATTGTCCGAGGTACATAATGTATTTCACATATCCATGTTGAAGAAGTACGTGCACGATCCATCTCATATTATTGAACATGGAGATCTGGTGATCCAAAAAGATCTCACATATGAACAGAAGCCTATGAATATCTTGGATCGAGAAATACGAGCTCTAAGGAATAAGGTTATTCCCATGCTCAAGGTGCAATGGAATAAGAATCCCGAACGCGAAGCGACATGGGAGACCGAAGAATCTATGAAGAAACGATTTCCCGAGTTATTCTAAGAGGTATATGTTCTACGCTCTCCACATGTATAATTATGTATATATTGAATTTGGGGACCAAATTCTTTTTATGTGGGGGAGGGTGTAGCAACCCTGATAAATGAATATTTGAAATAAATTAAAACATATATATATTACAGTAGTAATACAGATAATAAGAATAGGGTTAATTAGATGAAGTAAAACAAAATTAAAATAACGCCTCTTATTAGGGCGTTAATTCAAAAAGAAACGCCTCTATCAAAGGCGTGACTAAAGAAAGGACGCCCACACGTGCGGTCGTCAACTCTCACGACCAAATAGGCAAGTAAGAGAAACGCCCATATATGGGGCGTGTTTCAAAAATAAGGAACGCCCTTATCCAAGATGTTTCTTAAGAAACGACCTGAACTAGGTCGTTAATTAAAGAATCGACGCCCTTACCTAAGGCGTTAATTCAGTTCGTGAACCGTTCGAACCCAGAACTTATCCAGGGTAAGTGATAACCATTAGAAAGAGTTCAAACGTGGTAATGACTCTATCGTAGAAGTATTACTTCCACACAATCACTAACCCTAATAGGACACCCAAAATCCTATAAAAACTCTCGTTCGGCCAACCCTAAAACTATTTGGACGAACTACTGCTGCAGGTACGTGAAGAACATATGTTCTTCTATTTTTTTTTCTCTTGATTACAGTCGCATGAAGAATATTGATTATTCTTCTTCTCTTATTAACAGGATAAGAGGCTCAGGCGTTTGAGGAACAAGAGTTCTTCATCCGTGTGTAAGTACCCCTTCCTCTACCTACAGTCCATGGATTTCAAGGAAACTAATATCTTCAATCTATCCTCTGTAGGATTCATCCAACGTCTGCAGCATCATTGATCCTTACAAATCCCTCACGGTCATCTCCAAATCAACTCTTAAGGTAGGATTTTCTCAAGTCACTGTAGCCCAAACTAAATTGATACAGTACAATAATTATCATGCATATACATGGTTTGGTTTACTATAGTTTCTGAACGACTTTCTGTTAATTTCTTGAAAGAAACGTCCTTAGCAAGGGCGTGACTATGAAATACACGCCCCAGACTAGGGCGCTACTTTACAAGTCACGACCATGCCAAGGTCGTCAGTTTTGGATTTGACGCCCTGCACACAGGCGTTAATTTCATTTAATCATTAATCACCCATGTTAAGAATTGAGTATATATGAAATAATGATCCTACAATAATGCATGATCACATGTCTTCAAACCTGCTAATTTTATTGTCATGACCATACATTCGTTCTCCATGAATTCTATTATCCTGAAAATATTTCTGCCCATGAAAATTCATGTCTCTTGAATTCACGACCTAGACTAGGTCGTTTTCCATATGTAAACGCCCCATCATAGGGCGTGAATTAAAAATAAATGCCCCTTACTAGGGCGCGTATCTGTTAAAATCCTGGAATATATATTCTATGAAAATAAGAATTAATGATTAACGCCCCTGACAAGGGCGCGTTTTTGATAATTTCTGAAAATAAATATGTTCTGAAAAATATTGTAAATAAAAAGACGCCTGCTACTGTAGTCGTCAACTCTTGAAGAAACGCCCCTTCCGAAGGCGCGTCTTAGATAAATTATTGAATTATTGAAAATTCTGCAAAAACGGACCATGTGTAAATGCCCTTCTGTTAGGCGTTAATTACTTGAGAAACGACTTGACCTAAGTCGTTATTTTACTGTAAACTGATTTTTTCCTCTGATTTGCTAACCGATGGTTTATATATTATACATATATATATATATCGGCACTATTCTCCACTCCGTGAGTATAGTCCTACGTTTCATGTTGATTTATCGATCACACTCAACTCTCATTGACATACAAGCTCTCCATTGGACATTCCGTTCCTTTGGACTAGCGAGTTAGTCATAGAGACCTCCGTAAGACTCCTCGTAGCCTTGGATTCCCTCAAGGCCGACTGAGCTGGTTGTACCCTAAAAACCCATTACACCATTGATGCCATATCACTCTAAAGAAACATGGTATACCGGCCCTTATGATTATACAAAGAGTATATCATAAGAAATTCTTAATGGGATGATGATATCATGCCATATCATGTCGTTCTTGAAAACCCCAATTCTATGATAAGAATGAGGGTATCTTGCTTGATATACTGTTCATGTGGACCTCAATTCTATATAAAGAATGTCCATATTGATTTGTCATGGTACCTCAGTTAAGGGAACCATATTCTACCTAGTTTTATCGATATCGTGATTATACCGTTATTATCGCCATTCTATGTCCTTTGTCATATTTTGGACTCTATTCTATCAAAGTTGTCATACGTGTCTACAAGCTTGATTATTGAAATTCTATGTGGCTATAAACAAGAGTGGATGTCAAAACACATGATAAATGCCTGCGCATATAGGGCCCGATCTGGTCCTGGGAGGAGCACCCGAAAGTACTTGTGCCCATGGGAGTTAAAATGATAAGGTATCTGGCATTATACCGAGTACTTGACTTGCTTGATTGGACATTCCACACACATCTTGTACTTGACTCGTACTTGACATGAAATGAAATGCGTGGCCCGAAAAAGAGTAATTTACTTGCTTGCTTGATACATGATAGCCAAAGTTCTTGACATGATTTGTTAAATGTACTTGCTTGAATATCTCGAGTAAACTTGTTATCTTGTTGAAAGTTCATGATAAGTTCATCTTATTTCCTTGATATTACATTCTCTCTATCTTGTCGTTTCATGCGAGCATGCATAGCCTTATTGCATTCATGAAAATGTAATTACTTAAACCCCTTGCTAGTACTTGAGATATAATTTCTTACTGAGCGTTCGCTCATTCCGTTTGTCCCTTTTTACTTTTCAGGTAAGTCCGACGACGATGGAAGTCAATCGGATGGGAATGATCAAGAGTGAAAGAGATAGAGATTCTCCAAGTGTCATCTAGTCTTTTCTATAGTTTCTTGAGTCAAATATGTATTCTTTCCCTTTTTATTAAACAGAGTATTGGATTTGTAATAGTCTATCCGTTATGAAATAAAGGATTGGGTTATCTTGCTATTTTGCGCATCTCTGTCTTTGTGTCGAATACACGATCACTCTGATTGACATGATTGATATAGACCCGTCGCGCATCTCCGGGTATCTTCCGCGCTCGGGGCGTGACACGTTTCCTCATAGATTCCTCGGTCTCCCATGTTGCTTCGTGTTCAGAATTCTTATTCCATTGTACCTTAAGCATGGGAATAACCTTATTCCTTAGAGCACGTATTTCATGATCTAATATCTTCATAGGCTTTTGTTCATATGTGAGATTCTTCTGGATTACTAGGTTTCCATGCTCAATAATATGTGATGGATCATGCACATACTTTTTCAACATAGATATGTGAAACACATTGTGCACTTCGGACAATTGAGGAGGCAATGCGATGCGATAAGTAACCTCGCCAACTCTTTCTAGAATTTCAAAAGGTCCGATGTATCTTGGTGTAAGCTTGCCTTTAACACCAAATCTCCGTATGCTACGTCCAGATGATATCTTGAGAAATACATGATCTCCGATTTGGAATTCAAGATCTCTCCTTCTTGTATCAGCATAAGCTTTTTACCTTGTCTGAGCAACTTGTAATCTTTCTCTGATTACTTGTATCTTCTCAGTTGTATCCCTTACCATGTCTGGACCTAACAGTTGTTTCTCTCCAACTTCATTCCAGCACAAGGGTGATCGGCAACTCCTTCCGTATAAAGCTTCGAAAGGTGCCATTTGTATACTAGCTTGGTAGCTATTATTGTATGCAAATTCGACCAGAGGCAAGTGATCATGCCAGTTTCCATCAAAATCAGTGATGCATGCTCTAACCATATCTTCAACTACTTGATTTGTTCTCTCGGTCTGACCATCCGTTTGAGGATGAAAGGCTGTACTAAAATTAAGTCTCGTCCCCAACGAATGTTGTAGTCCTTTCCAAAAATGAGAAGTAAAACAGGAATCTCTGTCAGACACGATTGAAACAGGAATACCATGTAATCTGACTATTTCCTTGATGTATAGTGCAGCTAAGACATCAACTGACCATCGACTCTTGATTGGCAAGAAATGCGCTGATTTAGTCAATCGGTCAATGATAACCCATATTCCATCATGTCCTCTTTTTGATTTAGATAAACCCATGATGAAATCCATACCAATATCCTCCCACTTTCATTTAGGGATATCTAGAGGATGTAGCTTTCCAGCAGGCTTTTGGTGTTCCGCCTTGACTTGTTGACATGTGAGACAGCGTGATACATAGTCCGCTATTTCTCTTTTCATGTTGGGCCACCAAAAATTTCTTTTCACATCTTGGTACATCTTGGTAGATCCAGGATGAATCGTATACCTTGATCTGTGAGCTTCATCTAAGATCTTCTTTTTCAATTCTGGGCAGTCCGGTATACCAGTTCTATTCTTGAACATTAATCTTCCATCAGAAGCTAGTTGGAAGTCTGATTGTCCTTTTAATTTGCCCTTGATTTCTACTAATGTAGGATCATCATCCTGAAGTGCTTGTATCTCAGATAATAATTCTGACTGTATGCTTACATGAGATAATGTGACACATCTAGGGTCCGTGTCCGTGCTTATATTGAGTTCAGAGAATTCTTCTAGTAACTTCCATTCTTGTATCATACAATTGGCTATCATCGCTCTCGGCTTTCGACTAAGGGCATCAGCAACATAATTACCCTTTCCGGGATGATATTGTATATTGAAGTCGAAGTCCTTGAGATATTCCAGTCATCGTCTTTGCCTCATATTTAACTCCTTCTGTGAGAAAAGATATTTGAGACTCTTGTGGTCGGAGTATACAGTGAACTGCGCTCCATATAGATAATGTCTCCATATCTTCAGTGCAAATACTACCGCAGCCAATTCTAAGTCATGGATGCGGTAGTTCTCCTCATCCTTCTTTAATTGATGAGAAGAGTAGGCTATAACCTTTCCTTGTTGCATTAGAACACATCCGAGGCCAATGCCAGAAGCATCAGTATATACCTCGAACTGTTCTCCTTCAATTGGTAATGCTAAGATAGGAGCTGTAGTAAGATGATCCTTGAGAGTTTGGAAGCTTCTTTCACATTCCTCACTCCATTCATAACGGATCTCCTTGCGAGTTAACCTCGTAAGTGGCACGGCGATCTTAGAGAAATCCTTGATGAATCGCTTGTAATAGCCGGCAAGACCTAAGAAACTTCGGATCTCGCTAGCATTGGTTGGTATTTCCCAGTTCCTTACAGCTTCAACCTTCGACGGATCTACAGACAAACCGTCCTTTGATATAACATGCCCGAGAAAAGTTACTTCTTCAAGTCAGAATTCACACTTGCTAAGTTTTGCATATAATTGGTTTGTCCTCAATATTTGTAATGAAATCCTTAAATTTCTCCCCATGCTCTTCCTTGGTCTTAGAATAAATCAATATATCATCGATAAAGACCACCACGAATTGATCCAAATAAGGCATGTATATGCTATTCATTAACTACATAAAGGCAGCAGGGGCATTTGTTAATCCGAAAGGCATAACAACGAATTCATAATGGCCATACCTGCTTCTGAATGCGATCTTATGAATGTCATCGTCTTTGATCCTTAACTGATGATATCCCGACCTGAGATCAATCTTTGAGAAATACTTTGATCCAGATATTTGATCAAATAATTCATCGATTCTCGACAGTGGATACTTGTTCTTGATGGTGAGATGATTCAACTGTCGATAGTCGATGCATAGCCTCATGGATCCATCTTTCTTCTTTACGAATAGCACAAGTGCTCCCCACGGGGAAGTACTTGGTCTAATGAATCCTTTCTTAATGAGTTCCATCAATTGCTCCTTTAACTCCTTGAGTTCAGCAGGTGACATTCTATAAGGTGCCTTTGAAACTGGACCAGCACCAGGGACTAAGTCAATGGTGAAGGCCACTTCTCTTTGCGGGGTAATCCCGGCAAATCCTTCGGAAACACGTCCGGAAATTCCTGCACTACTGGAATGTCTTCTAGCTTTGTTTCCTTAGCTTCTTTAATTGTGACGAAGGCAAGGAAATATGTACATCCTTTCCTGATGAGCTTGCTAGCTCGGAGAGCTGAAATAAGAGGGGATTTGTTCCGACTCTTGGGGCTAAGAAATATTAGTTCTGGAAATTCCTTGAAGGTAACCTTGCTATTGTGAAAATCAACCGTTGCCTGGTATTTGGATAACCAATCCGCTCCTAGTATAACATCATACTCCTTTAGATCTAAACATATGAGATCAATCGGGAGATTTCTATCATGAATCAACACTTCACAGTTCTGGTAATGGTGTGTAATATCAGTCTCGTCACCCAGAGGGGTAGATAAAACTAACTTTATCCATTCTGGTTCTAAAGGTAATGGGTCAGCGAACTTTTTAGAAATAATAGAATGCGATGCACCAGTATCAATTAAAACATATGCATTCTTAGAACAAACTTTCAATGTACCTTCCACTAGACCACCTTCTTCTTCTTCTTCTTGCTCGGTCTCCTTGATTGCATGAAGACGAGCATTCTTTGTTACCGGGCGTTTCCCGTCACCGGCTTGATCGTTAAGTAATGGGCAATCGGGAATCCGATGCTCACGACTCCCACAACGGAGACATGCTCCTAGTTTCCTCCAGCATTCCTCTACTCTATGGCCCGCCTTATCACAATGCTTGCACACTGTATTTGAAGGGGTAGTGGTGATAGAGAAGGGCTTGGTCTTCTTAAATTTCTGATCTTGCGAGGACGTACCTCCATTGTTGGGCCTTTTCTTGAAGTTGGGTTTAAAGGAACCCGAACCTGTAACTTGTTCCTTCTTATCCTTACCACGAATTCTATCAGATAGTTCCGTGGCATCTTCTAATAATTGAGCTCGGCGCACGATTTTGGAATAAACTTGGATATCCATCGGCGCCAGCTGAGTAATATAGTGGGGCCTAAGCCCATTAAGAAATCTACGGGCCTTCATCTTCTCCGTGCTAATCAAATGCTTAGCATATCTAGACAACCGGGAGAACTGAGCTTCATACTCGGCCACGGACAAAGATCGTTGCTTCAGTGCAGTAAATTCTGCAGCCTTCTTTTCCTGAACTCGATCTGAAAAGTATTTAGCATTGAAGTGTTCTACAAATTCTTCCCATGTGACTTGATTGGGATCTATTGTAGCTTCAATCGACTCCCACCAGCATCTAGCATCCCTTTCTAACTGGAAAGTGGCTAATAAGACTTTGTCTTGATCCGTGCATTGCATAACACAGAATATACGTTCTATCTTCCTAATCCAGTGTTCAGCGTCATCTGGATCAGTAGAACCCGTGAACTTGGGCGGGTTCATGTTCTTGAAAGTCTGGTGGAGACTTCCTGCTCGTTGTCCACCTCCTTGTGCTACTTGTTGCAGCACTTGAGTCATGCCTTGAAGTGTACGCTGCATGTTACGCCACTGAGCACGTTCGGCAGCCATTATCCTACAATTACAATAACTAGATTAATACGTGATCGTATTTAAAGACTCATACACTATGTTAAATTTAACCCTTGGTTCTACCCAATCTCACTAGTTTAAAGGTTCAAACTTATCCTTGGACTTGGGTTTTTCGTAGGAATTGAATACCCTAGGCTCTGATACCACAAAAACTATCACGCCCTGAGCGCGGAAGATACCCGGAGGTGCGCGATAAGTTTATATCAATCATGTCAATCAGAGGGGTCGTGTATTCGACACAAAGACAGAGATGCGCAAAAGTAAAGATAACCCAATCCTTTATTCCATAATAGATAGACTATTACAAATCCAATACTCTATTCAAAATAAAAGGAAAAGTACATAGTTGACTCAAGAAAATAGGAAAAAGACTAGATGACACTTGGAAAAGCTCTAGCTCTTTCACTCTGGACTTTCCCCATCCGTTTGAGTCTCGTCATCGGACTTACCTGAAAAGTAAGGGACAAACACGGAGTGAGCGAACGCTCAGTAGGAAATTATATCTCAAGCGCTAGCAAGGGGTTTAAGTAATTACTTTTTTCATGAATGTACTATAGCTATGCATGCTCGTATAAAACGACAAGATAGAGAGAATGTAATATCAAGAGAACAAGATGAACTAGTCAGGAACTTTCAACAAGATAACAAGATATTCAAGATATTCAAGCAAGTACGTTTAACAGGTCATGTCAAGAATTGGCTATCACGTTTCAAGCAAGCAAGTAATTACCCTTTTTCGGGTCACGCAATTCATGTCAAGTCAAGTACGAGTCAAGTACAAGATTTGTGTGGAATGTCCAATCAAGCTAGTCATGCACTCGGTATAATGCCAAATATCTTATCATTAAAACTCCTATGGGCACAAGTACTTTCGGGTGCTCCTCCCAGGACCAGATCGGGCCCTATATGCGCAGGCATTTATCATGTATATTTGACATCCACTCTTGTATATATATATAGCCAATATGGAATTTCAACAATTTAAGCTTGTAGACAGGTAGGATAACTTTGAGAGAATGAAGTCCAAAAAAAATATAACCTTGGACATAGAGAGGCGATAATAACGGTATAATCACGACGATCGATGAAATTAGGTGGAATTAGGTTCCCTTAACTCGGGTACCATGACAAGTAAGTATGGACATTCTTTTTATAGAATTGAGGTCCACATGAACATCGGAATATGGCATGATATCATCATCCCATTAAGAAATCTCATGATATACTCTTTGCATATCATAAGGGCCGGTATACCATGTTTCTTTAGAGTGACATGGCATGCAATAGTGTAATAGGTTTTTAGGGTACAACCCGCTCAGTCGACCTTGAGGGAATCCAAGGTACGAGGAGTCTTACGGAGGTCTCTATGACTAACTCGCTAGTCCAAAGGAACGGAATGTCCAATGGAGAGCTTGTATGTCAATGAGAGTTGAGGGTAATCGATGAAACATCATGGAACGTGGGACTATACTCACGGATGGAGATATAGTGCCGATATATGTATTATATAAATATATGAAACCATCGGTTAACAGTAACAGGGTAAGAATCAGTTTACATGAAAATAACGACTTAAGTTAAGTCTTTTCTCAAGTAATTAACGCCTTAAAGAAGGGCGTTTCCATATTTTCCTATTTTGCAGGAATTTCAATAATTCTGTGATTTATCAAAAACACGCCCTGTACAGGGGCGTTTTATTTCAATTTTGACGACATGCACACTGGTCGTCCATTCTTTTAATTCTATTTTTTTTTTTGCAGGAAATCTATTTTCTGGATTTTATCATAAACGCGCCCTGTCAAGGGGCGTTATTTATATACTCACGCCCTAGTTCAGGGCGTTAGTTTCTAAAGTCACGACCTGACTCAGGTCGTTAATTCTTCAAGGGTCATGAACAGTGACGACGTTTCAGAATAAGCAATTTCCAGAGATCAATTTTTTTATGGATGGACAGGAAACTAGCAGGTAGAGTCATGCATTATATTAGAATCACGATTGCATATATATCATATTTTAATGTGGGTATTTTATTGTTTTACAGGAAATTTTCATGAAAATTCACGCCTGTAGGTCAGGGCGTCAAATCTATAATTGACGACCTGGTGCAGGTCGTTTCTTTAAAGTAGCGCCCTAGACACCGGCGTCTCTTTCAAAAATATTACAAAAACGTGTAGAAACTATCAGGAAAACATATATACATGACATGCATGATGTGTTACTATGAATTTAACTTGTTTGGGCTACGCTGCTTGAGAAAACCTACCTTGATAATTTGAGTTGGATGAACTGACGAAGGGTTTGAAAAAGATCTGAAGCTTCAACTGCAACTAATCAACCGCAGTATCAACAGGAGGAACGTTCGTTTTGAAGAACCCTTGTTCTTCGACAGAGCTTCCTACAGAGAAATATGAAGACATATCAATCTTCACTTCATAATACTTTGGCTGAAGGTAAGAGGAGAGAAGAACTTACGGTTGTTCTTCACGACGTCAAGGTTTCTTCAACCTGGAAGAAGGAAGAAGATGACGAATCAATAACCTTCGTAAAAATCAAAAGGGACAGAGGGACAGAAGAGTTATGGTTCTGTACTTACCTTCAGAGAACTTGAACGCCAAATAGCGTTCTTGACAGAATCAAACGAGTATTTATAGGGTCTTAGAAATCCTAATAAGGCTAGAGCTATACTGGAAGTAATACTTCCATAATTGAGTTATTACCACATTCAAACTCTTTCTCGTAGTTATCACTTACCCTGGATAAGTTCTGAGTTCGAACGGAAGATGAACTGAAATTGACGCCTTGTCATAGGGCGTTTCTTAAAGACACGCCCAGTGGAGAGGCGTTTCTTGTTTAAAACACGCCCAGGAAAGGGGCGTTTATTCTACTTGCCCTATTTGGTGTTTGGAATTTGACGCCTTGTGGTGAGGGCGTCCCTTCTTGAATCACGCCTTGTTTAAGGATGTTTTTAATTTAAATAGCGCCTTTATCAGAGGCGTTATTTTGTTTTGTTTTATTTATCTATTTATTTGATTTATTTAAAATTATTATTATTATTAATATTTTATCAGGGTTGCTACAGTGCATCTATTCAGGGGGAGTTGCACTGTTATGTGTTCATGATATTTTTGGTATACATGCTGAATCAAATTCATACACTTCTTGCACAAAATGTGAAAATAAGTGTTTAAGATAAAGATATATGAATTTCTTTTCAACACTCTCGAGATGTTAAACTTGTATGTTGAAGAGACAGTTGAGGAAAAAGCTGCCTACCTATCCTTGTTTGTAAAATCTGAAATGAAAAAGAAAGATAGAGCAATGCTCAGTCTCACTGAGTAAATTGGGCACATGTCACCTGAGACGTGATGTGGTTCATTTCTAAAAAGTGTTGACTAAAGTACCTCTGTTCAAAATGAGGTGAAATGGTTCAGCATTCTGAGTAACCGGAGATTCTGGCATGAGCTCTATGCGTCTACTCGCGTAAAAAGGAATTATTTAGACCTGATCATCCTTAGAAAAATATTGTTTATCCCTGAGAAATCATTGAAAAAGTGATGTGACCAAATTATTGAGGTAGAGCGAAGCCTCCAATACGCTGTTCTCAAAATTGAAGTGTAGTTTGTAAAATGTCTCCTTGTGTTGATCTGAAAATCTGAATATCCATATTACAACTATCATTTTTCATGTTACTCACTTACACATCTAGAAATTTGATCTATTATGTATTCATAAAATTGATTGACTGCCTTAGTAATTGCATGAATCTTTTATATGACTGCACAATCTCCTATGTGCTACACATGTGCACTCCGGTTGTCATGACTCTCTTGCATCTTTTTTATACCCATTCCTTTCTTATATACGTAAGGGGGAGATATGTTGCATGTATGTTTATATGTAACTATCTGGTTGCATTATGTGCATTTCATATGATTCATTTGCATGTACATAGCTTCATGCATTTCAACAGAAAATGTAAAAATATGAAAATCAATAAAATACCAATTTTTTTGGACTTCAATCTCTTTACAGTTGCTATATGGGATATTTGCCTTCAATTGGTATTCAGAGTGTCATCATAATGCTTGCCTTGAGTTTTTATGCATTTCCAGACAATATAAAAAAAATCAAAAAGTTTGAAAATCAAAGCACATCTTTTGATATGCCCTCCTGCTCTTGCATGTTGTGAAAATCTGAGATGGGTTCGAGAATTTGAATGCTATCATGCTGATCACCTCTCCTATGAAGATCTTCCACCAGTGATTCATATCCTTGAGGCCAACCATTACCTTCATTTGGTGCCAATATGTGCTTGCATGTATTTGCCATGAATGGTATCATCTTGATTTGTGAAACTCAGTCTGCATATTTTTCTGTCTCCATAAGTTTCAATTGGTATCCATGAATCAACATGTTTTGATCACCGTATCCTTGCCTTGCTATTGCCTCATTTGCACTTTTGATGTGGCTCCTCATTGCTTTATGAATTTGCTTGCTGAAATTTGAACTTCATTGTCTTCCTCCCACTTTTTGATAATGTCAAAGGGGGAGAAGAATATGGTCTGACTATGTCAGTCATAAAGTTTATCATCATCAAAAAGGGAGAGATTGTTGTATATGACTTGCATATGTTTTTGATGATAACTAAACTTTATACTATGAGGATTCATGATGCTACCTGGCTGTGTGATAATCAAAGAGTCCGTGTGCTCTTGTTGTTTATGTATGGTTGAGATGAAAATGGCAATTGTACATGGTCTTGAGCCTTGCTTGATTGAATTGATTTTACAAGAGGCAAGAGGTTTCATAATCTCTTTAATGTGAACAAGCATGGTATTAAACCTTGTCTATCTTGCTTGCAGGATCAAACTTATAATCTCATGGCAGTCGCTTGGTAAACCAAACATGTGGATAAGTACCTTGCCTTTCTACAATTCAACACAGGTGGTATATGTCATTTACTATCAAGAGCCATTGGTAAGATTCTTACCTTGTTATAGCATCAATCTCACCATGGGTATTCCATATACTTCACTTTTATAGATTTCACTCATGGTAACTGAGGTTCACAATGGTTGCATGGATTGACAGCTTACAAGTTCGGTTTGAATGCATAAGTTCTTTGACTGCATAAGTCCTTCATTCCAATCATGGTCAAATGCTCAAATGGTCTAAACCTTCCTAATTCATAAATCAAGTTAAACCAAACTCAAAATGCATAGAATTGATGAGGGCATGAAGCTCTTGACTTATGGACATGTTTCATTGGGCTAACTATTCATTTTTGCAGGTCTGGGCAACTTCGGTCGACCAACGGACCTTGGCCGGTCGACTAAAATTGACAGAACTGAAAATTCTCACTCTCTGCAGATGTTCGGTCGACCGCCATGACAGGATCGGTCAACCGGTTTTGGCAGAATGCAACAATATGATGTCTGCAAAATTCCGGTCGACCGACCCAAGTGTTCTGGTTGACCGACAGACCCGAAGCCCCCAATATTGACTTTTGATTTCAAGCTCGTGGAGAGGAATCTTCACCCAATTGTTTAATCCCACTACCCCCAATTAAGCCAGGATTTGTGGATCTGGTCTGGGGGCATGTCTCTTGACCATCCAAGAGATATATAAACAACCTAATGGGGTCATAAACCCTAATCAACTAAGAGATCCAAGGGGAGGCTGTCAAAGGTGGAAGAAGAGGGTAATGTAGCTCCATGAACAGTACCTTGAGCAGCAAGTTCATCATCTATTTCCAAGGTGATTCAAGCTTAATCTAAAGCTAGCAACCTCCAAGGAAGTGAAGAAGTAAGCAAGCAAGGATTCAAAGGAAGAATACCAAAAGGAAGTGTAGAATCAAGCAAGGCTCTCAAGGAAGATCTAAGGAGCTATCCAAGGAAGAAGAAGCTGCTACAGTAGCTGTGAACAATACTTCTTGGAAAGATATCTTCATCCCTTCTCAAGATCTTCAAGCTTCATCTAAAGCTATTCAAGTGAAGAGGGAAGCATCACTCAAAGATCAGCAACATACACTCAGTGGAAGCCAAATGAGGAGTTTTCTAAACTGTACCTCATGGTCTTTGTGTTTTGGGTTTTGTATTTGTGTTCCTTATAAACTGTAAACACTCGTGTGTGTATGCATCATTTTGGATCCATGGTCTTGTGTGGTTATCATGTTTCATTCATGTGTGTACGTAGGTCTTCTTAGATCTACGTGTGTGTATGTGGATATATCTAGATCCGGTCGTTTTAGTGTGTGGAGTGCTGCATCTGTCGTAGCGTGTGTTTGTTTTGTTGATCCGGCTGTTGGATCATGTTGGAGACCTCGTCTCTGTGTGTATGTGTGTGTGTTGGGGTGCGTCCCCGTGTGTGTGTGCAGGCGTCGTCCTGCTTGTGTGTTTGGAGCGTCGTCTCCGTTTGGGGATTTATCCTCGAGTGAAGTCTCACTGGGTTTAGTGAGAGGTGGATGTAGGATTGCCGTCGTTGCATCCGAACCACCTTAAAAATAGCGGTGCATTGTGTTTTGATTTGTGTGGTTTGATCCTTTTCTTCTCCCTCCATTCTACGTGAGTGTTAGTGTATTTTGTTGTTCCAGACTTATCCACGTATATCTTGCATAATATATATCATCATCAAATAAAGTTTGATAAATCCAATTAGTGAACAAATAGTTTTGAACCTCCTGATTAGCATTTTATCAGATTCTTTAAAAAGGCCAAAAGTTTTCTTAAAATTTGTAAACACCCAATTCACCCCCCTCTTGGGTGTCATTGATCACGGGACTTTCGACACGGCACCGAATGGTGACGCACGCATTGAAAACGGGGGATTTCGGCGCCTAACCTTGATTTTAGAGACACGTCTAGTCAGCAAGACGTTTTCATTGTAAATTTTTGAATAAAACGATAGAGTTAGTGCCAATCTTTGACTCAAGAGGGCGTCTTCTATCCTTGACACGTTTAAAATACGCGTCCAGGAGTGTAGATGCTTCACAAGGGAGGTAATTTTCTAATTAATTATGAATGCGTCATGTCTGGGTGACATGTATTTAAAAAGACATCCACCTCCTCTGCCACGTTTAAGATCATCCCTGAAAAATTTATAAAAAAAAATAAAAAAATAAAGAAAATTACTCACATAAATCAAAGGTGAGAGCCACTTTGGGGCATCGTAGTGTGATATGATATTTACTCAATATAATATTGAAAATGACGTGTCTATAGTTGCCCAGCCTTGGCGTCTGCTTTGCAGGGGAATGCCGTGCAGTGAAATGGAATAGAATGAAATGAAGTGTAATGGAACGAAGTGAGAATGGACTGAAAAGTATATGTCAAGGTGTGATGAGACACCCTCTCAGCATTACACGGTTGAAATTTTTCCAGAGTTTCAACGAAGCAACATTGAAGAAGGTTTTCCGCAATCGACAATTGTTTGGATGGAAAACAAATAAGGGTGTGTGGACACTAAAAAAAATAGGAAAAATTTGCTCACCGATGAGAAGTGCGTCGACGCACCAAAGTCGGTGCATCGACTCCCAAAAAAAAGAAGAATGGGCTAAATGTGAGATGGGCCAAGAAGGAGAATGGGCCAAACAATGAAATGGGCCCAATATAGATGGGCCAAATGCAATAGAAGAAAGGAGGGGGGGAAGAAAAAAAATGTGAAGAAGGAATTTAAAAAAGGGGGAAATAGTAGGAAAAAATCACATGGACCCATGTGTCTGTGTCCCTCTTCACGTTTTCCTTTCCCTTCCCATGTTTCCTTCTCCCCCCATGTGAGCATTCAATGCTCGTTGACCCCCCCTGTCTTCACACAAGCACACAACAACGGCAACGGCGAGACGATAGCAGCGGGCCTCACCTCCGGCCATCCCGCGGGATGCCCGCGTACCTGTGCCCTCATCCCTACGACAGGAACAGTAGCAACAGCAATGTGGCAGTAGCTGTGAATAAGAAGAGGGAAAAAAACATAGAAACAAGGTTTTTCCCCCACAAGAGGGCCCCCTTCACGCACGCTCGGATGCCGCTCCCCCCCCCCCCGCGTGGCCAATGGCGAGAGCGCCAGCTAGCTTGGACGCTGAGGCCACACCATACACCAGCGTACCTACTCCCCTTGCTTCACCGCGCCCAGCAACGACAGCAGTAGCAGCAGCAGCAAGCAACGTCAACAGCAACAATCGTGCCACCAGCAGCAGTAACCACGTTAGCAGTAGCAGCAGCAACGGTGGCAGTAGCGAACAAAAAAGAAGAAATAGAAAAAGAAAATAGAAATGGGAGTTCTCTCCCATAATAGGGCCCTGCTTTCCCTAAATACAAGCCCCATGGCTGAAGAAGAGGAGGGGGAGATGCTGCTGAAGGAATTCTGCTATAGAGGCTGAAGAGAGAGAAAAGAGAGAAAGAAGAGAGAGGAGAGGTGACAACAGGGAGCCCCCCTTCTCCTTGTATTCTTCTTTCTTCACTGTGTTTTTTTTTCTTTTCAATGTAATCCCTATTTTTTTATATGAAATAAAAGGAACACTCCCTTTGGGAGATTTTATGCTACAATATGTGTGAGGGCCTGATCTTTGATGTTCATATTTCCCCTCCCTCCCTGCTCCGCGTTTACAATGTTTTCTCTATATTGTTTCTTACCGTGATCAAAGTTTTATGGGGAAATCTTCCTCCTCTCAAACCCCACCTTTGGATTTGACTAATCCATAGTCATGATGCCGAAGGAGTGAGATATACGGAGATTAATCCCTGAACAAATTACCCTGAAGTCTTTACTTTTTACAGATTTTTCGAGAAGAAATGCAAAGAAAAACCTATAGGAAGGGTCCCGGGTTTACATACCCCATGAGTATGACTCGGGATTCACGCCCTTTCGGGCTCTTATTGGGCCGCTTACCAATTTTCTTTAACTCTCCATGGCTCGCTCCTGAAGTTTTCCGAACACTCCGGGATCTCTGGGGGCTTGCTTCCTCATAGCATGGCCCCCGGGCGATCTCCCTTAATAGGGTGAACATTAATGGCCATACAGTGTGGCAATAATCTAAGTCCACGTCTCAGAAATGAGATTGTGGCAGCCCTCGGGTCATTGGAGCCCCTTGTAGGCTAGTCTTCGGGGTGTCCATGCCCAATTCGGGTCATAGGATGTTGCCGCTTCTATGGGCATCCTTTTTTTTTGGGTCGTCTCGGAGTTTCTCCATGGGCGCATACCTAATTAACACCCCCCAACGCTCCAGGTCTAGGGGAGGTGCTGTCGGATTTTCACCGGGTAATTTGAAGATTAATGACATACGAAGAACGATGACAAATGGACTTTAAGTTCAAAAAACTGTTGAAACAAAGATGAGCAAACAAAAAAATTGATAGATTGGGACCTTGATTTAAATGACTGTTAAAAGAGAAGATGGACACCCAACTAAAAAAAAAGAGGATTCTCAGATCAAAACAAAACAAACAACAAGTTCTGAATGGGTAGTTGCACATCATATGCATATTGTGTATGATCAATTGAAACTGTTTAAAAAACAAAAAAATAGGTTTTGGAGCGCACTGCTTTGGGGTAGAACCCCCTGTAGACACGTCAAAATTGACGCTATGTTGATCAAATCTCATGTCACTATGATCACGCCCCAAAGTGAACTTCAATATATTCATAATATGAAGTTTTTTTATCTTTTGTGTGTGGTTTTGATTTGTTCTTGCATTTTGTGATTCGCGACCTGAAGAGGGGCGTGTTTTTAATAGCGACCTTGTCTAGGGCGTTTTCTCAAGAAAGGACAACTAAATGTCAGGACGTCAATTCCTGGTATTATTCGGTTCCAAAATAAATTCAAAATTAATTTAAATTATTGATTAACGTCCTTCCTCAGGGCGTGTTCTCAATTAACGCCTTCATCATAGGCGTGTTCTCATAATTTTCATATAAAGTAAGTTTTATTGCCAAAATTAAATCCAAGAAGTGACGCCCTTGATGGAGGTCGTGTTTTGAATAACGTCTTTATGAAGGTCGTCAATTTGGGATTTGACGCCTTTCGCAAGGTCGTGTTTTCCGTTTCGTGTCCTGCTTTAACTCCTCTTTCCCGAAGAGTTCCCTGCCTCCAATGGTCTCCTTGCTCGAATTGGAGCTAGAGTCCTGCCTTTTTTGATCATTGCCTATCCTTATCTTCCCAAATTTGAGCTTATCTTCGATTGAAATCCTATAAAAGGATGCTCTGGTCGATCGAGGCAGAGGTTCAAGAGGTTGAAGAGTTCACAGGTTAAGAGGTTAGACGGGTCAGAGAATTCAAATCAAACAGAGGTTTACAGTTTACAGGTTACAGTGCTCCGTCTTCCTCCTGTGCGATTGTTTGAAGGGGCTCTGCTTCCTCTGCATCTAGCCGGCCGCGTCCATCTTGTTTCCCTTTACTGTCGTCAGGGACAGTAGGGTTTTCTTTTATTTTTTTCTGTGTTGCTTCGTCTTCATCAACCGATCACCACTGGGTTCATCCTTTTTGCGTTTACATTAGTTCCATCATCATCATTGTCTCTTCTTCTTCTACGTTTGCATTAGCTTCATCACATATCTCTTCTTTTCCCTAATTCCTCTTTAGGGGTTTTAAAAAAAACCAAAAAAATAAGGTGCGCATGTTTTTGTCCTTTTTTTATCTTCATGTCATCTTTGGATTGATACTACGTGCACTTGGCTTATCTCCTTCTTGTTTATTTTGTCTTATTTTTGCAAGAATAATCAATAAGGAAAAACCCCCTTCATCGGCCGGTCGATTGAAGGCGGAGGAAGGAATTCACAATCTATCCCGCGTTCGATTTTCCACCAGGTATTCGCGATCTTCTTTATTTGTTATTGAGGTAACCCCTCTGGCGATCACCCTCCTCCATAGCACCACGTGCTTATTTGCTTCTTTATCTTCATATCATCATCTCCACATATATTTTTTTCTCTTATTTAAAACTCCCCATGTTCATGTGTGGATTTATCACGATCTACAAATTGGCGATCACGGTGGGACTTCCACTGTTTTTCTATTGATTATCCCTTTCCCTTTGGCACCCACGTGTGCCCTTTCCCCATCGGCACCCACGTGTGCCCTTTCCCCTTAGGCACCCACGTGTGCCCTTTCCCTTTGGTACCTACGGTACCCCTCCTTTGTGCCCCACGGGCACCCTCCCTTGTGCACCCTGCACACTCCCCGGGATCAGCCAGTTTGTGATTGCATATTTCCTGAATTCACGCCTCAGCCAGAGGTGCCTTTTCTGTTAGCGCCTTCATCCATGGCGTTTTATTACTGTGTTACGTCTTCTGTCAAGACGTCTTTCATCATTTTACTACTTTTATCACGCTGCCTGTGAATTCACGCCCTGCCCCAGGGCGTTCTTTTATTGCATAGCGCCTCACCTCAAGGCACTTTTTCAGATTTGACGCCCTCACTCAGAGGCGTCCTTTTCAGATTTCGCGCCTCAATCAGAGGCGTTTCTTTGTTTCTCGCTGCCGGCTCATAGCCTCACGCAGTGATTCACGACAGTGACACTGTCGTTGCTTTGATTGATAGCGACCTGCCCCAGGTCGTCTCTTTACTGCGTTTTACAGAATCCTGCTTCCTGTTGCTGTCTGTGATAGTTTGTTTGGTTATTACATTGCTTGCCTATATTGCTGTGATCTTATCATCTTATTTTGCATATTGTGGCATTTGGTTGAGAGACCTCCTCTCTCTACACTAGGACTCCACACACCTCTCTTGGAATCGGGACGACCCTCCATTGAGCATTCCGTCTCTTTGGACCGGAAATCCCTTTTCCAAGACCTCCGTAAGTCCCCGCACCCGTGGATTCCCTCACGGACGCCGGGCTGGTTGTACCCTTGAAGTACCCGGAGTATAGAGAACCTATCGTTAGTGAGGAGAGAGAAAGAATCTAGTTGACCCGGAGGTTACACTTGGATCAACTAGGTTTCACATTGCAAATAGAAGTGAACTATTCAACAATTTAATCCACTCTAATCTCAAGCATAACACTAAAACCTTGCGTTTATCTCAACTTGGTTGCATAAACTTGTTTGGGTTGATTTGACTCGTTTGGATTGAGTGGTTGTTTGTTTGATAGTGCCTTTATAAAGCTGTCTCTCCTCTTAAACATGAAACTCTGTTCAGGTAAGATCGTCAACATGGCAGGCTACGGGTATTCTTATGATGATAAGGATGAGAATGTTTTTGGTAAATACGAGACCCCCCTCCAGGATTCCATCTATTATGAGGGAAATTACCCTCCTCCTCAGTCCCATCATCCTCAAATCCATGTGGTTGATACCACTCCTCAAGAGGGTGTGCCCTTTTCTCAAACTTTACCCTCCAACACCTCAGGGAATTCTCCTCCATCCCTCAATGTCACAGATTTAATTAATACTTTATCTCAGTTAGACGATTCCCAGCGGCAGGCTATTCAGGCCGCTTTGAAAGGGAAGTCTGTTCCCTCTTCATCCTCCAATCCCCCTCCGGCCGAGAGTGGCCATCACCTCACTAATGACCAGGCGGTCTTGCATAAACCTCCTTCCCGTCCACCAACGCCCGGTGCGGCCATGCCGGCCCAACAGGCGAGTCATTCTGCGGTTAGGCACCAATTTCTCCAACCTCCCCGAATTTTACGGACGCCTATACCGCATTCTTTTATTCAAAATCCGGCCCCAGACGAGTCCGACACTAATGTTCTATTGCTTCAGAAGTTGGCCAGCATGGAGGAGCAACTAAAGAAGGTCACCACGGCTAAGAATGCCCCGGAAATTTCACTCCCTACATTGCCCGCCTTCCACTTACCACCATCTGAAATGCCGAACTTCCGGCGATATAATGGGACTGGTAATCCTTTTATTCATCTAAAGGATTTTATGTACGAGACCTCCTTCTGGCAAGACAACAAGGCCTCTTTGGCCTATTTATTCAGGAGATCTCTGGAGGGGCCAGCCCTTGAATGGTTTTATTCACTGGATTCCGCTGATGCCGGCGACTTCGATGTTGTTCAAAGGAAGTTCTTGCAAAAATACAGAGACCGGGTCGGACCATCCCTTTCGCTCACAGATCTGGTCACGGAAAAGATGAAGCCCGAGGAGGACTTCATAATGTTTGCTGATAGATGGCGGTCTATGGCCAAAAAGTTGAAAGATACACTGTCTGAACCGGAACAAGTCAAGATGATTATCTCCAATGCCACTTCTCAGTTCCGGCACATACTGGCCATGAACCGGTTAACCACCATGGAGGAGCTCTATGAAAGGGCTCGCTATATTCAGACACAGATGAAGGACTCGCCCATTATGGGCATGTTTGAGCCGAAGGCACGGCTATTCAAGAAAACCACCAATGTCAACAACAGCAGGCCCACGACTGAGGGCACCATTGCAAATGAGCAGGTTGGTGTAGTTGGCCACCCACACCACCAAGCTAACCCACGATCGAACCCACTTCCACAACAAAACCCCCATTTCAACTCCCCTCCACAATGCCAATTCGCACCCCAACATTCCTTTGCTTCACCGCAAAACCAAGCGCCCCGCGCTAACCCTCCAACCCCGCAACAGTACCACCAGGTACCACCCCCTGCCAACTATGGCCAACAACAACAACGGAGACCACCACTTGGCCCCAAAAGGGACCACTATCCTCCATTACTAGAAAGTCTCTCGGATATTTTCAACGCTTTAATGGCCGCCAATTTGCTCATATTACCAAGGGAAAGAACAGCGTGGCCCGCTAATGTTGACACATCCCGTTACTGCGCTTTCCATCGCGCACCTGGGCACAACCTTGATCGTTGCTTCCACTTCATAGATTACATTTATGATCTAAATGACCAGGGTGACATCAATTGGGATGAGATGAGACAATTCATCGCCACCATGAAAGAAAGAAGGGCTCCTCGGCAGCAACAAGATCAGCAGCCACAGCAACCAGCTCCACAGCAGCAGCAACAAGCTCCAGCACCTCAGCATGATATGGGCATCGTCCACAACCCACTGCGGAAGCACCCGCCGAACCAGCACGTGAACCCTGTCACGTCTCTCTACAAAGTTGAGAGAGGGTAGGGATGGCACGAAGAGAACGCCTCTGTCGGGGCATTTACCCACAATCAAAACCAACCTCCGCGCCTCTTGCGCACCCCTACTCCTACCCCTCAATCGGGCCGATCCCTTCTGCGCACCGTTAACCCACCTACCTCCGCCTATTCTCCGACCTTGCCGGTCCGCCCCCTTCTTACACGTATACCATCTCCACAGCCTACGCCACCACAAAACCCATCCACCACCAACCCTTCACCATTGCCATCTAGGCCACTCCTTACCCGCCCATCACCAATGCCCACTGCACCCGCCATCACTACTCCTTTGCCGGCAAGGATCCCTCCACCCTCAGTACCACCACCTTTTGTGCCTCGGTCTCTTCTTATTCCACCCCCCACCAATTCCCCCCGCATTCGGGTATCCCTTTCTACTCCTACGCCTCCTACAGGGGCATCTCCATTGAATTCTTCATCAACACCCCCCGTGGGGGCTCCTTCTTCAAACACCCCTCCACCACTTCTTAACGCCAACACACCTTCTTCTTCTTCCAGTACTCCTCCCATACTTGCCCCGACAGAGGCGCTACAAGGCGTGGCACCGCTCCGCAGTGGACGGATTTTCCACCGTATTTTTCCACAAAGAGAGCTAGAGCCCGTGCAGGGGCCGCAAGAGCAAGAACAAGAGCAAGGGTCCGTGCCCGGCACCGAATATGATTTGTTAAAGCATTTGGACCAGACTCCAGCAAGAATTTCAATCGTGGAGTTGATCAAACGGTCCACCACTCATCAGCTAGCATTGAAAGAGTATCTGCAGAAAGTGATGGTCAATGAGGACATTCCAGTTGAGCAGATAGTCACGGTTTTGACGGCCGCTAGCAGCCAGCCGGCGATTACTTTTCATGAACATGAGTTGGCACCACTCCCAGCAAGAAAATATGCTCTGTCCATCACAGTTGATATCAACAAGGTGGCTGTCAAGCAATGTCTGGTGGACACTGGGGCATCCATCAATGTCTTGCCACCTAGCACTCTGAAATTGTGTGGTATTCCAGAGAGCCAAATTCGGCCGTCCACCATCACAGTCACTGCATATGATAACAAGAAGAAGCCTCCTCTAGGCATGATTACTTTAAAGGTGAGTTTGGGTCCTGCCGCCATTACAGCAGATTTCCACATTCTGGACATGGATCCAACATTTAATGGCATTTTGGGACGCCCCTACATTCAACAGCTTGATGCGGTGCCCTCGACAAATCACCAATGCCTTAAATTTCCACACAAGGGCCGCATTATTAAAGTCACCAGTATGCCAATTTTGCCAGAAGAGGATATTCACGTAGCTTCATCAGTTCCTTCTATATGACCTGCCAATAAGCCACTATTATCTGTGCTGGACGTCCCTTGTCCACAGCCAACGCCATCTAAAACTGTCACAACAGTTGCTATGACACCCCTGCCTTCCAAGGGGAAAAAGAAGAAAAATATGATGAATACCTCTGGCTGGAACATTTTAATGAAAATGGTGTATCAAAGTGGCAAAGGCCTGGGTATCAAACTCCAAGGCAGGACTAGGCCCGTTAAACCTCAGAAGCTGATTGCACGAGGCGGCCTAGGTTATAAAGGGCCATGCAAAAATGAAGATGAACCATGGGCATTTATGACATCCACTCTGAAGACAGATCACCAGCCGCTTACTTGGACACTGAAGACACATTTTGTCATAGGTGGCTTTCAAAATAATGAGCAAACTACCATAATTACTTCCATATTAGACTGTCAAGATGTTCATGCTAGACAGTTTGCTCGTCATATTGCCCCGCTGGCCACATATAAAGCTCTGGAGTCTTTAAGGCCTAACAAGAGAAGGAAGATGGATGATCCAGAATGTGACTGGTATAGGTGGTTTGACATGAATGATATCACTATTTCCTTGAGCCGCCTTTTCATGCCGACTGATCCAGAATGGCCGCCATTAATACACCAATTGATTGAAATGCCAGCTGCAATTACAGACAAGAGGCAGCTGCTGAGTGACTACACTGATACTGGAGAACCAGATGTTCCGTTTGAAGAAGGTTTCACTGTGGATAGGCTGTGGGCCGGCCTCTTTTCTCTCACTTCCATACATCCATCTGTGCTTACTTCTCTATATTCCCATTGGTTCGGTCACGTCCCAAGACCGCCTCCGATTATAATCAATTTGTCTCCAGATTCATTCCAAGTTGCTCTCGCAATCCCTCCCTCGCTCCTCGAGCGATTTTCTGAACTCTCCATCATGCCCCCGCGCGGGCCGTCACTGATTAAATCTTTCTCCGATCTTGCAATTTCCACTCCTCCCGCTATTCTCCCCACACATTGCTTTCTTCTTGAAAAAGAAGAGAAAAATAAAGAAAAAGATAAAAATGAAAAAAAATGTCAAATTTCCAACTTTCCAATCCTCCATCTCCGTTGAGGAGACTTCTTATCTCTTTCCCGAGTGTGTCCCGACCCAGGGGCCGCTCCTTCAAGATTCATTGCTAGATCTTTTCTCCCCCTCCGGTGAGGGGCCCTCATCTGTATCACCTCCTGTATCCACTTTTTCACCTCCTTCCTTCCCTTCTTCTAATCAAGCTAGTTGCTCCTCTTCTTCTTCCACTAACGCTAAAATTCAAGGGGTAGATTCACATAAGAAGTCCAAGGGTAAGCAGATTCCCCATAGGTTTCTGTTGGAGTTAGCTATCAGATGCCAGGCTTGTTTAGCCCTTCCTGAATTTATAGAGAATCCAATCATCCTGCCAGAGCTGGAATATGATAATGTTGTTGTTTCTTATGAGGGTTTGGGTGTCTATGAAATTATGAATGATGAAGACCCTATTGAAGAGGGGGAAGAAAGCTATGAAGAATATGAGGACGAGGCTGATACTTTTGCTAGTGGCATAAGACGATTTGACTAACCGTCAGCCTCCGTAGAAGAGCCTACCAAAGAAATTAATTTGGGTACCGAGGAAGACCCTAGGATTGTCCTCATAAGCAAGAATTTACCGCCCTCCGAAGAGGAGGCGCTCATTTTGGTTCTGCAAGAATACAAAGACACGTTTGCATGGAGTTATGAAGATATGCCTGGATTAGACCCTGCGCTCATTGAACACCGCCTTACACTTAAGCCAGGGTCTGTCCCGGTCAAACAACGGTTGAGGCGTTTCCACCCTAATATGGCTTTAAAGATGAAAGAAGAGATCGACAAGCTCCATAAGGCTAGATTTGTTAGAGTTGTCCTCTACCCCAATTGGGTGGCTAACATCGTCCCGGTTATGAAGAAAGATGGAAAAGTTTGGATTTGTATAGACTTCCGGGACCTCAACCGTGCGTGTCCTAAAGATGACTTCCCCCTCCCTCATATTGATGTTTTGATTGATAACACGGCAGAATTTGAGACTCTCTCTTTCATGGATGGCTTTTCAGGTTACAATCAAATTCGTCTGGCTGAGGAAGATCAAGAGAAGACATCATTCACTACACCATGGGGTACTTATTGTTATGTGGTCATGCCTTTTGGACTTAAGAATGCTGGAGCCACCTATCAGAGGGCTATGATGGCGATTTTTCATGACATGATTCATATTTATATTGAGGTGTATGTGGATGATCTGGTTGTGAAATCAAGGACAAGGATTGAACATCCTGGGGTTCTAGCTAAGGTCTTGCAAAGATCACGAGAGTGTCAGTTGAAGATGAACCCCAAGAAGTGCGTATTTGGCGTCTCTTCAGGGAAATTACTTGGATTTATTATCAGCAAGAGGGGAATTGAAGTTGATCCCAACAAGGCAAGGGCCATTAGAGATATGCCTCCTCCCATGAATTTGAAGGAAGTTCGAGGATTAATCGGGAGGTTGCAATTCATTCGCCGCTTCGTCTCCTAGCATTCGCAAAGATGTAGGCCGTTTTACGAGCTTACTAAGCCGGGAGTCAAGTTTAATTGGGATGACAAGTGTCAGGTAGTCTTTGACGGATTGAAGGATTATCTGGCCAATCCTCCTGTCCTGAGGCCGCCGATTCCAGGCAAACCACTTATTCTTTATGTTTCTGTCCTGGATGACTCTGTAGGTGCTGTCTTAGCTCAAGTGGACGAAGAAGGTAAGGAGAGGGCAGCATACTATTTGTCTAAACTTCTTAACCCCTGTGAACAGAGGTATTCAGCCATGGAGAAAACTTGCGTTGCTTTAGTCTGGGTAGTTCAGAAGTTAAAACATTATTTCCTAGCTCACGAAGTTCACCTCATTGCTCGCATGAATCCGATTAAATTCCTCCTTGAGAAATCTGTCCTCACTGATCGACTAGCACGCTGGCAAAGCTTCCTCTCTCAGTTTGATATCACTTACATTCAACAGAAAGCTATCAAAGGCTACGCCATTGCCGAACATCTTGCTCATCACCCTCTACCTCGTTTTGATCCTTTCAATTCAGAGTTTCTAGATGAAGAACTGATGTCCATTAATCAACCCCACGATCCTATGTGGACATTACATTTTGATGGAGCTCTAAATTCTCAAGGAAGAGGGATCGGCATGGTACTTTTAACACCAGAAGGGGTCACCATCCCATTTGCTGCTCGGCTCACTTTTCCTGTCACCAACAATATAGCTGAGTATGAAGCTCTTTTGGCCGGTCTTCAAACCGCTCATCGATATGGTGTCACCCATTTGAGGATTGTGGGTGATAGTTAGCTCATTCTGCGCCAGGTGCTTGTCAAGTGCCGCACTATCAATCCTAAGCTCAAACCCTACCAGGAACTTGCTTCAGCTTATGCCAAGCTTTTCACCAAATTGATTTTTGTCCATGTTCCTCGCAGCCAGAACATCTTAGCCGACGCCCTTGCCTCTTTGGCCTCTGCTCTAGTCTTCCCCCCTGAGCGTGATTTTCATGTTCCTCTAATTCATCAGCGCGACACGCCAGCTATTAAGGATCGCGCATTCCTCGATATTAGGGATAAGGTGCTTGAAAAGGTTAAGCAGAGGGAATCTCTTAAAGGCAAAGAGGTCATGCTTTTAGACTGGGAAGAAGAATTGGCTGACGAAGAGAAGCCTTGGTATTATGAGATTGCCAGGTATTGCAATGATCAGTCCTATCCCGAGGAAGCCACTGCTGAAGAAAAGAAAGCAATTAGAAGAGTGGCTCAACGATATGTTTTGGTTGGAGGTGTGCTCTATAGGAGAGGGCTCACCGGTGTTTTGTTAAGATGCCTCGATGATGATGAATCATGGAAAGTCGTTGAAAAGGCGCATTCTGGAGTGTGTGGTGGTCATGTGAAGAGCCAGATGCTAGCTAAGAAGATCCTTAGGCTAGGTTTCTATTGGCCAACTCTAGAAGAGGATTGTTCCATCTATGTTCGAAGGTGTGTTAAGTGCCATCTGCACGCCGACAAAATTCATTCTCCTGCTTCTTCACTTCATCCTACGTCCTCCCCATGGCCTTTCTCCATGTGGGGTTTTGATATCATTGGACCTCTTGGTGATTCATATCTCCTGACCAAGCAAAAATCATTCATCCTCACGGCAACGGAGTACTTCACCAAATGGGCAGAAGCAGAAGCTTACGTGGAGATCAAAGCGTCAACCGTCTGCAAGTTTATAATGAAGAACATCATCACGAGGTTCGGCATCCCGAGCACCATATCGTCACCGACAATGGACCTCAATTTATCTCTCAAGAAATCAAGGATCTCTGCAACAGGTATAACATTGCATTGCATCATTCTTCTCCCTATTATCCGCAGGGCAATGGCCAAGCAGAGGCTACTAATAAAACTTTGATAAAAATTGTTAAAAAGACGTGTGAGGCTAATAAATTTTCGGATTGGCCAAATAAGCTAGTTGAAGCTCTCTGGGCCTATCGCACTTCCATTCGAACCCCTACTGGGCAAACCCCTTTCGCCCTTACTTATGGAATGGAGGCGGTAGTCCCTTATGAGATTCTTATTCCCTCTCTGCGAGTACAATTGGATAAGGAATTTTCTATTGATGAACGTCGTGAGTCACTCCTGGCCCATTTGGAACTCCTAGATGAGAAGTGTCTGGTCGCCGCTGAACATGCGCACGTTTATCAAAACAGGCTCTCACGTTTTTATCAAAAGAAAGTAATTGAGAGAAAATTCAAAATCGGTGGGATGGTAATCAAGAGAATTTTTGTAAAACCGAGTGGCCCCCGCTCCAAACTCCAACCCAATTGGAAGGACCGTTTATCATAAAAGAAGTTTATCCTGGTAATGCTTATAAACTGAGTAATGCTGAAGGGGAAGAGTTAACTCACCCTTGGAATGGTTTATATCTTAAGAAATACTACCCTTGATTCAACAAAAAAAAAATCCAAAAATATGTATCTTCAAAATCCAAAAAAAATGAAAATTGATTCAAAAACCCAAAAAAAAATAGAAATTCTTCAAAAATAAAAATAGAGATTCTTCAAAATTGGTGCCATGGCATACGAAGGGTCAAGGTCCGAAAGGTCAAAATTCAAAATTCATTCATCAGTCTTGCTAATTTAAAAGGGGGTTGATTCCCGCACGCACTACACGCTTCATTCTTGAGCTCAAGCAGTGCAAAATCCGATGGAAAGTCAAAAACCTGACTAAAAGTGAAAGACAATACCCGTTCTTTTCTTCTTCGGCCCATAAGGGAGGAAGGGAGACCTCGGGGTAGACACGCCAAGCCTATCCGCCGCTCTAGTAGGTGGAAGTCAGGGCCCAAAAGGGAGTAAATGCCACAAAAGCCCAAGTACAATTAGGTTTATTTTCATCAATGCAAATCAATTCCAAAGTGAAAGTTAAGTTGTGAAAAGAAAAGCATGTCAAGAGGGCAAAGTCCCCGCAAGGAAAACCTTGGGCGTATGCGTGCAATATAAAAGAGGCAAAAAGGTAACAAATTTTCCTACACCAAAGACCGAACCCCAACAGGCATAGGGTAGGGGAGGTAACTTTGCCTTGAGCATCTCAGAATCCCTTATGGGCTTCCCTTATATTTTCTTCCATCCTTTCTATGCGGTAAAGTCACGAACTGGCAGGATGGTCAAGACGGACTTAAGAAATTACACTGTGTGAAATCTCGAATACAAGCCAACTATGATCACGTCAATCCCCTTTTAATTACTCAAGAAAGGTTAATGATTTTAGATGGTGACCGTGTAAGACCTGTGGTCCTTATAGCCTTGACAACTTTTTGCAGAATAACACAATTCACGCCTTTGGCTAAGGCGCCTTTTATAGAATTAACGTCCTAGATTAGGTCATCTTTTTCAGAATAACGTCTCTTAGCAGGTCGTTTCTTTTTCAAAAATCAAATTCCTTTTCAAATTCACGCCGTCTTCTAAGGCGTCTTCATGCGAACCACGACCTACTCTAAGGCGTGTTTTTAAGAAAAATAAAGAAGAAATATAAATGAGTGAAAAAAAAATCTATTCATTCACAATGTATGCTTGCATTCTCTTGCATGGGCATCTTTTATTTATAGTTTGCATATGCGTGCTTGCATGATGCATCTCCCCATTATCATTCATTTTATTTACCTTATTTGATTAAAGGCTTGGCCCCTTGACCCGTCATTAAGGTCAAAATATTGCTACCCCTTGCTTATTGGGCAAGGGGCCAAGTCGTGTGAGCAGTAGCTGCAGAAACATGGCACAGTAAAGTGAACACGAAGAACGTGGAAAGAGGAAAGTACACAAACACAAGGCCACAACCACACAAAGTGCTCAGGTAACAAAGAAATCTCAATCTCATATATATATACATCATGAATATCTAAGTACAGGTGTGAGGGTGGAGGAGTACAAGTAAATCCCTCAGCTCTCGCCTCCACCCTCCTCTCTCCTACTCTCAACCTCCTCCTCGCCGTCCCGAGCTGGCGCTGGTGGAGGAGGCATGGGCCCCCATGAAGAAGCAGGAACCCGAGCGTGTCCCCCTGCCTCGCTCCTCTCCCGGAGGGAAGAGCCCGCCACGAAGGTGGAGCTGGTGAAGGAGTACCCCGCAGCCCGTGCTCGCTCACGTCCTCGCTGGAGACGCTCCTCGGACACTCGTAGCCGCTCCTGAGAAAGGATCAACTGGGTCCTCGAATCTTCCAGCTCTCGCTCACGTGCTGCCACCTGCTCCTGGTACCGGGCACGCTCCGCCTGGTGCTCCTCCCGCTCACGAGCACGCTCCTCGCGCTCCTGGGCTCGCTCCCGTCTCTCCAGCTCAAGAGCCACCCGTAGCTCGGCCACGTCCTGAGGAAGCTCCTCTCGTCGCCTCAGGGACCTCTCAAGCTCTGAGATCCGTTAGTCACGGATCGCCAGCTCGGTACGTACCGCCTGAAGCTGAGTCGTCTGCAAACAGGTAAGTAAATCATCAATTCCATAATTAATGCAATGATTCAATTCAAGCAATATATGATTGAACCACTCACCTGTGCGCTCGTCGCGCAGAAGCCCTCGTCTACGCAGGTAAGAGCGGCTCGATGCTCCTCAGTCTGTAAAAATGAATTTCATCAATGCACAATTATATAATCAATATTTGAATGAGGATTTGTGTTTTGGAATTTACCTGTGAAGCGAGGTCGCGCTCTGCTGCCTCGGCTCGTGCCACCGCCCCCGCTAGCTGCTCTGCCAGTGCAGTCACCTCTGCACTAGGCCCTCTCGAGCTGGAGGCCTCCCCTGGGTCTCTCCTCACTGCTCCCTGCTGGGCACGCTGCATTCATTGAGATCGTCAGTGGCTAATCATCAATAATTCATCAAAAATATATACATTTGCATATAGAAATAATTTAAACACTCACCAGGGTCTCTAGGTCTGCCCGTGTGGCGGCTAGCTGGTCCTCCAGGCTGTGTAGGTGGGCCTGGGCATCTATCGCCGCTATGTCCCGCGCATCCTGCATCCATTGCATGTTAGTCACATGACAGTCACATAAGCATCTGCATTCAATTTAGAAATAAGTGCATTCATACATACCCCTAAGACCCTCATTTGGGGTCGACCGGCGTATACCTCCCAGTAGCGTCGGAGGTACTCGGAGCTGTCAGTCGCGCGAGAGGTGACTCTGGTCCCGCCACGCTGCCAGTCGGCGTATTGCTCCTCGAACCGTACCCTCCAGTCGGTCGCCTTCGTACGACCGCGCGTCTTCTTCCCAATGCCGCGGCTCGCCTACCTCTACCCACTCCTGGTGGAGGCCCAGTGTCCTCATCACCAACCTAAGCCGTAACGGCTCGATCTCGCTCAAGCAGTGAACCCAAAGCTCACGCTCAAAGCGAGGACGGCCCGTTACGACCCACGGTTGGCCCTCGTCTGTCATCCCCTCATAGGGTCTCCACTGCACCTGCATTCATAAACATACATGTCTTCATTTCATCATCATCATAATAAATTCAAAATAAAGATACATAACATTCATACATACCAGCGAGGGAGGGAAGTCACGGAACTCTCTCCGTAAAACCCACAACTCGTAGCCGAGTGGGGTGCCGAAGACGATCGGCACCCAGCGCCGTGCTAGAGGGAAAGCTCCCTCACCTCCAGGCCGTGGGTCAACGCGCCCCATCGGCATGTAGAGATGGCTCCAAACCTGCATCCATGCATTGCATTAGGAAGGCATTCACATGCATAACAAAAATAAAAGAAAAAAATGAAAAAATGCATACCTGAAGAAAAGGTGAGAAGCCACTAACGGTCATCTCTCGCCCTGTCCCCGTGGACAGGTCGGCCATCATATGCGCCAGCAGAGCCGCTCCCCAGGCGTAGCTGCCAACTGCCTCCAGGTCCTCGAGTATCCCTAGAAATCGATAGTTGATGACGTCGCCCTTTGTCCCGAGCAGCAGTAGTAGGAACCTCCTCAAGTCTCGGTCTGCTCTCTCCCTATCAGCTGGGTCCTGGTAATAGACTGCCCTAGCCCCGTCTATCAACCTCTGTGAGAACTGCTCTAGGGTCTCCCCTGACCTGTGCCTAGCATTCCCTAAACCCATCACTGTAGTAAGGTCGGTGCGGAAGATCGTCCTACACTCGCTAGGCGTCTCATAAACCATCTCCAATCCTAGCAACCTCTCGGCGAACTCGGTGTAGTCTAGGTAGGTGATCCCACTCACAGCCTCTCCATCTACCCTCAACCCCGTAATCCTAGCCACGTCCTCCAGGGTAGGAATCATGTGTCCCCAAGGCATCAGGAATGCCCGACTAGACCTATCCCATCTCTCCCGTAGAACCTGAATGAGTGGTAGGTCGGGTCTAACTGGCTCTATGCTAAGGAAGGCCCCGAACCCCATAGCATCTACCCTCTCTCTCTGGAACTCGGGGAGGCCGTAGTACGCTGCCCGGACCATGACCCAGGAGATGCGTGTCCTCATCAGCCCTTGCATGCAAAAAAATGAGAATTTTTTTTTGGCTTAATTGTTAATGCTTACTTCATTTTGATTGCCCCAGGTTGAATTTTGATGTTATTAGAATTAACGACCTTCCTCAGGTCGTTTTTCGTTGAATTCGCGCCCTTTAGGAGGGCGTGGTTCTTTTTGTGCTTTAAGATAATGACCTACCCTAGGTCGTTCTTCATCTATGAAACGCCTCTGTGTTGGGCGTGTGTCTGTGGTTAATTTCTAAAATCTTAAAGGTTTTATCAATTCACGCCCTTGGGTGGGGCGTTTTCCAAATTGGGTTCGTTAATTAATCAAGAATTAATGAATGGGCGACCGCTGGTTTGGTCGTCTGTTTTTGAATTAACGCCCTGGTGTGGGGCGTGGTTTCCAAATTTTTCATGAAATAAAAATAAAAATAATAGTATGCGAAAATTAATAGCATGATATGAATTTAAATGGGCGACATGCTTTAGGGCGTGTTCTCATGGGGTATATTATTTTTCAGGAAAATAATTTAATTAACGCCCTTGGGTTGGGCGTGTCATTTTAAAACGTGACGCCCCTAAGGGCGCCTTCTTTCTGGGTTGCAGGGTTTATACCCCGAGGGCTATGGAAATTGCATAAAAATGAAATTAAAATAAAAAAAATGGAAATTGGGTTGGGGGCCTACCTTCTTATGCTTCGGTTCCTGGGGTCGTGGACGTGGCTGCCGTGGCCGTCGGAGTTGGCCGGCACGGGGAGGGGGCGCCGCCGCGGGCGGTGGTTCATCACCACCTCTTTCTCCTTCTTCTTCTCCACCGTGTTCCTCACCCACTTCTTCTTCTTCTTCTTCTTCTATTCTTGCTTCACCAGCATCGTCTTCACCCTCCTCATCTTCTGCTCCCACGGCCTCGTCGCCGTGTTCGTTCTCGCCGGCGGCCACCGCCATTGGGTCTTCTTCGGCCACCGCGAGAGGGGCCTCTTCCTCGGCTTGGGCATGCTCGCCCTCCAAATCCACCACCATGGGGGCGGCCACCCTCTGCCGTTTGACTGAACCACCGCCGGCCATGGCTTGGGTTAGGGAGAGTAGAGAGAGAGGATGAGAGAATGGAGGGGGAGGTTTCGGTTAGGGTTTGCAGAAGGAAGGGGGCAAATGAACGGAGTGGGGAAGAAGAAAGGGGGAAAAAGCCCCTTTTTAGCATTCGAAAATAAGCGACGCCCTGAGGAGGGGCGTGTTTTGTTGAAGTCGCGACTGTAAAAGTGGGCGTTTTTAGAAGGATGACGACGTATCTTGAGGCGTCAATTTTATTTGCATGGGGAATGATAACCGTCGTCAGACGTATTCAATGGGCGTTGATTGATGTGTTTGAAGCAATTATTACGATTTTGATTAACGCCTGAGCTTGGGACGTTACCTTGTTGAAACGTGGCTTTGCTAAGGGCGTTACTTTTGGAATTTCAACGAATACTTTTGGGGAATTTGAATCAATTAACGCCCTGTTCTAAGTCGTTGTTTAGTTAACACCTATTGGGAAAGGCGTCAAATATGTGAACTGGAATGTTGAAGGCGACATTGTCTGAGGCGTCCTTTTGATAAATCACGACATTGCGAGAGGCGTTATTTGCAACAGAATCACACAACGTTGGAAGAGATCAATCAGAAACACAGTATAGATGGCTCAATTAAAGGAAATATCATTGATTTATTTAAGAAAAGATTACAATGCTTAATGAGCCACCATGGGCCTCAATTTTCTCAGAGCTATTACATATGTCTTCCACTGTTCCCTGTCTTCTTCTAAGCTCTCCACAGGTTGATAAGTCTTGCAGATTTTCCACAGAGCTTGAATAGTTGCGCACTCTTCTCCATCCTCATTGCCGCCTAGATCCCGTGTCTTGATTGGAGGAAGATGAGAGGGATCTTCGAGGATTTGTCGTGGAAGCCCGAGTTGAGGGAGGCACCGGTGTGAATTATATAGTACGAAGTCTGAAGCACCTATGAGACGAAGGTCCGTACCGGGGGAAAATCTTGCACGAAGATCTTGAGTGTTGAGTATTCCCGGCGCGCAAGTGAAGAGATTCTTTGGCATTATCTTGAGGTGCTCTCTCCATTCCACTCTCTTTTTGATTTGAGGAATTCGGTTCATCACTCTACTGCTTATTCCAAGTGAACCGGTCATATAGGAGAGTGGGCTTTTTGAAAAGATTCTTGAGGGTTGTTGGGCCTCACCACATGGATCGAACTTGAAGTGAAGATCAACCCAACTAGAGAGTGCTAGCATGCATCCGTAGATGGGCCTTCCTATCACCGCCGAGGTGAGCCCGCTATAGAGATAGGCTAGAATAGCCGGTCCAACTCTATCTCCTTCCCATAAGCTCACTATGGCGCTTAATTGGGCCTCTTCTAGAATGTCCTCCGTGGATGGGAATAAGATCGCTCCTGCTAAGCACACCACGAAGGCTTTTGCTACCCGCTCTATCTCCTCATCTTCTTTGGCTTGGTCTGCTCTCTTGTACACCCATGAAGCGAGCTTTAGAAGGTTGATGCCTTTGGTAGCTTTGATTTGGTTCAGTAAGTTTGGGCTACGAATTAAGCTTGTTAATAGTTCTTGGGAAGAGATTGGTTTTGACATGATGGCCATCTTTTCTTCATCTCCTTGCTTCATTCTCTTCAAACCCAAGATGATCTCCAATTCCTCTAATAAGATAGTGGCTTCAAAAGTTGAAAAGAGAAAGGTATGAGTGGAAGGGTGCCATATTTCAAGTAGAGCTCCTATGGCTGCCCAACCTAAATGGATTTGGTCAGGATGTTTGGCATGGGTGACTAGGCCCAAAAGGTGCCATCTTGCAAGATAAATTCTCATGTCTGAAGAAAGCTTGGAAAGGATAAGGGGGAGCCACTTGTTTTTTGTAAATCTCCTAGCTCCTGGCACCAATGGATAGTCCTGTGGAAAACAATGAACAGAAAAGAATGCATGGACAGAAGAACAAGTGAGCATGCAGGAACAGCAGAACAGTTGAAAATGTCTTTTGGTTCGGGGAAGTTAAGTAAGAGAAGAACAGAAGATATATTACTTGGTTCATGGAGATCCTGCTGCTTATATGCCCATTGATATCGGTTAACCTGGGAGTGGAGGACTTGGACCTCTTAATCGCCCTCTCCATCTTCGGTTTCCAGGAAGAGGTTCTGACGGTTGCGGTGCCTGCAGAATAACAGACGGAAGAAGAAGCAGTAGAACAGAGGTAGAAGGATTGCTTTGATTGATTGGAATTGCCTTCCCTTTATAGAGGTCTGGGAGATCTTAAGGCTGTTCGGAGTTAGAGGTTGAGGGCTATTAGGACTGGGTTTGGCTTTCGATTTGGAAACGGAAGCTTGAGGTTAATTAACGCCTTCTGTTAGGGCGTCCATTCTTGAATTGACAACCTTGCATAGGTCGTGATTTGTGTAACGCCCTTTAGTGGGTCGTTTCCTTCTTGAACTATCGATGAATTTCACGCCTTAGTGAAGGGCGTGTTTCTCTTTTTGACGCCCTCATAATAAGGCGCCTTTCATAATTTTGACGCTGTTATAGACAGGCGTGTTTTTGTGAGTGTATGAATTTGGTTCTCTGGTTCTCTGAATGTGATCTGATGAACTTAAGTGCTTTTATTTTATTGAAATTGTTTTAATTAAGCACTTATGATCATTTTTTTGAAATTGAGGATTATTTTTTAATTATGTGAGGACTAATGAGTTTCAAGTGCAGCAGAGTGCAGGTTTCGAGACGCTAGGGTTGCTCGTGGAAGTAACATCGCGCTCATCATCTTGTATTTCTTTCCTGTAAGCATTTTTACTATATGGTATCTACGCTATTATAGTATATCAAGGACCTTGTGGTTCTGATGAACCTGGAATTTGAGTTCCCCTTCATCAAAAACAGTGATAATTCCCGGATAATCTTTATCGCACGGATAGGCTGTTGAGTCGTTAAAGGTCTGGGATGATGGTTCCGCTTTCTGAGTTGATGCGCGGACAAACGGGCTTCGGCTTAGTGTCAGCTCAGAAACTTGGATTCTTGACCAAATCTGGATGGCTTAGCAATATTATCCTTGATTATTTTCTATATTCTTAGTTTGTTTTAATCTTTTCTTTTAGCCCAGCATGCATCATGTAGGACTTTGAGTTTTCGTGCTGAAAATCTTCATATTAAGGCAATAATGAAGGTCACTCGCTCTTGATTGAGTTGACATGAGATATTCCACTCCAAATCAAGTAATTTATTCTATCTGAAGCCGCTCAGGCTGATTCCTTGAAAATGTCTCTTTTTTGGATCTCCATCTCAATTCTCTTTATTTTTCTGCAAATCCACCTTGGTTGTAGCACGTCCACATTGGCTGGTAACCGCTCTTCCATGGTCTTTCCCTGTCGTGCCCGCGCGCACACCTTTTACCATACATTTTACTTGTTTAGTTTAATCTCCTTTATCCAGTAAATTGATGCTTCCTTGGAATCACTCGGAGTTGTCTCACTCAGAATCTTGGAAAGGTTTCTAATGCTTAGTGTCTGAGGCGTGTCACATCACACCTTGGCATCTACTTATCAGTTCGCTCCACTTCATTCCGTTTATTACACTTTCACCTCCATTTCGTCTCACTCCCTTGCAAAGCAGACGCCAAGGCGGGGCAGCTGTAGACACGCCAAAATTGACGCTATGTTGATCAAATCTCATGTCACTATGATGACGCCCCAAAGTGAACTTCAATATATTCATAATATGAAGTTTTTTTTATCTTTTGTGTGTGGTTTTGATTTGTTCTTGCATTTTGTGATTCGCGACCTGAAGAGGGGCATGTTTTTAATAGCGACCTTATCTAGGGCGTTTTCTCAAGAAAGGACGACTAAATGTCAGGGCGTCAATTCCTGGTATTATCCGATTCCAAAATAAATTCAAAATTAATTTAAATTATTGATTAACGTCCTTCCTCAGGGCGTGTTTTCAATTAACGCCTTCATCATAGGCGTGTTCTCATAATTTTCATATAAAGTAAGTTTTATTACCAAAATTAAATCCAAGAAGTGACGCCCTTGATGGAGGTCGTGTTTTGAATAACGTCTTTATGAAGGTCGTCAATTTGGGATTTGACGCCTTTCGCAAGGTCATGTTTTCCGTTTCATGTCCTGCTTTAACTCCTCTTTCCCGAAGAGTTCCCTGCCTCCAATGGTCTCCTTGCTCGAATTGGAGCTAGAGTCCGGCCTTCTTTGATCATTGCCTATCCTTATCTTCCCAAATTTGAGCTTATCTTCGATTGAAATCCCATAAAAGGATGCTCTGGTCGATCGAGGCAGAGGTTCAAGAGGTTGAAGAGTTCACAGGTTAAGAGGTTAGACGGGTCAGAGAATTCAAATCAAACAGAGGTTTACAGTTTACAGGTTACAGAGCTCCGTCTTCCTCCTGTGCGATTGTTTGAAGGGGCTATGCTTCCTCTGCTTCCTCTACATCTAGCCGACCGCGTCCATCTTGTTTCCCTTTACTATCGTCAGGGACATCAGGGTTTTCTTTTATTTTTTTCTTTGTTGCTCCGTCTTCATCAACCGATCACCACTGGGTTCGTCCTTTTTGCGTTTGCATTAGTTCCATCATCATCATTGTCTCTTCTTCTTTTACGTTTGCATTAGCTTCATCACATATCTCTTCTTTTCCCTAATTCCTCTTTAGGGGTTTTAAAAAAAACCAAAAAAATAAGGTGCGCATGTTTTTGTCCTTTTTTTATCTTCATGTCATCTTTGGATTGATACTACGTGCACTTGGCTGATCTCCTTCTTGTTTATTTTGTCTTATTTTTGCAAGGATAATCAATAAGGAAAAACCCCCTTCATCGGCCGGCCGATTGAAGGCGGAGGAAGGAATTCACAATCTATCCCGCGTTCGATTTTCCACCAGGTATTCGCGATCTTCTTTATTTGTTATTGAGGTAACCCCTCTGGCGATCACTCTCATGCATAGCACCACGTGCTTATTTGCTTCTTTATCTTCATATCATCATCTCCACATATATTTTTTCTTCTCTTATTTAAAACTCCCCATGTTCATGTGTGGATTTATCACGATCTACACCCCCCCCCCCCCGTTGAAGGCCAATCTGCCTTATGATGCAAAAAAGAGGAAGGAACAAATGATAACTTTGCATTTGCATGATATCCTTTGCGTGAAAGGTTTTTTGTCAGGTTGCACAAGCATGTAGAGTGTCTTTGAGTTCCCCATAAAAATGGTCAAGAGGGTATATGCTCACCTAACTGACATACGCATCCCTGTACATGCACCCTCATGCATGCTTTGATACATATATGCAACCATGCATTGATTCAAGAATTCAGATAAGAATTTCATACATTTATTGCAAATCCAAGCATAGCATGTTCTCTGCATGCATATAGTCTCTTTGTGCATGAACCATGCATTGATTCATAAATTCAGTTAAGAATCTCATGCATTCATTATAAATCTGAGCATAGCATGTTCCTTGCAAGCATATAGTCCCTGCACTCAACATGGAAACCAACAGCAGGCCTATCTTGCATTTCTTCCCTCTATATGCAAACATATCTACAGGCATTGTGGATGTCTTTGACCGCGTGCATGATAATTTGCTCACAGATTCCGAAATCCATGAGTAGGTCATGATTATTCAAGGGCCCTCACTGGGATCCTATTTGTGCGTGAGTCAAACTCCTTGCATTCATTTTCAGAAATTTGCATAGCATGCATAGCCCCATGCGCCTGCATACTAGATTTTACATGCATCTCTGATGCAGTTAGAAAGGGAGGAAATCCCTTGCACATTGTTTGCACATTTTGTGCACTAAACTTACATTGCATGCCTGCATATACATATATATGCATACTTTGCCCATATGTCCAAAAAATGGGAAGATAAAGCAAATTACACGAAAGGAATAATAAGAAAGAAAAGAATGAAATGAACTGTGAAATAAAAGATGGGGGTTCAATAACCCTTGATCTGCTATGATGAAACCATAACATGAACCCAACGAAAAAGGAGAATGAACAAGCAAAATAAAACACATCAAATAAGAAAATTGGTCGATCGAAACCCTTCATCGGTCGACTGATCAACAGTGGAGTCGACGCTCCACACTACTAAGGTCGACCCATTCAGTAGGCCCCCATCCCTGGGAGGATCGGTTGACCAAACTTAATTTTTGGTCAACCGAAATCCATTTCAACAAAAAAAAGATAGAGAAATCAGCAACAAACCAACTAAGAAATGAAATGATAAGGTGGGGTACGTCGACGTAGGCAACCCCCTGCATCGATGCAGTCACGCCCTGGCTCCTGAGGCTGCTCCCTGTTGTGCACTGAGTCAACGCAGGCAGCCTTCTGCATCGACGCAGCCAATCCATGGATCTCAGGACTGCTTCCCCCTTCGTGATGCGTCGACACAGGAAACCCCTGCGTCGACTCAGCCTTCATCAAACAGCAAAAGAAGAAGAAAGGGAAAAAGAGAAAATGATAAGCTACAGATAATAGTAAAAAATGGTGATAATCTAATGATAAAAACACTGCCACGAAGGCATAATAATAATAAAAAAGGAATAATAATAATAACAAAATAAAATGAATAACTGACGAACAAGCTAATAGCAAATAATCAAATCAAACAACAAAATCAATACAAACAAAAAAATGAACGACATAACAAAAAGGAAGAATGAATGATAAGTAATAAATAACAATGTTTAGAAAGGAAGACAACACAATGATAAATGAAATGCCACGAAAACACAATAATAAAGAAAAGGAACTTAAATTCCATCCTAAGGAATTAATGGGGTTTGATCCGGAAGTATTCGCCTCTTTAGACCCAACGTGAAGGAGATATCAACGATGCCCTGCAAGCCGTACTTGGCCCTCGGGGACCACCCCAATACGGCCAAGGCCTGACCTTGACCGGGGCCATTAACCCACTGATTCTAAAACTGTTCTGACTAGGATTTAACCAAATTCCTCCAATCATTAAGATATTAAACTTGCCGTATCCCGGCATACATATGTCCCGATGCTCCTTATGTATATTTGTGATGCTTTCAACACGGACGCATGTCCGAACATGAAACGGTCAATACATGACCAACACGATTTGAATGTTCCACCCTTTTATATGTGGATTTTAATGCTTTTTCAATACATTCTTTCACTCATTTTATTAAAACCGATTTTTAGGCCATGAGGCCCCTTATCTTGGCGATTAATCAAAGATTTTCCCCACTTTGAGGGGATGTAATTAACGTCATGGCCTTTATGGTATGGCAGGTCTCAGTCTCGACCCGATACCCACTTTCGTGTGATTAGTCAGACGGCGCACACCACTAGCTCTGGACTACTCCAGTTTCGGAGCCTGAACATATCATCACCCATGTGACTGGCATGCCCTCGCACTTAATAAACCGATAAAAGATAAAACATGATATAAGTTTAAAAAGTGCATCCACAAGTCTGGCACGCCCGATTGGACTGGATCACCTTTCATCTCCTCGCCAAGATTTTGGGCCACATGGCTTGTAATATCCTGATTATTTAACAAATAAAAATTTCTAGAAAATTTATAAGAAATTAATTAGAAAATCCTTAATAAATAGAATAAGTTAAATTTCGACTATTTCGTAAAAATCTGGAAAATTTAGAATCTTGTAGAGGATAAAATGTTTAATAATAGTATCTTCTGTGACCGACCCAAATAAAATCCGTAATTAGGCCAAATCAACTAATTAAGGCCCAAATCCACACTTAATCTAATTGGACCTTAAAACGCGAAATTTGAGCCCAATATCCGATCATTTAGGCTGAGACGGGATCCAAATGGAAGGCTAGGATGAGAAGATCGTTTCCCCTCTTAGTTCTCCCCGGAACCCTAACCCTAGAAAGTGAATTTTAGATGAGAAGGCGGCGGCTAACCCTATGCGCTCGGTTCACGCACGTCCAACTTGATTGGACTCTATCTCCTCGAATAGAAGACTCTAGACCTTGTGTGACCTAAAAAAATGACCCTCAGGAACCCTATTTTCATTTGGGTGTTGTGGCGGCCGACGAGGATCATGGACGAGGGCGAATTCCGACGATCACCGGCGAGGTGTTCTTAGCGTGTCGTCGTCCCTCTTCTTCCTCCTTCCTCCGTTTAAGGTAGGTTATAACAAGCCAAACCCTAAGTATTATATATGATTAGAACCAGCATCAAGAGCCCTTTCTATTGAATGCAAAAGCCCTAAAAGTTACTTAGTATCATGCGAGAATTTTAGGGTTTAGTAGAAGCATGTCATATCTAGGGTTATACTTGTTCCATCTCGTTTAAGTAGGGATTGTAGGCACTAAAGATTAAATTGAGCATGCTTTATTGTAAAACTTTTCGTGCTCTTTCTTTTGAATCCAAAAGCCCTAATTATTATGCTCTGTGCTATGCGTATTTAGCAATTCTTTGTAACCCTAGCCAACTTGCCGAAGGCGGGCAGGGCGAAAGGGGGACTTGAGCGTTTTTGACTTGTACGGTCTCGCGATAGACCGCCCAACCTAGTTAGACGGCATGTTAAGTAGACCCTTTATGTTCGCTGGTTCGTGTTATGTTTCTGGGAAGAGAGGCTTCACCTAGACCACCCTTCTATCAGGCGGCCAGTTATTGACCGTTCGTCTTCTCCAGCAGCTCATTACAGGCCACTCATCTCCATAAGGTCTTCTGACCTGAGGGGGATAAACGGCCTGTCGTGCGACCGCTGAGGAAGATGAAAGGTCCATACTGGACTGTCCATCTTTACAGAATTTATTAAGCTATATTTTTCACATGATTTATGATGGTAGATTAATGGTTAAATGTAAGTTAGCAACATGCATAAAAACTCTGGAAAATTATAATATTAATGATTATAAATCTTGCTGATTTATTCATCTTGACCTTGGATCATCTTTTTCAATGTTAATATTAATCATGATTCATTATTAAATTAAAATTTTTATTAGGGTTGTATGACAGTCGTTCTACTCCGGTAGGATTGACTGACCATCTCACTGGTTTCCGATGTTTTGTTAACCCTATTTCCTTGTAATGTTTGGGACTCTCCGCCGGATATTCCTTCCGTCGGACTAGGACCTTCATTACGGGACCTGGGATTCCCACTAGGACGCCGGGCAAGTTGTACCATCAAGACCTGAACCTGTGTACGTGATCGAATCGATTGAACTATCGTATTGTAAGTCACGGCTCGACTTGGACCCTTCTGAGAATTGCGCGGCCCGAAAGGGACCGTTCATCTTCTTGGGCGGCCCATAACGAACCGTACATCCCTGGACAAGTGCCACTTACATTGGTCGTTTAACCTTGATCTATTTTTGACCAATTTGTGTTTGGATCGACCCAATATGCTCTAGGTTGACCAGTGGAGAGTGGGCTAGACCCTGGTTCAGTTCTGCCCCACTTATGGCAGGCCGGAGCCCGTTTGGGTAGACTTCTAGTTGTTTAAGTGGAACGGACCTACTGGAACCGCCCATGTTATAGCGCAGATCTTATTGGACCGTCTGTCTGTTGGACAACCCTATATAGACCGTTTATATTGTTCTTGGGCTTCCAGCTCTACTAGTCTTGAGCGGCCCATTTTCAACCGTTCAATTACTCGAGCGGCCCTTCATGGACCGTGTATCCTGGACTTTGGTATGGATAGTCCTAAGTGATCTCTATCTTGAACGGTCCAGTTTAGACCGTGTATTGCTTGAGTGGCCCTGTTATGACCGCTTATCATCCAGAAGTGATTTCCGTGATTTTTCGTGTTGAATCTAAGGACCTGATCGGTTCTTGATAACTTGAACCTTCCAGACATGATGTCTACTTCAACTTACCCTTGAAACTTTGGTAAGTTCCATATCTTGGAGTATTGGCCATTTAACTTGATTAATGTCTAGACATAACTTGGGATCTTGGATCCAACAAATCAATGCCAACACATCATAAGGGCCTGATCTGGTCCTGGGAGGAGCGCCCGAAATGTACTTGTGCCCCGGGGAGTTTGAATGACATGGTGAGGCATTGCACCGAGTGCATGACTAGTGTGATGTCTAAGATAATAATCTCTTGAATTCTCTTGACTTAGTTAAATCTTGCTTGTTGGCCAAATTCTCGATTATCTCATGATCTTGCTTTCTTTTTATTATTTTGTTGCATAGTTATTTCCTTTCGTTCTTTATTTACGCGCTCAAAAATGCAATTCAATTGGTTAATTACTTAAACTTGCCTATTATTACCTACTGAGTGTTCGCTCACCTAGTTTTCTCCCCCCTTTTTAAGGTAGCTCAGGTGAGGACTCGCAATCTGATGGGAACGGGCAAGAGTGACGACCGTGGAGTGAACTTGATAGAAGCCTGTGAAATTAGTTCTAGTTGTGGAGTCTATTTGTATTTAAGAGTATTTTGGAAGAGTTGTAATTTGAAGTTAGCCAATGTAATAGTGTTGAGTGGATGTTGTCAAAGATTATGTTCCGTGAGATCTTTGTAGTTTGGGACATGGTATGGTTACGTGCTATTTATTGAATGGAGCAGTTTCTATTTACGGTGATGTGCGATCTGTTAGCTTTAACATATCATGTCTAGAAATAAACATATTATTATTATAATTACTCGTTTCTACTGCCAGTCCTGATATTCCCCATCGGGGCATGACAGTTAGGTGGTATCAGAGCCTTGGTTTCTAATATTCCTAGGTTATTTAGGTTCTAGGATTCTAAGTGTTGTCATAGAACCTATACCCTTGTTATGAGTCAAAGGACCAAACCTAGTGAGAATTTGTGTAGAGACTTGGGTTGAGTTAATAATCAACTTTAAACTCTTTCTCATAAATGAACTTAAGATAAATTATTTTTGTGCAGGACGTTCCGATGGCAGCTGAGCGTGTTCAGTGGCGGGACATGCAGCGGACGGTCCAAGGACTTACGCGGGCTTTACAACAAGTGGCCCAAGGTGGAGCGGCAAATCATGGTGCTGGCGATCTACACCGGAATTTTCATGGGATGAATCCCCCACATTTTGGAGGTTCAAATGATCCCGATGAGGCCGAACACTGGCTTAAGGAGATGGAGAGAATTTTTGAAGTTATGCAATGCAGCGACAAGGAGCGTGTGCTTTTAACCACCTTCCAGTTGAAACGAGATGCTAGGACTTGGTGGGAGTCAGTAAAGGTGACCCTCGGTGACAGATAAATTTCGTGGAAGGAATTTGAAGAATTCTTCAATAGCAAGTACTTTTCCGATAGAATCCAAGAGAAGAAAGCCGCTGAGTTTGCTACTCTAAAGCAGCGGAGTTTATCTGTGGCGGAATATGAAGCTCAATTTTTTAGACTCTCTCGTTATGCTACACATTTGATTTCTACAGAGAAGATGAAGGCGAAACGTTTTCTAAATGGGCTGAAGTTGCATTATATTAACCAGTTGGCGCCAATGAAGATTCAAACATATGCAGAGATGGTAAGAAAAGCCAAAGTTTTAGAAGATACCTTGGATATGACGGAGAAAATCCGTGGGAAGAATGTTAAAAAGGAGCAACCTATAAGTTCCGGGAGTGCTAAACCCGGGAATAACAAGAAGAGGCCCAATGGCGGGTCTGGTTCATGGAAGGGGAAAATGCCAAAGAATGAAGACAAGAAGCCTGGCCCGATTGTTCCATTTAAGGGTGTATGCAAGTATTGTGACCGCCCCGGTCACAAGATGGAAGAGTGCTGGCGCAAGTTGGGCGCCTGTTTGCGTTGCGGGAGTAGGGATCACCGCATTCCAGAATGTCCTCTCTTATCCGAGCAAGCTACCCCGACTAAACCTCAAGGTGGCAAGAAGCAGCAGGGCAAGCTCCAGGCCCTACAAGAGGAGGATGCAGGCACCACCGAGGAGGGTGGACTTGTGGAAGGTACTCTCAATGTTCATGGAAAGCCAGCTTTTGTTCATTTCGATACCGGTGCTACTCATTCATTTGTTTCTCAGAGTTTTGCTAAGACATTAGCTGTGAAGCCGATTTTGATGAATTCCCCCTTAGAGATATCTACTCCTATTGGTTCTAGATTAGCGATTAAATATTTTTATCCTTCTAGCAAGATTATGGTTAACGAACAAAATTTGCCGGCTGATTTAGTATGCATGGATATGAAAGATTATGATGTAATTCTAGGAGCGAATTGGTTGGCTAAGCATGAGGCCAATGTTCATTGTAGTTCCGGCTCTGTGTCTTTTTCTAGACACCCTGGACTTTCTTTTATAGGGGTTAGGCACCATAGATCTGTGTCACTTATCTCGACAATCCGAGCCGATAAGTTGATGAGGAGAGGATGTCAGGCATTTTTAGCCTTTGTTTATGTGACCCCTGAGAAGAAGATCGAGATTAAGAACATTCCTGTTGTCCGAGACTTTCTGGATGTTTTTCCTGAGGAATTGTCATGTCTTCCACCAGAGAGGGAAGTTGTGTTTTCTATTGATCTAATTCCTGGCGCGACCCTGTTTCTAAGGCTCCTTATCGTATGTCTCTTGCGGAGCTGAGGGAATTAAAGCAACAGTTAATGGAATTACTTGAGAAGGGGTTTATTCGTCCAAGTACTTCCCCGTGGGGGGCTCCAGTGTTATTTGTAAGGAAGAAGGATGGCTCGATGAGGTTGTGTATTGATTATCGGTAACTGAACCAGTTGACTATAAAGAATAAATATCCATTGCTGAGGATTGATGAGTTATTTGATCAGATAGCAGGAGCTCAGTATTTCTCTAAGATTGATTTTCGATCAGGCTATCATCAGTTGTGGATTGAGGAGGAGGATATTTATAAGACAGCTTTTTATAGTAGGTATGGGCACTTTGAATTTATTGTAATGCCTTTTGGACTAACGAATGCACCTGTAGCTTTCATGCAGTTGATGAATGATGTATTCTGGCCCTATCTGGATCAATGGGTCATAGTGTTTATTGATGACATTCTGATTTATTCCAAGAGTAAGGAAGAACATGCTGAACATTTGAGGATGGCGTTACAATTATTGAGAGACCATCAGTTATACGCCAAGTTTAGCAAGTGTGAATTTTGGCTACAAGAGCTGTCCTTTCTAGGGCATATCATTACGAAAGAAGGTATTTATGTTGATCCGTCGAAGGTAGAGGCAGTTAAAGATTGGGACAGGCCTACTAGTGTAACAGAAGTTAGAAGCTTCCTAGGCTTGGCAGGATATTATCGGAGGTTTATTAAAGATTTCTCCAAGATTGCGTTACCGTTAACAAGATTAACCCGCAAGGAGAATAAGTTTGATTAGATGGAAGATTATGAGAAAAGCTTCCAGACTTTGAAGGAATGTTTAACTACTGCCCCTGTTTTAGCTTTACCATCAGGAGAAGGAGGCTTCGCGGTGTACACCGATGCTTCAAGAATTGGTTTAGGTTGCGTACTGATGTAGCACGGGAAAGTGATAGCCTATTCTTCCAGGCAGTTGAGAAAGCATGAGGAGAATTATCCTGTCCATGACTTGGAGCTAGCAGCCGTAGTTTTTACCTTGAAGATATGGAGGCATTACTTATATGGAGAGACATTCACAGTATTTTCAGATCACAAGAGTTTGAAGTATTTATTTTCTCAGAAAGAGCTTAATATGAGGCAGAGGAGATGGTTGGAGTATCTAAAGGATTTCAACTTTCCATAAAATATCATCCCGGGAAGGGTAATGTGGTGGCGGATGCCCTAAGCCGCAAGTCAATGGCTAAATTGTCAAGTCTCATGTTGCAAGAATGGAAGCTGTTGGAGCAATTAGCCGGGTTGGATATTAATGTTGACAAGGATCGAGTCATGATTGCTCAGATTCAGCTTAAACCAAAATTATTGACAGAAATCAAGTCCTTGCAAGTCAATGACCCAGAGTTGGTAGAAATCAAGGAGAGCTTAAGTAGCAGACCGGAATTCATGATAGCTGATGATGGCAGACTGTTATTTCAGGGAAGGACTTGTGTACCTGATGTGGCCGAAGCTAAGAATAAGATCCTTGAGGAAACTCATAGATCCTGATATACCATTCATCCTGGAGGTACGAAGATGTTTAAGGACTTGAAGAAATCTTTTTAGTGGCCAAATATGAAAAGAGAAATTGCAGAATTTGTGAGTAGATGCTTGGTGTGTCAGCAAGTTAAGGCCGAGCATTTCAGACCTGCAGGGAAGTTGAAACCACTAGACATACCTCAATGGAAGTGGGAGAGTATTGGCATAGATTTAATTATGGGTCTCCCTAGGACTCGTAGCGGATTTGATGCAATTTGGGTGATCATCGACAGATTGACAAAGTCCGCTCATTTCCTATCCATTAAATCTAAGTGGACTGTTGATGTTCTAGCAACTTTATATAAGAAGGAAGTGGTGCGACTCCATGGTATTTCGGTCAGTATTGTGTCTGATAGAGACCCCAGATTCGCTTCACATTTTTGGAAGGGATTGCAAGAATCTTTGGGAACCCGTCTGAATTATAGTACATCTTTTCATCCACAAACAGACGGACAGACGGAAAGAACCAACCAGATAGTAGAAGATATGTTGAGAGCCTGCATGATTGATTTCGGAGGCAGTTGGAGTGATCACTTGGCCTTGATTGAATTTGCTTATAACAATAGTTATCAGTCTAGCATTCAGATGGCTCCGTTTGATGCTCTGTATGGAAGAAGTTGTCGATCTCCATTATGTTGGAACGAGGTTGGTGAGAAGCAATGGCTGGGGCCAGATCTTCTTTCGGAATCATCAAAGAATATTCGTATTATTAGAGACCGATTGCAAGTAGCACAATCAAGACAGAAGAGTTATGCAGACCACAAAAGGAGGGACTTGGAATTTCAAGTTGGTGAGCATGTGTTTTTAAAAGTTTCTCCTACAAGAGGAATCCGAAGATTTTGCATTCAAGGCAAGCTAAGTCCCAGATATGTCAGTCCATTCGAGATTTTGGAAAGAGTGGGGGAGGTTGCGTACCGTCTGGCACTACCACCTCAGTTATCTGGAGTACACAATGTCTTCCATGTGTCGATGTTGAGAAAGTACGTATATGACCCTACTCATGTCATTCAGCATGCGGATCTTGAGTTAAAGGAAGATTTAACTTATGAAGAGAGACATGTTAAGATTTTGGATCGTAAGTAGTAACAGCTCAAGAACCAGTCTATACCTATGGTCAAGGTGCAATGGAGTCGACGTGGAACTGAAGAAGCTACTTGGGAGTCAGAAGATACCATGTGAAATTAGTATCCCGAGTTGTTCTAGGTGAGTTGTTCCACTCCCTATCGTGTTGAAGTGCAGTGAATTTGGAGGACCAAATTCTTTGAAGTGGGGGAGGGTGTAATATCCCGATTATTTAACAAATAAAAATTTCTAGAAAATTTATAAGAAATTAATTAGAAAATCCTTAATAAATAGAATAAGTTAAATTTCAACTATTTTGTAAAAATCTGGAAAATTTAGAATCTTGTAGAGGATAAAATTTTTAATAATAGTATCTTCTGTGACCGACCCAAATAAAATCCGTAATTAGGCCAAATCAACTGATTAAGGCCCAAATCCACACTTAATCTAATTGGACCTTAAAACGCGAAATTTGAGCCCAATACCCGATCATTTAGGCTGAGACCAGATCCAAATGGAAGGCTAGGATGAGAAGATCATTTCCCCTCTTAGTTCTCCCCGAAACCCTAACCCTAGAAAGCGAATTTTGGATGAGAAGGCGGCGGCTAACCCTATGCGCGCGGTCCGCGCGCGTCCAACTTGATTGGACTCTATCTCCTCGAATAGAAGACTCTAGACCTTGTGTGACCTATAAAAATGACCCTCAGGAAACCTATTTTCGTTTGGGTGCTGTGGCGGCCGATGAGGATCGTGGACGAGGGTGGATTCCGGTGATCACCTGCGAGGTGTTCTTAGCGTGTCGTCGTCCCTCTTCTTCCTTTTTCCTCCGTTTAAGATAGGTTATAACAAGCCAAACCCTAAGTATTATATATGATTAGAACCAGCATCGAGAGCCCTTTCTATTGAATGCAAAAGCCTTAAAAGTTACTTAGTATCATGCGAGAATTTTAGGGTTTAGTAGAAGCATGTCATATCTAGGGTTATACTTGTTCCATCTCGTTTAAGTAGGGATTGCATGCACTAAAGATTAAATTGAGCATGCTTTATTGTAAAACTTTTCGTGGTCTTTCTTTTGAATCCAAAAGCCCTAATTATTATGCTCTGTGCTATGCGTATTTAGCAATTCTTTGTAACCCTAGCCAACTCGCCGAAGGCGGGCAGGGCGAAAGGGGGACTTGAGCGTTTTTGACTTGTACGGTCTCGCGATAGACCGCCCAACCTAGTTAGGCGGCATGTTACTGACCGTTTATGTTCTCTTGTTCGTGTCATGTTTCTGGGAAGAGCGACTTCACCTAGACCACCCTTCTGTTAGGAGGCCAGTTATTGACCGTTCGTCTTCTCCAGCGGCTCATTATAGACCGCTCATCTCCAGAAGGTCTTCTGACCTGAGGGCGATAAACGGCCTGTCATGCAACCGCTGAGTAGGATGAAAGCTCCATACTAGACCGTCCATCTTTACAGAATTTATTAAGCTATCTTTTTTCGCATGATTTATGATGGTAGATTAATGGTTAAATGTAAGTTAGCAACATGCATAAAAACTCTGGAAAATTATAACAGAAATGATTATAAATCTTGCTGATTTATTCATCTTGACCTTGGATCATCTTTTTCAATGTTAATATTAATCATGATTCATTATTAAATTAAAAATTTTATTAGGGTTGTATGATAGTCGTTCTACTCCGGTAGGATTGACTGACCGTCTCACTGGTTTTCGATGTTTTGTTAACCCTATTTTCTTGTAATGTTTGGGACTCTCCGCCGGATATTCCTTCCGTCGGACTAGGACCTTCATTATGGGACCTCCGTAAGCCCCCGCGAGCCTGGGATTCCAACTAGGATGCCGGGTAGGTTGTACCATCAAGACCTGAACCTGTGTACGAGATCGAATCGATTGAACTATCGTATTGTAAGTCACGGCTCGACTTGGACCATCTAAGAATTGTGCGGCCCGAAAGGGACCGTTCATCTTCTTGGGCGGCCTATAACGAACCGTACATCCTTGGCCAAGTGCCACTTACATTGGTCATTTAACCTTGATCTATTTTCGACCAATTTGTGTTTGGATCGACCCAATAAGCCCTAGGTTGACCAATGGAGAGTGGGCTGGACCCTGGTTCAATTCTGCCCCACTTATGACAGCTCGGAGCCCGTTTGGGTAGACTTCTAGTTGTTTAAGTGGAACGGACCTACTGGAACTGCCCAAGTTATAGCACGGATCTTATTGGACCGTCTGTCTGTTTAACGGCCCTATATGGACTGTTTATCTTGTTCTTGGGCTTCCAGCTCTACTAGTCTTGAGCGGCCCATTTTCAACCATTTAATTACTCGAGCGGCCCTTCATGGACCGTGTATCCTTGACTTCGGTATGGCTAGTCCTAAGCCATCCTATCTTGAATGGTCCAGTTTAAACCGTGTATTGCTTGAGCGGCCCTATTATGACCGCTTATCATCCAGAAGTGATTTCTGTGATTTTTCGTGTTGAATCCAAGGACCTGATCGGTTCTTGATAACTTGAACCTTCCAGACATGATGTCTACTTCAACTTACCCTTAAAACTTTGGTAAGTTCCATATCTGGGAGTATTGGCCATTTAACTTGATTAATGTCTAGACATAACTTGAGATCTTGAATCCAACAAATCAATGCCAACGCATCATAAGGGCCCGGTCTGGTCCTGGGAGGAGCGCCCGAAAAGTACTTGTGCCCCGTGGAGTTTGAATGACATGGTGAGGCATTGCACCGAGTGCATGACTAGTGTGATGTCTAAGACAATAATCTCTTACTTGAATTCTCTTGACTTGGTTAAATCTTGCTTGTTGGCCAAATTCTTGGTTATCTCATGATCTTGCTTTCTTTTCATTATTTTGTTGCATAGTTATTTCCTTTCGTTCTTTATTTACGCGCTCAAACATGCAATTCAATTGGTTAATTACTTAAACTTACCTGTTATTACCTACTGAGCGTTTGCTCACCTAGTTTCCCCCCCCCCCTTTTTCAGGTAGCCCAGGTGAGGACTCGCAATCTGATGGGAACGAGCAAGAGTGACAACCGTGTAGTGAACCTGATAGAAGCCTGTGAAACTACTTCTAGTTGTGGAGTCTATTTGTATTTAAGAGTATTTTGGAAGAGTTGTAATTTGAAGTTAGCGAATGTAATAGTGTTGAGTGGATGTTGTCAAAGATTATGTTAAGTGAGATCTTTGTAGTTTGGGACATGGTATGGTTATGTGCTATTTAATGAATGGAACAGTTTCTATTTACGGTGATGTGCGATCTTTTTGCTTTAACATATCATGTCTAGAAATAAACATATTATTATTATAATTACTCGTTTCTACTGCCAGTCCCGATATTCCGCATCGGGGCGTGACATGGCCTCCTCCTAAAATTCTAACATCCTCAAATTAAAATTGCAGGTGGGATTTTGAAGAAATCAATGGCAGTCACATTCTAACATCCTCAACCTTCTACCTTGCTGTGCCGATCCAATTTGGCAATTTCCCTCCCGTGGTTTGCTTCCCCAACTTCCTGGGGGTTCTGTTCGTGAAACTTCTGGAGGCCCAGGAGATAGAGCTTGTCGCTGCTGCAGAGGCGACACCCGAAGAAGCAAGGGTGGTGGGTGGCTATGTCCACCACATGAATACTCGATGGTGGTGCACACCGGTCGCCAGGCGGGCGGCCAAGAAGAATGTCGATACGCTGTAAGGCTGGCTCTCTAACTCGGGCAAGTCCGTTATGATCAGAGGCATCTGAGTATTTCTAAATGGCCGATAGGCCAAGATTACTCCCCATAGGGCAATTCCAACAGTGCCAGTGCACATCTCCTTCCAAGCACTGACCCGAGAGAAATCAGACCGCTTCGAGTCCAAATAAAAGGGAGGGTTGGCCACAAAGCCAACTAGATTCAAACATATTTGGGTGCCCAAGCGGACTTGGCCCCGAGCTCCAACTCAGCCAGATGAGGCGCTGCGGACCCTCACCAAAGAAGCCAACCCATATGAGACTGTGGCGGTCGTGACCGTAAATGTAATCACGGCTGAAGATGACAATGGGAGGCCATCCACGTCATCTGAAGAAACTCCAGCTGAGGAAAGAGGTGTCAACTTCAGTCTCTCTACGCATGACCCTGAGTACTGATGCTGCTGTAGGAATACTGGCAAGATATTGAAATATTGAAGAAGCAGTTGAATGAGAAGAATGCACATGCATCTACATCCAAGCAGGCTGAAGTCCCTCCTGAGACACCTGGGGACAATGGCCAAATCTACGAAGTTTCACCGCAGGTAGCGGCATCTCAGCCGACGCCTGGCCATACAGGAGGCACTCCCTCCCAGCAGCAATATACCACTACAACACAACCCCTAGTTTTTCAATAACAGGGGACTGCCGCTACACCTCAAGCAGCGGTGGCGATGCCGCAGATGCAGCAAGCTCACTCCTGCACAGGCCCGGCCGACCCGGTGATGGTGAATAAAATGATGATAGAAAAAATGATCGAAAAGAAGCTGGCTGACAGGGGCAATGATGATTATGCTGCTGTTGATGTGTACAAGGTACCTTACCATGTCCTTGCCACCCGGCGTCAATAAACTACCAAAGTTCGATAAGTTTAACGTACAAGGTTCGCTGAAAGAGCATATAGCCTACTACATTAATGTCATGGGCAATCTGGCGACTGATGGTTCATACATGTTGAAGTTCTTCGGGTCCTCACTCATGGGACTCTCCTTCAAATGGTACTCAAACTTGCCGGCTGGGATATGCAATGATAGTTTCAAGAACGGTTTCATGTTGTTGAAAGAGAAGTGACCGTGGCCGAATTATGTGCTTCCAAGCAGAAGAATGATGAATATGCTTTGAATACATCAAAAGATGGCGGAACCACAGCATGAGGTGCAGGCAGGCGCCACACCAAGAAGATGCAGTGCAAATCTGTAAATAAAATTTGAAGCGGGGGATCCTCAAAAAGATGATTGGAATCAAAATTAGGTCATTTGACCAATTGAACAATGTGGTGGTAAGGAGAGTCCTTCCTCTCCTCATACTCCTCTGCCCTAGGTGCCTCGAGCTAAAAGGCTAGACCAGTCGATAAATGGCCCGCGCCTGAGGAAGTTTATACAGTCGACTTCAAGGCATTCGAGTAGCAAAAAGATAAAGATAAAGGGGTCGCCGCCCCTCCTCCGGCTAAGCATGCTGAATAACAAGAAGGCCCGCCCTTGCAAGCCAAAATGATGAAGTCCTACTCCTTCCCTAAGGATAAGACCCGGGTCTTGTTTGGATGGGCGATCGAACATAACAAGGTCACCCTTCCAGAGCCAAAGAGGCCAGGGGATGCTAGAAGAAAAGATGACCACCGCTTTTGCCCATATCACCGAATGCTTGGGCACTCTATCAAAGATTGTCATGTATTTAAAGATATTATCGAAGGCCTGATCAAGAAGGGAGAGCTTTAGATGGGCGAATATAAGGTGGATTGTAATGCCCCGGATTTTTCAGATCCTTGTTTGTGGGTCCCGGATCTGGTTTCTCAGAGTGTCTGACTCCGTTGTGTCCAAAATTTCGTTTTGGACATCTTTCGTGTCCGGATCGGCACGATACGGAGTTGTTTCGGACGCCCGGAAGCGTTCCGCGACTTTTTCGCGTGTGTTTTCCGATTCCCGGTGTGTGTTTCAGTAATTCCTTCGGAACCTCGTTGCGGGTGAACCTGGCCGTTCACCTAGGCGAGTGTGATACCGTTGCGATCGGTGCATTCTGAGGATTGCGGAAACGTGATTTTCTTATTTTTGGTATTTTCCAAAATTTCTAGATTTTCTTATATATATAACGATTTTCTCTCTCTCTCCCCTCTCATTTCTCTCTTCTATCCCACTCTCTTCTCAAGCTCTCTCCTCTCTCCATCTCTCTCCGGCGGTCGGCAGGGTGGAGCGTGGGCGAGGTGGGGACGGCGCGGGAGAGGCACGGGCGAGGATGGGTGAGGATCGAGGCAGTGGAGGCGCGGTGAAGCTCGGCCGTGGGTTCATGGAACGGCGAGGCTTCAACGGCATTTTCTTCGTGGATCGGCGTCCACGGTGCGTCGAATCTTCGGTGGAGGTAGGGAGATGGACCCTCAACCCGCGTACTTCATTTCCCACGAGTTTTGTAGGGCGTGGTGAGCCGAGCGGGCTTATTCGAGGGATTTGGGGGAAAACTCATGTTTTTGGGGTGTGAGCCGGATCTCCTGTTTTACGGTGTTTTTTGGCCAATCTAGGGGTGTAGATGCATGCCTAGGGGCTTGGGGGAGGTTTCCCCTTTTGTTTCCCCATCACCTGGGGTGAACGGGGCGTGGGATGGGTTTTTCTGCAGTTTCTGCCATTTTCGGGCGCGGACTGAGACCGCGCTAGTCTCAGGTAGCACGTTCTTGAGGGTCGCACTACCCCGATAGGGCGCGTTCATCAGAAAAGATGAACAGTTAGGCGGTTCCTATCACGCTATAGGGTCCTAGCGCGTTCTGTCTTTGTCGCACTATAGGGTCATAGCGCGATCTGGCCTGGTCGCGCTATAGGTCTATGGCGCGTTCAGTCTTGTCGCGCTATAGGGTCCTAGCGCGTTCTATTTGAACGCGCTATGGACCTATATCGCGTTATGTTTGAACGCGCTATGCAAAGATAGCGCGTTCTTGGGGTGGCCTACCGGGCTGCCCAGGGCGGGCAGTCTACAGCTGATCGTGCTTCCCTTGGGCCGTGTGTGTCCCGGACAGCCCGTGGAGTTCCGTGACCGTGTGTTTGGGTGTCCGGAGGTCCTGTTTACCTCGATAAGCATGCCCGTGGGCTTGGCGGGTCCGGGTGACCCCAGGTGTTCCGAGCTTCCATGTTCTTTCTAGATCAAGTCTCCGTGTATCGGTGTGAGTGCGGTGAGATTTCCCCGCAAGTCGTTGCTTCTCTGGAAGGTGGCTTCCGAGTGGGCCATGTGTGTGGCATTGGACTGTGAGTCCAATCTCCCAGCCTGAGGCTGGAGGTCACTTAAGTTTCCCTCCTAGAGGGATGGGTCTCGGTAGTGGTGAATTGCCTTGTGAGTCTTCCCATCGTTGTTTTGGACCTAGAGATTAGGCCATATTGACGGCTCAGTGCTGTCATGTGCAACGGTCTTGACCCCGAGTCTTGTGACTCAAAGGTCGTTGGGTTTAGTAGGTCTAGTGGGCCGTCCAGAGTCGGGTGGCTTTGAGCCACCTGTTACTCCTTGTTACTCGCAATGGGTGCGTGCGTGGTTTCCAGTGTTCATGTTCTGTGACACGTCCACTAGTCGTAGCTTCCTACGCACGCGAGCGCAGACCCACCTGGGAGTGGTGGAGAGCAAGACCCAGTGAGAGGCAGTTTTTATGCTGGTTTCTGTAGGGCCCCTTGCCTTTGCCACCAGAGTTCGGTGGGGGGGGGAAACCAGCTAGAGGAGCCGACCTAGAGCAGATGGTCTGTGTGTGGACACGTATTTGGGGGCTTAGGACACGCGCTGACGAGCGTGACCCCAGCTAGTCCTTGTTGTGGTACTTGTTGCGTGTCTGAGTCTCACGCCTGGGGCGTTGTAGCTAGACACTTGTGACGTGGTGTAAGACGTCAGGGGACGCATCCGGTCGTTCTCCTAGTGGGTGCTGCTCCTGTCACGTGATGTGAGTCGTCATGTACTAGGTTTTGTTTCCGTCCGCGAGACGGGACTTCGTGAGTGGTTTCGGGAGTGGTCCTGGAGTCGAGGTCTGGGGTTTCCGGTGAGCGTCACCGAGGGCCTTTCCCCAGACAACGTTGTGTTCACGATGGTGAGGTCGTGACCGTGTTCCCAGACTGTGTGGTTTTGGCTCGGGCCCTTTTTGAGGGCAGGCCTCCGTTACGGAGGTATCGTGGCGTTTTTCCTGATGGCATGGCTACGACGGTTCGTGTCTGGTGGTCCCCGATCGTGGAATCGGGTGGTCGGGTGGGTGGCTTGGTTGTCCCCTGATGGGAGACTAGGTCATGTTTTTTGGTACAGTAGGAGTACCTGTAGAGCTGAGGTTTTACCGGCCACCGTAGTTACGTTCCTACTTTCGTAGTTACTTCTTTCCATGCCGCCGTTGTTTCTCAGTTGGGGTTCCGTGGGATCCCTACAGGGCCAGTGACAGGAGGCTCACCCCTGCGTTTCAGGTGCGTCAGTTCTTCCTCGGGATTCGAGGGTGCTGCACGGAGGTTCTTAGTTACCAGCTTGCCGGGCCGAGTGTTCACTTGGCATGTGGTATGTTTTACTGCTTTAGACTATACTTTCTATTGGACTGGACTCTGTTGTACTTGTTTATTTATTTCTGTTAATTGTTGAATTGTCCTACCTTATTTCCTATTTCTTTGTACCTCCACACTCCTTTTTAGCCCTTCCGAGCCTCTCGCTCGTGGCCGGCGGGCCGGGATTTGAATGGTATTGGGCTCCTCTCGGTATCCGGATCTCAGGTCGTTACAGTTGGTATCAGAGTGTGGTTGTGAACGTACATGGGAATTCAAGATATTGCAGTGATCAGAGTCTGTAAGGTCCAGTACAGTCGGCAGTTGACATAAGGTTTCATGCTTATTTTCCGCTTTGTTTCTCGCTTGAGAGCTTGAGTGCGCTGTGCGACGCGGTGTGGGTGGTTGATGTTCACGGCTTTCGTGCCGGCGTGGGGTCTGCGGATCGAGGTCGAGAGCTTTCTCCCTTGGGTGGTGGCCCTGGTCGTGTTGCGTTGGGTAGAGGTTGCCGGCAGGCGTGCTATTGTGGTGCTGCGTTCGAGGAGTCTGCAGCTAGGTCAAGTGGCTGGTGAGGATTGTTCGTCGTTAAGTGGCTGTGAGTGTGCTCTGAGGGAGCTGTTATTGAGTTTGGCCACTCCAGTCTGAGGATTGTCCAGCCCCTGAGGCGCTGAGGTTATGGTTTGAGGTGTTGGAGCGGGTGCTCTGGTTAAGAATTGTGCTCGAGTGAGCGGAAGGTTTTCTTTTGAGCTGCTGATTTGTCGAGCCCGATGTCCTTGTCATGCTCTGTGGCGTCAGAAGTGACGTGTCGATCCCGATTATCCTTGCAAATTTCAAGGCAGGATGGGCTGTGGTGTCCCAGTAAGTCTTGCTCCTACGCTCTTGTGTGCGAATGGGTTGTGTTCACCCAGGATTTGGCTCGAGATGTGAAGGTTCCATGGCAAGTTTGGGGATCGAGAATGAGCATTGATGGTTGCTGGTTATCGCTCGTGTTGCGGCTCTTGGCGTGGCGTGTTGCAGTTTGGGGAATTGCAAGGGTGGTGCATCGAGAGATGTCGTGATCGTGGTCCGACGGGACACTTGGTAAGTGTTGTCAGAGGAGCTGGCCTGACGAATGTGATGGTTTTCTTGGTGCTGGAGAGTAATGTTCCCAGCATGCGCGAGGCTCGAGGTCAGGTCGAGTGTGGAGTTTTCCTTCCGTTGGTCGAAAGTGTATTGAGTTCTTCCCTTGGTTGGAGGAGATCACGGTTGGTTAAGGTTCGTCGTCTTGCACTGTGTGTCTGGATTGGTTGGCCTTCGTGCGCCATGAAATCCGTGTAAGATGCGTCCCATGTTTTGGCAAGGTGGTTTCCTATGAGAAGCGTTGCCCATTCCCTAATGTGTAAGGGTGTTGGCACTGTTCCAGAAAGATGAGTGCCGGCTGCGCGGTGTTTTTGAGGTTTGCGGTTGGTGTTGTGGTTCCCGATGTGCGGGGGATCGGAGTCGGCGGGGTTGCAGATGGTTGTCGGGTTGGTGGATCTCAAGTTGTCGATGTGGTGGCTGTGCGTGTGGATCAGAGTGCGCGGATCATAGCATTGGTTTCTGCGGGTGGATTTCTGAGGAAGGGTAGAGCAGCGGAGGGTTGGTTCATCGGTGTGTGTTGTCTCCGGCAGCATGAGACGTGTTGTTGCCGTGCCATTGCTTGAGATATTATGGTTTATGGCACTGGTAGGTGGAGAGTTGGGGAAATATGCTGGCGAGGTTGCCACATGAGTACCCTGTTCTTGCGTTGGAGGTTGTGTTCGTGGATAAGATCATGTTTTGGAGAAGTGTGTCATAGATTGTAAGAGGTTGTGTGTCCAGTGGCTCTGTGATAAGAGCGGGAGTAGGGATTGGCAGGCGTCCTCTTGGATTAATTGAGATGGAGGTTTTGATGAGATAGGATTCGATGAGATAGGACGGTGGTCGATGCCTGTGTGTGGAGGTCTCTGATGAGACGTTGGCGTTGGATATTGATCCTCAGTCTGCGGCCAGCAAGGGAGGATTCCTCGTAAGTCTGAGTCGAGTGACGTAAAGATCGAGGGGAGATGGAGCCATTGGGTCCCGCCGTGCTCCCCTGAAGGGTAGAGTTGGCACGGGGATCCATCTAGATGTGGTGGTAGTCTGTGCGAGAGTCAACGGATGGCCTACCGTGAGTCAGATCGTGCCTGCTAGGCCGGTGGAGGTTTCCCGTTGATGAATGCCTGGTGAGCAGAGGATGGTCTTTCATGGACAGAAGATGCTGGTTGTAGGGGCTCAAGAATGGAGAGAGCCGCGTGCCAGCGAGGCCTTTTGGTGGCCATTTCTGAGGTGTGTTTTCCCAGATGGGATCTGCGCTTTGTCGAAGTTTGAGTTTTGACAGAGTTGGTCCCGTGCTGTTGTGACGTTCGGCTTGCCGAGTGTGGAGTGGTCCTCAGCGTGGAGCCGACAAATTTATGGTGGTCAACTGGCAGAGAAGCTGGTGTTTGGTTGGTCCACCGAGCATGGGCGTTGACCGGTGGATTGGTTCTTATGGTGAGGATTGCATTCCCTCGGTGAGCGAGAGGGTGGCAGCGATGCTGTGAGTGGTTTCCGTTGTGTATGAGGTGATACCAGACTTGTGCCTTTGTATTATGCCTGCTCTGGTGGCCGATGTGTGTGCGGTGTGCTCTCCGTAGGCGTCGTTCGTGATTATGGTCTGGCCGTATCCCTCATGATCATGGTTTTGTGAGAATCGAGGTTTTTCTGTGCTGGGGCCCTGACAGCGTTGTTAGTTGGTTGAGGCATTCTTCCCCTGTGGCTGAGTGCTAGTCCTGAATTTCCAAGATGAAATTTCTTTAAGGGGGAGGGTTGTAATGCCCCGGATTTTTTGGATTCTTGTTCATGGGTCCCGGATCTGGTTTCTCAGAGTGTCCGACTCCGTTGTGTCTGAAATTTTGTTTCGGACATCTTTCGTGTTCGGATCGGCGCGATCCGGAGTTGTTTCGGAGGCCCGAAAGCATGCCGCGGCTTTTCCACGTGTGTTTTTCGATTCCCGGTGTGTGTTTCGATAATTCCTTCGGAACCTCGTTGCAGGTGAATCGGGCCGTTCACGTAGGCGAGTGTGGTACCGTTGCGATTGGTGCGTTCTGAGGATCGCGGAAACGTGATTTTCCTATTTTTTATATTTTCCAAAATTTTTGGATTTTCCTATATATATAACCATTTTCTCTCTCTCTCCCCTCTCATTTCTCTGTTCTCTCCCTCTCTCTTCTCACGCTCTCTCCCTCTCTCTCCGGCGGCCGACAGGGTGGAGCGTGGGAGAGGTGGGGACGGCGCGGGTGGGGCACGGGCGAGGATGGGTGAGGATCAAGGCGGTGGAGGAGCGGTGAAGCTCGACCGTGGGTTCGTGGAACGGCGAGGCTTCAACGATATTTTTTTTGTGGATCAGCGTCCACGGTGCGTCAAATCTTCGGTGGAGGTAGGGAGATGGACCCTCAACCTGCGTACTTCATTTCCCGTGAGTTTTGTAGGCCGTGGTGAGCCGAGCGGGCTTATTCGAGGGATTTGGGGGATAACTCATGTTTTTGGGGTGTGAGCCGGATCTCCCGTTTTACGGTATTTTTTGGCCGATCCAGGGGTTTAGATGCATGCCTAGGGGCTTGGAGGAGGTTTCCCCTTTTGTTTCCCCTTCACCTGGGGGTGAACGGGGCGTGGAATGGGTTTTTCTGCGGTTTCCGCCATTTTCGGGCGCGGACTGAGAACGTGCTAGTCTCAGGTAGCGCGTTCTTGAGGGTCGCGCCGCCCCGATATGGCGCTTTCATTAGAGAAGATGAACAGTTAGGCGGTTCCTATCGCGCTATAGGGTCCTAGCGCGTTCTGTCCTTGTCATGCTATAGGGTCATAGCGCGATTTGGCCTGGTGGCGCTATAGGTCGATGGCGCGTTCAGTCTTGTCGCGCTATAGGCTCCTAGCGCGTTCCGTTTGAACACGCTATGGACCTATAGCGCGATATGTTTGAATGCACTATGAAAAGATAGCGCGTTCTTGGGGTGGCCTACCGGGCTGCCCAGGGCAGCTAGTCTACGGCTGATCGTGCTCCCCTTGGGCCGTATGTGTCCCGGACACCCCGTGGAGTTCCGTGACCATGTCTTTGGGTGTCCGGAGGTCCCGTTTACCTCGATAAGCATGCCCGTTGGCTTGGCAGGTCCGGGTGACCCCAGGTGTTCCGAGCTTCCGTGTTCTTGGTAGATCGAGTCGCCGTGTATCGGTGTGAGTGCGGTGAGGTTTCCCCGCAAGTCGTTGCTTCTCTGGAAGGTGGCTTCCGAGTGGGCCATGTGTTTGGCCTTGGACTGTGAGTCCAATCTCCCAGCCTGAGGCTGGAGGTCGCTTAAGTTTCCCTCCTCGAAGGATGGGTCTCGGTAGTGGTGAACTGCCTTGTGAGTCTTCCCATCATTATTTTTGACCTAGGGATTAGGCCAGATTGACGGCTCAGTGCTGTCATGTGCAACGGTCTTGACCCCGAGTCTTGTGACTCAAAGGTCGTTGGATTTAGTAGGTCTAGTGGGCCGTCCAGAGTCGGGTGGCTTTGAGCCTCCTGTTACTCCATGTTACTCACAATGGGTGCGTGCGTGGTTTCCAGTGTCCATGTTCTGTGACACGTCCACTAGTCGTAGCTTCCTGCGCACACGAGTGTGGATCCACCTGGGAGTGGTGGAGAGCGAGACCTAGTGAGAGGCAATTTTTAGGCTGGTTTCCGTAGGGCCCCTTGCCTTTGCCACCAAAGTCCGGTGGGGGGGGAAACCAGCTAGAGGACCCGACCTAGAGCAGATGGTCTGTGTGTGCACACGTAGTTGGGGGCTTAGGACACGTGCTGACGAGCGTGACCCCAGCTAGTCCTTGTTGTGGTACTTGATGCGTGTCTGAGTCTCACGCTCGGGGCATTGTAGCTAGACACTTGTGACGCAGTGTAAGACGTCAGGGGACGCATCCAGTCGTTCTCCTAGTGGGTGGTGCTCCTGTCGCGTGACGTGAGTCATCGTGTACCGGGTTCTGTTTCCGTCCGTGAGAGGGGACTTCGTGAGTGGTTTCGGGAGTGTTCCTGGAGTCAAGGTCTGGGGTTTTCGGTGAGCATCACCGAGGGCCTTTCCCCAGACAGTGTTGTGTTCACGACGGTGAGGTCGTGACCGTGTTCCCTGACCATGTGGTTTTGGCTCGGGCCCTTTTTGAGGGCAGGCCTCCATTACAGAGGTATCATGGCGTTTTTCCTAATAGCATGGCTAGGGCGGTTCGTGTCTGGTGGTCCCCGATCGTGGAATTGGGTGGTCGGGTGCGTGGCTTGGTTGTCCCCCGACGGGAGACTACGTCGTGTTTTCTGGTACAGTAGGAGTAGCTGTAGAGCCGAGGTTTTACCGGCCACCATAGTTACTTTCTTGCTTTCGTAGTTACTTCTTTCCGTGCCGCAGTTTTGATGCGGGACAGACTGAGGAGACGACGCTACATGAGACGGACACGACTAGACCAATAATGACATGACTACTAGAGCGACCTCGGCTCGACACTAAGAGCTCCTATAGGCTACACGCCGCTAACAGAAGTGCAAACTCACTCGTCGTCCCATGCGAGGGAAAGCGTGGATCGTGCGCGGTTAAGGAACCGGAAGAGTTCATGATGTGACACCGAACCTTGGACCTATTTTCAAGCATTCAAGTTGAGCAGCGGACTCACACTAGCGAACTCACCCGTTTGGTGCACACTTGTGCCCGTTGGCAACTAAGCGATGTGGGAGAGGGTCCGAGGCGGGACCATGAAGCTCCAATGGTTGGCTAGCTTGTGGAGAACCCCAAATGGGCCTAGGATGCCCAAACCATGGGCGGCCAGCACACCAAGGGTGTGGGTTTAGTGGGTTCACTCTCAACTCGCCCGCGGTGGTCACTCACGGAACTAGCAAGTTGGGCCGAGCTCTCACTCTCCGTCCGACGCAGTACTAGCAATAATACTAAGCTAAGCAAGTGATTAAACCAAGCAAGAGAGGGACTGAGGCTCACCTAGCCGGCGTGAAGACGCCGACTCCGGCCGGAGACGAGGGCGAGCCGGGAGGCGAGGGTATACACCCGATCGCCGCGGCGATGTAGCTTGAACCTGAAATTGAAAGAATTACACCACTACACCTCACGCAGGAGGGATGAACTTGGGGTGGGGATTATTCTTATTACATTCAAAACTACCTCCACGCAGGGAGGGGCCTTCAGCCGGCCAAGCGGGGTGGGGTTTTATGCAAAGGAAAAAGCCGATCTTCCGAGTCCGCCGGTTCTGCCAATCTGCAGGTCTGCAGGATAGGGTGTCGCTGTTGACACTGCCACGGGCTCCACGGGGCTCCAAACTTGACGAAACCACTGCCAAAAGTTCCTCAGCTGACAGGGGATGAAGCTTGAATTTTTGGGGAAGCTTTGAGTCTCGGGGCTGACTGCACCGGCGACTGGAACAGGACACCACCGTCTGGTCTCTGGCTGGTATCGGGCTGAAGCAGTAGGTTGCAGAAGTCACTGTGGGCTCTCCCGGACTCCGATTGGAATGAAACTAGCGGTGACGCGAACTTGGTCGGAGTAGCTTCGAGCAGGAGTTGACGGGGATGCAATCCGATGTCAGTGGAGAGAGGAGTGACCGGAGAAATGAAGACTGATCTAACCTGGGACCACAGGGGCAGTCTGCCCTCTCTGACGAAGAAAATTGTAACAGAGGGTTCCAGAGGTCGATTGAGTCCCTTCTTCTTGGAGGTGGCAGCTAGCTGGAAGTAGTTTCTCCCCTCCAAAAATGGCGCTCAGAGCCTTCACGAGCTGGCTGTGGCAGAGTCTGGAACCGGGATGGTTGGTTCTGCCTCTGTCTGGTGCAGAACCATGTGACTGGATGCAGGGGGTGCCACGATTGCTACTGAGCTCTGATTGAGGCGAGACTTGAACCGTTGGAACCGTGGTCAAGTATTCTTTCTTTCGGACTTGACGGCGATGTCGGCAGATGTTGGAGTATACCGGGACGAACAGATGAACAGAGGGATGTCGGTTCTGGCTCCTGAAAACTGACCTGATGCCTTGGAGTAGAAAATTCGTAACTTCTGATGCCGATATCCAAATGCAGCTCTGCTTCTTGAGGATTAAAGAGGACTTGAGAGGGAAGATTTCTTCTGAAGAACACTTGATCTGAATCCCAAAGGGTTTGCCGTGGTTGAGCTTCCAATCACGTTCTAGTTCCTTGCCTGGGGTCTCCTGCGCAGTCGAGGGAGAATGGATGCTGCGGACTGCTCGGAGCTCGGATGCTGACGAAACTGCCTCGCCTGGAAAGCTCTCTGGAAGACCTTTCCAGAGATGTAGGCCTTGCTACTTGAATCTTCAAGTAATGGTCGTGGCTGCTTCTGCAACTCGTTGTAGTTCTGCTGCCTGAAACAGAGATAGAATGAGGAGATGTGCAAGGGGAGAGCAAGGGAGAGGGGGGGTGAACTTGGTTTGACCAAGGGGAGGTGGGGGACGAATTTGGGAGCTTGGGGGTGGGGGAGATGGAGGGGCACAACCCTAGGGAGAGGAAAATTCGAATTTGGGCTTTGGGAGGGGTTAATTCAGCCTTGGGAAGGTGGTGGGGTGCTTTGGAAAGTGGAAAGGTGCCTAGGAGAAGGGGTTTCCACCTAGGGGTTGGAGGGGGAGTTGAATGAGTGCATGGGGAAGGGGAAGGGGCCTTAATGAGGGGTGAATGGGGAGGAGAGAGAGTGAATTTCGAAATTGGGGTGGGGAGGAGAGAGAGAGGGGGTACAACCCACTTAGAGAGAGTGATAGTAAGAGAGAGAGAGAGAGAGGGAGATATTGAGAGGGAGATGGCAAATGCTTTTCAATATTCATCAAAAGTTTTCACAAATGAGAGAGGGGTGGGGTATTTATAGACTCCATAATTTTCCTAAGACCAAACTGACCCTGACAAACTAACTAAAGACCACACAGTCCAAGGGAGGGGCGCCCCTGGGCCTAGCCCAATGGATTGGGCCCATTAACCTATCTAACCAACATAATGACTCAATACTTAGGAAAATGACTCAACTACCTAGGTACATGACTCAAAATAAAGGGAAAATTACATGATAATGACTCAAAGAAAATGTGAAGATTACATGACTAGTCTCAAAAATACATGACAAATATAATGGTGCTTGCCGTCGAACAATCCGAGTCTGGAAAAAGAGTGGAGGGGCAAGGGATGCCCTCATCATACCCCCGGGGTGGGGAAAACTCGACTCCGTCGAGTATGGGTCCACCAGGGAAGTAGTGCATCGAACTGCAGCTCGGGGCGATCCACGATCTCCATACTCAACCCGCGACTCTAGTCGGGGAACGGTGCTTCAGTCGACAAAGTGACTCGGTCATACCCTCATGCTGGTGATGGGATCTTGCTTGCCTAGTATTGCCGCTGTGTGCTCACGTCGGGCTCTCAGGCTATTTGTGGTGGCACTCCGAGGGTGTCTCTCACAAGGGTAGGTGTAAGCTGGAGATACTCACTAGGATCCACCGCGGTGCCCTTATAGGGTGCTAGATCCGCCACATGAGAAATGGGGAGAATCCCAAAACTCTTTTGAAAGTTCAACCCATAAGCCGGGTTGCCAAAAGTCACTCAGAACTTGGCAAGGTCCAAGTCCTCGTGCCCTCAATTTGGAGGTGACCCTAGGGTAGAGCCACTCCAAAGTCATCATCGTCAAGTTACCAACTTGGAATTCCAAGTGGCGCTCACGAGTTTTTGCTCGCTTGTTGTGAATCTCACCGCTTGTTGCTTGATACTTGCTTGAATGCATATGCCATGTACTATGACGCGGTGTGAGTTGACAATGTATGGTATGCAAAGGGGGTCCAGGACAACCACATATAGACCTATCATGCATTGATGGTATGAAGACTTTGAAGGATTTGGGAGGACCAGGGCATCCATAGGTGTCCCTCTTGTGAGTGAGTGTGATGAATGTTGGAGGATCCGAACATCCATGAATGCTCCTAACATGCTTGAGATTTATGATGAATGATGGTGGACCATGACAACCAAATATTGACCACTCATATTTTCTTCTTGACATGTGGGTGATATGGATGAATGTACCCGACGGACTAATCATGTCAAGCGGTGTGATGTGCCAAGACATATGAACTCCTTTCCCAAAGATGACTTCCTTATGTGGGATGGTGGGGTGGTCTTTGAGCTTCCACTCAAAAGGGTCGAAGGGATCTAGGTAGGTGGATATAGGGTGGGTCATTTCCTCAATCCCGAGGTGTTTGTTGTCTAAGGTCAATGCTCTCATGGTGTAACCCGATTCCAGGAAGGGAGGAGTTTGGGTCAACATGGGTGGTATGGGTAGGGAGGTGAGTGGTGAATAGGGGGAGAGGGTCACATGGAGATTTAGGCTCCCATAGAAAAGGGTCAAAGGGATCATGGTAAGGGTCACCTAGGTAGGGGTACTCCGTGTTCTTAAGGACCTCAAATGGTGAGTCATCCTCCTCCAAGATAATTGGGCCAAGGTTGCTAATGGGTTGGCCAATCAAAGCACTTGGGATCTCAATGGTTGGGGAGTAGACTATGATAGGTTCTTCCTCCATGGGAAGAAGGAGGATGATCTCACTAGTAACTTGGCCATTAGTATAGATGGAAGTGATGGAGCCAATTGTGGGATATGCTAGGCTAATGGTGTTAGTTTCGGGCGGCCTCATGGCTAGCATATTGGTCAAGTGAATTTGCCCATGTAGGTAGTTCACTAAGTCTCCCAAATCTTCCACACAATAGGAAGTTTGATAAGTGACATGTGGCTGAATGGGAATGATTTGAGATTGATATCCCATAGGTAGGTGGCATGGTTGTGAACTAGGAATGGTGAGACTTTTCTTGAGCCATTGGAGTATGGACTTATCTATGGTGAGGTTGGGTGTCTCTAGAGGATCTAGGCTAGGGGTGTGTGAGTTGTTTGGCCTTTGGATTTCCTCTATGTTGGGAGGTGGATCCGGAGGGGCATCTTTTTCCACTTGGGTGGGTGTGGGGGTTGCAACTTCTATTGCTAATGGAGTAGGGGGATCTATGGTGGGTGGTTTGGTGATAGCTAGCGTATGACACTCCCGGGGTGGTGAATAAGCATGGGCTTGGGTTGGGCTAGGAAGGGGAAGTAGAGGAGGCCTAGGTTGGGGAAAGATTGGTGTAGGAAGTGGGAGGTGGGTTGGGTGAGGGGTTTTGGGTTTTGGGGTGGTGGCCATTATGGGCCTTGGTGGAGGGGTGGACATGGTGTCCACATGATTTTTAATGGTGAGGGTTGGATGAGTGGTGGTCACCATGGAGGGAATTGGGTCGGTTAGGGGTCTCTTGCCCTTGGGATCATTTGGGGTGGAAGTGGGGGCTAAAGGGGCTTGACTAGTGTAGGTTAGGGAAGGGGGTTTTGGTTGGGGTGTGGGGGACCTCATGGGGTTAGGTGGGGAGGTGGAGGTCTTAGGTACTTGGGTTTTAGTGATAAGGGTTTGGACGGGTGGGGTGGGAGGAGTGGGAGTGCTCCTTAGGTTTTGGTGATCCGAGTGAGAAGGGGACACATATCTAGCCCTTAGTTGATCCTTCATGTCCTCCCATGTGGTGAGGGGAGCTTCCCGTCTAATTATCCTTAAGCCCTCAATTTTACACCAATGAGTTTGAGCCCTTTTGGTTAGTTGCATTTTGGCAACCCATGCTTTTTCATCCTTGGAAATATGATACCAATTGAAGTATTGGTCCATTGTAGCTTCCCAATCTAAATATTTGCTAGGAGAGGTCCCATCAAAGGTGGGAAGTGGGAAAGGGGCCATCCTATCGTCCGTCCTTGGGGCGGGCCTATTTTTTCCAAGTTGGTCGAGTCGGCCCGATATGTTATCAAGCCGCTCATTGGCATAGGTCAAGGCTTTCATGAAGTAGTTGATATGGCCCGGGAAGTTATAGGTGTTAGTGGTAGGCATCTTTTGGTGACTTGGACTTATGGAGTGGGCCGATTGGTAAGGTCGATATGAGGTGGCCATATTAGGGGACAAGAGTGATGCATTTGAAGACTCTAAATGCTTAGACATGCCCTAGGACCAACTTGATAGAGACAAGTTGTGAACTTGCTCTGATACCACTTGATGTGACACCGAACCTTGGACCTATTTTCAAGCATTCAAGTTGAGCAGCGGACTCACACTAGCGAACTCACCCGTTTGGTGCACACTTGTGCCCGTTGGCAACTAAGCGATGTGGGAGAGGGTCCGAGGCGGGACCATGAAGCTCCAATGGTTGGATAGCTTGTGGAGAACCCCAAATGGGCCTAGGATGCCCAAACCATGGGCGGCCAGCACACCAAGGGTGTGGGTTTAGTGGGTTCACTCTCAACTCGCCCGCGGTGGTCACTCACGGAACTAGCAAGTTGGGCCGAGCTCTCACTCTCCGTCCGACGCAGTACTAGCAATAATACTAAGCTAAGCAAGTGATTAAACCAAGCAAGAGAGGGACTGAGGCTCACCTAGCCGGCGTGAAGACGCCGACTCCGGCCGGAGACGAGGGCGAGCCGGGAGGCGAGGGTATACACCCGATCGCCGCGACGATGTAGCTTGAACCTGAAATTGAAAGAATTACACCACTACACCTCACGCAGGAGGGATGAACTTGGGGTGGGGATTATTCTTATTACATTCAAAACTACCTCCACGCAGGGAGGGGCCTTCAGCCGGCCAAGCGGGGTGGGGTTTTATGCAAAGGAAAAAGCCGATCTTCCGAGTCCGCCGGTTCTGCCAATCTGCAGGTCTGCAGGATAGGGTGTCGCTGTTGACACTGCCACGGGCTCCACGGGGCTCCAAACTTGACGAAACCACTGCCAAAAGTTCCTCAGCTGACAGGGGATGAAGCTTGAATTTTTGGGGAAGCTTTGAGTCTCGGGGCTGACTGCACCGGCGACTGGAACAGGACACCACCGTCTGGTCTCTGGCTGGTATCGGGCTGAAGCAGTAGGTTGCAGAAGTCACTGTGGGCTCTCCCGGACTCCGATTGGAATGAAACTAGCGGTGACGCGAACTTGGTCGGAGTAGCTTCGAGCAGGAGTTGACGAGGATGCAATCCGATGTCAGTGGAGAGAGGAGTGACCGGAGAAATGAAGACTGATCTAACCTGGGACCACAGGGGCAGTCTGCCCTCTCCGACGAAGAAAATTGTAACAGAGGGTTCCAGAGGTCGATTGAGTCCCTTCTTCTTGGAGGTGGCAGCTAGCTGGAAGTAGTTTCTCCCCTCCAAAAATGGCGCTCAGAGCCTTCACGAGCTGGCTGTGGCAGAGTCTGGAACCGGGATGGTTGGTTCTGCCTCTGTCTGGTGCAGAACCATGTGACTGGATGCAGGGGGTGCCACGATTGCTACCGAGCTCTGATTGAGGCGAGACTTGAACCGTTGGAACCGTGGTCAAGTATTCTTTCTTTCGGACTTGACGGCGATGTCGGCAGATGTTGGAGTATACCGGGACGAACAGATGAACAGAGGGATGTCGGTTCTGGCTCCTGAAAACTGACCTGATGCCTTGGAGTAGAAAATTCGTAACTTCTGATGCCGATATCCAAATGCAGCTCTGCTTCTTGAGGATTAAAGAGGACTTGAGAGGGAAGATTTCTTCTGAAGAACACTTGATCTGAATCCCAAAGAGTTTGCCGTGGTTGAGCTTCCAATCACGTTCTAGTTCCTTGCCTGGGGTCTCCTGCGCAGTCGAGGGAGAATGGATGCTGCGGACTGCTCGGAGCTCGGATGCTGACGAAACTGCCTCGCCTGGAAAGCTCTCTGGAAGACCTTTCCAGAGATGTAGGCCTTGCTACTTGAATCTTCAAGTAACGGTCGTGGCTGCTTCTGCAACTCGTTGTAGTTCTGCTGCCTGAAACAGAGATAGAATGAGGAGATGTGCAAGGGGAGAGCAAGGGAGAGGGGGGGTGAACTTGGTTTGACCAAGGGGAGGTGGGGGACGAATTTGGGAGCTTGGGGGTGGGGGAGATGGAGGGGCACAACCCTAGGGAGAGGGAAATTCGAATTTGGGCTTTGGGAGGGGTTAATTCAGCCTTGGGAAGGTAGTGGGGTGCTTTGGAAAGTGGAAAGGTGCCTAGGAGAAGGGGTTTCCACCTAGGGGTTGGAGGGGGAGTTGAATGAGTGCATGGGGAAGGGGAAGGGGCCTTAATGAGGGGTGAATGGGGAGGAGAGAGAGTGAATTTCGAAATTGGGGTGGGGAGGAGAGAGAGAGGGGGTACAACCCACTTAGAGAGAGTGATAGTAAGAGAGAGAGAGAGAGAGGGAGATATTGAGAGGGAGATGGCAAATGCTTTTCAATATTCATCAAAAGTTTTCACAAATGAGAGAGGGGTGGGGTATTTATAGACTCCATAATTTTTCTAAGACCAAACTGACCCTGACAAACTAACTAAAGACCACACAGTCCAAGGGAGGGGCGCCCCTGGGCCTAGCCCAATGGATTGGGCCCATTAACCTATCTAACCAACATAATGACTCAATACTTAGGAAAATGACTCAACTACCTAGGTACATGACTCAAAATAAAGGGAAAATTACATGATAATGACTCAAAGAAAATGTGAAGATTACATGACTAGTCTCAAAAATACATGACAAATATAATGGTGCTTGCCGTCGAACAATCCGAGTCTGGAAAAAGAGTGGAGGGGCAAGGGATGCCCTCATCAGTTCAGGGTAGTCTGACTCAACTTTCGGACTCGGATCGAGTCGCGGGACGGGTCACTCTCACGCTCACAGCGGTGACATGGACACACGGGCTAGAATCCTACACTCTCGACAGCGGCATATGACCGTATACTAAACTAGCAAATGAACGCCAAGAAGTTAGACCGTTACCTCCACGCACCCGGCGTGGGGAAGGCGACCCCGGCCAAATGCGGACTCCCGGTTAACAAATTATTACAGCGGTACAATAACTTGACCCACTCCACGCAGGGAGGTAAAAGGTCACATGCGAGACCCAGGAATCACGCAAATTGGGTTGACGGGCAGCATCTTGATGTCGCCCGGCGGTGCCGAACTCCTCGTTTTTGTGCTTTCCGGACGGCAGATTCTACGGGTCCGTGGGGCCCACGGGTGGCGCTGTCCTCTCGGCCTGCTGGGGTGAGGCCCAATGTGGTGGAGACCCCTGGTGTCGCGCCGCCTCGGACGGTGGTCGGCCGGAAACGCCGATCGGGGGCCGATCGGCCCCGATTCCCAACTCTTGAACTAATAGCCCACGGATTTCCTGTTCTGTTTTCCAGCACGCACTCCGGCGAAAACGACCGATGCGATCAATCCCGACGTTGGATCGGGACGCATGAGCTATCATTGGAAAGCTCTCTTCAAATTCTTCAATCTAGACCTAGAGAGATCTACTGGATCTGGTCGGATCTAAACTTTAATGAATTTTCAATTTCCTGTTGTACAGTACCCAAAACCTCAGACCTGCAGGTGAGCTGTCTGAGAACTGCCATTGACCGCTAGGTTGATGGCTGATTCAGCTCCTGCGCTCTTCACGAAAGTTGTATGATTTTGAACAAGGAAAACGGGGATATTTTTTGTGGACTGATTGGAGGTGACTGTGATTTGATATGATATGTTTACTGGAGGGTGGTCGGATCTGGGAACAGGTGGATAGCAATGTAGCTAGTTCTGAGAATGAATTTTGAAAAATAGGTGGAGGGCCGATCAAAAATAAAAAAAATTCTTGGAAGGAGGTCTTGATGGATAGAACTTCCAGTAAAATTGGTATCCCTAGAAAAAATCAAAGTTGGATCGAAGAGGCAAAACTCAGGAAAAGTGGAAAATCAGATCTGAAGCTGGCAGAACTGAACTTAGAACTTGAACGAAAATGGGAAATTGTAAAATCGATGATTCATGACCCACCAATTTTTTTAGGATGTGGGGAACACCTCTGGAACATCCCCTCAAAATCCCAAGTCGATCTGAGCTCGTGGCTGATTGCAGAATTTCGTGGAAGGGGCTGCTGCAGGTGGAAGGCAGAACTCCGACGGTTGCGATGGCGGTGCGGTGGCGGCTCGTGGCGGCGGCGATGATGACCGGAACCGATAGGGGAGGAGTCACACCTCCAGAAGGCAGCCTTCACAGCTGCAAGGGGGAGAGGAAGGAGAGAGGAGGGGGGCGCACAAGCCCTTGCTCAAGAATTTCGTTGATTTCAAATGCATTAATTCTATGAAAATGGAAAATACAAGCTTATATAGGTTACATCTCAAATCCATTTGCCACCGTTGGATCTAGGGGTGGGAGATAGATGGCTTGGATTGAATGTGAATCACACAAAAAAAACAAATAAAAAATTAAGGGGGGGGCGCCCTATTGACCAAGGGAGACAAGGTAGAATTGGTAGGTAGCCTACCTTGGACTTTGAAGTCCAATTGTCTCCCATGTGTCTTTTACCATTCAACCTTCTAGATGCCTCCATTTGAAATGTTGACTAACCCCACATGAGGCCCTAGGCTGAGGTGGATCAATGGGAGGGGGTCTGGGTGGCCCGTGGGACCCGGGGGTCCCATTTTGCAAATAAACCCCTCTTACAATCAAAATTACATACCGAATAAAATGAAATAAACACACATTACACACAATTAAAGTCTAAACAAATATGATAAATGTCGACACTCAGGGGGGAGTCTCCAGGCTGTCTCCGAGCCAGATGGACGTTGAAGTGGCTCGAGTCGTGCTCCGCGTGCGGTAACAGCGGATCGGCGTAATTGCTCGGGTGTCCGCACCACGTTGTTTCTCTATTGGGGTTCCGCGGGATCCCTACTGGGCCAGTGACACGAGGCTCACCCCTGCGTTTCAGGTGCATCGGTTCTTCCTCAGGGTTTAAGGGTGCTGCATGGAGGTTCTTAGTTGCCAGCTTGCCGGGCCGAGTGTTCACTTGGCATGTGGTACGTTTTACTGCTTTAGACTATACTTTCTGTTGGACTGGACTCTGTTGTAGTTGTTTATTTATTTCTGTTAATTGTTGAATTGTCCTACCTTATTTCCTATTTCTTTGTATCTCCACACTCCTTTTTAGCCCTTCCGAGCCTCCCGCTCGTGGGCGGCGGGCCGGGATTTTAATTGTATCGGGCTCCTCCCGGTATCCGGATCTCGGGTCGTTACATGGATCCTCCACGCCCTCATGAGCTGCCCAATCTCAAGAGAGCTGTCAACATGATATCTATACGCTGACAGTTACCCGAAGAGGTGTCTGAGGTGCACACCTACGAATATGTCTCATGGGAGCACTTCGAATCCCCAGACCCGATACAAGATACAGAAAAGAAATCAGGAGTCCTGCTATGGGGCAGATGCCAACCACAGAAGGGAAGAAGAAGATGAAGTCAAAAGATAAAAGAGGAGGCATTGTCCTCTCTTGTAATATATTGTCGGCCTTGTCTGACATGAGCCAAACTACTGAAAAAGAAGATGAGAAAATATGCTTCGTGCCAACAAGGCCAAATCAACCCGAAGCTTCTACCTCTCGTCATAATGATAAATCCCGAGAAAAGTGGGGGCACCCTCCACCACCTGATGAAGATGTATGATGTCATACTCCCTCACGTACAAGCATGGGGGAAAGAATATCAAGCTCTAAAGAACTGAATTTCTCCGATGATGATACTAGGATTCCGTTGGTCCCACTAGAAATCAAGGCATGAGGCGGCATCCCTGACTCTCCCGAAACTAGCTCTGCTCTGATGACAGATCTATACCAGAAAATACAAAAAATTGAGATGATAAGAAGACAATTGGGGGGAATGCGTTTGGACCTGGCAGGCCCGCACCTGAATTTGATAGCTCCGGTGGCAATGAATAAGTCAAGTATGGAGCGGATAGCTAAAAGAAAGCCAGCCGAGGGAGAAGTCACCAAGGCAGAATTATATGAAATCAAGCAAAAAGATGATGAGTCTGCCATGGACTATATCCAACGTTGGAGAAAGCTCAGATCAAGGTGTAGGCGTCTGCTGATTGGCATTGAAGTCAAATCCTTCGATCAATTGAATGATATGGTGGTTGATATTGAAGCCTTTTTGGCGAAATATTGCCTGGCCGTGGCTACCCCAAGTCAAAAGAACGAGCCGATGCAAAAAGAAATTCAAACTACCAATTTCATAGCATTAGAGAAGCAAAGGGTGAAGGCGAAGGAGGCGGAAAGCTCTTCTGTAGCCGAGTCTGCAAGCAACAACCCTCATTGAGGGACAAGATGAAGAAACCATATTTCTTCCTAAAATACAAAACCCAAGTGTTGTTCGAATGGGCCCGCGAGTACGACAAGTTTGTCTTCCTGGAGCCCAAAAAGCCAAGTGATGCAAGATGGAAAGATGACCCTCAATTCTACCCTTATCACCAACATAGGGGGCATTCTATTGAGGATTGTTATCAGTTTAAAGATATTATTGAAAGCGTAGTCCGAAAAGGTGAAATACATATGGGTGAGTACAAGGTGGACCCACCGCGTCCTCACCAGATGCCCAACCCTCACCACATCAGCCGAAGAACAATGTCCTCTAAAGGGGCATTTCAAGCCTCTCGAATTATGACAGGAAGCTGAAAGAGAGGCAAGATACAAATGGTGCCCTGTTCTGGGGTCAGATGTTGAAACAGAAGAAGATAGAGATCCGAAGATGAAGAAATTATCATGCTACACCGTGATATGTTGGGGACACTCTTTAGAGCTGACAAATGCAAAAAGGGCAAAGTCGACCAACACCAAAAGCTGACAACCGAATGATGAAGTTAAATCTCTCTGAGAGATGCTCTCCCCAGATGAAAGATTCAGCAAGATATAATGAAGTCATTCCGATAATTGAATATCGTTAAGATTATTGAACATCTGATATAATGCCTCTCCCAAGAAAATGCACCTTGCTCCTCTACAATCCACAATAGGTGGTATATGTCATGTACTGTCATGAACCATTGGTAAGGCTCTTACCCTACTATACACTCCTTGTTATTGAGTGTTCCATGAGGTTATTTCACGAATAATTTACTTGGGATGATTGAGTTTTATCTATTGATTCTTAGCCCAAAACTTGATCCTTACCTCAGAACATGTGTGTTTCAAAGTGTTCATATGCACCTAGTTCAAGAGGTTTCAAGCCCATGCAAAACTCGCCATCGTGCGCCCTCGCACGCGGATCGACCTGCGCGGTCAGGTCACCGGGATCGACCTGCCCGGTCAGGTCGCGGGGGTCAAGGGGACAGCGCCCCTTGAGGGGGTTTATGGGGGTGGAGCCCCCGGAACAAAATTTTAATTATTGGAAAGAGTGAGCATTGAACTTGTTTAAGACAATCTCATGTAATGACATGTGCTCATTTGCTTTGAACCTTCCAAATGCATAAGCTAGGTTAAACCAAACTCAAAATGCATGAAATTGATATGGACATGAAGCTCTTGACTTATGCATATGTTTCTTTGAGCTAACACTTCATTTTTGCAGGTATAGGTCTTTCCGGTCGGCCAACACACCTTGGCCGGTCGACCAGATTTGCCAGAACCTAAAAAATCTAGTTTCTGTAGGTTTCGGTCGACCGCCACTATAGGGCCGGTCGACCGGTTTTGCCATAGCCAAAAATTGGTTCGATTGTAAAATTACGGTCGACCGACCCAATGCTTCCAGTCAGCCGCCAGTCTCGAGGCCCCCTTTTGTTGACTTTTGTTTCAAGCTCGAGGAGAGGTCTTTCTTCCCATTTGTTTAATCCCAATGACCCGAATTACACCATGATTTATGGATCTGGTTTGGGGCTTGACTATGGATCATTCAAGGGCTATAAAACATATCATTTGGAGTCATAAACCCTAAGGATCTAAGAGGGCTTCAAGTGAGATCAAGAGGAGGCTATCCAAGTGAAGAAGAAGAAGGGTATTGTAGCCATGAACAGTACTCCGTGCAGTAAGTGTTCTTCATTCATTCTCAACCCATTGAAGGCATATCTGAAGCCAATCTCCTCCAAGAAAGAGAAGAGCCAAGCAAGCAAGCAAGGATTCCAGGAAGAGTGCCCAAGGGAGAAAGAAGAGAAGCCAAGCAAGCTAGACAGGAGAAAAGCCCAGCAAGCACGGATTGAAGCTCCGATCAAGTGAAGATATGTTCAAAATCCGGAACATGCATTCAAGGGGAACCCAAAATAGGAGTTTTATAAACTAAGCGTCATTATCTTTATGTTTGGGGTGTTGTATTTGTGTTCGTCATAAACTGAAGAACTTTTGTGTGTGTGTGTGTGTGTGTGTAGATCGTTGTTGGATCCGTGGTCATGTGAGTGTGTGTCATATTTGGTTCGTGTGTGTGCGTGGATCTTCCTAGATCTACGTTTGTGTCTGTGTGGGTCTTTTTAGATCTATTCTGTCTCATGTGTGTGGATTGATACACTTGTGGCAACAGGTGTTTGTGTTGGTGATCCGGTTGTCGGATCATGTTGGAGACATTGTCTCCGTGTATGTGTGTGTATTGGGGCGCGTCCCCGTGTGTGTGGGTAGGCGTCATCCTACGTGTGTGTTTGGAGCATCGTCTCCGTTTGGGGATTTATCCCTAAGTGAAGCCTCACCATGTTTGGTGAGGGGTGGACGTACGATTGCCGTCGTTGCATCTGAACCACCTTAAAATCGCTGTGCATTATGATTTGGGTTGTGCATGTGTGTGGTTTGATTGTTATATTTCGTTACATGCTCGTGTGGGAACGAAGAGATTGAGAGAATTTGTTTAACAACTTTCAACTTCCTAATTAGTGTTTATCACATATTTCAAAAAGCCAAAAGTTTCCTTAAAATTTGCAAACACCCAATTTACCCCCCTCTTGGGTGTCATTGATCGCGGGACTTCATGCAATATATTAAATCATTGGCGTTCAGGCCGATAGATATTCACAGATATCTAAAGAGATTGAATGTATTTAACCATCAACGTCTGGGCCGACAACTGTACCAAACATATTCAAAAAAATATTTATATACTCAACCATTGGCATTCAGGTCGACAAACACTCCAAGATGTTCAAAGGTACCCAAAGATATTCAACCGTTGGTGTTCAGGCTGACAAATACTCAAAGATGTTAAAGCTATCCAACCATCGACATCCAAGCCGACAGCTCTCCAACCATTGGCTTCTAAGCCGACAGCTCTCCAACAATCAGCATCTAAGCTGACAGCTCTCTAACCATCGGCGTCTAAGTCGATAGCTTTCCAACCATCGACGTCTAAGCCAACAGCATTGCAACCATTGGCATCCAAGCCAACAGCTTCTCAACCGTTGGCATCCATATGAACACACACATTCAAAATTATTCAAAGATATTCAAGATACCTAACCACCGGCGTCCAAGCCGGTAGCTATTCAAAGATGTTCGAAGATATTCATAGCTATTCAAACATATTCAACCGTTGGTGTCCATGCCGACACATACTCAAAGATGTTCAACAATATCCAAAAATGATTCACAAGTATTCAAAGATGTCCAATGATATTAGAAAGAAAAAGAAGAAGAAAAATAAAAAAAACCTCTCTTGCATGAGTTTGATTTTGAATACGTGCTCGCCCTGCTTGCATGACTATCTATAATATATCTAATACACCTCCTTCGAATTTCCTAGGACCATATCTCCTTGAATAAATAATGTTTCCCCAGTTCCGGATACGTGTGCGTCACTGCATACACTAAGGGGGAAAACCATTTTTGGTGAGTGCATGCATCAAGGGGAAAGAGTCATAGCTTTGTTGTTACCATAACTCACAAAATAAACCCGAGACAGAACGCCCACACCTTGCACACAATGTGATCAATGACTTTTAACCATAAGGATTTTAGAATTTCTTCCTAACACCCTAGGGATGCTCAAACTCTTACACTGACGTGAAAGGTGATCGTGAGGAAAAAGCTGTCTGCCCCTTTCGAAAAATAAAAATGAAAAAAAAATGAAAAAATGAAATGTGAATCCAAGTAGCCGGGAATCTCCACTGAAACAAATGAGGAGACTCGTGCGAAAATGGTGAAGCAAATTTCGTAATAAAATTACAATAATGATGAATCCTAGTAGCTGGGAATCTCTATTGAGACACATGAGGAAACTCACGCCGAACGGTGAAGTCAAGATTTCAAATAAACAAGGAGGCTATGTGAAGCTACCGAAAGTCGAAAGCCTGAAATGCATGTGTATGTGCTACAGTAATCCTTTATGTGTTACTTAGAATGTCTACTTATCCATGTGTTTAGGGTTCACTGCTCATATACCTGCACTCCCACACCACGGAGAAACTGTCTCGAGTGTAGATTATGATTTAAACTATGCGCATGGGTTATACAATGTCTTCTCTACGAGTACACATCTTTAGTTGTGCTTCGTGAGCCGCACTCTATCCCTGGATCAGGGGCGTCGTTCGTATCCTATCCCCAATAGAGGGGAGATATCCTACATGTCTATTCTATGCATGTTGTTGATGAGTGCCTGCGTGCTCAAATAATAATAATAAAAAAATGTTAAAAAAAGAAATGATGATGTTGAAAAATGATAAAGATGAAATGATTATGATAAAAAAAGAATGATGATAAAAAAGAATGATGAAAATGAGTAATGATGATAAAAATGATAATGATAAAAAATGATGATGATAACAAAATGATGATGATAAAAAAAATGAATGATGATAAAAAAATGATGAAAATGAGTGATGATGATAAAAATGATAATGATAAAAAATAATGATGATAAGAAAATGACGATGATGAAAAAAAAGAATGATGATAAAAAAATGATGAAAATGAGTGATGATGATAAAAATGATAATGATAAAAATAATGACGATAACAAAATGATGATGACAAAATGATGATGATAGAAGATGATGAAGATAAACAATAATGCTGATAAAAAATGATGATAAAATTATATCCGACCATCGGCGTCTAAGCCGAAGCTTTCCAACCATCGGTATCTAAGTCGACAGCTTTCCGTCCAACGGCGTTTAAGTCGACAGCTTTCCGACCATCGGCGTTTAAGCTGACAGCTTTCCAAGCCGACAACATTTTAACCATTGGCGTTCGAGCCAATAGGTTTTCAACCATTGGTGTTCGAGCCAACAACTTTTCAACCATCGGCATTTGAGCCTACAACATTATAACCATTGGCGTTCCAGCCAAAAATATTTTAACCATTGACGCTCGAGCCAACAGCTTTTCAACCATCGACGTTTGAGCCGACAGCATCTCAACCATCAACGTTTGAGCCGACAGCATTTTAACCATTGGAGCTCGAGCCAATAGCTTTTCAACCATTGGCATTCAAACCAACATCATTTCAACCGTTGGCATCTGAGCCGACAATATTTTAACCATTGGCGTTCAAGCCAACAGCTTTCAACCATCGGCATCTGAGCCGACAGCATTTCAACCATTAGCACCCAAGCTGTAGCATTCCAACCATCGACACCACAACCGACAACTCTTCAACCATCGGCATCCAAGCCGACAGCTCTTCGACCATCAGCATTCAATCTGACAGCTATCCAAAGATGTTCAAAGATATTCAAGCTCTCCAACCATCGGCGTCCAAGCCGACAGCTCTTCGACCATCAGCGTTCAAGCCGACAGCAATTCAACCATTGACGTGTGAGCCGATAGCATTTTAACCATTGGTGTTCAAGCCTATAGCATTCCAACCATCGATATCTGAGTTGACAGCATTTCAACCATTGACATTCAAGCCGACAGCTCTTCAACCATCGGCGTCCAAGTTGACAGCTGATGTAAAAAGATGATTCTGCCTCGATATCAACTGCCTGCCGAGCAACAAGCTGCACCCGTAGGCCCCGCCTCGTCCCTCGTTCGCGGCACCCACAGCTGGGGGGCATTTATGGACACTAAAAAAAAGAGAAGAGGAAAAATTTGCTCACCGATGAGCAGAGCGTCGACGCACCAAAGACGGTGCGTCGATTCCCAAAAAAAAAGGAGAATGGGCCAAATAATGAAATGGGCCCAATATAGATGGGCCAAATGTAATAGAAGAAAGAAGGATGGGGGCAAAAGAAAAAAATGCAAGAGAAGGAATTTTAAAAAGGGGGGAAATATAAGTAAAAAACTGCATGGACCCCTGTGTCTGTGTCCCTCATTGCGTTTTCCTTTCTCTTCACGTGTTTCCTTCTCCCCCCATGCGAGCATTCAATGCTCGTTGACCCCCCGTGTTTACGCAAGCACGCAGCAACGGCAATGGTGTGACGGCAGCAGCGGGCCACACCTCCGGTCATCCCGCGGGATGCCCCCATACCTGCGCCCCCATCCCTGCGATGGGAACAGTAGCAACAACAACGTGGCAGCAGTTGCGAGCAAGAAGAGGGAACAACAAAAAACAACAAAATGGGGTTTTTCCCCCACAAGGGGGCACCCTTCACGCACGCTCAGACGTCGGTCCCCCCGCGTGGCCAACGGCGCGAGCACCAGCTTGCTTGGATGGTGAGGCCAAACCGTCCGCTCGCATGCCTGCTCCCCTTGCTCCACCACGCTGGGCAACGACAACAACATTAGCAAGCAAGGTCAGCAGCAGCAACCATGCCACCTGCAGCAATAGCCACGTTAGCAGTAGTGGCAGCAGCAGCAGCAGCGGCGGTGGCAACATCGTACAAAAAAAGAAGAAACAGAAAAAGAAAATAGAAACGGGAGTTCTCTCCCACAAGAGGGCCATGCTTTCCCTATAAATACAATCCCCATGGCTGCATAAGAGGAGCGAGAGATGCTGCTGAAGGAATTATGCTACAGAGGCTGAAAAGGGAGTAGAGAGAGAAAGAAGAGAGGTGAGAGCGGGGAGCCCACCCTGCTCCATGTATTCTTCTTTCTTCTCTGTGTTTTTTTTCTTTTCGATGTAATCCCTATTTTTCTTTTCGATGTAATCCCTTTGGGAGATTTTATGCTACGATATAGGTGAGGTCCTGATCTTTGATGTTCATATTTCCTCTCCCTCCCTGCTCTGCATTTGCAATGTTTTCTCCATATTGTTTCTTACCGTGATCAGAGTTTTATGGGGAAATCTTCCTCCTCTCGAATCCCACCTTAGTATTTGACTAATCCATAGTCATGATGCCGAAGGGGTGAGATATATGGAGATTAATCCTTCAATAAATTATCCTAAAGTCTTTGCTTTTTACAGATTTTTTGAGAAGAAATGCAAAGAATAGCCTATAGGAAGGGTCCCAGGTTTACACACCCTATGAGTATGACTCGGGATTCACGCCCTTTCAGGCTCTTATTGGGCCGCTTCCCAATTTTCTTTAACTCTCCATGGCTCGCTCCCGAAGTTTTCCGACCACTCCGGGATCTCCGGGGGCTTGCTTCCTCATAGCATGGCCCCCGGGCGATCTCCCTTACAGGGGTGAATATTAATGGACATATAGTGTGGCAATAATCTAAGTCCACATCTCGGAAATGAGATTGTGGCAGCCCTCGGGTCAATGGAGCCCCTTGTAGGCTAGTCCTCGAACTGTCCATGCCCAATTCGGGTCATAGGATGTTGATGCTTCAGTGCGCATCCTTTTTATTTTTGGGCCATCTCGGAGTTTCTCCATGGGCGTGTACCAAATTAACACCCCCCAACGCTCCGGGTCTAGGGGAGGTGCTGTCGAATTTTTGCCAGGCAATTTGAAGATTAATGACATAGGAAGAACGATGAGAAATGGACTTTAAGTTCATAAAACTACTGAAACCAAGATGAGCAAACAAAAAAACTGATACATTGGGACCTTGATTTAAATGACTGTTAAAATAGAATATGGACACCCAAATTAACAAAAAGGATGCTCATATCAAAACAAAAAATAACAACAAATTCTGAATGGGCAGTTGCACATGATATGCATATTGTGCATGATCAATTGAAACTCTTAAAAAAAATAGGTTTGGGAGCCCACTGTTGTGGGGTCGACCCCCCCCTCCCTGAAGGGCAGTCTACCTTATGATGCAAAAAAAGAGGAAGGAACAAATGATAACTTTGCATTTGCATGATATCCTTTCCGTGAGAGGTTTTCTGTCAGATTGCACAAGCATGGTAGAGTGTCTTTGAGTTCCCAATGAAAATGGTCAAGAGCGTATATGCTCACCCAACTGACATACACATCCCTGTACATGCACCCTCTTGCATGCTTTGATACATATATGCAACCATGCATTGATTCATGAATTTAGATAAGAATTTCATACATTCATTGCAAATCCAAGCATAGCATGTTCTTTGCATGCATATAGTCTCTTGGTGCATGAACCATGCATTGATTCATAAATTTAGTTAAGAATCTCATGCATTCATTGCAAATCTGAGCATAGCAAGTTCCTTGCACCATATCGTCCCTGCACTCATCATGGAAACCAACAGTAGGCCTATCTTGCATTTCTTCCCTTTATATGCATGCATATCTACATGCATTGTGGATGTCTTTGCCCGTGTGCATGATAATTTTCCCACAGATTCAGAAATCCATGAGTAGGTCATGATTATTCAAGGGCCCTCGTTGGGATCCTATTTGTGCTTGAGTCAAACTCCTTGCATTCATTTTCAGAAATTTGCAAAGCATACATAGCCCCATGCGCCTGCATACTAGATTTTACATGCATCTCTGATGCAGTTAGAAAGGGAGGAAATCCCTTGCACATTGTTTGCACATTTTGTGCATTGAACTTACATTGCATGCCTGCATATACATATATATGCATGCTTTGCCCATATGTCCAAAAAATGGGAAGATAAAGCAAATTACACGAAAGGAATAATAAGAAAGAAAAGAATGAAATGAAATGTGAAATAAAAAATGGGGGTTCAATAACCCTTGATATGCTATGATGAAACCATAACATGAACCCAACGAAAAAGGAGAATGAACAAAGTAAAATAAAACACATTAAACAAGAAAATTGGTCGACCGAAACACTTCATCGGTCGACCGATCAGTAGTGGAGTCGAAGCTTCACGCTGCTGAGGTCAACCCTTTCAGCAGGCCTCCATCCTTGGGAGGATCGGTCGACCGAACATAATTTTCAGTCGACCAAAATCCCCATTTCAACAAAAAAGAGAGAGAGAAAATAGCAACAAAACAACAAAGAAATGAAATGATGAGGACGGGTGCGTCGACGCAGGCACCCCCCTACGTCGATGCAGTCACGCCCTAGCTCCTGAGGTTGCTGCCTTTTGTGTGCTGAGTCGACGTAAGCAGCCTCCTGCGTCGACGCCGCCAATCCCTGGATCTCAGGATTGCTTCCCCCTTCGTGCTGCATCGACGTAGGAAACCCCTGCGTCGACTCAACCTTCATCAAACAGCAAAAAAAGAAGAAAGGGAAAAGGAGAAAATGATAAACTATAGATAATAGTAAAAAAATGGTGATAATCTAATGATAAAAACACTATCACAGAGGCATAATAATAATAAAAAAAGAATAATAATAACAACAAAATATAACGAATAATTGACCAACAAGCTAATAGCAAATAATCAAATCAAACAACAAAATCAATACAAACAAAAAAATGAATGAAGTAACAAAAAGGAAGAATGAATGACAAGTAATAAATAACAATGTTTAGAAAGAAAGACCACACATTGATAAAAGAAATGCCACGAAAACACAATAATAAAGAAAATGAACTTAAATGCCATCCTTAAGGAATTATTGGCGTTTGATCCGGAAGTATTCGCCTCCTTAGACTCGGCATGAAGGAGATATCAACGATGCCTTGCAAGCCGTGCTTGGCCGTCGGGGACCACCCCAATATGGCCAGGACCCGACCTTGACCCGGGTCAATAACCCACTAATTCTAAAACCATTCTGACCGGGATTTAACCGAATTCCCCCATTTCTTCGGATATTAAACTTTCTGTATCCCGGCATACATATGTCCCGGTGCTCCTTATGTATATTCGTGATGCTTTCAACACAGATGCATCTCCGAACATGAAACGGTCAATACATGACCAACACGATTTGAATGTTCCACCCCTTTATATGGGGATTTTAATGTTTTATCAATACATTCTTTCACTCGTTTTATGAAAACCGATTTTTAAGCCATGAGGCCCCTTATCTTGACGATTAATCAAAGGTTTTTCCCTCTCCAAGGGGATATAATTAACATCATGACTTTTATGGCATGGCGGGTCTCAGTCCCGACCCGATACCTACTTTCGTCTGATTAGTCAGATGGTGCACACCATTGGCTCCAGACTACTCCAGTCTCGGAGCCTGAACATATCGTCACCCATGTGACTGGCACGCCCTCACACTTAATAAACCAATAAAAGATAAAACATGATATAAGTTAAAAAAGTGCGTCCACAGGGTGGGAATAATGTGCGCTCAGGCACGAATAGGTGAAGGGGCCAACTTTCATGCGTGGAAGTACCCGAGGTCGTATACCTGTAGGTTTCACCATTGGGGAGCAGTTACCAGCTAATGTCGAAGTGCTACAGCCAAGGTGGATCCAATGGAGTAAAAAAGAATAGTTGATGATAAATCCGAACAAGGGTCTTTTCCGAAGAAACAACTCAAGATAGCTTCAAAGAAATTGAGTACTCAATTCGAAATGGAATATCTCATGTCAATTAAAATTTGAGTATAGTGGCACACACAATCAAATTAAGTGAATGATATTTCCCAATTACATCAAAGTCCTACATGAATGCATGATGGGTTTAAAGGAAAAATCAAAACAAACTTAAATAGAAGATAGCCAAGAATAATATTGTTGAGTTGTTAAGAATGGGTTAGGATATCGATTCCATGAGCCGATATTGAGTCGGAGCCCGTTTATCCACGCACTGAGTCACAAAATGAAACCATCATCCCCAAACTACCGCAACTTAATGGCCTATCCGTACAACCCAAACTCCTCTGAAATTATCACTATTTTTGTTAGAGGGGAACTCAAATTTTAGATTCATTCGAGACGCAAGGTCCTTGACATGATCTAATAGTGTAGGTATTGTATAGTAAAATGCACATCACAACGGGATGCAATCACCATGGAGACCAAGGTGGTACTTGGTGCTTATGTCCCAATCGATGAAGCTCTTCATCATTATTCTTTTTTTGATTTTTTCTCTCTTCTTTTTTCTCTCTTTTTTTTTCTTTTTTTCTTGTTTTTCCTTGCGTTCAATTGTTAGCATAACAAGAATAGAAATATTTCATAAAAACATAAGATTACACTCACTTGTACAGGGGATCAACACACCAAATAATAAATCAGATGATAGGAGAAAACGCAAATGAGACAAAACATCACTTCAAAGTGAATGGTGGAGTCCCGTCATGGTCATTTTTTTAAAAGATAATATGCCATCAAAATCAACAATGGCGGCTCCAAATCACCTTTCCCATGTGACTTTTCACTCTTTCCCATCCTATAAATACCTCCCCTTTGCTTGCCTGCTAAGGAGCATCAAAAGTTGGTTTGAGGAAGTTAAACTTTCAGTAGAGAAGAGAGGAGGGAAAGAAGAAGTTCTTGCTCTTGAGATGGAGGGTGAATCTTCCCGCTCCACAAAGAAGAGCAGGTCTAGCAATGGCTTCAAGAGGCTCACCGACATCGAGGGACACTTGAGCGAGAGGATCCAATCACAGATTGTGAGTTGATACGTCTTCCATTTCTTCTATGTGGATTCTCCCTTATCCCTTCATTTTTTTTTCTTATCAGCCATGCCCTCTCTTCCTGGGCCTGAGGAGATTTTTCAAGCTGCCCTGACTTTCGAAACTTACTTCCAACATCTCCATCGGCATGAGGGTCATTATCTTGAAATGGCATCTTCAAGGGCTTGTGGTTCATGCTAAGCATTACGATCAAATCCACATGGACTGGACGGCTATGGGTGTCGATATATTTCTCCTCCCGTCCGTTCTTTTAATGTCTTCCCATGTCTATACTACCACATTCGACATGGGAAATTGATGGGAATCGACGCCGAGCCTTGACATTTATATTTTACATTTGTGTCCTTTAGTTTGCCTTTATATCCTTGGGAAAGTATATGTACAATTGTAAGGCTTTTCAAGTCAATGTGTCATTCCCTAGGATTGTATGGGTTTTTGTGCAAATGTGTAGTAGGTCAAGCTAGGGGGCCCCCTCCCCTTCCCCATTGGTCCACCTCATCCGTGTGGGACTGGTCAACCATCCTAGGTGGCCATCTAGAAGGGTTGAATGCTAATTGACCACATGGGAGACAAAGGGGTTGAAATTTCAAAGGTTGGCCTGGCCACCCACCTCCACCTACCCATGCCCTTGGTCAAGGGGGCGCCCCCCCCATTAGATATAATTAAGAATTTTTTTATTTTGTTTGAAACATTTAATATTATCTAAACCCTAGGTCTGAGGGCAATTTGAGTCATTTGCCATTTCATATATATAGCTTGTATTTTGTGATTTAGTTAGATTAATGAAGGAAAAATTGGCATTTGCCCCAAGAGAGCTCCAAGGAGGGTGCGCCCCTCTCTCTTCCTCCTGCTGTTCTTCCTCTTCCTCCAGCCCTCCAGGGATTGAATACCTTTCTCCTTAGACCCTCTAGCTTCCCTTTCTACTGCCGCCGCCGTCGCACTGTCGTCGCGCCGCCGCCACCGGCACCGGAGTTCTGTCTCCATCAGGACAGAACCCCACCTCCATGGATCTATCTTTTTATGTTGTTGTCTGATCGAGCTGCAATTTTGAGAGCTTGTCCCTCTCTTTGTTAGCTTTCCATTCATATATTTTATACCCCATTCTGATCTCGTTTGTTATTTTTTCCGTAATTTTTATACCACCCTTGTCAATCTGTCATCTTGCAGAGCTACAGTATAGAGTCGCCTTGTTGCAATTTCCTCACCCCCTTAACAATTTTTAGAAAATCCCACAAAACTACTGAGTGTTCCCCACGTATATCCCCTTTCACCATAATTTTCTTGGAGTCAACAAAAATCGTTTTCCCTTCGGTCAAAGGTCTGTTTCAGGCAGATTGCTTGCTGCCTTGTGTGTCAGTCTGTCCGGGTCAGAAAAAAATGTCAGCTTGCAGAAGTTTTCATCTTCAATCCGTGTGCTGGATGGATCTAAAAAAAATATATGTTATAGATCTATGAGTCCTCTTTCCATCGGTACCAGCCACGCCCCGATTGGACTCTGGATCTGGGTGCAAGCATTTTTACCGTCAAGGCCTGTAGATCTGTCATGTGTGCAGGTCCGAATTTGCAGCCCAGAAGAAACTCAAAAATAAATACCAAAGGTCAACTCCAGCGACCGCCCCATCAGGGAGTCGGTCAGGGACATCCCGCCATCGTCCCAGCCAAGCGGCGCCTCTAGAAGACATCAAGAAGGTGACGTTCTTTTAGAACAGATTGCTTGCTGTCCACCGAGTCAGCTACCGAGTTGGCACAGCACCGAGTTAGAATAGTGCCGAGTCAGACCAGCAGGCCGAGTTCGTGCCGAGTTCGCCTCCAGATTGCTGCCGGTCAACCCAGGGTCGGTCCTCCCATGCCCCACTTGTAGCCCTTTACCTCCCTACGTGGAGTGGGCAATATAATTACTGCTGTAATTAATGTTTTTACCGTTGTTAATCGGGGAGTTACCGTAATTGGCCGGGAACGTCTTCCCACGCCCGGAGGGTGGAGGTACACTTGCTCCCCACTCTTTATCGCATTTACTTATCTTGTATAGCTTTGAATTCCGCTGCGAGCGTAGGTTTCTAGCTTGTTATTCTATTATCACCACTGCGAGAGAGGGAGATTGAGTGTACCGTCCCGAGACTCGATCCAAGTCTACACGGAAAAGCCGATACCCGTGACTCACGGCTGGTTTCTTAACCGTGCCCGGTCCCACGTTTCCCTCGCTAAGGGACAATCACGAGCTCGTCTAGAGTCCGAGGATTGCATTCATAACTCGAGTCGAGTCCGTGGTCCGTCCCGCATCAACTTGGTATCAGAGCGAGTTTGAGTCTATTGTGTCTAAAATCAAAAAAAAAGTGTCATTTAAGTCTAAGTGTCTAAGTCGGTCTTAGGAGTTGCATTATTTGCATCCCTTTACTTGGCATATCAAAAGGTGTTATCTGAACGTTAGGCTACGCCTATTGGGAAGGCCGCACACTTGCGCGAGTGATCTTCGGATCGATTAACTCCGCCACGTACCGAGTCTTAGTTGTGTCTTGGTTGGTAGTCGAGTCGGCGTTCCAACTTTGCATTACTTAGGGTCGTGTCTAGTGTTTTGTCTGAGTGTCGGCATGGCCATCCACTAGCTTCCACGTGTTCAATTGATTACCGAACGCCCGGATCTTATCCTTGGTATCGATACTATTTAAAATGGAAGGATCACCCGAACCACCCCAAGAGGCCCAAAACCCAGGACTTCTACGGCTCCGATAACCCGAGTGATTACCTAGAGTGGGAAGCCATCATGGATGATTACTTCGAGGTGTACAATATGTCCGGGCCCATGCAAGTCGATGTTGCCAAAAGGTGACTTTTTGTGAAGCCGCCGAAACATGGAGGGACATCAAATATTGGAGGAAGGATAGGAGTCTAAGGCCCATCGAATTATGGTGCGAGATGAAGAGAGCGCTTAGGAGGGCCTACCTTCCCCGCCCACCTACCTCCAATCACGGGGGTCATACCACTCGCCTGTCCCACCAAAGCAACCCCAATCTAGTGGCCCGCCCAGTCACCTCCAACCAACTGTCCCTTGGCACCTCCATCCAATCCCATCCAAGCACCTCCAATCAAGTGGAAGCCCCGCTCCTAGTCGGGCCTAGGCCCACACCCAAGCCGAGAGCCAAGGAGCCAGTCCACCCCAAGGTCCCTACTCCAACCCGCTCCTTTGAGGAAATCGAGAGAAAGTTTTGGGATTGGTTGGAAAGGACACGTGCTTCTTCACCTCTCGTAGGTGCTCCATCACCACCCTCTACTTCCGAACTTGATTCGGAACCATCTCATGTGGAACTACCAAAGCCCGAGCCACCCGTATTTCTAACGGGTACTCTTTATATAGCCGAGCCACTTCTTAGATGGCTCAAGGAAGGCTTGGTCCCACCTCCCTTCCCATCCATGGACCCCATCCTACCTTTAGTGCAGGTCAACTCCTTCCATACCACATTTCGATCTAGTCACCATGTTGACACGTTGGATGATCTTATCATGGGATTAGATTCACAATGGAAGTTGACGCACCTACTGGCCCGAGGCTTTGACCAACCCGCTAGTCTTAGCTTCACCCATCCGGTCAAAGGGTCCATTACCTCTGTATGCACCGTGGGTTGTGTTACCATGGAGGTTCTTCTACTTCTCCCGCTACCGGACGAACCCGACTTCATTACTTTTTTTCCGAGGGAGGAGTCATATCTCCCATGCACGATCCCATCTACCACGATGGATGGAGGTGATCATCACCTTCATCAATTTCACCCATGGGACTATGTAATGGAGAAATCAAAGGGTCACACATTCTTGGACCCATTCGACCCCTTCTCTAGTGGACCTAGTGATCCATCACCTCCATTCTACCTTATCGGGGAAGCCCACTTTCATACCCCTTTCCTACGGGCCGGGTCCTCCATACCCACCAAGCCCGTCCATGATACACCAACATCCGGTTCTCCTAATCCTCCCAAGTCTCCCGAATCCAATAGGCAGCCGCATGCTAGGGACAAAGTAGGATGTCTAGGAGTACCACTTTCTGCCAATCATCGGTTGCCACTAGTGTATGCATGACACATATTCGAGTGTCCTGGTCCACCATTGCCTATGCGTAGGTCGGACTAACATTAATATGGAATTTTAACAAAAACGCGCCCTGGACAGGGGCGTTACTTTTCAATTAGCGCCCTGTTCTGGGGCGTCAGTTCAATAAGAGACGACCTGCATCAGGTCATTATTTCAACATTTTCCAAGATTTCTGATAATAAAATTTCAGGAACAAATTATATAGTGAGGACCAGAAAAAATAGCAGGATTCCACTAGGATGATAATGCATTAGATTAGATTCATGGTTTTATAGATACAGAATTTTAAACATGGGTAATTATCAATTATAAGAAATTGACGACTCCTGGTCAGGGCGTCAAAATAAGAATTAGCGCCCCTGGAAGGGTCGCCTTATTCAAAATTCACCAAAAATATTTGAAAACGTAGTAAAACTATATACATAAGATCATGGATTAATTTATTTCAGAATCTATACTAGTTTGGACTACGCCCTTGAGAAAACCTACCTTTTTGAATTGGTTGACAGACGTGAAGATTGATTGAAGAAGGTGAATGATACTCTGTTTTAATACAAGACAGCAACAGCAGAAAGAAGAAGCAGCCCCTTGCAGAAGCAGAAGAAAGCTTCCTCCTTTCACGGTCGTTTGGCTGCAAGAGGAAGAAGGAAGGTGAAGATCAATCTACGTTCTTCACACGGTAACAGTAACAACTCTTCCCTGTTGCAGTCAACCTGCACAAAGAGGATGAATAGATCGTTTGACGAAGAACCCACGATCTTCTCTTTGACACGAGAGTTGCTACTTACTGTAGACTTCCTACATGAAATAAGATGAAGACATTAGTCTTCATACTCATACATAACCGAAGGTGAAAGCAAAATAATGAAGAACAACTTACGTTCCTCACGGATGACAGCAACAATACACAGAACGCCAAACAGCGGTCTGGGTCGAACAGTAGGATATTTATAAGATTTTTAGAACCCTAATGGAGTTAGTGTTGTATTGGAAGTAATGTTTCCCTCATAGAGTCCTTGCCATAATCAATCTCCCTCGTAGTTATCCAGAACTTGCCCTGGATAGTGTCCTGGTTCGAACGAAACTCGAACGGAGTTAACGCCTTGCCATAGGGCGTTAGTTTAAATTGATGCCTTTGTTAAAGTTATTTCTTACGTAAAACGCGTCCATGTGGAGGGCGTCACGTTTACTTGCCCTTTTTATTATTTTGGCCTTTTAAGAATTGAGGCCATCTGCTGTGGTCGTCCTTTCTGGAATTCGCGCCTAGTATAAGGGCGTTTCTTTTTGAAGTAGCGCCTTGAATCAAGGCGTTATTTACATTTTGATTTATTATTTACTTCTTTAGGCTCTTATCATTTATTCATTAAATCTTTTAATCTTATTTTGATCAATTGGGGTTTTTATTTCCTTTTATTTTTACCAGGGTTGCTACACCCTCCCCCACTTAAAAGAATTTGGTCCCCAAATTCAATCGCAAATATATATATGTGTGGAGAGTGTAGAGTACATACCTCTTAAAATAATTCTGGAAATCGTTTCCTCATGGATTCCTCAGTCTCCCAGGTGGCTTCGTGTTCAGAACATTTACTCCATTGCACCTTTAGCATGGGGATGACTTTATTCCTTAATATTCGTACCTCGCGATCAAGGATCTTCATGGGCCTTTGTTCATAAGTGAGCTCCCTTTGAATCACCAGGTCTCCATGATCAATGATATGTGATGGATCATGCACATATTTCTTTAACATTGATATGTGGAATACATTATGAACTTCGGACAATTGAGGAGGTAAAGCGACGCGATAAGCAACCTTGCCAACCCTTTCTGGTATTTCAAAAGGCCCGATAAATCTTGGCGTGAGCTTGCCCTTAACACCAAATCTCCTTATTTCATGTCCAGCTGATATCTTGAGAAAGACGTGATCTCCGACTTGGAATTCGAGATCTCTTCTTCTTGTATCAGCATAAGCCTTTTGTCTAGACTGAGCTACTTGCAGTCTTTCTCTAATCAACTGTATCTTCTCGGTGGTATCCCTTACCATGTCTGGACCTAACAGTTGTTTCTCTCCAACTTCGTCCCATCATAAGGGTGATCGGCAACTCCTTCCATATAAGGCTTCGAAAGGTGCCATTTGTATACTTGCCTGGTAACTGTTATTGTATGCAAATTCAACCAACGGCAAGTGATCATGCCAGCTTCCTCCAAAATCAATAATGCATGCCCTAAGCATATCTTTAACCACCTGATTAGTTCTCTCGGTCTGACCATCCGTTTGAGGATGAAAAGCTGTACTAAAGTCAAGTCTCGATCCCAACGAATATTGTAGGCCTTTCCAAAAATGTGAAGTAAAACGAGGATCTCTATCAGACACAATTGAAACAGGAATGCCATGTAATATGACTACCTCTTTTATGTATAATGCAGCCAGAACATCAACTGACCACCGACTCTTGATTGGCAAGAAGTGTGCTGATTTGGTCAATCGATCAATGATAACCCATATTCCATCATATCCTCCTTTTGATTTAGTTAGACCCATGATGAAATCCATACGAATATCCTCCCACTTCCATTTGGGAATATCCAGAGGATGTAGTTTTCCGGTAGGCTTCTGGTGTTCAGCCTTAACTTGTTGGCAGGTGAGACAACGAGAGACAAAGTCCGCGACTTCTCTCTTCATGTTGGGCCACCAGAAATTCCTTTTCACATCTTGGTACATTTTGGTAGATCCTGGATGAATTGTGTACCTTGATCTGTGAGCTTCATCTAAGATCTTCTTCTTTAATTCTGGACAATCCGGTATACAAGTTCTATTTTGGAATAACAACCTTCCATCTGAAGCAAGTTGGAACACAGATTGTCCTTCTAGTTTAGTTTCCTTAGCCTCCTTAATCGTGACAAACACAAGGAAAGATACACATGCTTTCTTTATTAGCATGCTAGCTCGGAGAGCCGAAATAAGAGGTGACTTGCTCCGACTCTTAGGGCTAGAATAGACTAGTTCTGGAAAGTCCTTGAAAGTAACTTTGCTGTTACGGTAATCCACAGTTGCCTGGTACCTAGAGAACCAGTTTGCTCCCAATATGACATCATATTCCTTTAGGTTTAGACATATGAGGTTGATAGGAAGACTTCTTCGTTTTACTAAGACTTCACAGTTTTGGTAATGGTGCGTAATATCGGTTTCGATTCCAAGAGGAGTAGATAAAAATATTTTCATCCATTCCGGTTCCATAGGCAGTGGGTCAGCAAACTTCTTGGAAATAAAAGAATGTGATGTACCCATATCAAATAAGACATGTGCAGACTTGGAACAAACTTTCAGTGTACCTTCTACTAGTCCGCCTTCGTCTTCTTCGGTCTCCTTAATTACGTGGAGACGAGCGTTCTTCGTTACCGGACGCTTTCCGTCACCGGCTTGATCATTGAGTAGGGGACAGTCGGGAATCCGATGATCACGGCTCCCACAACGGAGACACGCTCCAAGTTTCCTCCAGCATTTTTCGGCTTTATGACCCGCCTTGTCACAATGTTTGCATACTATATTTGAAGGTGTAGTGGTGATGGAAAAAGGCTTGGTCTTCTTGAACTTTTGCTCCTGGGAGGGAATGCCTCCAATACTTGGCCTCTTCTTGAAATTAGGTTTGAAGGTGCCGGAGCTAGTAACATTCTCCTTCTTGTCTTTCCCACGGATCCTATCAGATAGTTCGTGGCATCTTCTAGTAATTGGGCTCGTCGAACCATCTCCGAATAGACTTGTATGTCCATCGGTGCCAATTATGTGATATATTGGGGCCTGAGCCCATTAAGGAATCTTCGAGCTTTCATCTTCTCAGAACTAACTAAGTGTTTAGCGTACCGAGACAGCCTAGAGAACTGGGCTTCATATTCAGCCACCGACAAAGATCGTTGCTTAAGTGCGGCGAATTCAGCGGCTTTCTTCTCTTGAACTCGATCTGAGAAATATTTATTGTTGAAATGTTCAACAAACTCCTCCCAAGTAACTTGTCCTTGATCTAATGTGCCTTCTACCGACTCCCACCAGCATCAGGCATCTCTATCTAATTGAAATATGGCTAACAGGACCTTCTCTTGGTCTGAGCATTGCATGACTCTAAAAACACGTTCCGTCTCTCGGATCTAGTGTTCGGCATCATCTGGATCAGTGGATCCCATGAACTTAGGAGGGTTCATGTTCTTGAAGCTTTGGTGGAGATTTCCTGCTCCACGATGTGCACCTCCTTGTGCCACTTGTTGAAGTGCCTGGGTCATGCCTTGGAGAGTGCGTTGCATGTTGCGCCATTGAGCATGTTCGGCAGCCATTGTCCTACATTTATAATAGCTATTAGTATGTGATTGCGTTCAAAGGCTTTTAATTCTATTTGACTTTAACCCTTGGTTCTACACAAATCTCACTGGTTAGAGGTTCAGACTTATCCTTGGACTTGGGTTTCCTAGGAATTGAATACCCTAGGCTCTGATACCACAAAAACTGTCACGCCCTGAGCGCGGAAGATACCCGGAGACGCGTGACGAGTTTATATCGATCATGTCAATAAGAGTATTTAGTGTATTCGACACCAAATCAGAGATGCGCAAAAAGTAAAGATAACCCAATCCTTTATTCAATCACAACCTCAAAGTACTTCTATTACAATTCACTTAACAAAAGTGCTATGACCCAATAAAAGAAAAAGTACAATGGTTGACTTAAGAACTTTGAAAGATAAGACTAGTACACGCTTGGATAGACGGAGAACTCTACTCTCTTCACTCTTGATCTTTCCCGTCCGATTGAGTCTCGTCGTCGGACTTACCTGAAAAATAGGGAAACACTGAGTGAGCGAACGCTCAGTAGGAAATTATATCTCAAGAACTATCAAGGGGCTTAAGTAATTACATTTTTATGAATGCACTATAGCTATGCATGCTCGCATAAAACGATAAGATAGAGAGTATATCAACAAGATAACAAGGTGAACTATTCATGAACTTTCAAGTGATAGATGTCAGGATGTTCAAGCAAGTAATTTCATCATGTCATGTCGAGAACTTGGCTATCACGTTTCAAGCAAGCAAGTATATAAATTACCCTTTTTCGGGTCACGCAAGTCATGTCATGTCATGTACGAGTCAAGTACGAGATTTTTTTTTGGAATGTCCAATCAAGCTAGTCATGCACTTCGGTACAATGCCAATACCGTTATCATTACAACTCCCATGGGCACTAGTACTTTTGGGTGCTCCTCCCAGGACTAGATCGGGCCCTATGCGCAGGCATTGATCATGTATTTTGACATCCACTTTGTGTATAGCCAATATGGAGTTTCAAGGATAAAGAACTTGTATGAACTTAGAGGTAGATAGCATTTCAAGGATTTGAACATGACCATAATGATGATAATAACGGTGCAATCACGAATATCGATAAAACTAGGTGGAATTGGTTCCCTAACTTGGGTACCATGACAAGTAAGTGCCCACAAGTAGATGGTCACTCTTTTAATATAGAATTGAGGTCCACAAGAATATCATAATAATGTTTGATATAAAATTGGGGTCCACAAGAACATCACAATAATGGCATGCTTTCCCCGTTCATTAAGATAATTCTCATATCATACACATAGCATAACATGAGGGCCGGTATACCATGTTTCTATAGAGTGACATGGCAAAGTAGGGTGATAGGTTTTCATGGTACAACCTGCTCAATCGGCCTTGAGGGAATCCAAGGCTCGAGGAGTCTTACGGAGGTCTCCATGACTAACTCGCTAGTCCAAAGGAACGGAATGTCCAATGGAGAGCTTGTATGTCACTGAGAGTTAGTGGGTAAACGATAAAACATCATGAAACATGGGACTATATTCACGGAGTGGAATTATAGTGCCGATATACATACTCACGTATATATATATATATATATATATATAATGAAATCCTCAGTCAATAGAAATAGTGTAAAATAGTACCACAGGAAAATAACGAGTTATCTAAAGTCATTAATCATGGAATTAACGCCTTATACAGGGGCGTTTATTTACAATTTGACGGCTTGTTCAGTAGTCGTCCATTCTGTATTTCTATTTTACAGAATTTAGATAATATGGAATTTTAACAAAAACGCACCCTGGACAGGGGCGTTACTTTTCAATTAGCGCCATGTTCTGGGGCGTCAGTTCAATAAGAGACGACCTGCATCAGGTCGTTATTTCAACATTTTCTAAGATTTCTGATAATAAAAATTCAGGAACAAATTATATAGTGAGGACCAGAAAAAATAGCAGGATTCCACTAGGATGATCATGCATTAGATTAGATTCATGGTTTCATAGATACAGAATTTTAAACATGGGTAATTATCAATTATAAGAAATTGACGACTCCTGGTCAGGGCGTCAAAATAAGAATTAGCGCCCTTGGAAGGGTCGCCTTATTCAAAATTAACCAAAAACATTTGAAAACGTAGTAAAACTATATGCATAAGATCATGGATGAATTTATTTCAGAATCTATACTAGTTTGGACTACGCTCTTAAGAAAACCTACCTTTTTGAATTGGTTGACAGACGTGAAGATTGATTGAAGAAGGTGAATGATACTCTGTTTTAATACAAGACAGCAATAGCAGAAAGAAGAAGCAGCCCCTTGCAGAAGCAGAAGAAAGCTTCCTCCTTTCACGGTCGTTTGGCTGCAAGAGGAAGAAGGAAGGTGAAGATCAATCTACGTTCTTCACACGGTAACAGTAACAACTCTTCCCCGTTGCAGTCAACCTGCACAAAGAGGATGAATAGATCGTTTGACGAAGAACCCACGATCTTCTCTTTGACACGAGAGTTGCTACTTACTGTAGACTTCCTACATGAAATAAGATGAAGACATTAGTCTTTATACTCATACATAACCGAAGGTGAAAGCAAAATAATGAAGAACAACTTACGTTCCTCACGGATGACAGCAGCAATACACAGAACGCCAAACAACGGTCTGGGTTGAACAGTAGGATATTTATAGGATTTTTAGAACCCTAATGGAGTTAGTGTTGTATTGGAAGTAATGTTTCCCTCATAGAGTCCTTGCCATAATCAATCTCCCTCGTAGTTATCCAGAACTTGCCCTGGATAGTGTCCTGGTTTGAACGAAACTCGAACGGAATTAACGCCTTGCCATAGGGCGTTAGTTTAAATTGACGCCTTTGTTAAAGTCATTTCTTACGTAAAACGCGTCCATGTGGAGGGCGTCACGTTTACTTGCCCTTTTTATTATTTTGGCCGTTTAAGAATTGACGACATCTGCTGTGGTCGTCCTTTCTGGAATTCGCGCCTAGTATAAGGGCGTTTCTTTTTGAAGTAGCGCCTTGAATCAAGGCGTTATTTACATTTTGGTTTATTATTTACTTCTTTAGGCTCTTATCATTTATTCATTAAATCTTTTAATCTTATTTTAATCAATTGGGGTTTTTATTTCCTTTTATTTTTACCAGGGTTGCTACATAAGACCCTCCTCCTATGAACAAAAGAAGTGATCTTCTAGTAGAAATAGAGAAAAAATAGAAGATATCTGAGAAGAAAAGTTGCAGAGAATAGCAGAGTAAAAGAAAAGAAGAGTTCGTGAGATCGAGGAAAAATAGAGAGAGAGGAGCAGAGAAGAGAAGTGAAGCAAAAAAAAGAGGAAGAGGAAGAAAGAGTAAGAGAGAGAGCCCGTGGAGAAGGTTGAAGCTTCCTGAAGATTTATCCTACTGGACCTTGGATCAAATCCAAGCCAGTCAGCTCCTGCGTGAGCTATATCTGTTTTGCAATTTCCTCAGCTTTTAGTTGCTGTGATTTTCAATGGTTTGTTTTCCTTTTCATCTTTCTTCAAGCTGTTAGTCAGTAGAGCAAGCTGTGTCGCTCAACGGTAGTAGAGGATTGGTTCATCTGGACGGCCAAGTTATATTGCCCAGCGGACGACGAAGCTGTAACGCCTAGCGGTCAAGTTAGTCAGCGGTCGGCTAAGCTGTAAGGCCCAGCGCAAGCTATTAGTCAGTGGTCTGTAGGCAAGCTGTGTCACCCAGCTGTTTTCAAGTTGTTTGGCAGCGGGATCCACACTCTGGGTTGAGTGTGGGGTGGACATAGGTTTTGAGGACCTAACATCCTTAAAAATCTTCTGTGCAGTGGTTTGATTGTCTATTGTGTTTCGCTAGATGCATGCTTAGGGTCGATGTGTTCTTTCATCTAGTGAGTGGTTTATTCGCACACCGAATATTTGATTGGATTTAAGTCTGCACACCAGCGCATATAGAGTAGATCAGAAGTTCAGTTTATCTCATCTTCCCCTTTCCTTCGAAGAGAGCACCTATGTCATACAAGGCACCTATTTATGTTAATTCCGCATCATTGTTCAGTTACAAGTTTTAATCGGACAAATTTTTTAAAAGGGGATTCATTCAACCCCCCTTCTGAATCCGAGCCTTGCACCTATCACGTGGTATAAGAGCATACCATTCTAGGACTCTTTGCACCCATCAATTGGTATCAGAGCCGGTCTCTGTGCATTCAGATCCAACGATCTATAGAGGATCCTACTGCTTTAGGTCCTACTCTTGTTGCTGTCTATCCGATTTTGATCGACGGCCATTGGCGCATTGCTCAGTGATTGCTTTATGCGTTGAAGCTGTTTGCTATCTGTCTTTATGGCTCGTCCATGTGCTTTTGATGGTTCTAACTTCAGCAAGTGGTTGGGAGGCATCTGTGTCTATATGAATTCCATTGATACAAATCTATGGAATCTCGTATCAAAAGGCCAACATAATTTGCCTCGAAATCAGACTAAGTGGTCCAGTGAGGACAAATAAAAGAACCGTCATAATGTCACAGTTCTTAAAATTTTGAGACATGCAATGAATACTGACAAATTTCCCTTTGTTCTCAGGTGTGCGTCTGGAAAGGAAATTTGGGACAGAATAACTGCTGCAAACGGGGAGCAATAGGATAAATGCTTGATGGCCAATCGGAGAGAGAATGATGATGATACTGCTTCTCAGGTAAGCTCCGGGTCAGAAGAACCCCCGTTTGATGAATTAGCTGAGATGTATGAGGAATTGTTAGAATTGTCTAAGAAAATGAAGTCTGAGAATAAAAGGCTAAAGAAAAAGGTCAAACACAATAAATCGGAATTCACTTGTGAAGTTTGTCCTATGTTAAAACAATATTATGCTATGTGTTTGCTAGCTGTTAAAAACTTTAAGGAACAAAATGTCTCTTTAAAAATTTAGAATCAAACATGCTTAAATAAGATATACGAACTGGAGAATCAGCTGAATGAAAAGAATGATGAACATCTAATGAGACTGCAAGAATTGAATAAAATTAACTCTGAAATGAATAAATTGAAAGTTGTGAATGCAGAATTTCAAAAGAGTAATGAAAATCTTGAAGCTAGAATAAAGGAATTCAATATGGAAGCTTCACAAGTCTCATCTGAAAAATCAGTCTGCAACAAATGTCCTTTGCTAAAGGAACGCAATGAAGATCTATATGATGAAAATGAGGGGCAGAAAAAATTGATTGCCTCTCTTAAAGAAGAAAACTAAGATTTATTGAATGAGAAAATTAAAGTTGAACAAAGTGAGGAGGAACTAATTGAAAGACTCGATTCTATGTCCTATGGTGAAGAAATTGAGAAGTTGACCAAACAGAACAAAGAACTGAAAGAACAAAATAAGAAACTCATGGTCCTAAATACTGTTATTTCAGAGAGGCTTCTGGCTATCGAGAATGAAAAATCTGTTAATAAGGAAATTAAAGCTGAAAAACTTGAGGAGGAAAACATTCAACTGAAAGTTGAAATTGAAAAATTAAAATGGTTAAACACTGGTATGTCTGAAAAACTTCTCACCTTAGAAAAATGAAAAACTGTATGTGATAAAGAATCTAAAAAATTGAGCAATCTAGAACAAGAAATTGAGAAGTATAAAACTGCAAACAAAGTACTAAGCGAATGCGTTAATTACAGTGAACAGGAGATAGCCAGTTATGAAATTCACATTGCCTCTTTGGAAAATAAAATTCATGATCTGGAAAACTCAGCACACAAGTCTGCTAAAAACGAAGGAAAAATGAAATGTGTCATGAAAGGTGAGAATAATAATTCAAAAAGGGGATAAGTTGTAGTTCTGATGTTAAGGAAATCATTAGAAACTAGCTATACACCACTTTCGTGCAAAACTCTGATGTAGCTGGTACCACAAGTCAATCCCCAAAAAATAATAAAAATCTAAAAACTCCTTCATCATGAATATTCCAATTCAAGGCTCAGAGAAATGAAAAATAAACAAATGCCTTGAAAAAGGGTAAACCACTGAAAAAGAACGCTTACATGAATAAAGTCAAGGTGGTCCTTGCATGTGGTGTTAACTCTGCTAGTTATGTGGAGTCTGATAGCTTAATGCATGCTGCTCAACAGTCCCCTACTCATTCGCATGCACATGAAAAGGATGGTTCATGTCATTATTGTGGTAAGCTAGGCCATGTAATGCATGATTGCAAGTTGATGTTAGAAGATGAGCATGTGTGTGAGACAATGCATTCTAGGAATTCATATAGCAAACATCATGCCACTGAGAAAGTTAATGACTCTTGCCACTACTATGGTAGGCAAGGTCATTTCATGAACGAATGCTTTGTCATGAAACAAGTTGATAGGATGCATGCTAAGTTGTCTACAAATCATCATGGTTCTAGAAGAAACAAATCTGCTTCAGACCAGCTTATCACATGTTTTAACTGTAATAAGCCCGGTCACAAGGCTATAGAATGTTGGTCAATGTCTCATTGGGGTAAAATTGGCTCTAGTAGTAAGCACATCAGGTGCTTCGAATGTGGAGAGCATGGCCATAAAGTCAAGGACTGTTGGCATGCTCAGGGAAATACAGTTAATTCCAAATCAGCTAAATTCCCTGTAAAAGGACATGCTTTTGATAGGAGCTTCATAAAAATGAACTTTTCATGTTTCAAATGTGGAAAGCTAGGTCATAAATCTGCAACTGTTGATTAACCGAGAATAATAGACAAACTGTTCATGTTAACATTAGAAAATTTCATGCTCATGCACATAGGTTTCATGTTCATGCTAATGTGCATAATAAGATCAAAAATTCTGTTGTTTCATGTAAATACTGTGGAAAATTTGGACATTTTATGGATGACTGCTCTCTAATGGAATTTGATGATCATCTAGCTAAGAGACTATTTAGAACACCTGTTGGGGGTAAAACAGGAGCCAAGGCTGCTTGGGTTCCTACTAGATCAAAATAATCTAATTATTGCAGGTGTGCCTGGGAATGGAATAAAGGGGGTCAATAAACCAAGGCACTCAAGAATGATAACCCTATGACTGCGCTGTACAGGTAAGTTCTGAAAACTTTGCTTCAATTCTATCTTCTGAATCTGTGTGCTCTAAATGCTTGCATATCATGAGGATTTCGGTTGCTGAAGGTATTACACATCTTCATGATGCATATTGGTCAAACTCCCTACATGGTGATATTTCACATGTTGCATTATGAAACCTAGGTCATTGCGTTTAGTCAAGGGGAGTACATGCATAAACTGTCATGCACATGTAAGTTGTAGAACCTTGCATAAAATCAGGGGGAGTTTGTCAAAGCATTTCTTGTGTATCATGCATATTTGTTAAGCTACTTCCCTGCATGATTTTCATGTCATTCATGAGTGGTTAATGCATTTGCATACAGGCAGTAAATTGCATAGCATTTCATTATTTTCAAAATATTTCAAAAAGATTGGTTCAATGCATATATGTAGGGGGAGCATATTGAATTCATCAATCTCTTAATGACTGGAATTACTCTGCCTAGCTAGCTTGGTGTTTTATCTCACCTCTCATGCTAGTGACTCACATCTTTTTGACTCCAGTCAATTTCAACTCCCTTCATAAATTCCTTGGACCCATTTTCTGGTATATCTGGGATCACTATTTATTGTTCTCATTATTGATGCTTAAGATAGTGCTGATTGCTTGTTGTGAATCTTAACGAACTCTTATCATTTGTTCAACTCATTGTTGCACTTAATGAAAATCTTCTCAAATCCTTTCAGATCAAAAATTCTCAAAACTCTTCATTGTTATTGCTGATGATAGTGGTTTAAAGTCACTTATTTAACTGATCTTGATGATTACTTGAATAGTTGTACCTTGCTTATGAATCCGAATACATCAAAGAAACTCCTATCATACAGGTTTAAGAATAACTACTGATCTGAATTGGTATAAGTTTAATGTATTCTTAGATTTGTATTTGAAAACCTGAAAGTATCTGAATCACAAGTTTTAGTAAATTTTAACCAACCGGATCATGTAATCTCTGGGTGAAATCATCTGAAATCTGAAAATCTGAAATCAAGTTTTCTTTGGCTGAGATACATGTTGTTTGTATTGTTCTTAAACATTAAATCAGCATGAAGTTAACTAAAGAGATAAACAAATGTCAGAGCAATGACAATCGTCACTGAGAAACTGGATTCTCCATCAAGGAAATGAAGTAAACCCATGTCATGAAGTACCACTGTTAACTCTGTGGTAAAAATTATGTATAAAAAATTCTTATAGAGCAATGGCATGAGTGTGTTGAGTAACTGGGGATTTCGGCCTCTAATCAGGGTGTCTCCTCATGTAAAAAGACACTTCTATTGCTAACTCTGTTCTCATTTTTGAGAGTCAATGCGGTTATCACACTGAGTAACTGGGTCATTTCACCTAAGACATGTTTTGCCTCATGTAAAAAAAGGTGTTGATCAACCAAGATTGTTCAAGAAAAATAAAGTGATGCTCAAAAGTAAAACCAAAAAATAGATATCAGAAAATTCCTTACAAAATAGTTAACTTTAAATACCATTAAAAGTGCTTAATTTCAATACTACACTATGTAACTCTCAAAGGAGTCATTGAGTTTATTTCAGTAAGATGGATGATGATTAAAGTGGAGTGTTATATGAATAATTGATTTTCCTTTATTAAAACTTTGTTTCGGATATGAGTATTGAATTTGATTGACAAATTTGGTATACATCATGCTTAAACTAGTTTTGTCATGCAGTCTAATTCATAACCAATTATGACAGGTGAGTCTTTTTATCGTGCGACAACACTTGTTGCACCGACTAGATTTATGCAAAGATAAAATTTGCACCGACTGTAAAATGCACAAGAGACCGGATATGCACCGATGTAATTCATTCAAGATGAAAGTATGCACCGAGGTAAGATATGCAGTCTAAGCAAGCTTGCACCGAGTTGCCTGAGAGTGCAGAGACTAAATGATGCACAGATTTACTACGTTGTGCAACAGTGATGTGACTATATGATGTTACTAAGGTGGTTCGATCCTCCAGACCTACGTCCACCCCACACTCAACCCAGAGTGTGGATCCCGCTGCCAAACAGCTTAAAAACCGCTGACTAAAAGCTTGGAAATGAGTTTCTAAAACGGAAAAGAAACATGCGAAGAAACAAAAAATCCACGAAGGAATATAGCTCAACACTAAGCGAATTCAGCTCCGATTCTGAACCTGGAGACTGAAGAACAATTTTTCTTTTGCTTCACTTCTCTTCTATGCTCCTCTCTCTCTCTTTTTCCTCGATTTCACGAACTCTTCTTTTCTTCTACTCTGCTATTCTCTGCAACTTTTCTTCCCAGATATCTTCTATTTTTTCTCTATTTCTACTAGAAGACCACTTCTTTTGTTCGCAGGAGGAGGGTCTTAAATATTCCTTCGGTCTGGGACCCATGAGCTCACGCACTGGGCGTGTGGATGGCTCGTTCCCGCCAAGAAGCTTTAGGAAACTCTCAGCCTTGTGTCAGAATCTCAACGCTTAGCTATCCACGTGGTAGTTTCTACCAATAATGATCTACCTTAGATCACGTGCCAGTTGTTTGTTCTGCTTTTCTCACGTGCTCATGTTCTTCTGATCCGTGTAAGGTACTCAAGTGCACATAAGATGCTCGAACAATGGTTTTCCTCAATTGATCACTTGCGTGCTTAAGTTCCATATAAATGCATGCACCGACTTAGTTTGCTGTCCTGAGGAATGTTTGCACCGAGTTGCTTCACATGTTGCACCGAGCTTGTTCTCTCGAGACCAGACATTGCACCATCCTGGTCGTGCTGGCGAAGACATTTCATTGACTTGCTCGTGCAGAGAAGGGATGCTTCGACTTTGAAGCTCATCCATATGAAAATCTGTTTACACAGCAGTCAAATGCACAGACTTAATAAGGCGTACAATCTAGTCTGCACAAGCACAGTAGGTGTTATTCAAGAGAGTATGCACAGACATAACCTGAATGCAGAGTTAAGAAATGCACAAACTGCGTGTGTGCAAGGCATGGTTACGAGGTGGGCACAGACTTGGTTTAGCATGAGATTATGTATGCACAGACTCAAGTTTACAACGCAGACAAATTCATAGACTTGTCGTGAATGCGGAGCTATAAATTGCACAGACTATGTGTATGCGGTATGCATGAATTGCACTGACATAGTATGCAAATATGAGAACGTGCACAGACCTGAGAATGCGAGGTGGCAAGTGTGCACGGACCTTGGTGAGATGTGCACGGACCATTAACACACTTGTGCATAGACAATGAGTGAAGGAAGAAGACATGCACAGACCTCATGCTCTATGCAACATAAAGTGTCCAAAGTTATCTTGCACAGACTCTACGCGTGCAGGAGACAAGAGTTGCACAGACATATAATGCATCGTGCCTTAACTACACAGACTCGAGACCCATAAATCTCTCATACACAAACTAGGCCAATGCAATGTGCATAGACTTTATGTGCGTGGCGCGAGAGTTGCACCGACTGGAATGCGTGCGACAACACTTGTTGCATTGACTAGATTTATGCAAAGACAACATCTGCACCGACTGTGAAATGCACAAGAGACCGGATATGCACCGATGTAATTCGTTCAGGATGAAAGTATGCACCGAGGTAAGATATGCAGTCTAAGCAAGCTCGCACCGAGTTGCCTAAGGAGAGTGCAAAGACTAAATGATGCATCGATTTACTATGTTGTGCAACAGTGATGTGACTATGTGATGCATGCTTTCCAAAATATTGCACCGACCTCTACGGTGGTATGCACGGATTGAGATTGCAAAGACCTGCTATACATGCACGGACCACATGCAAAACATGCAAGACATGCAGCGACCAATACTCGGTGCAAAGCATGCACTGAACTTAAGTGCTCACACAATGCATGCTGATCATCACACCTTAAACCATGCAGACTCGAGTGGTGACTCATAATGTTGCTATCATCAAAATCACAAGGACATAACAAAATTTACAAAGCAGACAAATTCACAGACTTGTCATGAATGAGGAGCTATAAAATGCACAGACTATGTGTATGGGGTATGCATGAACTGCACTGACATAGTATGCAAATATGAGAATGTGCACAGAACTGAGAATGCGAGGTGGCAAGCATGCACGGACCTTGGTGAGATGTACACGGACCATTAACACACTTGTGCATAGACAATGAGTGAAGGAAGAAGACATGCACAAACCTCATGCGCTATGCAACATAAAGTGCCCAGAGTTATCTTGCATAGACTCTGCGCGTGCAAGAGACAAGAGTTGCACAGACATATAATGCAGTGTGCCTTAACTACACAGACTCGAGACCCATAAATCTCTCATGCATTGACTAGGCCAATGCAATGTGCACAGACTTTATGTGTGTGGTGCGAGAGTTGCACCGACTTGAATGCGTGCGACAATACTTGTTGCACCGACTAGATTTATGCAAAGACAAAATCTGTACCGACTGTGAAATGCACAAGAGACCGGATATGCACCGATGTAATTCGTTCAAGATGAAAGTTTGCACCGAGGTATGATATGCAGTCTAAGCAAGCTTGCACCGAGTTGCCTAAGGAGAGTGCATAGTCTAAATGATGCACAGATTTACTACGTTGTGCAACAGTGATGTGACTATATGATGCATGCTTACCAAAACATTGCACCGACCTCTACAGTGGTATGCACAGACTGAGATTGCATAGACCTGCTCTACATGCACGGACCACATGCAAGACATGCAATGACCTATACTCGGTGCAAAGCATGCATTCAACTTAAGTGCTCACGCAATGCATCCTGATCATCACACCTTAAACCATGCAGACTCAAGTGGTGACTCATAATGTTGCTATCATCAAAATCACAGGGACACAACAAAGTTTGCAAAGCAGATAAATTCATAGACTTGTCATGAATGCGGAGCTATAAATTGCACATACTATGTGTATGCGATATGCATGAATTGCACTGACATAGTATGCAAATATGAGAATGTGCACAGACCTGAGAATGTGAGGTGGCAAGCGTGCACGGACCTTGGTGAGATGTGCACGGACCATTAACACACTTGTGCGTAGGCAATGAGATAAGGAAGAAGTCTTGCATAAACCTCATGCGCTATGCAACATAAAGTGCCCAGAGTTATCTTGCACAGACTCTGCGCGTGCAGGAGAGAAGAGTTGCACAGACATATAATGCAGCGTGCCTTAACTACACAGACTCGAGACCCATAAATATCTCATGCACAGACTAGGCCAATGCAATGTGCATAGACTTTATGTGCGTGGCGCGAGAGTTGCACCGACTTGAATGCGTGCAACAACACTTGTTGCACCGACCAGATTTTTGCGAAGACAAAATCTGCACCGACTGTGAAATGCACAAGAGACCGGATATGCACCGATGTAATTCGTTCAGGATGAAAGTATGCACCGAGGTAAGATATGCAATCTAAGCAAGCTTGCACCGAGTTGCCTAAAGAGAGTGCATAGACTAAATGATGCACAGATTTACTATGTTGTGCAACAATGATGTGACTATATGATCCATGCTTACCAAAATATTGCACCGACCTCTACAGTGGTATGCATGGACTGAGATTGCATAGACCTGCTATACATGCACGGACCACATGCAAAACATGCAAGACATGCAGCGACCTATACTCTGTGCAAAGCATGCATTGAACTTAAGTCCTCACACAATGCATCATGATCATCACACCTTAAACCATGCAGACTCAAGTGGTGACTCATAATGTTGCTATCATCAAAATCACAGGGACACAACTAAATTTACAAAGCAGACAAATTCACAGACTTGTCATGAATGCGGAGCTATAAATTGCACAGACTATGTGTATGCGGTCTGCATGAACTGCACTGACATAGTATGCAAATATGAGAATGTGCACAGACCTGAGAATGCGAGGTGGCAAGCGTGCACGGACCTTGGTGAGATGTGCACGGACCATTAACACATTTGTGCATAGACAATGAGGGAAGGAAGAAGACATACACAAACCTCATGCGCTATGCAACATAAAGTGCCCAGAGTTATTTTGCATAGACTCTGCGTGTGCAGGAGACAAGAGTTGAACAGACATATAATGCAGTGTGCCTTAACTACATAGACTCGAGACCCATAAATCTCTCATGCACAGACTAGGCCAATGCAATGTGCACAGACTTTATGTGCGTGGCACGAGAGTTGCACCGACTCGAATGCGTGCAACAACACTTGTTGCACCGACTAGATTTATGCAAAGACAAAATCTGCACCGACTGTGAAATGCACAAGAGACCGGATATGCACCGATGTAATTCGTTCAGGATTAAAGTATGTACCGAGGTAAGATATGCAGTCTAAGCAAGCTTGCACCGAGTTGCCTAAGGAGAGTGCATAGACTAAATGATGCACAGATTTACTATGTTGTGCAACAGTGATGTGACTATGTGATGCATGCTTTCCAAAATATTGCACCGACCTCTACGGTGGTATGCACGGACTGAGATTGCACAGACCTGCTATACATGCACGGACCACATGCAAAACATGCAAGACATGCAGCAACCTATACTCGGTGCAAAGCATGCATTGAACTTAAGTGCTCACACAATGCATCCTGATCATCACACCTTAAACCATGCAGACTCAATGTAACGACCGCAGAATCTGATTACCGGGAAGGCCCGATAACCTGAGACTCGAACCGCCGCCCACGAGCCGAGAGGGCTCGAAAGGGTTAAAAGGAGTGTGGAGGCACAAAGAAATAGGAAATAAAGCAGGACAATTCAACAAAAATAAATACAACTACAGCTACAACAGAGTCCAGTCCAACAGAAAGTACTGTCTAAAGCAGTAAAAATGTACCACATGCCAAGTGAACACTCGACCCGGCGAGCTGGCAACTGAGAACCTCCAAACAGCACCCTCGAACCTCGAGGAAGAACCGCCACACTTGGAAAGCAGGGAATGAGTCTCCAAAACAGAGACTCAGCAGGGATCCCACGGAACCCCAATCGGAAAAAACGGCGGTAGCGGAAAGGAAGGATACAAGAGCAACCGCAACAGTAGGAACAGTAAACCCGGTGGCCGGTCGAAACCCGGCACTACAACTACTCCTACTGTACCGAGCTATACTAGTACCGCTTACCGAAGTAAAAACTCACGGCAACCACGCCGTAGAGGCCTGTCTCCCAGAACACGGCCAACCTGGACACGCTATCCAAAGTGCAACCCTGACACCTATTCATGGCCGCACGACAAGACGCAACCTCGGTAAGGCCACTAGCACTAGTCTCACGGCACGAAAACCAACACACGCGCCATGGCGAGACAATCAAAAACTCAACGATCGACAAGACCGAAAACCCGAAGGTCAAAGTCATGGAAACTGATAGTCTGTCACTCCCGACTCGACAGGAGTACCTCCCAATAGAAGCAAGGCCGAATGCATCCACTGACGTCTTAGTCCGCGCCTCAGGTGTCTCCCTCCGGCCCAGCGGGAACTGAGACACCGTACAAGTAACCACAAACAAGTGACTATCTGGGGTCACACCCGTCGACATGGGTCCAACCGCCCCCAACCACGTGTGCACACACCGACCATGTACTCTAGGACGGGTCCTCTAGCTGGTTTCCCCCCCCCCACCGGACTCTGGTGGCAATGGCAAGGGGCCTTACGGAAACCAACCTAAAATTCATCCTCAGGGTAGCCTCTCCACCACTCCCTGGTGGGTCCACTCGCGTGCAGGCAGGCTACGACTAGTGGAGGGTCAAGGAGTAGACTCTCAAGTCAACGGAAAATAACGTCCGAACCCGATGAAGTACGGGGACCGTCCCACGTACCTGCACCGTCGCATGGAGATCATAGTCGGAGAAGAAACGGGACTCACAGTCAACGGGCTGCACGCCCGGCCACACAGAAACGTGGAAACACGGTTCCCAAGGTACCTCAAAGGCCGCCAAACCACATCCCACTCTCAGGGAAAGGCGGGAACCCTCCAGCCCCTGGCTGGGCAACTGGACTCGCAGTCCAAGGCCATACGCTTGGCCTACGCGGAAAGCACAGAAGCATGATTCCCAAGGCAACGCACAAGCTACCACGCCGATAACTGGACTCAAAGTCCAAGGCCAAACACATGGCCCACACGGGAATCATCTTCCAGGAAAACTCACGGCATGTGGGGGAGACCCCACCACACCCCCACCGACACACGGTGACTCGGTCTAGCGTAACACGAAAGCCTGACACGTGAGAAGTCACCCGGACTCTCAAACCCATAGGCACGCTAAACGAGGTAGCACGGTCCTCCCGAGACCATCAAAACACGGACACAGAATCCCACGGGTGTCTGGGGCACTCACCAGATCGAAAGTCGACCACTGGGTCACGTCCGGGTCGACTAGGGACCGACACAATGCGAAATGATCGCGGAGAACACGAAAACTCATCTTGGCACCACACAGAGCCTGTCGGTCTAACCTTGGGCCGTCACAGTCTGTAACGGTCCAAGCCTCGACCGTCATAGCCATTCTGACGCACCAACAAAGGGTCGTCAGACGCTCGGTGCAAAGTTGGGTGAGACACACCTAACCCGGTGCGTCACAGTCTCTGACGCGCCAGCCCTGGTGCGTTACAGCCTGTAACGCGCCAGCCCTGGTGCGTTACAGCCTGTAACGCGCCAGCCCTGATGCGTCACAAGACAAGATGAAACCAACTGTGACGCGTCCCGCTCGGTGCGTCACAGGCTGTAACGGACCAACTCCGGTGGGTTACAAGGTGGGTACGCGTCCGCTCTAACGCACCCACACAGGGGCATTACAAGGCTGTGACGCGCCAGCCTTGGTGTGTCATAGGCCTTGACCCCCGAACGGTCAAAACCAACGAACGAAAGCAAACAGTCAGATCGTCTCTGACGGTCCAACCCAGGCGCGTCACAGCGTGGTGGCGGTCTATCATGGGACCGTCACACACATAGACCACCCAAAGGCTAAACGAGCCCTGTGACGCACCCACCCTGGGGCGTCATAGGCTGTGACGGTCATTGGAAGGACCGTCACACCGTTCGAGCGCGAAACGGCAGGAAATGACCCGAAAAATGTCCCACGCCCCCATACCTCCACGGGAGAGGGGGAAAACAAGGGGGAAGCCCCCAAATAGCCCCTAGCATGCATCTACGGCCTCGGATCGGGCAAAAACGCAATGAAACGGGAGATCCGACTCACTCCCCCAAAACATGGATTTTTCCCAAATTGCCCCGATTAGCCCGCTCGGCTCACCACGGCCTACGAAACTTGCGGGAAAGGAAGAGCACGAGCTGGGGGTCCATCTCCCTACCTCCACCGAAGAAACGACGCGCCGTAGACAACGATCCACAATGAAATCATCGCGAAATCATCGCCGGCTCGCGATCGCGCCACCAAGCTTCGCCCCACCTCCACCGCCTCGATCCTCGCCTGTCCTTGCCCGCATCCTCGCCCACGCCACCTCCACCTCGCCCCCCGCCTCACTCCGTCGGCCGCCAGAGAAGAGAGGGGAGAAAGAGAGCGTGAGAGAAAAGAGAGGGAGGGAAGAGAGAAATGAGAGAGGAGAGAGAGAAAAGGGTTATATAGGGAAATCCAGAAATTCCAAAAAATATCAAAAAATAGGAAAATCACGTTTCCGCAATCCTCGGAACGCACTGATCGCAACGGTACCACACTCGCCTAGGTGAACGGCCCGGTTCACCCGCAACGAGGTTCTGAAAGAATTACCGAAACACACACCGGGAATCGGAAAACACACGCGGAAAAGCCGCGGAACGCCTTCGGGCCTCCGAAACAACTCCGGATCGCGCCGATCTGAACACGAAAGATGTCCGAAACGAAATTTTGGACACAACAGAGTTGGACACTCCGAGAAACCAAATCTGGGACGCACGAACAAGGATCCAAAAAATCCGGGGCATTACACTCAAGTGGTGACTCATAATGCTGCTATCATCAAAATCACAGGGACACAACAAAGTTTACAAAGCAGATAAATTCATAGACTTGTCGTGAATGCGGAGCTATAAATTGCACATACTATGTGTATGTGGTATGCATGAACTGCACTGACATAGTATGCAAATATGAGAATGTGCACAGACCTGAGAATGCGAGGTGGCAAGCGTGCACGGACATTGGTGAGATGTGCACGGACCATTAACACACTTGTGCATAGACAATGAGTGAAAGAAGAAGTCTTGCACAAACCTCATGCGCTATGCAACATAAAATGCCCAGAGTTATCTTACACAGACTCTGCGCGTGTAGGAGAGAAGAGTTGCACAGACATATAATGCAGTGTGCCTTAACTACACAGACTCGAGACCCATAAATATCTCAAGCACATACTAGGCCAATGCAATGTGCATAGACTTTATGTGCGTGGCGCGAGAGTTGCACCGACTTGAATGCATGCGACAACACTTGTTGCACCGACTAGATTTATGCGAAGACAAAATCTGCACCGACTATGAAATGCACAAGAGACCGGATATGCACCGATGTAATTCGTTCAGGATGAAAGTATGCACCGAGGTAAGATATGCAGTCTAAGCAAGCTTGCACCGAGTTGCCTAAGGAGAGCGCATAGACTAAATGATGCACAGATTTACTATGTCGTGAAACAGTGATGTGACTATATGATGCATGCTTACCAAAATATTGCACCGACCTCTACAGTGGTATGCACGGACTGAGATTGCACAGACCTACTATACATGCACGGACCACATGCAAAACATGCAAGACATGCATCGACCTATACTCTGTGGACCTATACTCTGTGCAAAGCATGCATTGAACTTAAATGCTCACATAATGCATCCTGATCATCACACCTTAAACCATGCAGACTTAAGTGGTGACTCATAATGTTGCTATCATCAAAATCACAGGGACACAACTAAATTTACAAAGCAGACAAATTCATAGACTTGTCGTGAATGCGGAGCTATAAGTTGCACAGACTATGTGTATGCGGTATGCATGAACTGCACTAACCTGAGAATGCGAGGTGGCAAGCGTGCACGGTCCTTGGTGAGATGTGCACGGACCATTAACACATTTGTGCATAGACAATGAGTGAAGGAAGAAGACATGCACAAACCTCATGCGCTATGCAACATAAAGTGCCCAGAGTTAACTTGCATAGACTCTGCGCGTGCAGGAGACAAGAGTTGCACAGACATATAATGTAGTGTGCCTTAACTACACAGACTCGAGACCCATAAATCTCTCATGCACAGACTAGGCCAATGCAATGTGCACAGACTTTATGTGCACGGCGCGAGAGTTGCACCAACTCGAATGCGTGCGACAACACTTGTTGCACCGAGTAGATTTATGCAAAGACAAAATCTGCACCGACTGTGAAATGCACAAGAGAGCGGATATGCACCGATGTACTTCATTCAGGATGAAAGTATGCACCGAGGTAAGATATGCAGTCTAAGCAAGCTTGCACCGAGTTGCCTAAGGAGAGTGCAAAGACTAAATGATGCATCGATTTACTACGTTGTGTAACAGTGGTGTGACTATGTGATGCATGCTTACCAAAATATTTCACCGACCTCTACAATGGTGTGCACGGACTGAGATTGCACAGACCTGCTATACATGCACGGACCACATGCAAAACATGCAAGACATGCAGCGACCTATACTTGGTGCAAAGCATGCATTGAACTTAAGTGCTCACACAATGCATCCTGATCATCACACCTTAAACCATGCAGACTCAAGTGGTGACTCATAATGTTGCTATCATCAAAATCACAGGGACACAACAATCTCCCCCTTTTTGATGATCGCAACACTATGAGTCACACTGACTCTTGTCAAACTATTCTCCCACTTTGACGTCATCAAAAAGAGGATAGTTTGCAATAGAACTTTCCAGATGCATGAAATGAATAATTGAAGGAGTTCACCTTTGACGGAGACATGAAGACCTATGAGAGCACAAGCTCCCCCTGGATAAAGGAGTGGAATCAGCAATCACAGGGACAGTTAAATAGACATGCACAATGCCTCCCCCCTTAAGAAGAAAAAATACAGTCAAAGATAGAGTGAGAGGACAACAAGCAGAACAAAGGATCTTTCAGGAGCCATTCAGCAGAAATGATGAGCAGTTTCGAGTAAAGATCAGAAACAGATGTGCAGGATGATGAAGTAGTCAAAGGTGTAACTGATCAGAAGAGTTTTATAGCATGTACCACTGTTATAATCTAGGTGCAAAAAGACTCTCATGTCAGAATGGGTTATGAAGTAGACTGCATGACAAAACTAGTTTAAGCATAATGTATACCAAATTTGTCAATCAAATTTAATACTCATATCCGAAACAAAGTATTAATAAAGGAAAACCAATTATTCATATAACACTCCACTTTAATCATCATCCATCTTACTCAAATAAACTCAATGACTCCTTTGAGAGTTACACAGTGTTGTATTGAAATTAAGCACTTTTAATGGTATTTGAAGTTAACTATTTTGGCAGGAATTTTCTGATATCCATTTTTTGGTTTTACTTTTGAGCATCACTTTATTTTTCCTGAACAATCTTGGTTGATCAACACTTTTTTACATGAGGCAAAACACATCTTAGGTGAAATGACCCAGTTACTCAGTGTGATAACCGCATTAACTCTCAAAAATGAGAATAGAGTTAGCAATAGAAGTGTCTTTGTACATGAGGAGACACCTTGATTAGAGGCCGGAATCCCTAGTTACTCAACACAATCATGCCATTGCTCTGTCAAAATTTTTATACAAAATATTTACCACAGAGTTAACAGTGCTACTTCATGACATGGGTTTACTTCATTTCTTTGGTGGAGAACCCAGTTTCTCAGTGACCAATTTCATTGCTCTGACATTTGTTTATCTCATTAGTTATCTTCATGCAGATTTAATGTTTAAGAACAATACTAACAACATGTATCTCAGCCAAAGAAACCATGATTTCAGATTTTCAGAATTCAGATGATTTCACCCAGCGATTACATGATCTGGTTGGTTAAAATTTACTAAAACTTGTGATTCAGATACTTTCAAGTTTTCAAATACAAATCTAAGAATACATTAAACTTATACCAGTCCAGATCAGTAGTTATTCTTAAACCTGTATGATAGGAGTTTCTTTGATGTATTAAGATTCATAAACAAGGTACATCTATTCAAGTAATCATCAAGATCAGTTAAATAAGTGACTTTAAACAACTATCATCAGCAGAAGAGTTTCGAGAATTTTTGATCTGAAGGGATTTGAGAAGATTTTCAATAAGTGCAACAATGAGTTGAACAAATGATAAGAGTTCGTTAAGATTCACAACAGGCAATCAGTACTATCTTAAGCATCAATAGTGAGAACAGCAAACAGTGATCCCAGATATACCAGAAAATGGGTCCAAGGAATTTATGAAGGCAGCTGAAATTGACTGGAGTCAAATAGATGTGAGTCACAAGCATGAGAGGTGAGATAAAACACCAAGCCAGCTAGGTAGAGTAATTCCAGTCATTTAGAGATTGATGAATTCAATATGCTCCCCCTGCCTATATGCATTGAACCAGTCTTTTTGAAATATTTCAAAATAATGAAATGCTATGCAATTTACTGCATGTATGCAAATGCATTAACCACTCATGAATGACATGAAAATCATGCAGGGAAGTAGCTTAACAAATATGCATGATACACAAGAAATGCTTTGACAAACTCCCCCTGATTTTATGCAAGGTTCTACAACTTACATGTGCATGACAGTTTATGCATGTACTCCCCCTAACTAAACGCAATGACCTAGGTTTCATAATGCAACATGTGAAATATCACCATGCAGGGAGTTTGACCAATATGCATCATGAAGATGTGTAATACCTTCAGCAACCAAAATCCTCATGATATGCAAGCATTTAGAGCATACTGATTCAGAAGATAGAATTTAAGCAAAGTTTTCAGAACTTACCTTTACAGCACAGTCATGGGGTTTTCATTCTTGAGTGTCTTGGTTTATTGATCCCCTTTATTCCATTCCAAGGCACACCTGCAATAATTAGATTATTTGGATCCAGTAGGAACCCAAGCAGTCTTGGGTCCTGTTTTACCCCCAACAGGTGTTCTAAATAGTCTCTTAGCTATATGATCATCAGATTCCATTAGAGAGCAGTCATCCATAAAATGTCTAAATTTTCCACAGTATTTACATGAAACAACATAATTTTTGATCTTATTATGCACATTAGCATGAACATGAAACCTATATGCATGAGCATGAAATTTTCTGTTGTCAACTTGAATAATTTGTCTCTTATTTTTGGTTAACCAACAGTTTGCAGATTTATGACCTGGCTTTCCATAGTTGAAACATGAAAAATTCATTTTTATGAAGCTCCTATCAAAAGCATGTCCTTTTATAAGGAATTTAGCGGATTTAGACTTGACTGTATTTCTCTGAACATGCTAACAGTCCTTGACTTTATGGCCATGCTTTCCACATTCGAAGCACCTAATGTGCTTACTACTAGAGCTAATTTTACCCCAATGAGACCTTGACCAGCATTCAATAGCCTTGTGACAGGGCTTATTATAGTTAAAACATGTGATATGCTGGTCTGATGCAGATTAGGTGCTTCGAATGCAGACAACTCAGCATGCATCCTATCATCTTGTTTCATGACAAAGCATTCTTTCATGAAATGACCATGCCTACCACAGTAGTGGCAAGAGTCATAACTTTCTCAGTGGCATGATGTTTGCTATATGAATTCCTAGAATGCATTGTCTCACACACATGCTCATCTTCTAACATCAACTTGCAATCATGCATTACATGGCCTAGCTTACCACAATAATGACATGAACCATCCTTTTCATGTGCATGCGAATGAGTAGGGGACTGTTGAGCAGCATGCATTAAGCTATCAGACCCCACATAACTAGAAGAGTTAACACCACAGGCAGGGACCACCTTGACTTTATTCATGTAAGCGTTCTTTTTCAGTTGTTTACCCTTTTTCAAGGCATTTGTTTGTATTTTATTTCTCTGAGCCTTGAATTGGAATACTGATGATGAAGGAGTTTTCATATTTTTATTGTTTTTTGTGGATTGACTTGTGGTACTAGCTACATCAGAGATTTGCACGAAAGTGGTGTATAGCTGGTTTCTAATGATTTCCTTAACATCAGAACTACAACTTATCCCCTTTTTTGAATTATTATTCTCACCTTTCATGAAAGCTTTCATTTTTCCTTCGTTTTTAGCAGACTTGTGTGCTGAGTTTTCCAGATCATGAATTTTATTTTCCAAAGAGGCAATGTGAATTTCATAGCTGGCTATCTCCTGTTCACTGCAATTAACGCATTCGCTTAGTACTTTGTTTGCAGTTTTATACTTCTCAATTTCTTGTTCCATGTTGAACCCCCTCCTTGTAGGTATACTAAATAGAATTTGATGATGACCAAACACTATATTTTTGTGTGAATTGAAATTGAGTTGTTTCAACATGAAAAGCTTTGGAAATGCACATCCTTGATGTAGACTTGGAGCTTTTGGAGGTACAAGAGTAACTTCGTCTGGTAAGGCTTTTGAACTAAAATTACAATGCTAAATCTAATTCAGAATGTATGTCTTTACAGGGCAAGGAACGTGCTTAAGGAACTCGAGGACGGTTGGTGAGATCGACTTCAACATATTCGCTTTTGACTGTGTGGTTTGAAGTTCATTATTTTCATCTCAAGGGTTAAATTGGTTTAGAACTTATGTAAGCTTAAATGGTTTGAGTTTCATTCCCTCTCATGTTTTAAAAACCATCTTGAAACCCCTAGACTTGTTCTTGGACTTAGTGGTCTTCTCAATCTACCATTTGGTTGTACTGGAACACAGGTTGACCCATTGGGTCGACCCCTAGGTCCCCGGGTGCAAAACATTTGGGCCTTTGAACTCTAGCTGAAAGGGTCGACCCCTTGGGTCGACCCCTAGCCGCAAGGGTCGACCCCTGGTAACTTATTTTAAAACCCGACGGGTTCCTTCACCATACCTGCAAGGGTCGACCCCAAGGGTCGACCCCTGAAAACTTATTTCCAAACCCGCACGGACAACCCCCGAGGGTCGACCCCAAGGGTCGACCCATTGGCCCAGAAACCTTAAAACCCTCACGAGGGTCGACCCCAAGGGTCGACCCTTTTAGTCTCGAACCAAAAGTCATACCAATCAAACCTAACCTCCCTAAATCGTTCTAGGAATTATGGATCTGGTCTCTAGGGTGTCTTTGAACGTTCCAAACTCTATATATACATCTTATTGGGGTATGAAACCCTAAGAAGCAAGAGGCATCTAAAGTGTGTTATTTTTCTAACCCTTGTGAGTGCAGGTTCGCATCAGCAGCTCTAGGGGCTGCTTCCACCTTGTTCTAAACCTGAAAGTGAAGGGAAGAAGCTTGAATCAAGCCTCTACATCATCCCCAACAGCAAGCTGCGTGGGATATCAAAGTTGCAACCTTGCTTGTGCGACATAGCTTCATTCTTCCTCAAGGATCGATCTTTCTCCTGCAGAAGCATTCAATTAGCTTCAAAGAAGTGAAAGGGGGAGCCTGAACCACGATAAATAATTCTTCACTCTCCATTTTCTGAATCTTTTGCTTGAGCTGATGCATTTGTTGTATATCTTAAATCAGATTCTTGTGTGTGGTGTTCGTGATCGGAAACACGAACGTGTGTGTGTGTATGTATGTTTGGCAGCCCAGATCGGGTGCCGTGTGTGTGTGTGTGTTTACTATTCTACACAGCGTGTGTGTGTGGCTCACTTCATCGTGTAGTCTTAATCCTCACGTGTGAGGTGTGGACGTAGGGGACACGACAGTGTACCCGAACCACCTAAAAACTCCGTGTGTCACTTGTGGTTTTTTTTTCCAGATTCATTATCGAGTGGGCTTCACGGTGAGTTGAGCGTACACCATTTCATTTATCAAACACCCACCTTTATCTACATGCATTCACAAGTGAGATCATGATCGAGTGAGGTCTAGTGCTTATATGTTTACTTATCATTGTTTTCCTTGGAAGAAATTTTAATTGGCCAATCAATTCACCCCTCCCCTCTTGATTGCCACTGTTTGGGACTTAACAATTGGTATCAGAGCTTTGGTCTCTGTTTCACTCGACCACATGGTTGTAGAGTAGATCCCTCCTTATGGCAAACAAGGGGATGATGCCCGAAGGGCATTCGATCCAAAGACCCCCGTTCTTTGATGGATCAAACTACCCTTATTGGAAGAACAAAATGTATGTTTTTCTATGAGCCCAAGACTATGACGTGTGGCACGTCATAAGTAAGGGTCCGTATACTTTGTCTCAAAATGAGGATGAGTGGGATGATGAGGATATAAAGAAGTGTTCAGCAAATTTTAAAGCCATGAATATAATACAATGTGCCATTCATCCTAATGAATACTCACGTATTTCCATGTGTTCTTCTACGTAGAAGATGTGGAACAAGCTGCGGTTGATCTATGAAGGAACATCGGAAGTAAAGGAAACTAAGGCGAATCTGCTAGTCCGGGATTATGAGTTATTTATGATGAAACCAGGAGAGTCCATTTCTGATATGTTTGCAAGATTGACAGAAATCACGAATGGATTAAAGGGTCTTGGTAAAGAGTATTCCGACAAGGAACTCGTCAGAAAGGTACTGAGATCCTTGTCATCACAATGGCACACAAAGGCCACTATAATCGATGACTCAAAGGATCTCAGCACTTTGAAATTGGACGAGCTAATTAGCTCCTTGATGTCTTACGAAATCAACATCAAGAGGAGCGAGAAGGACCATAAAAAGAAGAAGGTAGTCACACCTTTGGCTCTAAAAGTGAATCCATAAGAATTAGAGGGCCGTGACAATGACTCCACCGGTAACACCGAAGATGAGGAGCTAGTTGCCATGATCACAAGAAGAGCAAGAAGATTCGTCAAAGGAACAAGAAAGTTCGGTAGCCAATTCAGAAAAGGACCAAGAAGGCAAGGATCGAACAGAGGAGAAAGTAGCAAGAAAGAAGAAGTGATCTGCTACGAATGTAAGAAACACGGTCACATGCGGGGTGAGTGCCCCAATCTGATGAAGAAGCTGAAGAAAGGAAAATTCAAGAAGCCCAAGGCCATGATGGCCACTTGGAGCGATGAAGATGAGGAAGATTTCGGGAATGAAGATGGACTAGATGAGCTGGTCCAGAACCTATGCTTCATGGCCAATGACGACGATGGAAATGAGGTAGATTCTGAAACTGAAACTCTTACTTGTGAACAATGGCAAATTGCATATGAGTCGTTATATGAAAAATGTAAAAAATTCAGATCTGAAAACAGACATTTGAAAAAGAAAATTGAACATCTTGTGAATGCTGAAAACTCATGTGAAAATTGCCATGTGTTGAAATCTGAAACTGAGAAATTGATAAATGAGAAAGAAATTCTTGTGTCAAAAAATGAATTACTTGAAGAAGAGATTTCATGCATGAGAGAGGAGCAATTCACACTAAGTAAAATGCATGATGATTTGAAAAATAATCTGGAACAAGAAAAGCTTGAAAGCATGGCATGTATTCAAGCAAAATAAAAGGCCGAAAATCAAGTCCATTCTCTAATGCATGAAAACCATGAGTTGAAGGATGCTATTGCGATTTTGAAAAAGGAAAAACTTTACAATCTGAAACTCATTCAACTCATATGCCTCCCAGAAGTTCATCTCCATCCACGTCAAAAACACATGTGCATAATTTCTTCTTGAATAAAGGAAGGAGAAGAAACAAGGATAGAACAATTACATGTTTTTATTGTGGAAGGTTAGGCCATGATATGTATGATTGTAGAATTCTAAAATTTGATGATGAAAGCTTTGCAATAATGAGAAATAGATCATACACATCTCATGTTTCTAACCATCGTGGACCCAAGCTTGCTTGGGTACCAAAATTTGCATAAGTACGGTTGTTGTGATTGCAGGTCTGCTTGAGAGCTCAATGGAATAGGTGGTATTTGGACAGTGGATGCTCTCGGCACATCACGGGAAACAAAGAATTGTTTGCGGACATACATGAAAAGGATGGTGGAATAGTGGCATTTGGTGGTCAGGACAAAGGCAAAATCATCGGAGAAGGTAAGATAGGTAAGAATCAAAATAATGCCATTGAGAATGTCTTGCTTGTGAAAGGCTTGCATCATAATCTTTTGAGTATAAGTCAACTTTGTGATAAAGGATGCAATGTGATTTTTGATTCTAACCACTGCACCGTTGTGAATAAAAATACTCATGAGATAAAATTCATTGGTCTTAGGCATAACAATGTATATATGATTGATTTGGATGAACCCTCTCAGAAAAATATGTGTTTGGTTGCAAGGAATAATGATATGATGTTTGGCTTTGGCATCGCCGACTTGGACATGCTAGTTTTAATATTTTGCTAAAACTGTCTCGAAATGATTTGGTTGTTGGATTGCCTAAGTTGAAGGTTACTGATGAAGGAGTCTGTGGGGCGTGCAGCATGGGTAAGCAAACAAGGACATCATTCAAGTGCAAGAATGATATAACTACATCAAGGCCCCTTGAGTTAATCCACACTGACCTATTTGGACCAAGCAGAACACATAGCTTTGGTGGTAAATTTTATGGCTTTGTCATTATGGATGATTACTCAAGATTTTGTTGGGTTTACTTCCTTTCACATAAAAATGATGCCCTGAAAGAATTTGAAGCATTTTGCAGGGTAGTCCAAAATAAAAAGGGGTGTTGCATTAAAGCCGTGCGGAGCGATCACGGGAAGGAATTTGATAACCATGAGTTTAGCAGCTTTTGCAGGGCTCAAGGCTATACGCATGACTTCTCCGCACCAAGAACCTCCGAACATAATGGTGTTGTTGAAAGGAAGAACAAGACGCTAATTGAGATGGCAAGAACCATGCTAAACGAGAACAATCTGCCAAGGTACTTTTGGGCAGAAGCAGTAAACACTGCTTGCTACATTGTCAATCGTGCTATGGTAAGACCACTCTTGAAGAAAACCCCCTATGAGCTGTACCGAGGTAAGAAGCCAAACATCTCCTATCTTAGACCATTCGGTTCAGTTTGTTACATTCACAACAATGGTAAGGTGGACTTGGCTAAATTTGACCCTAAAAGTGACAAAGGTATATTTCTTGGATACTCTCTCAGTTCAAGAGCCTATCGGGTGTATAACTTAAGAACTCTTATGGTTGAGGAAAGTCTTCATGTTATTATTGATGAATCATCTTCCAAAAATACTAATGAAAAATTTGATTTGCAGGATGGTGAATTGAATGATGGTGATATCGGGATGATGGAAGGAAAAACTAAAAAATAAGAAATAAAAGAACCACAAGAAGATGATGGAAATCAGGAAGCTCTGGTTGAACAGTAGCTTCCAAGGCAATGGACTTTTGAAAAGGACCATCCGCCGGAGAATGTGATCAGCAATATTAAAGACGGAACAAGAACACGAGCCTCCTTCAGGGAAGTTGAAAATCAGGACTATATTACCTTACTTTCCCAGTTTGAACCTCACTCTATAGAAGAGGCCTTGAAAGATGAGTCTTGGATCATGGCTATGCAAGAAGAACTACACTAGTTCTAAAGGAAGAAAGTCTGGTTCCTCGTGCCATGTCCAAGAAACCACTTAGTGATCGGAACAAAGTGGGTTTTTTGAAACAAAACAAACGATCAAGGAGTGGTAACTAGGAACAAGGCCATAGTTGTAGCTAAAGGCTATAGCCAAGAGCTTGGGATTGACTTTGATGAGTCTTTTGCTCCCGTAGCGAGACTCGAGGCAGTGAGAGTTTTATTAGCATTTGCATGTTGCAACAACATTAAACTATTTCAAATGGATGTTAAGAGTGCATTTTTGAATGGCTATATCTAAGAGGACGTGTATGTGGAGCAACCACCGGGGTTTGAGGACACGAAGCATCCAGACCATGTGTACAAGCTAGACAAGGCACTCTACAGTCTTAAACAAGCACCCCAGGCATGGTATGAACGATTAAGTGATTTCCTCATTCAAAATGGATTCAAACGAGGTAATGTTGATCAAACCCTTTTTACAAAGTTGAACGGTAAGGAAATCTTAATTGTTCAAGTTTACGTGGATGATATTATTTTTGGCTCCACCAAAGATGCTCTCAGCAAAGACTTTGCCAAATTGATGCAAAGTGAGTTTGAAATGAGTCTTATGGGAGAGCTGACATTCTTCTTGGGATTGCAGGTCATACAGACGGCTGATGGTATGTTCATACATCAGAAGAAGTATGCATTGGAGCTGCTAAAAAGTTCAACCTGATCTCTACCAAACCACAACCAACTCCCATGTCCACCTCAAAAAAAATTGATCAAGATGAATCAGGTAAATCCGTGGATCAAAAACTCTTCAGAAGCATGATAGGTTCCTTGTTGTATTTAACTGCCAACAGGCCCAACATTCAATTTGATGTGTGTTTATGTGCACGATTTCAGTCCAATCCAAAAGAATCACACATGTCGGCTATTAAACGAATTTTTAGATATATTGCTGGTTCAAGTAATTTAGGATTGTGGTTTCCGCGTAATTCGAGCTTTGATTTAATTGCCTATTCCGATGCCGATTATGCGGGTTGTAAAGTGGATCGGAAAAGCACCAGCGGGTATTGCCAATTTCTTGGAGGATGCGTGGTCTCATGGGCCTCCAAGAAACAAAACTCAGTGGCTCTATCAATCGCCGAAGCCGAATATGTGGCTGTCGGGAGTTGCATTGCCCAGGTGCGATGGATACAACAACAGATGATTGATTATGGCATTTCCTTCAAAAACACTTCCATCTTGTGTGACAACACTTCAGCCATAAACTTGTCAAAGAACCCAGTCCATCACTCTCGCACAAAGCATATTGAGATTAGACATAATTTTCTCAAGGATCATGTGAGCAAGGGTGATGTAGAAATCAGATTCATTGAAATAGACCAACAAATTACCGACATTTTCACTAAACCTCTAAGTGAAGATAAATTCACAACATTCAGGAGAGAATTAGGGGTTTGTAGGATAGACGAGTCTGAGTCATGATCAGTTGCATATCTATGTATATACGTCAATGCATAGCATGCATTTGCATTAGTATGGTGCATAGTTGAATTTTCCCTTGTCATGCATGTGCATTATGATTGCTTGAAAAATAAAAAAAAATTATATTTATGTGTGCAAAACCATGATTGCGTGTATTGCATGTCTTCTATTTATAGAATACAACCATGTCATTGTAATGTCTATGGCCGATATTTCCTTGAGTTCTTTAAATGCCAGCAAGAGAGCATAACCCCTCGAAATCTGAAATTCAGAGACGTTAGATTATGAACGTCTACTATGATCCTAGATCTTCTTGAAACAAATTCCCCAATGCATTAACCCATAAAACAACTCCAATTCCTTGATTCCAACATGATATTATCATTAGGGATTAGAGCCACATCATTTTTTTTGACCTTCCCTTTCACTTAAACATTTTTTGGTGAAAAACAGTGGAAGGGTCGACCCCAAGGGTCCACCCACGCAGAAGGGACAACCCCAAGGGTCGACCCTCGCGATAGCGGATCTTGTCGGGGGCCGGGGTGAAAGGAGTCGACCCATTGGGTCGACCCGTTACGGTCGGGCGGCATCCGTCGCATCCGAACCGCCCTAAAAAGGGGTGGAAACCCTATGTTTCCACCTTCCCATCTCCTAAAACCCCCAAAGCCCCCTTCTAACCCTAGCCACCACTCCTTTCATGCCCTCAAATCCCCTCTTGGCACCCACATGCTCAAGCCCTAGCCGCGGCTCTCTCGGTGGCGTCCCGCGCACAAAATCCTTCTGAGCGATTCCAACACGTCTTCCTTGAGCTTCACTCCCACTGAGGTATGTTCTTGATGTGTGGAGGATCATAAATCTTTGTGGATAGCCTTCCTCTCTCGTTGAACCATCTAGATCTACACCCTCATCAACCGGTTCCTTCGATCTATGTTTAGATGGCCCCAAAGAGGTGTTCTTCTCGTAGCGGAGGGTAGTCTAGTGCGGCCATGGCACGTCGTGGTAGGGAGGCCGCCTATGGCAGAGGATCTGCGCCTTCGAGCAAGGTCTTGGACAGAAAGGTACTCCGACCTCGAGCGGTATCATTTGCCAACCTTAACCGCCATCTTCCGAGTTTAGTGGATGTTCTTTGCAGTCAGCCAAATTTGGACTTCTTCATGTCTGAACATCGACGCATTTATCTGAATTTGGTGCATCAATTTTATAGCAACTTAACCATGTCTGGGGAACATCCGATTACTGTGGTAAATGGAAAATGGGTTATACTCTCCACATAATTTTTAGGAGTGGCATTTAATCTCCCTCATGAAGGCTTTACATTTGGAGATATTGTGGTTTATGAAGAAACAGTTTATCAAATGATGACATCTGAAGAAAAAGGTGAAAATTCTCTTGCTGGGTTAAATGCCAACCATTTTCCTCCCCTGTAGCATATATTACATAGGATGATCACTACTATCCTGCTACTGAGAGGAGGAGGCCATGACAAAGTGACAGAGATTCATATGTTCTTATTTTACTGTCTCTTGGGTGGTATTCCAATTAATTTCCCAGCTATGTTTTTAGCACATATGTGTAACAGCATGAAGCACAAGAATAGAACTCTTCCATATGCCGCCGCACTTACTGCTATATTTGCACACATGGACATAAACCTCTCCAAAGAATCTTCTCAAACCATTAGAGAGGCTGATATCTTTACTGTTCATTCTATTTGTCATAATATGGGCAATGAACTGCGAGATGGTAACTTGGTCCGGACATTAAAAAGTGATGCACATGAAATCAGTTCTGAGGAGGAGGATGACAATGATGCACATGCCGGTGTGCAACAACCACATATTCCTGTTGAGGAGATGCCTTCCGAGGCGGTTCAGCTACTCATGGACCGTTTGGATACTATTGATGATCGTTTAGACAATTATGGGGAGACAATGGAGGCTATGCAACATGCTCTCGCTGATCTGAAGCTATCTCATCAAGAGCACTCTCAGTACGTTACTGATACTTTGGCTAATCAATCCCACATGCTTGAAGAAGTCTTGGAGTATATTAGGCATCCACCAAACTCACCGACTCCGGATGATGATTAGACGGCTATGCTCTTGCAGAATGGCACACTTCTTATCCCTTGTCACCCCCTCTTTTTGATAATATCAAAGGGGGAGAAATTTTGTATATATGTGTGCCCAGGCAATCGGCTACTTATATTTAATGTGTGTTGTGTGCTTGCATGCATGTGTGATTTCATCATATTTCCGTTCATTAGCCATGTTGCATTTAAGTTTTGTTGCATTTCAGTTTGCATTTAAGTTGTGTTCAGTTGCATCTCATGCATTGCATCTTGTAATTTGCCCTTGAACTCAGACCTTGTTTACATTTAACCTGTGTTGTCGGCAAAGAACTTTGGAACGTGTTTTTGCTCATCAATCTTACATCATTGGCTGGTCTTGTATTTCACTATTATAATTCTTCTTGAGCAATTCATGTGATGCATGAAGAGTTGAACAATGCTTCTCGTGTTTTACTCTTAATATGAAGGTTTAAGGTGGAATTCAATGTAAATGCTAAATCTTTTTGAAGTCATATGTTTATGTAAGGCATGTAGTATTTTGTCATCATCAAAAAGGGGGAGATTGTTGAACACCCTCTTTGTGGGTATACTAAACAGATTTTGATGATGACGAAACACTATATTTTTGTGTGAATTGAAATTGAGTTGTTCCAACATGAAAAGCTTTGGAAATGTACATCCTTGATGTAGACTTGGAGCTTTTGGAGGTACAAGAGTAACTTTGTCTGGTAAGGCTTTTGAACATAAATTACAATGCTAAATCTAATTCAGAATGTATGTCTTTACAGGGCAAGGAACGTGCTTAAGGAACTCGAGGACGGTTGGTGAGATCGACTTCAACATATTGGTTTTTGACTGTGTGGTTTGAAGTTCATTATTTTGATCGTAAGGGTTAAATTGGTTTAGAACTTATGTAAAGCTTAAATGGTTTGAGTTTCATTCCCTCTCATGTTTTAAAAACCATCTTGAAACCCCTATACTTGTTCTTGGATTTAGTGGGCTTTACAATCTACCATTTGGTTGTTCTGAAACACAAGTTGACCCATTGGGTCGACCCCTAGGTCCCCGGGTGCAAAACATTTGGGCCTTTGAACTCTAGCTGAAAGGGTTGACCCCTTGGGTCGACCCCCAGCCGCAAGGGTCGACCCCAAGGGTCGACACCTGGTAACTTATTTTAAAACCCGGCAGGTTCCTTCACCATACTTGCAAGGGTCGACCCCAAGGGTCGACCCATTCACACGAGGGTCGACCCCAAGGGTCGACCCCTGAAAACTTATTTCCAAACCCGCACGGACAACCCCCTAGGGTCGAGGGTCGACCCATTGGCCCAGAAACCTTAAAACCCTCACGAGGGTCGACCCCAAGGGTCGACCCTTTCAGTATCAAACCCGAGCTGTGATTTTTGACTTACGTGCACATGCACCAAAAGTCATACCAATCGAACCTAACCTCCCTAAATCGTTCCTGGAATTGTGGATCTGGTCTCTAGCATGTCTTTGAACGTTCCAAACCCTATATATACATCTTATTGGGTGTATGAAACCCTAAGAAGCAAGAGGCATCTAAAGTGTGTTATTTTTCTAACCCTTGTGAGTGCAGGTTCACAGCAGCAGCTCTAGGGGCTTCTTCCACCTTGTTCTGAACCTGAAAGTGAAGGGAAGAAGCTTGAATCAAGCCTCTACATCATCCCCAACAGCAAGCTGCGTGGGATATCAAAGCTGCAACCTTGCTTGTGCGACATAGCTTCATTCTTTCTTAAGGATCGATCTTCCTCCTACAGAAGCATTCAATTACCTTGAAAGAAGTGAAAGGGGGAGCCTCAACCACGATAAACAATTCTTCACTCTCCATTTTCTGAATCCTTTGCTTAAGCTTGTGCATTTGTTGTATATCTTAAATCAGATTCTTATGTATGGTGTTCGTGATCGGAAACACGAACGTGTGTGTGTGTATGTATGTTTGGCAGCCCAGATCGGGTGCCGTGTGTGTGTGTGTGTTTGCTGTTCTACACAGCATGTGTGTGCGGCTCACTTCATAGTAGAGTCTTAATCCTCACGTGTGAGGGGTGGACGTAGGGGACACGACAGTGTACCCGAACCACCTAAAAACTCCATGTGTCACTTGTGGTTTGTTTTTCCAGATTCATTATCGAGTGGGCTTCACGGTGAGTTGAGCGTACACCATTTCTTTTATCAAACACCCACCTTTATCTACAAGCATTCACAAATGAGATCATGATCGAGTGAGGTCTAGTGCTTATATGTTTACTTATCATTGTTTTCCTTGGAAGAAATTTTAATTGGTCAATCAATTCACCCCTCCCCTCTTGATTGCCACCGTTTGAGACTCAACATTCCAGATTGCTCAATTTTTTAGATTCTTCATCACAGATAGTTTTTCCTTTTTCTAAGGTGAGAAGTTTTTCAGACATACCAGTGTTTAACCATTTTAATTTTTCAATTTCAGCTTTCAGTTGAATGTTTTCCTCCTCAAGTTTTTCAGCTTTAATTTCCTTATTAGCATATTTTTCTTTCTCGATAGCCAAAAGCCTCTCTGAAATAATAGTATTTAGGACCATGAGTTTCTTATTTTGTTCTTTCAGTTCTTTGTTCTCGTTGGTCAACTTCTCAATTTCTTCACCACAGGACATAAAATCGAGTCTTTCAATTAGTTCCTCCTCTCTTTGTTCAACTTTAATTTTCTCATTCAACAAATCTTTATTTTCTTCTTTAAGAGAGGCAATCACTTTTGTCTGCCCCTCATTTTTATCGTACAGATCTTCATTGCGTTCCTTTAGCAAAGGACATTTGTTGCATACTGATTTTTCAGATGAGACGTGTGAAGCTTCCATATTGAATTCCTTTATTCTAGCTTCAAGATTTTCATTACTCTTTTGAAATTCTACATTCACGAGTTTCAGTTTGTTCATTTCAGAGTTAATTTTATTCAATTCTTGCAGTCTCATTAGATGTTCATCATTCTTTTCATTCAGCTGATTCTCCAGTTCGGATATCTTATTTAAGCATGTTTGATTCTAAATTTTTAAAGAGACATTTTGTTCCTTAAAGTTTTGAACATCTAGCAAACACATATCATAAGATTGTTTTAACATAGGACAAACTTCACATGTGAATTCCGATTTATTGTGTTTGACCTTTTTCTTCAACCTTTTATTCTCAGACTTCATTTTCTTAGACAATTCTAACAATTCCTCATACATCTCAGCTAATTCATCAAACGAGGGTTCTTCTGACCCGTAGCTTACCTGAGAAGCAGTATCATCATTATTCTCTCTCCGATTGGCTATCAAGCATTTATCCTCTTGTTCCCAGTTTGCAGCAGTTATTCTGTCCAAAATTTCCTTTCCAGACGCACACTTGAGAACAAAGGGAAATTTGTCAGTATTCACTGCATCTCTCAAAATTTTAAGAACTGTGACATTATCACGGTTCTTTGATCCGCCCTCATTGGACCACTTAGTATGGTTTCGAGGCAAATTATGTGGGCCTTTTGATACGAGATTCCATAGATTTGGATCAATGGAATTCATATAGACACAGAGGCCTCCCAACCACTTGCTGAAGTTAGAACCATCAAAAGCACAGGGATGAGCCATAAAGACAGATAGCAAATAGCTTCAACGCACCAAGCAATCACTGAGCAATGCGCCAATGGCCCTCGATCAAAACCGGATAGATTGCAACAAGAGTAACACCTAAAGCAGCAGGATCCTCTGTAGATCGTTGGATCTGAATGCACAGAGACCAACTCTGAGACCAATTGATGGGTGCAAAGAGTCTGGAATGGTATGCTCTGATACCACGTGATAGGTGCAAGGCTCGGATTCAGAAGGGGGGTTGAATGAATCCCCTTTTAAAAAATTTGTCCGATTAAAACCTGTAACTGAACAATGATGCGGAATTAACACAAATAGGTGCCTTGTATGACATAGGTGCTCTCTTCGAAGGAATAGGGAAGATCAGATAAAATGAACTTCTGATCTACTCTATATGCGCTAGTGTGCAGACTCAAATCCAATCAAATATGCGGTGTGCGAATAAACCACTCTCTAGATGAAAGAACACATCGAGCCTAAGCATGCATCTAGGGAAACACAATAGACAATCAAACCACTGCACAGAAGATTTTTAAGGTGGTTCGGTCCTCCAGACCTACGTCCACCCCACACTCAACCCAGAGTGTGGATCCCGCTGCCAAACAGCTTGAAAACTGCTGGGCGACACAGCTTGCCTATAGACCGCTGACTAACAGCTTGCAATGGGCCTCACAGCTTAGCCGACCGCTGACTAATAGCTTGACCGCTGGGTGTTACACCTTCGCCGTCCGCTGGGTGTTACAGCTTGGCCGTCCAGAGGAACCAATCCTCTGCTACCGCTGAGCGACACAGCTTGCTCTGCTAGCTAACAGCTTGAAGAAAGATGAAAAGGAAAACAAACGATTGAAAATCACAGCAACTAAAAGCTGAGAAGTTTTCAAAACAGATATAGCTCACGCAGGAGCTGACTGGCTTGGATTTGATCCAAAGTCCAGTAGGATAAATCTTCAGGAAGCTTCAACCTTCTCCACGGGCTCTCTCTCTCTCTCTTTCTTTCTCTTTCTCTTCCTCTTTCTTTTGCTTCACTTCTCTTCTCTGATCCTCTCTCTCTCTTTTTCCTAGATGTCACGAACTCTTCTTTTCTTCTACTCTGCTATTCTCTGCAACTTTTCTTCTCAGATTTCTTCTATTTTTTCTCTATTTCTACTAGAAGACCACTTATTCTGTTCGCAGGAGGAGGGTCTTAAATATTCCTTCAGTCTGGGACCCATGAGTTCACGCACCGGGCGTGTGGATGGCTCGTTCCCGCCAATAAGCTTTAGGAAAGTCTCAGTCTCGTGTTAGAATCTCAACGCTTAGCTATCCACATGGCAATTTCTACCAATAATGATCTACCTTGGATCACGTGCCAGTTGTTTGTTCTACTTTTCTCATGTGCTCATGTTCTTCTGATCCTCGTAAGTAAGGTACTCAGGTGCACATAAGATGCTCGAACCATGGTTTTTCTCAATTGATCACTTGCGTGCTTAAGTTCCATATAAATGCATGCAACGACTTAATTTGCTGTCCTGAGGAAAGTTTGCACCGAGTTGCTTCACATGTTGCACCGAGCTTGTTCTCTCGAGACCAGACATTGCACCGTCCTGGTCGTGCCGGCGAAGACATTTCATTGACTTGCTCGTGCAGAGAAGGGATCTGAATTTGCTCAGTGTTGAGCTATATTCCTTCGTGGATTTTATTTCTTCACCTGTTTCTTTGTCATTTTAGAAACTCTTTTTCAAGCTGTTAGTCAGCGGAGCAAGCTGTGACGCTCAGCGGGCAGAGGTGTGGTACCCTTTGGACTGGTAAAGCTGTAAGCCCCAGCGGTTGTAGAGGTGTGGTATCCTCTGGTCGGGTGAAGCTGTAATTCCCCAGCAGTTGCAGAGGTGTGGTATCCTCTGGTCGGCGTAAGCTGTAAGGCCCAGCGGTCTGTAGGGTTTTTACCCCGAAGCTGTGGATCAGCTGAAGCTATGTATCAGCAGTTAAGCCACACTCTAGTTTGAGCGTGGGGTGGACGTAGATCTCAGGTTTGAGATTGAACCACCTTAAAATTACACTGTCCACTATGTGATTGATTGTGATTTGCATTTGTCCTTTATCTTTGTTCATCGCTCAGTAGATGTTTGTTTAGTATCGCTTGAGAGTCGATCTGTTCATTTTCTTTCATTCTGGTTGCGATTGAGTGCCTTCTTGTCATCCTACAACAGTTTGATTATATTCCGCAACTATTTCTGCTGTAGTAAGTTTTAAGTGGGTGACCGATCTATTCACCCCCCTCTAGATCGTCTATAGATACTTCATCTGTAGGTATCAGAGAGTCAATGAAATGTCTTCGCCAGCACGACCAGGACGGTGCAATGTCTGGTCTCGAGAGAACAAGCTCGGTGCAACATGTGAAGCAACTCGGTGCAAACTTTCCGCAGGACATCAAACTAAGTCGGTGCATGCATTTATATGGAACTTAAGCACGCAAGTGATCAATTGAGGAAAACCATGGTTCGAGCATCTTATGTGCATCTGAGTACCTTACTTACGAGGATCAGAAGAACAGGCGCACATGAGAAAAGTAGAACAAACAACTGGCACGTGATCCAAGGTAGATCATTATTGGTAGAAACTACCACGTGGATAGCTAAGCGTTGAGATTCTAACACGTGGTTGAGAGTTTCCTGAAGCTTCTTGGCTGGAACGAACCATCCACACGCCCAGTGCGTGAGCTCATGGGTCCCAGACCGAAAGAATATTTAAGACCCTCCTCCTGTGAACAAAAGAAGTGGTCTTCTAGTAGAAATAGAGAAAAAGTAGAAGATATATGAGAAGAAAAGTTACAGAGAATAGCAAGGTAGAAGAAGAGAAGAGTTCATGAGCTCGAGGAAAAAGAAAGAGAGAGGAGCAGAGAAGAGAAGTGAAGCAAAAGAAATAGGAAGAGAAAGAAAGAGAGAGAGAGAGAGAGCCCGTGGAGAAGGTTGAAGCTTCCAGAAGATTTATCCTACTGAACCTTGGATCAAATCCAAGCTAGTTAGCTCCTGCGTGAGCTATATCTATTTTGCAATTTCCTCAGCTTTTAGTTGCTGTGATTTTCAATCATTTGTTTTCCTTTTCATCTTTCTTCAAGCTGTTAGTCAGCGGAGCAAGCTGTGTCGCTTAGCGGTAGCAGAGGATTGGTTCCTCTGGACGGCCAAGCTGTATTGCCCAGCGGATGGCAAAGCTGTAACGCCCAACGGTCAGGCTGTTAGTGAGTGGTCGGCTAAGCTGTAAGGCCCAGCGCAAGCTGTTAGTCAGCGGTCTGTAGGGAAGTTGTGTCGCCCAGCAGTTTTCAAGCTGTTTGGCAGCGGGATCCACACTCTGGGTTGAGTGTGGGGTGGACGTAGGTCTGGAGGACCGAACCACCTTAAAAATCTTCTGTGCAGTGGTTTGATTGTCTATTGTGTTTCGCCAGATGAATGCTTAGGCTCGATGTGTTATTTCATCTAGTGAGTGGTTTATTTGCACACCGCATATTTGATTGGATTTGAGTCTGCACACCAGCGCATATAGAGTAGATCAGAAGTTCAGTTTATCTCATCTTCCCTTTTCCTTCGAAGAGAGCACCCATGTCATACAAGGCACCTATTTGTGTTAATTCTGCATCATTGTTCAGTTATAGGTTTTAATCAGATAAATTTTTTTAAAAGGGGATTCATTCAACCCCCCTTCTGAATCCGAGCCTTGCACCTATCACGTGGTATCAGAGCATACCATTCTAGGACTCTTTGCACCCATCAACGGTCAGTCGTGCGAATGCGACCATCCAATAGCGGTCCAGGGAAGAATGCTACTTAGTTTCGTAAATGGAAGGTAATAAACTCTTGGAAATATAGATTTTTATCCTCCCAAATTGTCAAGGATCGATGTGATCTAGCATGAGAACTTATCTAGGACTCTTAGGGATCGATCCTAACCCCAATAAGGACTCTTAATTCGATCTATTCCCTCAGCCCTAGGCCAAACCCTATAAATAGGCCCCAGATTCATCCTGCGCGAACCCTAATTTTGGATCGAGTAGCTTGAAGGTAAGGCGTCACCTTTTCAAGTTCATCCTTTTCGGTTATTTGTTCTGTTAGGGTGCTTGGCCCGGATACAGAGGGGGGGTGAATGAATCCTTCTACGAATAATGGCCAAATTTAAAAAACGGATGCTAGATAAAGAAACAGAATAGAACCAATTCTATTCTACTCAAATACAAACCCATTGAGCGCACCTATTCAAGCATTTAGCGGAAGCAAACCAAACAATCAAGCCACTGCTCAAAAGATTTTTTAGGTGGTTCGGTCCTTCAGACCTACATCCACCCCTCACTCCCAACCGGAGTGAGGCTTCACTAGCACACGCTAGAACCAAACAGACTCAGTCTACAAATAATTGCTGCCACACAGCTTGACCAGGGGAACAACCTCCCCTCTTCCTCCAAACTGGAGGGAACCTCTGGACTTAAATCCACAAGCCCAGAGCCGGAGACAAGTCTCCCTTCCTCCAAACCGGAGGGAACCCACAAGTAGCTCCCAGCTACTTGCAACTGGAGATCAGATCTCCCTTCCTCCTAACCGGAGGGAACCCGACCTCAGACCAGAGGATCGGAAAGCACAGCAAACCAGAAAACAAAGAAAAGATAATAAACGAAAAATAGCTTCAGCAAACAGAAGCTGAAACACGAGATGCACAATTTGACTCTCAACGGAGCTGACTGGCCTGGATTTGATCCACGGTCCAGTGAAGACAGATCTTCAGGTAAGCTTCTTTCTTCTTCTCCACGAACTCTCTCATTCACTCTCTCTCTAACTTTCTTTCTCTTAAACTCTCTTCCTCTTTCACACGATCACTATCTCTCTCTCTTTTCTTTTTCTTCTTCTGCTGGATCGAGCTCTCTGTAACACTGCCTTTTCTTTCTTAGCTCTGATCACCCTTCATCGGTGGGCGAAAGGTTTTTCTTTATAGCCGCAGCAGATGGATAGGGCACTGAACGCGTGTGCCTCCCACGCTCGATCCTAGAACCTTCCTGCCACGTGCCCTCTTTGTATTTGTTCCTTCAGCATCGGATCATGTGCACCCAGACACTGGTGAATGTTCTTCCTCGGACCTGCAACGAGATAAGAGCCATTAATATTGAGTGTCATAAAAACTAGAACTGCATGAGGTTAGTGGACACGACAAGAGGTACTAAACAGAGAACGACACGAGATAAGGTGGTGACACAATGAACATTACTAAGAGAACTTTACGAGGTAGACAGAAAAACAACGCAAAGACACGAAGACAAGAACAGAAACCAACACTAAGTATGGTTTCAATACAAGAAGGACACGAGGACTAGGAAGAATAAAAATGACACGAAGATACAACAAGACAAATGACACGAAAGTGAAACAGGAAGCAACATGAAGTGCTGTGATGTCCTGTACGCACTAGAACAAACCCGACGCGAAGAGACGAAAACAACACGAGGTGAAGACACAAGGAGACAACGACACGAGGTGTAGAAAAACACGACACGAAGTTATGAGAGGAGAAGCGACACGGAGTGTGGTCAATGTGATAAAGACACGAAGTCTAAATAACGAAAGATCAACACGAAGACAGAATACAAAGAAACAACACGAAGAGAGAACAGTGATCAGCACGAGGTGTGATTTCAACATAAGAGAGACACGGACTGATAACGATACGAAGTCGAAACAGTAATTGACACGGGGTAACACGACACGAGGTGAAAAACGACACGAAGACAAAATTGACACATACTGAAAACAACACGAAGTCGAAACAGTAATCGACACGAGTTGAAAACAACACGAAGTCAAAACGATAATCGACATGGGTTGAAAACCACACGAAGTGAAGTTGACATGAAATGAAAAACAACACTAAGTATGATGAGAACAGAAAATAGACACGGAGTGAAAACAAGGATGACGCAGGAGGACAAAACAACACGGGGTTCACTGGGAAACGACTCGAAGTTCATCAAAACAGAAACCAACACGAAGTGTGGTTTCAACATAAGACAGACACGAAGTGAACTTTGACAGAACCACACACTACACGGAGAATGATACGAAGACGATGAAAACAACACGAAGTAAAGATCAAATGATACGAAAATGTCACTGAATCAAAACAAACACTTCAGAGAAAAACGACACGAAGACAAACAGTTCAACACGAGGTGTTATATACAAACATGACGAAGTGCCAATCAACACGAATACAGTCCTTGAAAAATACCTGAAGTGAAATGAAGGTTCATTCTTCAACAAACATGTTCTTTGTTCATTTTTCACAGAAAAAATATTTTTGTTAAATTTTCACATAGACATAATTTTTTGAAGACCACTAAGACTTATAGTGTTGTCATCATCAAAACATGTAAAGATTCAACAAGACTCAACAATCTCCCCCTTTTTGATGGATGGCAACACTATGAGTCTTGAGTCTTTGCAGAGAAGGAAAAAACACTAGATAGCCATTCGCAATGAATATCACAAACATTTTTCCTGATTTCTCCCCCTTTGACATCATCAAAAAAAAAGATGAAAACAAGAAGAATGCAACAACGCAAATGATATGAGTTAAGTTAATTTGTCCAAGAGTCTGAGGGAGAAGGCCTCAAAAGGGCAACAAAAATACAGAGCATCGACTTTTCAAGAAAAGTATCTGGCTTGTCTGCTAGAGGGGCCACGCGTCCTGCCTTGTGGTGGTCTCCCCCTTGGAGAAGCAGAAGAATGTTCTTGAGGTGGAGTTCTGCTGGAAGAGGCGTGACCAGGTGTAGAACCCAAGATAGACTGAAATTCCTTTAAATCATTTGATAGCTCAGCAAGCCAATACGCCACAGTGCTTCTGACATTTGCCACTTCAGAAATAATGTCGTCTTGGCGAACACTGACAGTTTCATATCTGTCAGTTAGAGTTGTCATTTCTGATATGAAGGCGACCAACTTATCATAGATTTTCTGAATGCCTGGACCTAGGGCACTTGAAGACTTCTTCAACAATTCTAAAGCTGTTCTGATCTCATAGCAATGATCTATTATGGTAGAAGACATTTTGAAGGAGGAAATATTAACATCATGTGACTCTCTCAGAGCTTTTGCAATTTTTGAACAAATTTCCTGTAATCCTTCCATCAAGGATTTGATTGCATCATCTGAAGCCCTTTTGTTTAGAAGGAATCGTCTCCATTCAGTGAGGAGAGATATCTCAAGCTTCAGTAATCTGGTATGTACCTGATTAATGTTGAGAGTGACAAATGTAAGCAGATCATCCAATTTCTTGTCTTGTTTTTGCATCTGCTGAGTCAGGTTTATGAGAAGCTCTTCAATGTTGGGCGCCCGAGTAGATTCTGCAGATAAGAGTCTAGGTGGACCTAGAGGTGTACCAAAAAACTCACTGCTAGGTGCAGTTCTCTCAGCTGCTTCCTCTTGTACTGGCATTTGACTGCTCTCAGCTGGGACCTGAACTTCATCTTCAGCTTGAGTTTCTTTCTGAGGGAATACATCTTCAGGTTCCTCTTCTTCACTTGAAGATTCTGTATCTAGTTCTATGACAGGAGCCTTTCCTCTATCTTCCATGAGTTCCTGATCAGTAGGTCTGTCAACAAAGGCCTGCTCAAGACTTTCAGATACGACCAAGTCGGTAGCCTCTTCCAAGCTTCGCTCAATAGTTTCCCTTAAAATTTCATTAACAAGAACAGCAAGATCTTGATCAGTACCGTCTTGCTCTTTAGCTGGCTGTTCTTCAGGCACTATTGCCTCTTCAGATGTCTTCCCAAACGAATCAAATAGCCCAGCAATGGTTGCATCTAGATCTGTTTGAATGCTTTCGTCAGACAATCTGATGTCCTCAGATGCAGCCTCAACTAGCCTCTGAAATGAGAAGGGTACTTCGATGGGTGCAGCTGGCAAGGTAGACACTGGTGGTTCAGCTGGTGTTTCCTGTTGAGCAGTCTCAGAAACCAATTGCTCACCAGCTTGGGCTAAGACTTGAAATTCTTCTAAATGCTCCCCCTGAGATTGTGATTCCCTGGCCTTTTGGACCTTAGCTTGTCCCACCATAGAGGAGTCCTCTAACCCCAAGAATACTGAAACAAAGTTCATTTTAAAAATGTTTCTGGCCTTCACTTCTGATGCGGCCTCTCCATCCAAGCAAATCTCAGAGTGCTTGAATATCTCAGTCAGATGGGCGGCATAGGGAAGATGTCTCTTGGATCTAATGCATCCCTTCATGACCGAAAAAATAATCTCTAGCAGACAAATCTTTACATTTTGAATCAGACAAAACAGTAGAAATCTCTGTGTCTGTAATTCTTCCTCTAGCCCCAGTCTGTGGAGTGATAATGGAAGCGATGACATTCTGAAGGAGCTTGTGAAGAGGAGGAAATGACGATGTCTGATAAGCTTTTAGCTTTAACTGCCCCTTATCATGAATATTACTGGGTTTACCAGTAATGACTGAGAAAGCTTCATGGAGACTGTATCGAAAGCTTCCCTCTACCTCCCCTTTATCTGGAACACCGAGGGCTTTGTGGAGGGACTCACATGTAACAGTTAACTCGACCCCTTTAACAGATGATAATAAGGCAGACTTGTCTCGGCTCAAAGACAAGTTATTATAAAATTCCATTACCGGCCTAGGGTAATAGACACGGTGATTTTCTAAGAAATCTCTCCACTCCTGAAACTCAAAGATTCTTAACAGTTCTGGGAACTTCGAGATCAAAGTTTCATCTCCGAAATCTATTAATCTAGGAGGAATGATTTTTCCACTTTCTACAAACACGGTAGACTGAGACATCCTGGTACCTTGTTCGGAAGATACTTCCGCAGCAGGTTCTGGCACAAGACATCTCTGTTGCTTAGATGAGGGCTCTTCAACAATTTCTTTTCCCTTCTTCTTCCTGTCACCCGGAGCTGCTGACCTTTGCTGATCCATCTGCCGGAACTTCCAGAGTATCAACTCTCTCTTGCAGGCTGTTATTGGACGCGATGCTAGACTGAAGAGAGGAATAGACCTCTGTGGGGGGAAGAAGGTGAGCGGGAAGAGATGGAGATGGGTTTGAAGAAGACGCTCAAGGTGGAGCGGCACGAGGATGAATAGGAAGCGGCAAGGGGAAATAAAGGGTTTGAGGTTGAAGGCGTGAGAAACAAAAAAGGTGTTGTCGAGTAGCTTTTTACTCTTATCACACTTTTTTTGTAAATACCCAAAATACCCTTAGTTCTGATGTAACACAGCTACACCATATTAAAGTTAGCCCTTCAATATGTGGACGGGTTATATTCTTCCAAAAACCAAGGTCAGTTAACTCAAGATATTAAATCAGCATAATCATAAAATTAGCTGTTAAAGTTGCTTAACCTAGAGAGAGACACGATTAAATTGCACCTTATGTTTGTCAAGCAACGAAATAACACAACAAAGTCAAGTAGATTTCATTTCTTCAATTAATGGACGAGAAGCCATACAGGGTCAACCAATTTGTTGAACACAAGGTAGAATAGTCCCTTTTTACACAAGGAGACATGTTTATCAGACACCAGAAACCCTGGTTACTCAGGACGAATTACCTTAATGCCAATGATATTTTTCTTTTGAGGATTTTTTTTTTATTTTAACATTTCTACACAGAGATAGCTAATTGTATCATGACAGAGACTCTGGACTTCATTGATCTAGAGTGTCTATTTCTCCACAAAAGCCATTGCTCTGCCACAAATAATGGCGTATTCCCTGGAAGCACTTCTCATGATTTTAGACAAAAAAAAATCTTACTTAACATAATTTTTATCTCAGAGCTCTCTTTACATAAGTTTCAGTTAAGTCGAGATCCTCAATAAGTTTTTCTCATTTAACAGGAAGTTTTATAATATGTTGACCAACACTTAAGAAGATAACTTAGAAGGATCAAGGACCAAATATAACCCCCAAACATTGAAATTCTTTATTAACAGGTGTAGATTGTTACACTTGATATAGGGTGGTTTAAGGTATACAGATCTTATCTGATAAGAGCAAGAAGACTGAAACCACAATTTCTTCGAGAGAGAATCTGAACCAATAGTGAGAGGTGAGAGATAATGAGGTGGCTGATTGAATAGAGAAAGATGAAATGAGATGAGCAGCACTCCTATCAGCAAGCCAACAAGTGAGAGATCACTCAAGACATTAAGCACTAAGGACATATCCAAATATAGTATTTTGAAGTAGTTCTGTCTCACATCCAGAGCAACTCTTGGACAACAGACTGCAACCTCTTGAGATGACTGATCTTAAAACCACATTAACTGCATCGGCTGACAAAAATCTTCAGAAACCAAATAGCCTGACAAGCTCCTCTTCAGCCCACTCAAGGACATCTCACACACGACTCTTGGAGGTGTTAATTATTTAATGAATGCAGTGTATGCCAAGAAAGAATTATGCAACATACAGTTTTCAACCAGCATTCGCTTTTAGTTAAAGATTTCAGAAATTTCAGAGTGCATGTTTTAGAAAATAATGCAACTTGCAGATGATGAATGAATATGCAAGACCAGATTCAATATGCATGCACTAGATGAAACTAATAGCAAGATATGCAAGAATGCATCAAACCAGATATGCAGGAAGTTTCAAAATGGGACATGTAGAGAGATTACCTGAAAATTATGAGAATGGGGTTTTCATTCTTGAGTGCCTTGGATCATTACCCCTTTTATTTCAGTCCCAAGGTACACCTGCAAAACAAGCTTTATTTTGCACAAACAGGTACCCAAGAGGTCTTGGGTCCTGACATGACATTATTATGTTTAGCAAGTTTTCTCAGCACATTTCCAGGAGTAGTTTTAAGATCTGATTTATGCACATTCTTATTAGCATGAATTGTATGTGCATTAGCATGGAAATTTTTGTTATTTGCATGACCAAACTGTTTTCCATAATCAACACATTCAAAGTTTTTCCTTTTGAAAACCACTTTGTTCTTTCTAAGAGCATTTGTACTAGCAGGAGATCTATACTTTTCAGAACTGAAATTTTTTCTTTGAGCATGCCAACAATCAATGGCCCTGTGGCCATACTTTCCACATTCAAAGCATGAGATAGAATTTCTTTTAAAAGAACGTGACCAGCATTCAGAGACCTTGTGACCAATTTTGTTGCAATTAAAACATATAATGTGTTGGTTCTTGTTAAAGACATGCTGATTTGCAAAGTGTTTTGTATGATATGAGCAAGATTTTTCCTTACTACTTGCAAACCAACAATGAGCAGTAGTGTGTCCTACTTTATCACAATTAGAACATTTGACATTCCTTTTCTGACCAGACACAGATTTTCTAGCATGCTTGTTGTCATCTTTTTCCATCACAAAACAATTACTCATAAGATGTCCATACTTACCACAATAATGACACGAGCCACTTGATTTCTTTAAAACATGGCATTTATCTGATGAGTTCTTAGCATGCAGATTGTTCCTTTGAATTTTTGATGTTTTATGATTTTTATTTTGTTTTTCTGTTTTCTTAGCCTTGTACTGAGGTGGAGATGAGATAGAAGGCTTTTCCTGTTCAGAGGATTTGAGAAAGACAGTTTTCAGGTTGGCTCCATCAACCTTCCTCATGACTGGACTGTAACCCAGTCCTTCCTTGTTAAAGTTAATCTTTGTTCCCAGTATTTTCTGAACAATGGGCTGTTTGTCTTTTGATGTAGTGGCTACATTTGAAGTATTTACAAAGGATGTCATTACTTTGTTCTGCAAGGCCTTCTTATTGAGATTATTGTAGCCCAACCCTTCCTTTTTGACATTGACTTTTACACCTAGCAGCTTGTCTAGGTTTTTCTGCCCATCAACAAATTTAGACAAGGAAGCTTTTAAATCCTGAATTTCATTTTCAAGAGATGCAATGTGTATTTCATAACTAGTGATCTCTTGTTCACTACAATTGACAGCTTCATTCAAAACCTTGTTAGCTGTTTTCTATTCTTCAATTTCCTTTCTTAGCTCATCTACCTCTTCAGTCTCGTTTGTACAGATAGCTTTCCCTTTTTCCAATGTGAGAAGTCTTTCAGACATGGCACTGTTTAACAGTTTTAATTTTTCAACTTCTTCTTTAAGCTTATCATTTTGAATTAACTCATTTATTAGAAGCTGATCTTCTGAGTTAACCATGGTTTCTCTCCTAGCTTTAAACTCCCTCAAATCCTTTTGTTGTTTTTCAAAATCTTTCTGTAATTCCACGTTCACAAATTTTATGGCATTAAAATTTTCAATCAGCAACTCATTCTCTCGTTTAAGTTTCTTTAGTTGTTCATCATTTTCTTTAGAGAGCTTTCTGAGGAAGTCATCTTCAGATTTTAAATTGTTCAGCTCAGAGTGAACACATTCAAGTTCCTTCTTCAGTTCTGCATTCTGGTTTTTATACATATGATTATCAGACAGACATGCATCATGAGATTTCTTCGTATTTGAACAATTTTTACATGGAGAGCTAGAACTATCTACCCGAATATTCTTTTTCAACTTTTTATACTGTTTTCTTAACAGTTCATGAGATTCAAATAATTCAGCATATGCATTCTCCCAATCTTCTAGAGAGAAATTCTCGAAGATATTTACCTCATCATCATCATCTTCATTAGTTTGATTGCTTCCTTGATTGCTGGCACTTTGATTTCTTCTGTTGGCCATCATGCATCTGTCCACATCTATCTCCTGAGTTCGCTTCAGTGCATCCAAAATATCTTTAGCAGAACTGGATTCAGAGAAACATGAATGAAAAGCTCTATCAGTAGCTGCCTTCATTATATTTATTGCTATCTGATTTTCTTCATGCATGGATTTGTGACTGTCAGTCCATTTGGACTTTTTCCTAGGTAGTTCATGAGGACCATGTGAAATTACTTTCCACAGGTCTGGATTCACAGATTTAACATAATTCTTCAAAACAGCGAACCATGCATCAAAATGCGTACCACTGAAGATCGGTGGATGGGCCATGAGAACACACAGATTAACGCACAAGAATATTGATGCACTAAAAGGAAATAAGCACCTAAGATTGCAAGATCGATCTGCAGGTCGCTGGACCTTGTAAGCAGACACCCGCTCTGATACCAACTATTAGGGTGCTTGGCCCGGATACAGAGGGGGGGTGAATGAATCCTTCTACGAATAATGGCCAAATTTAAAAAACGGATGCTAGATAAAGAAACAGAATAGAACCAATTCTATTCTACTCAAATACAAACCCATTGAGCGCACCTATTCAAGCATTTAGCGGAAGCAAACCAAACAATCAAGCCACTGCTCAAAAGATTTTTTAGGTGGTTCGGTCCTTCAGACCTACATCCACCCCTCACTCCCAACCGGAGTGAGGCTTCACTAGCACACGCTAGAACCAAACAGACTCAGTCTGCAAACAATTGCTGCCACACAGCTTGACCAGGGGAACAACCTCCCCTCTTCCTCCAAACTGGAGGGAACCTCTGGACTTAAATCCACAAGCCCAAAGCCGGAGACAAGTCTCCCTTCCTCCAAACCGGAGGGAACCCACAAGTAGCTCCCAGCTACTTGCAACTGGAGATCAGATCTCCCTTCCTCCTAACCGAAGGGAACCCGACCTCAGACCAGAGGATCGGAAAGCACAGCAAACCAGAAAATAAAGAAAAGATAATAAACGAAAAATAGCTTTAGCAAACAGAAGCTGAAACACGAGATGCACAATTTGGCTCTCAACGGAGCTGACTGGCCTGGATTTGATCCACGGTCCAGTGAAGACAGATCTTCAGGTAAGCTTCTTTCTTCTTCTCCACGAACTCTCTCATTCACTCTCTCTCTAACTTTCTTTCTCTTAAACTCTCTTCCTCTTTCACACGATCACTATCTCTCTCTCTTTTCTTTTTCTTCTTCTGCTGGATCGAGCTCTCTGTAACACTGCCTTTTCTTTCTTAGCTCTGATCACCCTTCATCGGTGGGCGAAAGGTTTTTCTTTATAGCCGCAGCAGATGGATAGGGCACTGAACGCGTGTGCCTCCCACGCTCGATCCTAGAACCTTCCTGCCACGTGCCCTCTTTGTATTTGTTCCTTTAGCATCGGATCATGTGCACCCAGACACTGGTGAATGTTCTTCCTCGGACCTGCAACGAGATAAGAGCCATTAATATTGAGTGTCATAAAAACTAGAACTGCATGAGGTTAGTGGACACGACAAGAGGTACTAAACAGAGAACGACACGAGATAAGGTGGTGACACAATGAACATTACTAAGAGAACTTTACGAGGTAGACAGAAAAACAATGCAAAGACACGAAGACAAGAACAGAAACCAACACTAAGTATGGTTTCAATACAAGAAAGACACGAGGACTAGGAAGAATAAAAACGACACGAAGATACAACAATACAAATGACATGAAAGTGAAACAGGAAGCAACATGAAGTGCTGCGATGTCCTGTACGCACTAGAACAAACCCGACGCGAAGAGACGAAAACAACACGAGGTGAAGACACAAGGAGACAACGACACGAGGTGTAGAAAAACACGACACGAAGTTATGAGAGGAGAAGCGACACGGAGTGTGGTCAATGTGATAAAGACACGAAGTCTAAATAACGAAAGATCAACACGAAGACAGAATACAAAGAAACAACACGAAGAAAGAACAGTGATCAGCACGAGGTGTGATTTCAACATAAGAGAGACACGGACTGATAAGGATACGAAGTCGAAACAGTAATTGACACGGGGTAACATGACACGAGGTGAAAAATGACACGAAGACAAAATTGACACATACTGAAAACAACACGAAGTCGAAACAGTAATCGACACGAGTTGAAAACAACACGAAGTCAAAACGATAATCGACACGAGTTGAAAACCACACGAAGTGAAGTTGACATGAAATGAAAAACAACACTAAGTATGATGAGAACAGAAAATAGACACAGAGTGAAAACAAGGATGACGCAGGAGGACAAAACAACACGGGGTTCACTGGGAAACGACTCGAAGTTCATCAAAATAGAAACCAACACGAAGTGTGGTTTCAACATAAGACAGACACGAAGTGAACTTTGACAGAACCACACACTACACGGAGAATGATACGAAGACGATGAAAACAACACGAAGTAAAGATCAAATGACACGAAAATGTCACTGAATCAAAACAAACACTTCAGAGAAAACGACACGAAGACAAACAGTTCAACACGAGGTGTTATATACAAACATGACGAAGTGCCAATCAACACGAATACAGTCCCTGAAAAATACCTGAAGTGAAATGAAGGTTCATTCTTCAACAAACATGTTCTTTGTTCATTTTTCACAGAAAAAATATTTTTGTTAAATTTTCACATAGACATAATTTTTTGAAGACCACTAAGACTTATAGTGTTGTCATCATCAAAACATGTAAAGATTCAACAAGACTCAACATGTTCCCTTTAGTATCTTCTAACTTTCTACTAAATCCTGTGCTAGGAGATCAAGCCGTTGAGGAGTTAGGAGGTCTGGAAGTCCCAGTTTCTACGCAGGACGCATAGGAACGGGAGCTCTCTTCCGGAGATAAATTTGAAGTCTAGAGACCATACCAGAGGTAGGTTATCTCATGGATGGCTTAAATAACATGTTAGGAATAAAAGCCCTCTAGCCTTGTTTGATTCAATGTATTATACGCAGAGAATTTTATGTTTTTCCATGACTGTGCAATTAGGATTTTTCATGCATGATATCCCTGCAACACTAATGAAAAGATAAGAACTTTGGTTTAACTTCATGTTTCCCATCCACTTACCTCATTTTAAAGCATGTGACTCTGTCTTACCTTTCAGTTCACATATTTTTTATGCATTAATTTCCCTAGGATAGGCTCTACACACGGGACTTAGCTTCTGTCTGTTGCGGACTGAAGGCGATCATATAGAGACTGCTAGTTTCAAGTCATAACAGTGAACTCGTAGTGTCCATACCTACTCCTGAATGCCGTTTTGTGAATATCCTCTTCCTTGATCTTCAATTGATGATAACCAGATTTGAGGTCAATTTTTGAAAAATATCGAGCTCCAGAAATCTGGTCAAATAATTCATCAATTCTCGGCAATGGATACTTGTTCTTAATTTTATGTTGGTTCAATTGCCAATAGTCAATACATAATCTCATTGATCTGTCATTCTTGTTGACAAATAGAACAGGAGCTCCCCAAGGTGAAGTGCTTGCTCGGATAAATCCTTTATCCAATAACTCCGTCAGTTGTTCTTTCAACTCTTTCATTTCGGCATGGGACATCCGATAAGGAGCTTTAGAAACTAGTGCAGCTCTTAGAATCAAGTCAATAGAGAAGATAACTTCTCTCTCCGGAGGAATACCTGGAAACTCATCTAGAAGTATATCAGAATAATCCTGAACAATAGCAATGTCCTCCGGATTAGGTTCCTTATGCTCGGCCACAATAATAGAAGCTAAGAATGACGTACAACCCTTCTTCAATAACTTATCAATTTTAAGGGCCGAAATAAGGGCTAGGTGTCTAGAATGCCTGACACCAGAAAATAAGAGTTTGGGGTACCCACTAAAGGTCACCATAGCCAACTTGCAGCTAACACTAGCGCCATGTCTAGATAACTAGTCAGCTCCCAAAATAACATCATAGCCTTCCATCTTCATGCAGACTAAGTCAGCAGGTTGGTTGCAACTACTGACTAGAACTTTACTAGCAGGGTAGAAGTATTTAATCTCCTATCTCGCTCCAACCGAAGTAGTAATAACAAGTTTAGATTCTAATGGGACACATGCTTCATAGGCAGAGTATCAGCAAAGCTCTTAGATATAAATGAATGCGTAGCTCTAGTATCAAATAAAACAGAGGCAGGCATTGAGCAAACAGAAAGAGTACCTTCTACGATGCCTCCTTATTTGATAGGTTCCGCATCCCTAAGAGCTTGGAGTCTGCCTTGCTTTTTGATAATAACTTGATGTTTCTCCGATGGAGCTTGCTCGTTGAGAAGTGGACAATTCGAGATTCTATGGTCCCGACTCCCACAGCGAAGACATGCACCAAGTCTTCTCCAACATTCTTCTACCTTGTGTCTGGGCTTTTTACAATGTTTGCATAGTTCTCTTGATGGGGTGACAACATGGATAATTTGCTTGTTAGATGCCCTTGGCTTCTTGTCCTTGTGGAAGTTATGCCCATCAAAATTGGGCCTCTTCTTCCCGAAAGATGGCCTGAAGTTATCGGAGCTAGTGACTTTCTCCCTCTTAGCATCTCTTCCTCGGATACGGTCAGATAGCTCCGTTGCATCTTCCAGAAGTTGAGCTCTCCTCACCTTGTCAGCATACACTTGGATATCTGTCGGGGTGAGGTGAGTAATATACTGGGGCCTCAAGCCATTCAAAAATCTCCTTGCCTTCATCTTCTCGGTACCCACACGATGTGGTGCGTACCGGGATAGCCTCGAGAATTGGGCCTCATACTCGGCTACAGTCAAGCTCCTTTGCTTCAGGGAAGCAAAATCGGCAGCTTTCTTCTCTTGCACCCTATCGGAGAAGTACTTGTTATTAAAGTGTTCAACAAATTCTTCCCACAACACTTGGTCGTGTAGCAGAGTTGCTTCAATAGATTCCCACCATGTGTGGGCATCTCTTTCTAATTGGAAGGTAGCTAGTAAGACCTTCTCCTCATCCGCACATTGCATAACTCAGAAGATCCGCTCTATCTCCTTTACCTAGTGTTCAGCTTCATCTGGGTCCGTGGATCCCGCAAACCTGGGAGGGTTCATGCTATTAAATTTTCTATGTAGATCTCCTGGTCCTCGATTAGCTCCTCCTTGAGCCACCTGCTGTAGTGCTTGGGTTAGTCCTTGCACTGTCTATTGCATCTCGCGCCATTGTGCTCTCTAGGTAGCCATTGGCAAAAGACACTAGCGTCGCATTGCGCTAGGAGTACTTTTTTTATAAACGGGTGAAATCCATGAGGTAATCTTATGAAATTACATGCTTGCTTGTTACATGACTTTCTAGTGCGTAGCCTTTTCAAGGTTATGAAAAGTACATTCTCGTTACATGACATTACATTCTCGATATTGAAAGGCCATATTATAATCTTACTTGATCATGTCCTCATATATCACATCTTTATAATTTATACCTTAGTACTTGTTGTTACTTTGGTTTTATTCGCATGTTTTATCATACTTTCATTATTGCCCTTTTTCATATAGCTAAAATGTTAATTACTTTAACACGGCCATCATATTGATACGAAGATACCTACTGGGCGAGTGCGCTCATTGCCTACTTTTCCAATCTTTTTAAGAAGCTCTAGCGGGTCGGAATCAGACTACTCAAGTGACAGGTCCGAGAGCGAATAAAATACAAGTGAAGCCCTAGAAGTGTCATGAGTCTGGTTATGTTAGTTGAAGTCATGTCTATGTAGTTTTTCTTTTATTGAGTCTAGTGCATGACTGTGTCAAGGAGTCGAATGTCCTTGTAAACTTTTGATTATTATTCAATAAAGTGGAAGTTTTGAATATATAATTGTGTTCACTCTTTTATGTGTGAATGTTGCGCTCTGATTATATTGCTACCTTGAGGCTTATTTGCCGACTGTTCACGTTCCCGAATCTCTTCCGTTGTACATATATCTCGAGGTGTGACAGTGGGACCAGCGGTCCTCGCCTATCTTTATAGCGGTCTCAAGGCTTCAAGTATGGGGAGGCCTCCTTATGGGTGTGTGTTTCTTATAACTTGCTGGGTTGACCTACATTTTAAGTTTGACAACTATGAAGAAGCGCAGACCACCTCGAGGATCTTCCAATAGAGCCCTCTTTATTACATGGCCAACGTGTTGGGCTTTGATGGTAAGATGATCAATCGCGTACCCTGGCTGAACAAGCGTGAAGATTGGTGCACTCACATCAATACCATGGCGTAGAATATGTTCACTTGCACGCCATCATCCTTACTTTCACGTGAACTCCACATAAGATCCTCCCCCAGCATGGAGCTTCAACTCATCGGTGCAATTGAGTTTGTTCTTTACAACGCACACCGGAGTTGTTCTCATATTGGTCTCCCTTATCATTTCTTTCCAGTGTCATCTGACTTTCCACCTATCAAGAAAACGGAATTGGGCACGGAGAGAGATGCGAAAGATGTGAGGAGTATCAAAGCACTATGGAAGACAAGCATTCCGGGGAGGGCAGTGATACATGTAGAGAAAGATCGTGAGCAGTGCAAAGCTTATGTAACTGAATTGAGGAAGTTGAGGCCTAGGGTGCCCAAGCACTGATGTAACCCTTTTGCTTTAATGAATAATCATGGAGCCTTAATGCTGTTACGCGTTCTTTCCCCATTTTTTTAAATCAAATGCATATTGGAGAGGGGAAATCTCTTTGCCCGAACGGAGAGGCCAAAAGAGGTCCAACCAGACCGAACGAGGCCCAACTCCTCGAAGTGGCAGCCCTCGGGCCCACTTAGTATAAACCCAAAAACTCACTCGGAATGAGCGCTTCCTAGGCGGCCTTCAGGTTGGGAAGTCCGAGCATCAATTCGATCGGGAAAGCTCCCTTGGAGCCCCCTATTCCCTGTCCCGACCATGCACTCATCGCTCGGGAGACCACTCCTGGGCAAGTGCGTAACGCTCGGGCTCACTGATGGAAGCTTATTTATTACGGCCGGTGCGAGTCCCTTAATGGAAGGAAGCTCAGGAGGATAGGGGAAACCAAGAGTCCGCGTGCTATAAAGGAGCCCCCATGAAGAACGTAACCCCCTCTGAAACCCCTTAGCTTATTGGGATCAGTCGCACGACGGGCCACTATTTAAAACTGGATAAGCCCTACTACAAAGAGGTAAGCCAGGAAAGAGACAAAAATCCTAAGTAGGAATCACTTCACCATTTGGTGGAGAGGGATCTCGCGCTCCCATCTTCCTCCTAGCTCTTCCCTTTACATCCGAGCTTTACTATTTTTCTGACTTAAGCATCGGAGGGTCTTCCCCAGGGATCAATCCCTGGGCACCATTGACTCGTTTCCCTTCTTGCAGTTCACACTTCAAGTGTACGTTGTCATCCTCTTCCCCGCTCAGGAGTAGTGCGAGATAGCCCCTCTTCATCTGGCGTCGTCTGTGGGAAACGAACAAAGAGCCATCATGGTGCGAAGAAATTCTGGCAGGAGGACTGCCAGCGACTTGGGGAAAGCCCTGGTGACAGAAGAAGGCGCACCTTCTCTCCCAACGGAGAATTCCATGTCAGGCAACCACGCCAATGAGATACCTCCATCGGTGGCGGGGGAACAGCTTCCCGGCGAGAGCAACGACGCCCTCCAAACCCTCAATGCAAAATTGGATGTCCTCGTGGATCTCATGAGGGCCCAGGCGGCCAGGGATGAGAAGTCGCAACTCCCCCAGAAGAGCCCCCCACGTGAAGATGCCTCCCAACAAACCGCAGGAGGCCGTTTTACCCTCCGGGGGTAGCAACTCATTCGCAACCTGTAAGGAGGAACATCGCATGCCCCTCCCCTAGAACAGGAAGCCTCCTCAATCCCGAGGAGGGAGAAGACCGAAGCATGCCAACCGTTTCTGGAAGCCGAGGCCCCCGAGGAGCGTCGGGACAGCATGCAAGTGCGCCCGCCCAGCCCCTCGGGCCAGCGACAACCGGAGCTGTCTCTCCGACTGCAAGACTTTGAGTGGCGTTTTGCAAAGCAAGAGCGTGCCCTCCGCGCCTTGCAGAAGACCTCTCTTGTGGAGGACGAGGAGCGATCCCCGTTCTCCGAATTTATTTTGAAGGTAGAGATATCCCCCAGGATCTCACTCCCGGCCTTCAAGTCGTACGACGGCCAGGGAGACTCAGTCGACCACTACGACAGCTTTGACGCCCTAATGGCCTTGCATGGGGCGTCTGACGTAATCCAGTGCCGAGCGTTCGTGACCACTCTGGTCTAGGGTGCTCAGGCTTGGTTCAGGGCCCTTGCCCCTGGTAGCATCCATAACTTCAAGTAATTCAGGCGAGTGTTCAAGGAAAGCTTCGCCGGCAACGGTCCATCCCGGTTAGTGGCGGGATTACAGGCCCTCCAGCAGGAACAGGGGGAGAAGTTGCGGGCTTATATCAACCGATTCAAATCAGAAGCCCTACGCATCCCCCGCCTAGATGTGGCCTCTGCCATCACCGCATTGACCGGGGGTACCCATGACGAGAACCTATGGCGCGAGCTAGTGCTTCATCCTCCCACCTCCCTTGCCGAGCTAGTGACCCTGGCCTTGCGCCATGCAGAGTGCGAGGAAGTCCTCCATGCTTGCCGAGGCACGACATGCTCGGGTCGAGAGGGAAATAAGAAGCGAGGGACGGGACAAGCAAAAAGGTAGAACCAGGACGGAGACCAAAAAGAGCCGTCCCGGAAGTACGAGCAGTATACCCCCCTTACTACTCCCCTCTACGAAATTTATGAAAACATCAAAGGCTCGGGCCTCCTCAGCCAACCCGAGCCTATGAAAGCCAAGCATCGCAATCGCCACAAGCATTGCTTGTTCCACCACGATCACGGGCACCACACCAGCAATTGCCATCAACTTCAAGATGAGATCGAGCGCCTCGACCGTCAGGGACACCTATCCCGATACATGTCCAGGCAAAGGGAAGACTGAGGTGCTCCTGAGGAGATCGACAATGCCCCCCGCGGAGTCCACATCAACGTCATCGCGGGTGGTGCGGCATCAAGCGGAGATAGCAGCCGAGGAAGAAAGCGTCATGCCGAGTGGGCGAGCCGAGCCTCCAGTGAGCACTCTATGGCCCCGCAGGCGAGCAAATCGCAGGCCCTGGTAATCTCTGACCAGGACCTGGAAGGGTTAACCATCCCGCATGACGACGCTCTCTTTGTATCGGCTACAATAAACCATTGTAACGTAGAGAGGATGTTGGTTGTCAATGGTAGTTCCACTTATGTATTATCCTATGAATGTTTTCTCAAGATGGGAGAGAATCCATCTAAACTCCGCCCGATCCGAACCCCCCTCTATGGGTTCAACGGCCAGGCAACTTATCCCGAGGCAGCCCTGAGCCTACCAGTTACTATCGGCACCCCGCCCAAAACCGTTACGATTATGGTAGACTTCATCGTGATTAAGGGAATGACGGCATATAACGCCATCTTCGGCTGAGGCATTCTCTGCCGAATGAAAGCGGTGCCCTCTACCTTTTACCAAAAAATGAAGTTCCCAACCAAACATGGCGTGGGGGAAGTCCGAGGTAACCAGGCATTGGCTAGATGGTGCTATATAATCTCAGTCGAAGCCACTAGGCCGGAAGGGAAAAAAGGAGTAAAGGGAGCCGAAGGGGGACCCGCAACATCTGAGCCTGGTGGCGAGTTGCTAATGGTCTTCCTTTACGGTGACCCGACTCTAGGAGTAAAGATCGGAGGCGATCTACCACTTGACGAACAGGAAAAATATAAGGATTTCTTTGCCTGATATATCCGAGTCTTTGCATGGTCTGATGAGCACCTTCCATGGATCCCGGCAGATGTGGTGATGCACAAGCTCAACCTCGACCCAACGGTGAAGCCAGTCCAGCAACGCAGAAGAAAGCATGCCCCAGAGAAGCAAGCGGTCATCAAAGAGCAGGTCATCAAGGGACAGAAGACTGGCCTTTTTCGTCCGGTCACGTACCCTACATGACTCGCCAACGTCGTCCTTGTACCAAAAACTTCTGGGAAATGGTGAATGTGCATGGACTTCACCGACCTCAACCTGGCTACCCCAAAGGATTGCTACCCGTTGCCGAGCATCGATCAACTGGTTGACTCAACCTCTGGCAACGAGCTGCTCAGCTTCCTGGATGCCTACTCCGGCTACCATCAGATCAGGATGGACCAGGAGGACATCGAGAAGACCGCGTTCATCATCAACTTCGACGTACATTGCTACACCCGAATACCATTCGGGCTAAAGAACGCCGGAGTAACATGTCAGAGACTGATCAACCACATCTTCGAAGGATAGCTCGGTCGGAACGTCGAGGCCTACATTGATGACATGCTCATCAAAATGCCGAAGGCCGAAGACCACCTCACCGACTTAGTCGAAACCTTCGACACCCTCCTGAAGTGCAGCATGAAGCTCAACCCTGCCAAATGTGCCTTCGGAGTCAGATCCGAGAAGTTCCTAGGCTACCTGGTAACTCAGCGTGGAATTGAGGCCAACCCCGACAAGGTCTAGGTCATCCTGGACATGCGGCCACCCACCTGCATCAAGGACGTCCAACGCCTTATGGGGCGCATTGCTGTGCTCAACCGTTTCCTGTCCCGGGCAGTCGAACGGTGATTACCCTTCTTCAAATTGTTGAGGGGACCCAAAATGGCATCTGCTACGTTCGCCTGGGATGAGGAATGTCAGAAGGCATTCGCCGAACTCCAAGAATTCTTGGTCTCACCCCCGGTACTGTCCAAGCCGGTCCAAGGCGAAGCCCTATACCTCTATCTCTCGGCGACCCCCTCTACAGTGAGCTTGGTCCTGGTCAAAAATGACGCAGGGATCGAGAGACCAGTTTACTATGCCAGCAAGGTGCTTAATGAGGCTGAGAAAAGGTACCCCACAATCGAGAAACTCGTGCTAGCATTGGTTACCTCGGCCAAGCGCCTCCGACCCTACTTTCAAGGGCACTCCATCGTCGTATTGACCGGCGAACCTCTGAAGAAGATTCTCTTTCACCCTGAAGCATTAGGATGCCTCATCAAATGGGCCATCATGCTCGGGGCCTACGATATCTTGTATCACCCCTGCTCGGCCATCAAGGGACAAGCTCTCGCAGACTTCATCGCCGAAAGCACGGTCCCGATTGAAGAAGTACCTCCACCAGTGCCCGGGCGCACTTGGGATATGTTCGTCGATGGGTCCTCCAACTCAGTCGGATGCGGCGCCGGTGTCCTCCTCAAATCCCCTGAAGGAGCGGAGCTGCGGTACGCCCTGAAGTTCAACTTCCAGGCGTCCAACAACGCCTCTGAGTACGAAGCTCTTATCTCAGGGGCCAGGATGGCTCGACAACTGGGGGTCGAGTGGGTCAGAATCCACACTGACTCCCAATTGGTCGCCAGCTAGGTCAACGGTGATCATGAAGCTCGGGAAGGACAAATGGTCAAGTACCTCCAGGCAGTCAAGAGGATGGCCCAACTCTTCGAGAGCTTTGAGGTAGTCCGGATAGCTCGGGAGGAAAACTCCCGAGCGGACGCCCTCTCTCGACTGGCCTCCTTGCTTGAACCCGTAGGTACACGATCGGTCTTTCTCGCAGAGCTCGGGAGACTGAACATCGAGTCCAAGCTTTTGACCATTGACCCGACATCCCCGAGCGACTGGCGGACCCTACATATCCTGGCTCCGGGATTCTCAAGAGCCCACCGACCCTCAGGAGGCTCGGAAGCTGAAGTACCAAGCTCGGTGTTTCGTCATGCTAGATGAGGCCTTGTACCACAGATATTTCTCCGGTCCCCTCCTCAAGTGCATCAACACCGACGAAGCCAATCGAGATATTCAAGAAGTACATGAAGGCACCTACAGAGCACACCAAAGAGGAAGATCGCTCGCCAGGATCTTGCTTCGGCAGGGTTACTGGTGGCCCAGTCTCCAGCATGACTGCACGACCTACGTATAGAAGTGCGACCCATGTCAATGCTTCGACCACCTGATCCATCAGCCCGCTGCGGAGCTCATCACCCTTGCCGAGCCATACCCTTTCGCTCAATGGAGGATCGGCATCCTGGGGCCATTCCCCACGGCCCAAGCTCATAAGAAGTTTATCATCGTCGCCATCGACTATTTCACCATGTGGATCGAGGCCGAAGCCACCACCAGGATCACCGAGTCAGTCGTATGGAGTTTTGTTTGGAAGTCGATCATCTGTTGCTACGGTGTCCCCCGAGTGATCGTGAGCGATAACGGTCAGCAGCTTGATTCTCATTACTTCAGAGACAGATGTGCCGACCTAAATATTCGCAACCACTTCACTTCAATAGCCCACCCTCAGGCTAACGGACTGGTTGAAAATGTCAATAAGACTATCTTAAAAGGCATCAAAACCAGGCTCGGCAAGGCCAAGGGTAGCTGGCTCGAGGAATTACCGAGCGTACTATGGTCGCACCGAACTACTCCGAGGACGGCCACCGGTGAAATGCCTTTTCAGCTGGTGTATGGCACGGAAGCCATAATTCCGTTAGAGGTCGGCAATCCCTCTCTCCGAGTCATCAACTTCAAACCCGAGGTAAACGAGCAGAAATTGCGAGAGAACCTCAACCTAGCGGATGAAATCCAAGAGATTGCAAAGATCCGAGCAATGGAATAACAACGATGCATCACTCGATACTACATAGCAACGACGCATCACTTGATACTACAACTCCAGAGTCCGAGACAGACACTTCCAACCAGGAGACTTCGTCCTGAGAAAAGTCGAAGCATCTCGACCACTTGAGGCGGCGGGGAAGCTGGCCCCTTCCTAGGAAGGCCCCTACCGAGTGGTCGAGACGCTCAGGAAAGGAGCATGCCGACTGTCCACCATGGAAGGAATGCTCGTCCCTCGGACATGGAATGTGACAAATCTTCGCAAGTTCTACTTTTGATCATTTGGCAAGCATGCACATGTAAGCAAAGTGGAATAAACCCCATTCTTCTCTTCTTATTAAAATTTGATGTACATAAAGTAGACCGTAGCCAATACAGTATGCATGTACAAAAATTACACCCTCTGGCACTATTACGTGAGCAAAATGCTCGACCAACCTGGTAGGCACTCCAACGTCCAGCCACTGACTCTGCTTCGTGCGGAAACTGGCTCAGACAAAGGATCACCGGCCTCGTTGGTTTGAGAAAAGCTCGGAGGAAAAGAGGGGAAACAACAAAAAAGAGAAAAAGAAGAGGAAGGAATACAAGTGAAGGCCTCCTCTCTGCCAACTCTTTGGAAGGCAGAGAGAGTAGGCATCCTCCGAAGAGTGAAGAAGCAGGGAGAAAAAGAAAACACCAGAGGTGGACAAGGAGGCAGGGGGAGGCCAAGAAAGGAGGGACCTTAATGAGCTCCCCCCTCCCCTTGGGATGGCGTCGGCGAGTCAGGAACAGGAGGGTGACATGCTCCGGCATAACGAACCCTCTCCCAAACTGACCCGCGACTGACGAACCCTCTTCCAGACTGAAACAGCAGGAGCTTCCCTCCTACCGCCATCTGCATCGTCGTCTTCTGAAGCGCCTTCCATGCCCTGCCAATACCGACAACACAACGCCTCGTGGAACGGAAAGAAGGAAAAACCACCAGGGATGGCCTTAAGCAATGAAAGGAAAAGGAGACGCCCCTCGGACCTTTTATAGGTCGAAGGGGGAGCTGATCGCCTTAAATGACTCTCCCCTTACAAAACACGCTAGAAGGGCTTTCCCTGAGATGGTTACCTCATTTCCCAAAACATCCCGCCAGCGGGACGCGCGAAGCGTTAAGTCATTAAGGGCGGTGTCGAAAAATGGAAAGCTGCCAGCTCCATGTCAAGTATTTGACAGATCGGCACGTGCGATACTTGCAGAGAAAATCGGCGCCTTCTCCAACAACTACAAATTCGGTAGTCAAATCACACCAAAAATAGTAAGAAGCAGTCAATTCAGCATTTAATACCGTCGCTATTACATTTTCTAAAAAAAGCCTTACCCGGCTACATAAGGGAAAAAGAAAAGAAAGATAGAGCTATTACATCAGGCCTCAGACCCATCTTCAGGCTCGACAGGCAAGGCTTCCTCAGCACCAGACGATATGCCCACAGTATTCTCGGTGACGGTCGACCCAGGCACTGACCCCACTTGTGTGGGAACTATCTCGGTCGTGCGCCCTCTCGAGGCTGCTGGAGTTGGCGATCGCTCGAACGAGGACGAGGACGAGGACTCCCAACCTTCCTCTTTGCTCGATGTATAATGGGAAGAGTCGGTCGAACCCCAGTCCGAGTCATAGCGTTGCCCGGAAGGAAAAACGAGCTTAGACGCCTGGGCCTCTGCCTCTATGATGGCCGGATCGAAGCCCTGGGAGAAGCCCTTCCGAAGCTAGGAGATCGCTCGAAGCCGACGTATCATCCACATTGATGACCTCCAGCTTGACTGACGGAGCCTCCTCCTCCTCCTCCTCGGCCGCTCGCCGCAGATCTGCGCGAATAAGAGCAAATTGAGAAGAGGAAAGCACTTGCTTGAGAGAGGACATGTAAGACCCCAGAATTTTTATAAATTATTTTTGGTATATTTAATTATTTTCTGAGAATTTTAAAGACCCAAAATGGATTAATACATAAATGTTGAATTTATAAGTCATTATAAGGCCTAATTGTGTTAAATAATTAACCTAGCCTATTTAAATAAAATCTAAAAGGTTTTAGGACCAAGCCCTTTAAGTTTGACCCATATTCTAAAAGGTTATTTAGCCTATTTACGTATTTTAAGGATAAATTACCATTTTTATGGATAATAATATGGATAATTAACAAAAGAGTTTGATTGATGTTGAACTATATACACGTTGGATGTAGCGGTCTATCGTGCGACCGCCACAGCCATGTAATGCACCATGCATTACATTCTGTCAGTTCCGTGAAAGAAAGAATGAGCAAAAAGATTAGAACTTTAGGATCTTATCTGCAATAGATCGACTTGGGAGAGTTTATAACATTACTAAGGGCTCTTAGGGATTACGTTCTAGAAAATTAAGGACTTTAGAATCAATCTAATCTTCAAAATCCTATAACTAGGACCTAGTTCTGAACTAAGCGACCCTTACTTTTGGCTCGTGAAGAATCAGGGTAAGGAGATATAATTTCGGGTAAGTTCTTTAAGAAGATTTTGTTTAGTATACTTTTCCAAATTTCATGTTAGGAGATCAAGCAACCAAGGAGATTGAAGCTTCCAAAGTTGATGGTTCTACCATAGTAACTCAGGATTCAGAGCAAAGGACCCCTGAAGATCAAGAGATTAAGACGTCTAAATGAGGTAATTAGAATTCAATCCATTAGAACTTTTTGTTCACCTTAGTTTCATCTTCTTACCCTCAAAATTTCACGTCCTTAGGTCAAGAGGCAGAGGAGCTAGAGCAGCGTGAAGTTGCTGGAAACTCACTGGGAAGGGAGAACTAGGGCACGTCTTTCAGACTCAAATTAGATATTTAAAGCTCAGATAAAAGGGTAGGTTATCTCATGATTGGCAAAAACACTTTGTTAAGGATAAAAGCCCTCTGATTGTACTTGATTTCATGCATTATAGACTATGAATTCCATGTTTTAGTGGGTTCATGCATACATACATATCCTTAGCCCTAATCAAAGATCAAAGATATTATCTTGTCAATTCACTGCAACCTATGCATCTAAATGACCTTTACTTCATTTTGTCATGATTGGGATAGTTAAATCTTTTCAAAACATGACATGGTTTTAAATCATAGTCGTTTAATTTCTTTATACTGTTAGCAGGGACTCTAACGCGTCATACTTAGACTGTTGTGGACGCACTTTTTATTTGACAAATCATTCGTTTATTCGTTTATTGGGTTTATTAAGTGCGTGGGCGTGCCAGTCACAAAGTGACGATTTATTGTGCGCTCGATCTGACTAATCAAACGATTGTGTGGTTCGTGTCGGGACTGAAACCCGCCGCGCCATAAAGGTCACGACGTCATTTACATCCCCTCGGAGAGGGGAACACCCTTGATTAATCGCCGGGAAAAGGGGCATCATGGCCAGGAAACTATATCGAGAGAAACAAGCCGATAATGGTCTCGAATCAGTCGGAAAGCCCTGTGTCTAGGGAAACAAGCGTTCGAAATATGTCGGTCACTCAAGGGACCATTTTGATATTCGGACAAGCGTCCGGTCTTCAGAGAATCGTGATCATCACGGGGAAAATCGGAGCATATGTATGCCGGGGTACGGTGAGTTTATTGTTTAAGGCGATAGGAGACATTCGGTTGAATCCCGGTTAGAGCGGTCGGAAACCGATAGGTTTGTTTGCCCGGTGCAAGACCAAGCTACGACCATACTGCGGTGGGCCCCCCGCGGTCGAAGTCAGGTTCGTATGGGCATCATTAATATTTCCGGTGCCGAAGGGCAGCGGGAAAGTGTCCCGGGACTAGATTCCGAAACAAAGATGTGTACAGAGATAGTCGGCCATAGGCTTAGGATGTAGGTCAGGCGATGACCATGGTTGGGGCGAACCCGAGGTCCGAGCGCGACTCACGAAGGTCTTATTGATATTCCCCCACGTAGGGTTCAGGGAAGATGGGAGCCGTCTCGTTCCATTCGGATTCGTCGGTCATTCGTGGACCATTTTATGTTCGGACAAAGGTCTGTGCTTGTAGCGTAAGAGACGGTGGCAAGTCATACAAATGTCTGCCATGAGTATGGCAAGTTTAATGCAAGCACGGGATTCGATCCCGGGATATACATCGGTCACTAACGGACCATTCAGTATTCGGACGTGAGTTCATGTTCGAAGCATCGACGACCACGACAAAGACATACCGACGATACGGCACATTTCGTGTGGGTGCGGGATTGGATCCCGATGAAGATGGGTCAAGCTGATGATCTATTGGCCCGAGGTGGTTGCGGACTATGGCCATATCGGGGTTTCCGAGGACCACGTCTGGTGCCACGGGGCGTCATTACCTTTCTCTTCACGCATAGTCTTGGGAAATGAAGGTTCCAAGGTATACGTGCGTGTCGGTCGGACCATTCGTTGTTCGGACGTGAGTCCATGTTTGAAGCATCGAAGACGATGATAAAACTGTGCAAATGTCTGCCGTAGACACGACAAGTTTAATGTGGGGTTGCGGGATTAGATCCCGGGAGAAGCGGGTCGAGTTAACGAACTATTGGCTCGAGATGTGTTCGGATCATGACCATGTCGGAGGTTCCGAGGTCCACATCCGATACCACAAGGCATCATCAATTTTCTCTTTGCACCCAGCCCGAGGGTGTGAATTGTTAAGTGCGAAGCCCGAACTCACCAATGTGTGCCCTCGCACGCGGATCGACCTGCGCGGTCAGGTCGTGGGGGTCAAGGGGGCAACGCCCCTTGCGGGGGGTTTCCGGGGACAACGCCCCCGGAACAAAATTTAGATTACGGAAAGGGGAAACTTTTTATTAGTTTTATTCATTAGCTTTAAGTCTCTTCTCTCATTTGATTAATCATTTTCTCCCTTTCAGGCACGCCGGTTTAATGGAAGTAAAGAGGGGAGCGCGCCGGTTAATGGAAGCCCAAAAGGGCACGCCGGAATAGGTGGTGCAAAGTTTGGGCGCGCCGGTTAATGGCCAATGGAGGAGGGGGCTCCGGAATAGGCCCAATGAGGGGGGGCGCGCCGGTTAATGGCAAGAAGGAAGAGGGCCAGGGGCCGCCGGAATAGGGTGAGGAATAGTATAGCGCGCCGGTTTAATGGGCTATGCAAGGGGCGCGCCGGTTAGTGGCAAGAAAAAATGAAAGGGGTTTTGAGTGTAAAGCTAAACCGGCGCGGGGGGGTACCGCGCCGGATTAACCCACGCCGGATTAGGAGCACGCCGGGATAGCTTCTGTGTGTTTTCTTTCATTCTTTTATGCTCTGTTTCTTGTTTCTTTCACCTGTGGGTTGATTTGTTGATTAGTTTGTTCATCGAATTGATAGATTAAGTTTGTGGAGAGGAAGTTTAAGTGTTTTAGTTGTCTATTAAGGTGGATTGGCATGAAAATATGAATGTTTTATTAGAAGAGTTCGTTGTGCAGGGTGGTTTAGGGGTGAGTTTGTTATGCAGGAACTCAGAAGGTTCAGTCTGTTCAGGGGCTTAGTTTGTTTGTCTGCCTGTTCTTACGTGTTCTTCCTCTGGCAAGATTTGGGCAGCATCTCCCCCGGACTAAGGCTTGCCAGAGACAAATAGAGGAACACCAAATGGAGCACAGCTCCAGGGTGAACCTCAAAACTCGGAGTGAGGCCTCCGTTAACCCATAAGTGCCTGTGGAGACTCGAGGACCAGCCTTCAAGAGTTCCAGCAGCTTACAGGTGATGATTTCGTAGGCGGGACAAATGTGTGCCTCAAGGGGCCATGAATGTTCATCCCCTGACGGACTCCTCCGAAGGCCATGCTATGGAGAAGCAAGCTTCGAAGGGCCTTGGATGAGGAGAAGACAGGGAGAAAGAGAGGGAAGCAGAAGAACACATATGTTGCAAAAAGCTTTTCTTTTATTCATCCGCAAGGGGAAAGATAGCAAAGCAAAAAAAGGGGGGAATACATCAGAGGGAAAGGGAGAAATACATCGATGGGGGAGGGGGAACGGAGCACAAGCTCCTCCCCCTCCGAGCTCACCTCCCTTCTCTCACACTCAATCTCTCTACTCCTTCACCTAGCAGGCACAGGGACAAAGCTTTCTCTTCCCTTTGGGTGGCCCTCTCTTCTCTTTTTCTTCTTCTTCTCTTCACTGCACACAGCCCAGGGGGTTTCAGCAGCCTCTCCTTCCTTTTTAATCATCCATCCTCTTTCTCTGTCGAACAGGCAGAGTATATATATTCGGCTGCCCTTTCTTCGCTCGGACGGAAGGTCCTCCCGCCACTTCATTCGTCTGCGGTGTCATCCATTGATTTGCACAGTACACTGGCATTCATCCGAGGAAGGGATGCTTGCTGCTGCTACTCCCCCCATCGATGCTTCTCTTCACCGTCGATGCAGCTGCGTTGTCGAACGGGGGTGGAGACAGGGCTTCGGAGCATTGAATGCCTATGGAGACAGAGATTCAGAGCATTGAATGCCCTCTAGGCACCAGGCTTATGCGAAAACAGGGTATCGGCTGGCAGATGGGACGACATTTGAGTTAAACCGGCGCGGTGTTGTGCGCGCCGGATTAACAACACATAAAGGGGCATGCCGGACTAGCATCATGTAAAGGGGCGCGCCGGATTACAACCAATATGGGGCGCGCAGGTTTAATGGCCACAGGAGGGGCGCGCCGGTTTAAGGCCCAAGCAAGGGTGCCAGATTAGAACATCAGGGGGGCGCCGTATTAGAGCATCAGGGGGGGGGCGTTTTAAGATGTTAAAGGGGCGCGCCGGTTTAGAGCGCGCCGGTTTAAGGCCCTTTCGCGCCGTTTTAAGCCTCGAATGGATTCTTTTCTTAGTCCCAGCCATTTATTCGAGTGTTGGCGCTCATGGAATGTTCTAGTTGCAATGCATGGCCTCTGCAATGTTCCATTCGCAGCTTCTGGGGCTCGGTCCAGGACTTTACGTGACTTCCGGCGTATGCCGAGACTGTGCCGAATTTCTTGACTTTTCCTTGATTCTGCTTTCGGCATGGCTAGTCAGAGAGTTGTAGCCATATCTTCTGCCTTGGAGGCTTCGTTAACGGGTAGCGAACCACTGAGCGAGTTCTCGTCCTGATCGGGCGAGGCATGAGGTTTACTCGGCATTTCCATCTTCGGCTTGCTCTCGAGTGTCGAGACGCGCATGCCGTATGATCGACACCGTCATATTTTTGGCGTCCACAACCGTCACAAACTGTAACGGCCTTACGATAAGCCGTCACACCCTCTGTTGCGTTCTAATTACTCTGTTGTCTCTGACGCACCATAACAGGAGCGTTACATTACTGTAACGGCCTCTCGATAGACCGTCATAATCAATGTGACGCACCCATTCTAGACCGTCAGGGTAACTATAGACAGAATAGGAAACTAGTTAACTTAACTTATAAATAAGCCTAGTTATCTAAGTTTTAACCTGATTTCATGTCTTTAAGAGTATATACTGATTCATGATAGAAATTGCATAATTAAGGTATCTTAAGTTATTTTAAGTTATGTTAATTTCATGTGCCAAAATTCTATAATTTTGAATCTAAATCATGATTTTCCAAAGATGTATTGACGGAGTTTTATCATGATTTCCTATTGATACACATCCTCTCTATCAATAGAGTCATTTATTTAAGTACATGGCATATATTCAGGTTTATGTCCATTAGTTAACTTTGCACTATAGGAACATTATTCTTGGACACGATGACCTCTCTATTAGATATTCCTTCCAATGGACTCGGAAATCTTGTTTCAAGGCCTCTGTAATTCTCTGCGAGCTTAGGATTCTCACTAGGACGCCGAGTTGGTTGTACCATTAAAATCAATTGATTAGATTACACTATCGATGTTTCTGGTTATCAGTAGTGTAACGGATCTATATTGGACCGTCAGGCACATGTAACGGCCCAATATACGACCGTCACATTCAACTAAGTCTGATTTCTTGGTTTTGGATTCAGACTGATGTAATGGCCCAATACTGGAGCATCACATCACGTAACGGCCCAGTACACGACCGTCACACTGCTTGAGTATTTTAAACTGAGGTTGACCAAGGGTTGGTATTCTAAGGTTTCTACATAGACTCTTGATGATCTAGAACTTATCATATTGATCAAGAAACCTAATATAATGAATGGAAGATAAAGAACTTACCGTTATGCTGCCGATTTATTTCCATAAGCATAACATAGTATAAGGCACTCTTGATTTCTTATGATTCTTATTAAAGCATTCATTCATTGAATTATTATTATCAAGAGCTTGTTGGAATTGTACATTCTTGGCCATACTTTATTGTTACATGTGTGGAAAAAACTTGATTTATACTTGGAGATGCGATCGAGCACTGATTGTGTTCAAGGGCTCTATGCTAGTCCCCTCGACTGATTGTCGGAAACATACTATTATAAACCATGGGGAATGATGCTACTGGCGTTGCATTGCGCTGGGAGTACTTTCTTTATAAATAAGTGAAAATCCACAACACAACCCGATACAACATGATTGATACTTATACATGACTTTCTTGATATTTCACAAAAATTCACGAAGTACTTGCTCATAAGCAAAAGATACTGGAGTGATGATTATGTGGCTTGCGAGTACATTCTCGTTACATTCTTGTTCATGAAAGGCTATATCATGTTCTTATAACATTCTTGCTAGTTCATACTTGCTCTTATTCTATCTTACATACTTTGGTTTAAATCACATGATTGATCGCATTCGCATGATTTTACCTTATTCCTCTAGAGCAAAAACGTTAATTACTTTAACGATGCCTTCATGTTGATGCGAAGATACCTACTGGGCAAGTGTGCTCATTACCTATTTCTATTCTTTTCAGGAAATAGAAGTGATTCGAATTCGGATTCGGGCTATACAAGTAGCGGGTCCGAGAGTGAATACAAGTATTGTTAAAGAATGAGCGAAGACTTAAGAAGTTACATTGTTTAGATCGAGTCTATGTAATTTCTTATTTCTTGAAGTCTAGTATGATGGGAGTTGAATTAGTGGTTATATTCGAATATTGGATTTGATTATTAATGAAAGTTGAAGTTGAGTAAATATTGTGCGATTGCACTCTTATGTGTGATTGCCTTGCGCTCTGATCGTTCTTGCTTGCAAGAGGCTTACCATGCCGGCTGTTCGCATTCCTTGAGCGAGTCTTCCGTTGTAATAAAGGCTCGGGGCATGACAGTTAAGTTGGTATCAGAGCCTAAGTCTCAAGACTTAGGAAGAAGAGTCATGTCATTGGATAAGTCCAAGGTTTAAGGACCCATATCTATGAACTAAGGAAGAAGTTTCCACACCAATGTGAGAATTGGGTAGAGCCGGGATAAGATAGTTAATTAGCTTTAAGATTGATTTTTCTTTCAATTCCACGAGAAATAACAAGTTGTTATTTTTCCCTCAGGTACCCTATCATTACCATGGCCCATCGCGTAAATTGGGATGGCATGCAACAAACAGTTGCTGGGCTCACTTAGGCATTACAAACCATGGCGCAAGCTGGCGCAGGAGCAAGGGCTGGTGATTTACATCACAACTTTCGGAGCTTAAACCCTCCGTGTTTCTATGGTTCTTCTAATCCGGACGAAGCGGAGAACTAGATAGATGAAATGAATCATATCTTTGATGTTATTCAATGCACCGATCAAGAGAAGGTGCGTCTCGTAACCTTTCAACTCAACAAAGATGCCCGTACATGGTGGAAGTCGGTTCCAGCACCTCCGGCCGATGCACCTCATACATGGGATGGTTTTCTTACCATATTCCGTGCCAAGTACTTTTCTGAGCATGTAAAAGAGAGAAAGGCTATGGAGTTCGCCGCTCTTCGGCAAGGAATGGTGACGGTTGCCGAATATGAACTGCAATTCTCAAGGCTTGCACCTTACGCACCGCATCTTATCAGCACCGATTTATTGAAGGCTAATCAGTTCATGGACGGGTTACAGCCCAGTTTCATTCAGCAGCTCGGGACCCAAAACATCCGTACTTATGCGAAGATGGTTCAACGGGCATACTTATGTGAAAGGACCTTAGAGAAGGTTGATAAATTAAAAGGGAAAGGAGAAGAGTCCAGCCGACGCTCAGATCGGCGTTATAAGAAAGAAAAGTTCAGCATCACGGAGTCCTACAAGAGCCGTGATAGTAAGAAGAGATCCAAGAATGGGAATGGTGGAAGTTCCCATAAGCAAAAGAAAATCAAGGAGGAGAAGGAGCAGGTCGCCACGGCTTGCACATTTTGTGAAAAATTCGGCCATTTGGCTGAGGAGTGTTGGAAGCGCCTCGGCGCTTGTTTACGTTGTGGAAGCAGGGAGCATCGCATGCCGGATTGCCCCCTTATGAAAGACCAATCGTCTGGTGGAGGATGTAGGAGGCAGGCTCGCCTCAATACCATTCTAGAAGAAGAGGAAGCGCCCAGGGATGGTGGGCTTATGGAAGGTACTCTTCAAATTTATTCTCATCTTGCATTTGTGCTATTTGACACTGGTGCCTCTCATTCTTTTATCTCCACTACTTTTGCAAAAATATTATCAATTGCATCAGTTCCCTTACCTTCAGATCTCGCTATTTCCACACCCTTAGGTTCTGGAACAAAACTTACCGACTATTATCCTAATAGTGAAGTGATAGTAGAAGGTCACAATCTCCCCGCAAACTTAGTATGCCTTGACATGAAAGGTTATGATGCCATTTTAGGGGTAGATTGGCTTGTAGATCATGATGCTTATGCAAATTGCCGAAATAGGATTATATCCTTTCGAAAGCCCGGTCTTCCAAGATTCTCTTTTCTTGGCATCAAGTAACAGAAGCATCCTCCTATCATATCTTATCTTCACGCTTACAAACTCATCTCGCAAGGATGCGATGCTTTTCTTGCTTCTGTCATTGTTACCGAATCGAAGGAGATTATCTTAGAAGACATTCCTATTGTAAGTGAGTTCCCCGTTGTGTTCCCGTCCGAATTACCCAGTTTACTGCCCGAGAGGGAAGTAAACTTCACTATTGAACTCATTCCAGGAGCAGCACCTGTTTCTATAGCCCCTTACAGGATGACCCCCACAGAACTCAAGGAATTAAAAAGGTAGTTGTAGGAATTGCTAGACAAATGCTTCATCAGACCTAGCACATCCCCTTGGGGTGCGCCGGTTCTTTTTGTCAAGAAGAAGGATGGTTCTCTCAAGCTATGCATTGATTACCAGCGACTGAATCAACTCACAATTAAAAATAAGTATCCGTTACCGCGTATTGATGAACTCTTCGATCAGCTTTCAGGAGCAGAATATTTTTCTACGATTGACCTCAGATCAGGTTATCATCAACTTAGAATTAAAGAAGAAGATATTTGTAAATCGGCTTTTCGAAGTCGTTATGGCCACTATGAATTCGTGGTAATGCCATTCGGGTTGACTAATGCCCCCGCAGCATTCATGCAACTTATGAACAGTGTCTTCTTACCATATCTGGACCAGTTTATCATCGTCTTCATTGATGATATCTTGATATATTCCAAGACAAAGGAGGAACATGAAGAACAATTAAAAATAGCTTTGCAAACACTTAAAGAACATAAACTCTTTGCCAAGCTAAATAAATGCGAATTTTGGCTCAAAGAAGTTTCATTCATAGGCCACATTATTTCAAAAGAAGGTATCGCTATAGATCCTTCTAAAGTAGAAGTTGTCAAGAATTGGAGCTGGCCAACGACCGTATCAGAAGCACGAAGCTTTGTAGGTCTAGCTGGTTATTATAGAAGATTCATTAAGGACTTCTCAAAGATTGCAGTTCCTTTAACTAGACTCACGAGAAAAGAAAATCCTTTTGTCTGGTCAGAAGAATGAGAGAAGAGTTTCCAAACTCTTAAGAATCATCTTACCACAACTCCTATTCTATCACTACCAATAGAAGGTGGTGGATTCGAAGTATATACGGATGCATCAGGTATTGGCTTAGGGTGTGTCCTCATGCAAAATAGAAAAGTAATCTGTTATTCTTCAAGACAATTGAAACGTCACGAGGAAAATCATCATGTGCATGATTTGGAGTTAGTAGCTGTCATTTTCGCCTTAAAAATTTGGTGCCATTATCTCTATGGAGAAAAGTTTACAATCTACTCGGACCACAAGAGCTTGAAATATTTATTTACTCAAAAAGGGCTAAATATGAGGCAAAGAAGATGGTTGGAATATCTCAAGAATTTTGATTTTTCTATTCAATATCATCCTGGCAAGGCTAATGCTGTTGCATATGCACTCAGCAGAAAACCAATGGGAATGCTATCAAGTCTTATGACTTGTATGACTAATCTTATTCCTCAATTTGCTCAGTTGAACTTAGATATTGATAGGAAGGAAAAAGATTACTTCATGGCTAATATCCGAGCTCAACCTACCTTAAAAGAGAATCTAGTCAAATTGTAAAATGATGATCTCATGTTACTAGAAATTAAAGATAATATTGAACAACGGCCGGATTTCTCTATTACGGAGGATGGAAGATTGCTATTCAAGGGCCGAGTGTATGTACCGGATCATGAGGATACGAAAAAATTGATCCTAGAAGAAGCACATAATTTTAAGTACACCATTCATCCAGGTGGTACAAAAATGAATCAAGATCTTAAAAGAAATTTCTGGTGGCCCAACATGAAGAGAGAAATAGCTGATTTCGTGTCTCGCTGTCTCACTTGTCAACAAGTAATGGCAGAGCATTTTAGACCCGCAGGTAAACTGCATCCCTTGAATATTCTCGAATGGAAATAGGAGAGTATAGGGATGGATTTCATTATGGGGTTACCTAAGACAAGAGGTGGACACGATGGTATATGGGTAATCATAGACTGATTAACTAAATCTACACATTTCATACCAATCAAAAGTCGATGGTCTGTGGATATCCTGACAGCATTGTACATAAGGGAAATTGTTAAATTACATGGTGTCCCAGTCACTATTATATCTGATAGAGATCTTCGATTCACATCACAGTTTTGGAATGGTCTACAATAGTCACTAGGGACTAGATTGAATTTCAGCACAGCCTTTCATCCACAAACTGATGGTCAGACAGAAAGAACAAATCAGGTGGTAGAAGATATGCTCAGGGCTTGTGTTATTGATTTTGGAGGTAGTTGGCATGATCACTTGCCTCTGGTAGAATTTGCATATAACAACAGTTACCAGGCCAGCATACAAATGGCACCTTTTGAAGCTCTATATGGAAAAAGTTGTCGATCACCAATATGTTGGAGTGAAATAGGAGAAAGATAATTCCTAGGCCCCGATATTATCAGAGATTATACAGAAAAGATCAAGCTAATTCAAGAGAAAATAAAGATGGCACAAGATAGGCAAAAGTCTTATGCTGATAATCGTAGACGCGACTTGGAATTTCAAGTAAGAGACCATGTGTATCTCAAGATTTCTCCAGGTCGTGATATTCAGAGATTTGGCATTAAGGGCAAACTAACTCCAAGGTTCATTGGCCAGTTTGAAATTTTTAAAAGGGTCGGTGAAGTGGCTTACAAACTGGCTTTACCTCCATAATTAGCAGGAGTTCATGATGTATTTCACGTCTCTATGCTAAAGAAATATGTATATGATCCTGACCATATTATCACTTATGACAATTTGGAGATTCAGAACGATATGACGTACGAGCAAACGCCAATAAAGATTCTGGAATGAGAAGTGTGTCAATTAAGAAAGAAAGTTATTCCTATGGTCAAGATTCAATGGAAGAAAGCATGGCCATATGAAGCAACATGGGAAACCGAAGCAGCTATGCGGAAAAGATTCTCAGAATTATTCAACTGTAAGTACACTCTCCATAATCCATGTATTGAATTTGGGGACCAAATTCTCTTAAGTGGGGGAGGGTGTAAGACCCCAGAATTTTTATAAATTATTTTTGGTATATTTAATTATTTTCTTGGAATTTTAAAGACCCAAAATAGATTAAGAAATAAATGTTGAATTTATAAGTCATTATAAGGCCCAATTGTGTTAAATAATTAACCTAGCCTATTTAAATATAATCCAAAAGGTTTAAGGACCAAGCCCATTAAGTTTGGCCCATATTCTAGAAGGTTATTTAGCATATTTACGTATTTTAAGGATAAAATACCATTTTTATGGATAATTAACAAAAGAGTTTGATTGATGTTGAACTCTGTGCATGTTGGATGTAGCGGTCTATCGTGCGATCGCCACAGCCATGTAACGCACCAGTCTTGATGTGTTACATTCTGTCAGTTCCGTGAAAGAAAGAACGAGCAAAAAGATTAGAACTTTCGAATCTTATCTACAAGAGATCGACTTGGGAGAGTTTATAACATTACTAAGAACTCTTAGGGATTAGGTTCTAGCAAATTAAGGACTCTAGAATCAATCTAATCTTCAAAACCCTATAAATAGGACCTAGTTCTGAACTGAGCGACCCTTGCTTTTGGCTCGTGAAGAATCAAGATAAGGAGATATAATTTCAGGTATGTTCTTTAGAAGATTTTGTTTAGTATACCTTAGACTAATAGTTCTCCAAATTTCATGTTAGGAGATCAAGCAACCAAGGAGATTGAAGTTTCCAAAGTTGTTGGTTCGACCATAGTAACTCAGGATTCATAGCAAAGGACCCATGAAGATCAAGAGATTAGGACGTCTAAACGAGGTAATTAGAATTCAATCCTTTAAAACTTTTTGTCACCTTAGTTTCATCTTCTTACCCTCAAAATTTCACGTCCTTAGGTCAAGAGGCAGAGGAGCTAGAGCAGCGTGAAGTTGTTGGAAACTCACTGGGAAGGGAGAACTAGGGCACCTCTTTCAGACTCAAATTAGATATTTAAAGCTCAGATAAAAGGGTAGGTTATCTCATGATTGGCAAAAACACTTTGTTAAGGATAAAAGCCCTCTGATTGTACTTGATTTCATGCATTATAGACTATGAAATTCATGTTTTAGTGGGTTCATGCATACATACATATCCTTAGCCCTAATCAAAGATCAAAGATATTATCTTGTCATTTCACTGCAACCTATGCATCTAAATGACCTTTACTTCATTTTGTCATGATTGGGATAGTTAAATCTTTTCAAAACATGACATTGTTTTAAATCATAGTCGTTTAATTTCTTTATACTGTTAGCAGGGACTCTAACGCATCATACTTTGACCGTCACAGACTGTAACGGCTTTACGATAAGCCGTCACACCCTCTGTTGCATTCTAATTACTCTGTTATCTCTGACGCACCATAACATGAGCGTTACATTACTGTAATGGCCTCTCGATAGACCGTAACAATCACTGTGACGCACCCATTCTAGACCGTCAGGGTAACTGTAGACAGAATAGGAAACTAGTTAATTTAACTTATAAATAAGCCTAGTTATCTAAGTTTTGACCTGATTTCATGTCTTTAAGAGTATCTACTGATTCATGATAGAAATTGCATAATTAAGGTATCTTAAGTTATTTTAAGTTATGTTAATTTCATGTGCCAAAATTTTATAGTTTTGTATCTAAATCATGATTTTCCAAAGATATATTGACGGAGTTTTATCATGATTTCCTATTGTTACACATCCTCTCTATCAATAGAGTCATTTCTTTAAGTACATGGCATATATTCAGGTATATGTCCATTAGTTCACTTTGCACTATATGAACATTATTCTTGGACATGAGGATCTCTATTGGATATTCCTTCCAATGGACTAGGAAATCTTGTTTCAAGGCCTCCGTAATTCTCTGCGAGCCTGGGATTCCCACTAGGACGCCAAATTGGTTGTACCATTAAAACCAATTGATTAGATTACACTATCGATGTTTCTGGTTATCAGTAGTGTAACGGATCTATATTGGACCGTCAGGCACATGTAACGGCCCAATATACGACCGTCACATTCAACTAAGTCTGATTTCTTGGTTCTGGATTCAGACTGATGTAACGGCCCAATACTGGAGCGTCACATCATGTAACGGCCCAATACTGGAGCGTCACATCATGTAACGGCCCAGTATTCCAAGGTTTTTAGAGGGACTCTTGATGATCTAGAACTTATCATATTGATCAAGAAACCTAATATAATGAATGGAAGATAAAGAACGTACCGTTATGCTACCGATTTATTTCCATAAGCATAACATAGTATAAGTCACTCTTGATTTCTCATGATTCTTATTAAAGCATTGATTCATTGAATTATTATTATCAAGAGCTTTTTGGAATTGTACATTCTTGGGCATACTTTATTGTTACATGCGTGGAAAAAGCTTGATTTATACTTGAAGATGCGATCGAGCACTGATTGTGTTCAAGGGCTCTATACTAGTCCCCTCGGCTGATTGTCGAAAACATACTATTATAAACCATGGGGTATGATGCTACTGGCGTCGCATTGCGCTGGGAGTACTTTCTTTATAAATAAGTGAAAATCCACAACACAACCTGATACAGCATGATTGATACTTATACATGACTTTCTTGATATTCCACAGAAATTCATGAAGTACTTGATCATAAGTAAAAGATACTGGAGTGATGATTATGTGGCTTGCTAGTACATTCTCGTTACATTCTTGTTCATGAAAGGCCATATCATGTTCTTATAACATTCTTGCTAGTTCATACTTGCTCTCATTCTATCTTACATACTTTGGTTTAAATCGCACGATTGATCGCATTCGCATGATTTTACCTTATTCCTCTAGAGCAAAAACGTTAATTACTTTAATGATGCCTTCATGTTGATGCGAAGATACCTACTGGGCAAGTGTGCTCATTACCTATTTCTATTCTTTTCAGGAAATGGAAGTGATTCGAATTCGGATTCGGGCTATACAAGTAGCGGGTCTGAGAGTGAATAAAAGTATTGTTAAAGAATGAGCAGAGTCTTAGGAAGTTACATTGTTTAGATCGAGTCTATGTAATTTCTTATTTCTTGAAGTCTAGTATGATGGGAGTTGAATTAGTGGTTGTATTCGAATAGTGAATTTGATTATTAATGAAAGTTGAAGTTGAGTAAATATTATGCGATTGCATTATTATGTGTGATTGCCTTGCGCTCTGATCGTTCTTGCTTGCAAGAGGCTTACCATTCTGGCTGTTCACGTTCCTCGAGCGAGTCTTTCGTTGTAATAAAGGCTCAGGGCGTGACAAGATAAGTCCCTGAGAACCTTACCCGTCGGCAACAACAGTCGAGAAATATACTCCTTGATGTTAGAAGGAGTCACCAACTCAATAGTCCCCAGGCGGTCTCGCTGAAGGATAGCATCATCCCTCTCAACCTCCGGAGAGACCTCTGTTTGCTTCGAAGGGATGTTCGGGTGAAAGTTGGGCAGCGTTGGGAAATCCCCGACCACGCCGACTACCGACGGGCCCACCTAGAACAATTGGGTCTTCCACCCCTTATGAGAAGAATCCTTCACAGAAAGGGATACACAACTCCTTCCCCGCCTCGCCTGAACGAAGAAGAAGCCCTTCCCGGTAAAAGGATTGTCCGTTAACTCAAAAAAATAGTGGAAGAGGTCCAGCGAGGTGCACACCCCTCTCTTGTCACAGAGGAAGATGAAGGAAAAGATGAGAGTGTAAGAGTTGGAGACCAGTTAGACAGGCGCCAGCCGGTAGAACCGAAGCAACTCGGCAATAAAAGGATGGAGGGGCAGCCGAAAGCCACACTTCCAGTCCAGGAGGAAAGAACAAAAGAGATCAGAACGAGCAACCAGACTGGATATATGTGGATCAGGTGCGAGGAACTTGAATCACCATGGAAGCCCATACCGATTCTCCAGCCGCTTCACGTCCGCCTCACCCAGCTCGCTGTGGAGAGGCTCCGGTGGCACCAATAAAGTCCTCGAGGCCCGTTGTTCCTCTCGGCCCCTGGATTTTGGTCCACCATGGAACGGATAGAAGAATTGGGAGAAGAAGGGGAAAGCTCTAACTCTGAAGACTCCGGAGGAGGAGGAAATTGATGGATCGCCATCGTGGTAACCCTTGCCAGCTCCACAATGGCCACGGTGATTCTCCGTTCTTCCAAGTTACTCTCAAGGCACAGGAACCCCCCTCAAATATAAATTCAAAGAGAGGCAAAACCCTAAACCCTGGAGATAAATGGACGTAAAAATGCGCAATGCTTAAATCGGAGGCGGCGCGACGATCCGATCACCCATGGAGGGGCCTTCTCTTATTCATCATGACGGGCGTATTTTCAAAGGCAAGCCGCATCACGTGGCCCTACCAGAGAGAGATCTATATCCAACCAGAGCCACAAAAGGTCCAGCCCAAATGCTACTCGTCCGAGCCTAATTTTGGCTCGGGAGTAGGAGGGGGACAAGTGGAGAGGGGAAATCTCATCGCCCGCACAGAGAGGCCAAAGGAGGTCCAACCAGACAGAACGAGGCCCAACTCCTCGAAGTGACAGCCCTCGGGCCCACTTAGTATAAGCCCAAAAACTCACTCGGAATAAGCGCTTCCTAGGCGGCCTTCGGGTTTGGAAGTCAGAGCATCAGTTCGATCGGGAAAGCTCCCTTGGAGCCTCCTATTCCTTGTCCCGACCATGCACTCATCGCTCGGGAGACCACTCCTGGGCAAGTGCGTAACGCTCGGGCTCACTGATGGAAGCTTATTGATTACGGCCGTTGTGAGTCCCTTAATGGCAAGAAGCTCAGGAGGATAGGGGAAACCAAGAGTCCGCGTGCTATAAAGGAGCCCGCATGAAGGATGTAACCCCCTCTAAAACCCCTCAGCTTACTGGGATCAATCGCACGACGGGCCACTATTTAAAATTAGATAAGCCCTACTACAAAAAGGTAAGCCAGGCAAGAGCCAAAAACCCTGAGTAGGAACCACGTCACCTTTTGGTGGAGAGGGATCTCGCACTCCCATCTTCCTCCGAGCTCTTCCCTTTGCATCCGAGCTCTACTACTTTGCTGACTTAAGCATCGGAGGGTCTTCCCCGGGGTTCAATCTCTGGGCACCTATGACTCGTTTCCCTTCTTGTAGTTCACACTTCAAGTGTACGTGGTCATCCTCTTCCCCGCTCAGGAGTAGTGCAAGATCTCTTCACATATCTTTAAAATCATTTTTTTGTTTCATTTTGCTTCATTTTTTTCTTTTTTTTAGTGAAAGCGTCTCTAGTAGAGGAAGCGTAGAAGTTTTTTTTTTAGTGAACGCTTGTCTAACGGAAGATGCATACAAAAAAATAATCTTTTTTTGGCAGAATGATTTTTTGTTAACGCGTCTTTTGTGGAAGACGCATAAATTTTTTTTGTTGTTTTACCCGCGTCCATACTGTTGTACTCCAGGTTTTGATGATGACAACAGTAAGATATTGGATATAGACACTTAACCTCCTAATAAATGTTTAATAGGATCAAAGGGGTTGCAGGGTGCTCAATGCGTCAACGCCACCAAATGGAAGCGTCGACGCAGCAGTGCAAACTCAAGAAAGAAGTCCCTGGGTTAATTGGTGCGTCAACGCAACGTTCAAGTGGAGTGGACGCATCAGAGCATTGATAGCTTGGGCACAAAGTCTATACACCAGCTGGATCCATTTAGTCTGTACATCGGGCACCTTCTTGATGAAGTCTACACATCGCTTAGTCTGCTCATTGCCTTCAGCCCAAGTGCTCAAAGCCAAGTCTATACAACGCCAACCCAACACATCGAACAGTTCTCCAAGTCTATACACTAGACTTCATTTCTCTAAGTCTATACATTGTTGTTTGCATTGCAAAGTCCATACACTGGAAGCTCTTCATTTGATTGAGTCTGTACATTGGGTTCAACGTTAACATGAAGTCTGTACACTGGTTTCTCTGGCACGTTAACACTAAGTCTATACACTTCATTATTGTTGCTGAAGGGAACAGGGTCGACGCCTGAAGCTTAAAGCATCCACGCATCAGTAGACGAAGCTTTCACGATGTCTTCTATTGCGTTAACGCCACAAGCAAGCAGCGTCGACGCAGCAGTTAAAGAAGCAGAGACTCTTACAAGCGACGAAGCTTTCACGATATCTTCCACTGCGTCAACGCCATCAACAAGCAGCGTCGACGCAGCGGCTTAAGAGACGCCAGTATACAAATGTACATGTCTTCAATGCGTCAACGCAACATGCTGATAACGTCGACGTAGCACGCCCATCTGTTGAAGACTTGATCACTGGACTGCCGATACCGTTGCGTCAATGCAGCAGGCTGATGGAGTCGACGCAGCGGTTAAAAAGGTTGAAGATCTTTGATGGCTGCGTCAACTCTTTGGAGCAAGTGAGTTGACGCCATCTAACTCCAGTTGCTGAGCGTACTGGTGCTAGGCACGTGATCCGAGGATAAGGAGAGTGCCCATATGAGGACACGTGTTCTGACAGCCTGCTGGATGCTGCCACGTGGTCCGAATTCTTAGGGCGGGAACTGTGGAAGCCACACGCGCCCTGCTGTTGTTGCTGCTACTGGTATATAATGGAGCCTTCATCTTCAGATGAAGGTTGATCGAAGAAAAAGCCTGGAGAGCAGAAAAGCCCTTCGATCCAGAAAAAGAAAAGAAGAAGAAAAGGAGAAGAAGAAGAAAGAGAGAGATCGTGATCAAAGCCTTGAGAGCAATTGCAGAAAAGCAGTAGTGCTGAGAGTTCGATCCAGTAGAAGAGAAGAGTCACAGAGAAGAATAAGAGAAGAGAAGAGAAAAAGAGAGCCTGCGAAAGAAGAAGAAAAAGAGTGAAGAAGCAGAAGAGAAAGAGAGAGAGAGAGAGAGAGAGAGAAGGAGTTCGTAGAGAAGAAGTGGGAAAAGCTTGAAGTTCTGGCCTTTGGTGTTTGGATCAAATCCAAGCTAGATCTGCTCCCTTGAGAGCTACATTACTTGTGTTTCGTTTCCAACTTTTGGCGCTGTGATTTTTCATCCTTTCTTACTTTCTTTTTTATTATCTTTCCATCTTTGTTCTTCCGATTGCCCTGTTGGGGATCGGGTTCCTCCTATTGGTTCAAGAGAACGGAGATCTGATCTCCGGGTTGCAAGTAACAGGTTGTCACTTGTGGGTTGCCCTCTGGTTAGAGGAAGGGAGGCTAGTCTTCCGGTTCTGGGCTTGTGGTTGCAAGTCCAGTGGTCCCTCCTGGTCTGGAGGAAGAGAGGTCTTCGACCTCTAGTTTCCAAGTGGCTGGGAGTCACTTGGGTGTCCCTCCGGTTGGGAGGAAGAGGGGAGGTTGTTCCCCTGGTCAAGTTGTGTGGCAGTAACTGTTTGCAGACTGAGTCTGCTTGGTTCTAGCATTTGCTAGTGAAGCCTCACTCCGGTTGGGAGTGAGGGGTGGATGTAGGTCTGGAGGACCGAACCACCTTAAAATCTTTGAGCAGTGGTTTGCTTGTAGTGTGTTCTTCCATATCTCCTACCACCCTTCACAGATTGTCTTGAGATTTCTTATTCTCATTTGTGCTGCTTCCGCTAGTTGGTTATTTGGGGGCCAGTTACATATTTGCTCTTTTGTTTAAAAGGATTTTCAACTGGTTCATCAGATTGCTTGATTTGCTTCTGCTAGATGCTTGGATAGGCTCGCTCCACCTGCTTGTTATTTTGTCTAATCTAATTAGCTTAACTCTAGAACTTGCTTAGCATCTGATTTTTTAAATTGGGCATTATTCGTAGCAGGATACATTCACCCCCCCCTCTGTATCCGGGCCTAGCACCCTAACACATACTCGAGGACACTTTCCAAATATTTTTTTATTTTTTTAAATATTCTATGAATGTGGCTTTGGATCAAAACTCGTGCAATGAACGCGTCTGAGTTTGAGGACGTGTCCTCTAAGCCAACTTCAAACTCAAAATGGCGCACCCTTCTTCCTCCCCCATCCGCCGCCTTGTCCGTTCTTCTCCTCTTCAACCACCCATTCACCTTCTTCTTCATTATTCTTCCCCTCTCATACCCAATGGAGCATGGTGGTCCTATCAATGGCAGTAGGAAGAGGAGGCGACCGGCACCCCATCAAAGGACTGATGTGGAAGAGGAGGTCAAGGCCGCCATGGAGGAGGACAAGCTTCCTTTGTCTCTAGAAGGCCCCGAGGGACCCGGTGGTGAAGAAGAGGCCAGCCATAATGCGGTAAGCCCTCTTACATTCCTCATTTTTGAGATTATTGGGCATTTTTAGGGTGTGGTGAGAGAGGGAGAAGCCCACGGTTTTGGTGGGGGAAGGGGTATGAATGCGTCTCCACAGATGATGCGTTCCTATTTTCCTTTTTTTTAGATTTAAACGTACTAATGTACGCGTCACCTCATGGTGACGCGTCTGGGTAGAGGCGTCACCCTTAAGTGGCGCGTTCAATTCAAAAAAAAAAATAAACTAAATTTATTATTATGTACGCGTCTCTCAGACTATACGCCTACTTTTAAAGATGTCACCTTCGGGTGACGCATCCTTTCCTCTCCCCTTATGTATATATATATATATATATATATATATAATATGTGTTATTGTTGTTACTATTGTTAGCTGCCTTTTACTAATATGGTGTTCATGTTTTCTTTCTTTGTGATGTGCAAGGTGGACCAGCATCAGTTGCTACCTCATGGTGTCTGCCAACCGGGGTCTCCTGGACTTTCAGAGGGCCAGGCTAGAGGCGATGGGATTTGGGGTGTTCTTGCGGATCGAGCCATTCCGGCTCGATCTACCCCTTATCCAGGCATTGAGAGAGAGGTGGGACCAGGCGAGTCGGGCCTTCCTAATGCCGTGGGGGCACATAGTGCCCAGTTTGGAGGACGTCGTCCAGACCATTGGATTGAGGGTGGACGGGGAGGCGGTGAGCGGCGTCACCTACCCTGACTACAGTGAGAGTGCCAAGGAGTTACTGGGACTAGAGACCATAGCGGACGACAGAGAGAGCAGGACGGTTGTTCGGATAGCCATAATGGAGGCGCTGGGGCTCATCAACGTCGGACAGATCGTTGGGGAGACCTCTACAGAGTTCATGGCGGAGATGGAGAGAGCTGTGTGCGGTGCGTTCTGCCAGGACGCAGCTGACCAGGAGCGGGTGGACCGCGACCTCTGGAGGTTCCTGTTTTTCATGTTGGGGAGGCTACTCCTGTGCACGAAGGGAGATGACATCCATTGTCGCTTCTTGGGGATGTTGATGGATCTAGACAAAGTGGGGTAGTATGCATAGGGAGTTTCCCTACTTGTGCACCAGACCGCCGACCTGTCTCAAGGTATACGGCGAGAGATGACAATTAGTGGCTTCACACCATTCCTCCAAGTAAATGCATTTTTTTTAATTCGTAGTTAGTCCTACCTTATGTTTATACAATTCATTATGCTAATGACATGCAATGAATGCATGTATGGAGTTATTACTACATCCCAATTCGGAGGGCCTAGTAGTGGTGCCTGAAAGCTGTGATGCTGGCCCGACAGTAGTGGCCGATCGTGAGTCATACTCCCCACTTCTACCAGCTAACGTCACTGAGGCGTGAGTTGCAGGACTACCCAGAGGCGATGGTATGATGATGATTTTTTTATTATTATCTTTGCTTTTTATTTTGTGCTTTGTTATGACTGTGATAATTGACATGATGCATGTATGACTGTTGGGTCTCGTATTGCAAGAAGGCGGATCCAGAGGGGGGTGAATAGATCCCTCTAAAAATTATTTCCAATTTAAAACAAAGACTCCACATAGCGGAAACTATTCACACTCTTAAGATTTGAAGACGTATGTTTAAATTACCACGAAACTAATCAAGATGTATACAGTGATGTTCACTCAAACGGCAGATAGATAGACTGAACTTAATGGTGTGTGTGTGAAACTAAGATCGAACACGATCAGTGCATGTATGTGTGAGCGATTGTGAAAGCACAAGAAGTGTGATAGATAGTGACCAGCTCACAGTGTGTGTGGTTGTTCAAATAGAACAAGGAGTGTAAATATGAAAGACAAATTCTTGTGAATGGGGTAGAAGTGAAGGAACCAAACACACAACCCAAACCACTACACAAAGAATTTTGAAGGTGGTTCGGGACCACACCGGGCTCCCTACGTCCACCGCTCACTCAACTGAGTGAGGCTTCACTGCTGGTAAACTAGCACGGGGATAAAACCCCACACACATGGAGCCAAGCTCCAACACATACGCAGGATGACGCCTGCACACACACACATGGGGATGAACCCCAACAGCTCTAGGTCTGGAACCCAGCAGCACACACACACGGACAAGAATGCTCAAACAATCTAAGCCTGTGCAACCTTTGCATAGATACACACACCAAGGTATGATTAGAAGTTTGGAAATGAAGAACTGTAGAATGTAACAACAAATGAAAACACAGTAGCTTCTGTAGAACCACTTTAAATCCAGATCTGATGCCCTATTTTATGGCAGCACATCAGCTTCTTTCTCCTTTTTCTTCTCTTTATATGGACGAACTGATCCTTTTGTAACTCTACAGCATCTTTACTTTGCAGATCTTCCTTCCTATTCTTCCTTTAACTCCATAGCTTCTGGAGTCACACCTGCAGCTTCATTCTTCTTCTTCCTTGCAGCTTCTCTAACTTCGCATCTTCTTCTTGCCTTAAGCTTCTTTCCTCGCAGCTTCTTCTTGGCTTCTTCAACTCTACAATTCTTCTTTTCCTTTCTTCTTCTTCTTTCCTTTTCTCTTTTCTTCCTTGATGAGCTAGGCTCCTCTTCAACCTTGTTCCTTTTGTGTAAACAAGCTCGCCACCTTCTCCTTCGACTCTTCAGCCTTTTATCTTCATCTCATAGCCAAGGAATAGAAGCCAATTCGTGAAAAGACTTCCTTTCCAAGCTTCTGGATGATTCGTCCACATCAGAACCTATTCTCTACCACAAAGGTCCTTCTAGAACCTTTGACCATTAGACTTAGTGCATTCCAATTATTTGGCTTTGGTCTATGTGCCCAAAAGGGCCAACCTTCAAAGTTCACAAAATCCCCTCCAAGGGTCCAATCGGAAAGGGTCGACCCCTGGATCCAAGAGGGGATGACCCCCTTTGCAACGAGTTTTGTTTCCAGACGCTGGAATATACAGGCATTGACACCTTTCCATGACGGTGTCGACCCCTTTTTAGTTTGTGTGAACCTGAGTTGACCTCAAGAGATGAGGAGTCAACCTATTGTCAGGAAGGTGTCAAACCATTTTTATGAGGGTGTCGACCCCTTTGCTCCAGGCCCAATACATGGACATCTTAACCACATTAAGTTGCCCTTCTTGATTTGAGGAACATAGAAACACCTTGATATCAGATTTGGATCATAGTAGAGTTGCTCTTTATACTGTTGCTGGTATTGCTATCATTCATTCAAAGAACTTGAGCTGCTCTTGTTGCACAATTGTTGTCTGCACTAGTTGAGTTGACGCAATGTGTTTTTTGTGTCGACTCACCTTTGACAGAATTCTTGTTTTCTCTTTAGATGCGTCGACTCCTTGAGTCCATTAAGTCGACGCACCTTTTCTTGCTACAAGCTGTTATTACTGCTGATGCTATTGTTAAGTTGATAGCTTGACTAATTGGCTGCTAGCATTGCTTGATGCAACTTGCCTATTAGTGCTTCCTCCAAAGCTGGTTTCATTGCCTTGAATTGAGATGCTAGAAGGGTTGTTGATGAGGTGGCATGTCCACATGGTGCCATTACATCAACCAGATGCTTGGGAGTGGCTGCAAGACTGAAATTTGTTGCTATGGCTGAGTTGATGGTGCTATTGCTGCTAAGTTCCATTGCTTGCATGGCTGACTTTCGCTGGCTTGAGCTTGGCTTCCTAATAGGACGTCTTCACTTGAGCTGGTGAGCATATGATGAGCTTATGCTACTGTTACAGCTAAATTCAGTTTTTTGGACTGGCGTGCACTAGTCTGAACTAGAACATTCATCAGGAGGAGCTCAATAGGAGCTGGTCTTCCTTTTTCCTTTGCAAACCTTCCTTTTCCATAATCCTTTCCTTGACAGAACAAAGTCCACAATGTACTCTATGAGACTCTTCAAACTGCTCTTTTCATGCCTTGACTTCACAATCACCTTTTGGATGATAGACCTATATGATTAAACACAATTTGGGAACAAAATGCTTCAAAAGACTAATATTCATTTACACATGAATAAAGCAGATTTTTAACTCAAAACGCAAGGCATGAACAACCCAAATGCAACACACATATCATACAGAAAGTTTTGAACTCAAAAACAAAGGCGAGAGCCACACTAATGCAATCACTCATATACACAAAGTTTTGTCATAATCAAAACATTCTTCAAGAATCTCCCCTTTTTGATGATGACAAAACTTTGTAGCAATGCCGCAATTTTTTAACTACTCCCCCAAGCACAACCCATGCAATACAAATTTCTCCCCCTTTGGCATCATATGAAAGTGGGAGTAACTATTTAACATAAAATGTCACGCCCCGAGAGCGGAAGATACCCGGAGACGCGTGACGAGTTTATATCAATCATGTCAATCAGAGTATTAGTGTATTCGACACCAAAATCAGAGATGCGCAAAAGTAAAGATAACCCAATCCTTTATTCCTTCATAAGAATATGTCTATTACAAATCTTTGGAGTACTAACGAAAATAAAGGGAAAAATACAAGGTTGACTCAAGAAAATATGAAAAAGACTGGATAACACGGAAGAAGCTCTATCTCTTTCACTCTTGACTATCCCCTTCAGATTGAGTTCCCTCATCGTCGGACTTACCTGAAACGTCGGGAAACACTGAGTGAGCGAACGCTCAGTAGGAAATTATATCTCAAGAACTAGCAATGGGTTTAAGTAATTACATCTTTCATGAATGCACTATAGCTATGCATGCTCGCATAAAACGACAAGATAGAGAAAGTGTATAACATTACGATAGCAAGAAGAACTAGTCATGAACTTTCAAGATCTTATATCAACAGGATATCAAGATTATTCAAGCAAGTGTATTCATCATGTCATGTTGGAATTTGGCTATTTTGTTTCAAGTCAGGCAAGTATGAAATTACCCTTTTTCGGGCCACGCAAGTCATGTAATATCAAGTCAAGTACAAGTACAAGATTTGTGGAATGTTCAATCAAGCTAGTCATGCACTTCGGTATAATGCCAATACCGTGATCAATCAACTCCCATGGGCACAAGTACTTTCGGGTGCTCCTCCCAGGACCAGATCGGGTCCTATATGCGCAGGCATTAATCATGTATTTTAACATCAACTTTTGTGTATAGCCAATATGGAATTTCAAGAATAAAGCTTGTAGATACGTAGGATAACTTGGATAGAATAGAGTCCAAAAACATGACACTTGACATAGAATGACGATAATAACGGTATAATCACGATTATCGATAAAACTAGGTGGAATTGGTTCCCTAACTTGGGTACCATGACAAACAAGTATGGGCACTCTTTATATAGAATTGAGGTCCACATGAACAGCACATCAATGGCAAGACGTCCTCATTCTTAATATAGAATTGAGCTCCAGAAGAACATCATGTTGAATATAGAATTGGGGTTTACAGGAACATCATGACAATGTTGATATATAATTGGGGTTTACAAGAACAGCATCAAATGGTATGATAACCTCATCCCATTAAGAGAATTCTCATGATACACACTTTGCATAAACATGAGGGCCGGTATACCATGTTTCTTTAGAGTGACATGGCAAAATAGTGTAATGGGTTTTTATGGTACAACCAGCTCAGTCGACCTTGAGGGAATCCAAGGCTGCGAGGAGACTTACGGAGGTCTCTATGACTAACTCGCTAGTCCAAAGGAACGGAATGTCCAATGGAGAGCTTGTATGTCAATGAGAGTTGAGGGTAGTGCGATAAAACATCATGAAACATGGGACTATATTCACGGACTGGAATATAGTGCCGATATATATATATATATATATATATATTTATTTATATTTATATATATACGAAACCCTCGGTTAACAGTAACGTTGTAAAATAGTGTCACGGGAAAATAGTGACCTGATCTAAGTCACTACTTATCAAATTAACGCCTTTTACAGGGACGTTTATTTACGATTTGACGACTTATACAATAGTCGTTCCTTCAATATTTCCATTATGCAGAAACTCAATATTCTGGAATTTTAACAAAAAAGCGCCCTGGACAGGGGCGTTACTTTTCAATTAGCGCCCTGGTCTGGGGCGTCAGTTCAATAAGAGACGACCTTGTGCAGGTCGTTAATTCAATAATTTATCAATTTTCAGATAATAAAATTTCAGGAAACAATTTCATGGTCAGGATAAGAAAAATAGCAAGATTCGATAGGTATGATCATGCATTAATTTAGATTCATGGTCTCATAGTTAAAGAATTTTAAACATGGATAATTATCAATTATATGAAATTGACGACTCCTGGGTAGGGCGTCAAAACAAGAATTAGCACCCTGGTCTGGGTCGCTTCTTTAAAATCACTTAGAAAACATTTGGAAACGCAGTAAAACTATATACATGAGATCATGGATGAGTTTATTTCATAATTTATACTAGTTTGGGCTACGTTCTTGAGAAAACCTACTTGGTTTAGAGGAAGATACGTAAAAGATGTGAAGAGATGATACTCTATTTGCAACAGAGTTTCCTGATCGCCGGAAGAAGAAAACAAGATGAAGAACTTCTCGTCCTTCAACTATATGAGAGTTTCTTCATGTTGCAGGCAACCTGCAGAGGAAGAAGGAAAGACGAACGATCATTATCTTCCTTAAACCGTGACTGAAGGAAAAGAAGAACACTACCTGTTCTTCGTGTACGGCAGCAGCAGACGAACACCAAAATAGCGATCAGGGCTAGATTAGGGAGTATATTTATAGGATTTTGGGGATCCTAATAGGGTTAGAGTTGTATTGGAAGTAATACTTCCATGATAGAGTCCTTACCGTATTCTACCTTCGACGTAGTTATCCAGAACTTGCCCTGGATAAACTCCTGGGTCGAACGAAACTCGAACTGAATTAACGTCTTAAGCGAGGGCGTCGAATTTAAATTGACACCTTGTCGAGATCGTTACTTATGTAAACGCGCCCATGTAGAGGGCGTTTCATTTCTTTTCCTTAATTTTTATTTTTCCCGTCGTTGAAATTTGACGCCCTATCGTCTAGACGTCCCTTTTTAAATTAACGCCTTATCTAGAGGCGTTTCCTTTTCAATCAGCGCCTTGATAAAAGGCGTTATTTCTTCTTGATTAATGATTTACCCATTTAGACTCTTTGTCATCTATTTACTTATCTTTTATTTTAATTTAATTTATTTAAAAATCTTATTTTTATCAGGGTTGCTACACCCTCCCCCACTTAAAGGAATTTGGTCCCCAAATTCAATAGTATATATATATATATAAGTGGAGAGCATAGAGTATATACCTTAAAATAATTCTGGAAATCGCTTTTTCATGGATTCCTCGGTCTCCCATGTAGCTTCATGATCGGAACTCTTATTCCATTGTACTTTTATCATGGGAATAACCTTATTCCTTAGAGTACGAACTTCACGGTCTAGTATCCTTATGGGCCACTGTTCATATGTGAAATCCTTCTGGATAACTAAGTATCCATGTTCAATAATATGTGATGGATCGTGCACATACTTCTTCAACATAGATATGTGGAATACATTATGTACATCGGACAGTTGAGGAGGCAATGCGATGCGATAAGCAACCTCGCCAACTCGTTCCAGTATCTCGAAGGGTCCGATGAATCTTGGTGTAAGCTTACCCTTAACACCAAATCTCCGTATGCCACGTCCAGGCGATATCTTGAGAAATACATGGTCTCCAACTTGGAATTCAAGATCTCTCCTTCTCGTGTCGGCATAAGCCTTTTGCCTAGACTGAGCAACTTGCAGTCTTTCTCTAATCAATTGTATCTTCTCAGTGGTATCCCTTACCATATCTGGACCTAATAGTTGTTTTTCTCCAACTTCGTCCCAGCATAAGGGTGATCGGCAACTCCTTCCGTATAAGGCTTCGAAAGGTGCCATTTGTATACTTGCCTGGTAGCTATTATTGTATGCAAATTCCACCAACGGTAAGTGATCATGACAGCTTCCATCGAAATCAATGATGCAAGCTCTGAGCATATCTTCAACCACCTGGTTAGTTCTCTCGGTCTGACCATCCGTTTGAGGATGAAAAGCTGTACTAAAGTTAAGCCTTGTTCCCAACGAATGTTGTAGTCCTTTCCAAAAATGAGAAGTAAAATGGGGATCTCCGTCAGACACGATTGAAACAGAAATACCATGTAATCTGACTATTTCCTTGATGTATAATGCAGCCAAAACATCAACTGACCATCGGCTCTTTATTGGCAAGAAATGCGCCGATTTAGTCAATCGGTCAACAATAACCCATATTCCATCATGTCCTCCTTTTGATTTAGATAGACCCATGATGAAATCCATACTAATATTCTCCCACTTCCATTTGAGAATATCTAGAGGATGTAATTTTCCAGCAGGCTTTTGGTGTTCCGCCTTGACCTTTTGGCAAGTGAGACAGCGTGATACATAGTCTGCTATTTCCCTTTTCATGTTGGGCCACCAAAAATTCCTCTTCACATCTTGGTACATTTTGGTTGATCCTGGATGAATTGTGTACCTTGATCTATGAGCTTCATCTAAGATCTTCTTCTTTAACTCGGGACAATCCGGTATGCAAGTTCTCTTCTTGAACACTAATCTTCCTTCACAAGTTATTTGGAAATCAGATTGTCCTTCCAATCTGCCCTTGATTTCTACTAATATTGGGTCATCATCCTGAAGTGCTTGTGTTTCAGTTAATAGGTCTGGACGAATGCTTATATGAGATAATGTGACACATTGAAAGTCTGTGTCTAAGCTTATATTGAGTTCGGAGAATTGCTTCAGCAATTTCCATTATTGAATCATACAATTGGCTAATAGTGCTCTCGGCTTTCGACTAAGGGCATCTGCTACATGGTTACCCTTTTCGGGATGATATTGTATATTGAAGTCGAAGTCCTTGAGATATTCTAGCCAACGCCTTTGCCTCATATTTAGTTCCTTTTGAGAGAAAAGATACTTGAGACTCTTGTGATCGGAGTATACAGTAAACTGCACTCCATATAGATAATGTCTCCAGATCTTTAGTGCAAATACTACCGCGGCTAATTCTAAGTCATGGACGGGGTAATTCTCTTCATGCTTCTTTAATTGACGAGAAGAGTAAGCTATAACCTTTCCTTGTTGCATTAGAACACATCCGAGGCCAATGCCAGAAGCATCAGTGTATACCTCGAATTTCTCTCCTTCCATTGGTAAAGCTAAGACAGGAGCTGTAGTAAGATGATCCTTGAGAGTTTGGAAGCTTCTTTCACATTCTTCACTCCATTCATAACGGATCTCCTTGCGAGTTAACCTCGTAAGTGGTACGGCGATCTTAGAGAAATCTTTGATGAATCGCCTGTAATAGCCAGCAAGACCTAAGAAACTTCGGATCTCGCTAGCGTTGGTCGATCTTTCCCAATTTCTTACAGCTTCAACTTTTGATGGATCTACTGATAAGCCATCCTTTGATATAACATGTCCGAGAAAAGTCACTTCCTCAAGCCAGAATTCACACTTGCTGAGTTTTGCATATAATTGGTTTGTCCTCAATATTTGTAATGCAATCCTCAATTGCTCCTCATGCTCTTCTTTAGTCTTGGAATAAATTAATATATCATCAATAAAGACCACCACGAATTGATCCAAATAAGGCCTGAATATACTATTCATTAACTGCATAAAGGCAGCAGGGGCATTCGTTAGTCCAAAAGGCATAACAACAAACTCATAATGGCCATACCTGCTTCTGAATGCAGTCTTATGAATGTCATCATCCTTGATCCTTAGTTGGTGATATCCTGACCTGAGATCAATCTTGGAAAAGTACTTGGATCCAGATATTTGATCAAATAACTCTTCGATTCTCGGCAGTGGATACTTATTCTTGATAGTGAGATGATTCAACTGTCGATAGTCGATGCATAGTCTCATGGATCCATCCTTCTTCTTTACAAATAATACAGGCGCTCCCCACGGGGAAGTACTCGGTATAATGAATCCTTTCTTAAGAAGTTCCATCAATTGCTCCTTTAACTCCTTGAGTTCAGCAGGTGACATTCTATACGGTGCCTTAGAAACAGGTCCAGCACCAGGGACTAAATCGATGGTGAAGGCCACTTCTCTTTGCGGGGGTAATCCAGGCAAATCTTCCGGAAACACATCCGGAAATTCTTGCACAACTGGGATATCTTTTATCTTAGTTTCCTTAGCCTCCTTAATCGTGACAAATGCAAGGAAAGATACACATCCTTTCTTTATTAGCTTGCTAGCTCGAAGAGCCGAAATAAGAGGTGACTCGCTCCGACTCTTGGGGCTAGAATAGACTAGTTCTGGAAAGTTTCTGAAGGTAACTTTGCTGTTATGGCAATCGACTGTTGCCTGGTATTTGGATAACCAATCCGCTCCCAGTATGACATCATACTCCTTTAGATCTAAACATATGAGATCGATAGGAAGATTTCTTCCTCTTACCAAGACTTCACAGTTTTGATAATGGTGAGTAATATCAGTTTCGTTTCCGAGAGGAGTAGATAAAATTATTTTCATCCATTCCGGTTCCATAGGTAGTGGGTTAGCAAACTTCTTGGAAATAAAAGAATGTGATGCACCCGTATCAAATAAGACATGTGCATACTTGGAACAAACTTTCAGTGTACCTTCTACTAGTCCGCCTTCTTCTTCTTCGGTCTCCTTAATTGCGTGAAGATGAGCGTTCTTGGTTACCGGGCGCTTTCCGTCACCGGTTTGATCATTAAGTAATGGGAAATCGAGAATCCGATGCTCACAGCTCCCGCAACGGAGACATGCTCCAAGTTTCCTCCAGCACTTTTTGGCTTTATGACCAGCCTTGTCACAATGCTTGCATATTATATTCGAAGGTGTAGTTGTGATAGAGAAGGGCTTGGTCTTGAGAAGAAGTACCTCCAGTGCTAGGCCTTTTCTTGAAGTTGGGTTTAAAGGAACCCGAACTTGTGACTTGTTCTTTCTTATCCTTCGCACGGATTCTATCTGATAGCTCCGTGGCATCTTCTAACAATTGAGCTCGGCGTACTATCTCTGAGTAGACCTGAATATCCATTGGCGCCAGCTGGGTAATATATTGGGGCCTGAGCCCGTTTAGGAACCTCCTAGCTTTCATCTTCTCGGTGCTAACTAAGTGCTTAGCATACCGAGACAATCTAGAGAATTGTGCCTCGTACTCCGCCACCGATAATGACCGTTGCTTGAGTGCGGCAAATTCGGTAGCTTTCTTTTCTTGGACTCCGTCTGAAAAATATTTATTATTGAAGTGTTCAACAAATTCCTCCCAAGTAATTTGGTCTTGATTTAAAGTAGCTTCGACTGACTCCCACCAGCATCGGGCATCCTCTTCTAGTTGGAAAGTAGCTAATAAGACTTTATCTTGATCCGTGCATTGCATAACACGGAATATACGCTCCGTCTCCCTGATCTAGTGCTCTGCGTCATCAGGATCAGTAGAACCCATGAATTTGGGAGGGTTCATGTTCTTGAAGACTTGGTGGAGACTTCCGGCTCGTTGTGCACCTCCCTGTGCTACTTGTTGCAGCACTTGGGTCATGCCTTGGAGTGTACGCTGCATGTTGCGCCACTGAGCACGTTCGGCAGCCATTATCCTACAATTACAATAACTATATTAGTATATACTCGCGTTAAGGGCTTTTAAGTTTTTATGTTAACTCAACCCTTGGTTCTACCCAATCTCACCGGTTAACGGTTAAACCTATCCTTGGACTTGAGTTTTCCTTAGAATTGAATACCCTAGGCTCTGATACCACAAAAACTGTCACGCCCCGAGAGCGGAAGATACCCGGAGAAGCGTGACGAGTTTATATCAATCATGTCAATCAGAGTATTAGTGTATTCGACACCAAAATCAGAGATGCGCAAAAGTAAAGATAACCCAATCCTTTATTCCTTCATAAGAATATGTCTATTACAAATCTTTGGAGTACTAACGAAAATAAAGGGAAAAATACAAGGTTGACTCAAGAAAATATGAAAAAGACTGGATAACACGGAAGAAGCTCTATCTCTTTCACTCTTGACTATCCCCTTCAGATTGAGTTCCCTCATCGTCGGACTTACCTGAAACGTAGGGAAACACAGAGTGAGCGAATGCTCAGTAGGAAATTATATCTCAAGAACTAGCAATGGGTTTAAGTAATTACATCTTTCATGAATGCACTATAGTTATGCTTGCTCGCATAAAATGACAAGATAGAGAGAGTGTATAACATTACGATAGCAAGAAGAACTAGTCATGAACTTTCAAGATCTTATATCAACAGGATATCAAGATTATTCAAGCAAGTGTATTCATCATGTCATGTTGGAATTTGGCTATATTGTTTCAAGTCAGGCAAGTATGAAATTACCCTTTTTCGGGCCACGCAAGTCATGTAATATCAAGTCAAGTACAAGTACAAGATTTGTGGAATGTTCAATCAAGCTAGTCATGCACTTCGGTATAATGCCAATACCGTGATCAATCAACTCACATGGGCACAAGTACTTTCGGGTGCTCCTCCCAGGACCAGATCGGGCCCTATATGCGCAGGCATTAATCTTGTATTTTAACATCCACTTTTGTGTATAGCCAATATGGAATTTCAAGAGTAAAGCTTGTAGATACGTAGGATAAATTGGATAGAATAGAGTCCAAAAACATGACACTTGACATAGAATGATGATAATAACGGTATAATCACGATTCTCGATAAAACTAGGTGGAATTGGTTCCCTAACTTGGGTACCATGACAAACAAGTATGGGCACTCTTTATATAGAATTGAGGTCCACATGAACATCACATCAATGGCAAGACGTCCTCATTCTTAATATAGAATTGAGGTCCACAAGAACAACATGTTGAATATAGAATTGGGGTTTACAGGAACATCATGACAATGTTGATATAGAATTGGGGTTTACAAGAACAGCATCAAATGGTATGATAACCTCATCCCATTAAGAGAATTCTCATGATACACACTTTGCATAAACATGAGGGTCGGTATACCATGTTTCTTTACAGTGACATGGCAAAATAGTGTAATGGGTTTTTATGGTACAACCAGCTCAGTCGGACTTGAGGGAATCCAAGGCTGCGAGGAGACTTACGGAGGTCTCTATGACTAACTCGCTAGTCCAAAGGAACGGAATGTCCAATGGAGAGCTTGTATGTCAATGAGAGTTGAGGGTAATGCGATAAAACATCATGAAACATGGGACTATATTCACGGACTGGAATATAGTGCCGATATATATATATATATATAGATATATATATATTTATATATATACGAAACCCTCGGTTAACAGTAACGTTGTAAAATAGTGTCACAGGAAAATAGCGACCTGATCTAAGTCACTACTTATCAAATTAACGCCTTTTACAGGGGCGTTTATTTACGATTTGACGACTTATACAATAGTCGTTCCTTCAATATTTCCATTATGCAGAAACTCAATATTCTTGAATTTTAACAAAAAAGCGCCCTGGACAGGGGCGTTACTTTTCAATTAGCGCCCTGGTCTGGGGCGTCAGTTCAATAAGAGACGACCTTGTGTAGGTCGTTAATTCAACAATTTATCAATTTTCAGATAATAAAATTTCAGGAAACAATTTCATGGTCAGGACAAGAAAAATAGCAGGATTCGATAGGTATGATCATGCATTAATTTAGATTCATGGTCTCATAGTTAAAGAATTTTAAACATGGATAATTATCAATTATATGAAATTGACGACTCCTGGGTAGGGCGTCAAAACAAGAATTAGCGCCTTGGTCTGAGTCGCTTCTTTAAAATCACTTAGAAAACATTTGGAAATACAGTAAAACTATATGCATGAGATCATGGATGAGTTTATTTCATAATTTATACTAGTTTGGGCTACGTTCTTGAGAAAACCTACTTGGTTTAGAGGAAGATACGTAAAAGATGTGAAGAGATGATACTCTGTTTGCAACAGAGTTTCCTGATCGCCGGAAGAAGAAAACAAGATGAAGAACTTCTCGTCCTTCAACTATATGAGAGTTTCTTCACGTTGCAGGCAACCTGCAGAGGAAGAAGGAAAGATGAACGATCATTATCTTCCTTAAACCGTGACTGAAGGAAAAGAAGAACACTACCTGTTCTTCGTGTACGGCAGCAGCAGACGAACGCCAAAATAGCGATCAGGGCTTGATTAGGGAGTATATTTATAGGATTTTGGGGATCCTAATAGGGTTAGAGTTGTATTGGAAGTAATACTTCCATGATAGAGTCCTTACCGTATTCTACCTTCGACGTAGTTATCCAGAACTTGCCCTGGATAAACTCCTGGGTCGAACGAAACTCGAACTGAATTAACGTCTTAAGCGAGGGCGTCGAATTTAAATTGATGCCTTGTCGAACGTCGTTACTTATGTAAACGCGCCCATGTAGAGGGCGTTTCATTTCTTTTCCTTAATTTTTATTTTTCCCGTCGTTGAAATTTGACGCCCTATCGTCTAGGCGTCCCTTTTTAAATTAATGCCTTATCCAGAGGCGTTTCCTTTTGAATCAGCGTCTTGATAAAAGGCGTTATTTCTTCTTGATTAATGATTTACCCATTTAGACTCTTTGTCATCTATTTACTTATCTTTTATTTTAATTTAATTTATTTAAAAATCTTATTTTTATCAGGGTTGGTACATAAAATAGGCCATGCATGTGAGGTAGGTTTAGGTGTTTAGTACAGCAGGATATCTTGAAATGCAGACTCAGTAGATGCATGACAATTAATGCAATCAAAACATTCTTTCCAGTTTTCAAGTGTAATACATTGGAAAACAAATAAGCATGCAGAGCAGGATGAATTCAGAAATGATCAAGTTTAAGGTTCTGGCAGATGAGGAAGTTCAGATAGAAAACTTAGCAGCATATATTAAAGACTTTCAATGTGAATGATGACACATCAAGATGAGCAGTGTATGAGTGATTTGAATGACCATAGTTCAGAATGATGTCAATAAAGTTAGGCAAATATGCAGGTAGATGAGTCAATAATGGAATGCATGTGTTTCTCTGATTTTTAGATTTTTTTTTTGTCAGCAAAAAGACCAGAGATAGTGCCAGGGAGAGCGCACCCCTACCTCAACAAGGAGGGATGTTCCCGTTCCCCCAAGCAAGACCAATGGCTATATATTTTTATTAATGGAGAAGGGAAGTACATGGACAGGAGGCCACAAAAGGAGGCCATGAACAAGACCCAAGACAAAAGATAAAGAGATATAAGTCCTAATAGGAATGACGAAAACTAGGAACTCCAGCTTTATCCACCAGGATCGCTCTTCTGGTAACAACTGGGAGGTCCCTCGTAGTTGTAGATATCTTTTCTAAATCTAAAGAAAGATGTGCGGGTGTGTGTGAGTGAATGGATAGAATTAATGTGGAATCAAATGTAACATGGGAGGAAACAAATAATGCAATGAAACAAACCACCCACGTAAACTACCAGATCGTGATCGCCACCAAGATGAATAGTGCGAAGAGATGCGCAGTATGTACCATGTAAAAAAAGAGATGAGGACACTCGCCAAACTAAGACAGCACTAGTGCAGGGTGAAGACGGTCCTCTAATGACCGCTGAATGGTGAAAATGGCTGGACGATAGGCTGCTACCAACACGGAAGCAGAACGTGGGAAGAAGACACGGGCGCAGGGCCTGGACAGTCTTTGGTCGGCCGCAAGCTGAGGAAAGATGGCCTGAGACAGACCGCTATCTCTGGTAGACGGTCGGAGATAGACCGCAAAGGCTTCCAGAACCCGAGCCAGGGAACTCGATCCTCTACCCCTTCCGGCCGGCAAGGAGGGATGGGCCTCGTGCTAAGACGCCTGCTGACCTGAAAGACAACACAAATAACAACCAGAGACAACCTAATTAGTTTATGGATGTACAATATATATAAATGGGACGATGAATGGAACACATAATTAAAGGGGGAAATACCTGGGGGTTTTGGGTTTTTAACCCCTATGGGGCGTGGAAAACAATAGGAGGATGAAAATATAGTAGAATGCCAGTGAAAACGTAGTCAAGAGTGAAGAAAAAATGAAGGTGGGATGACTAAAAACCTGACCAAAAATGACTTAAACTATCACTAAAAATGTGACAAATAAGGACTACTCCATGGACCAAAGGCATAGAGGACGTAGAAAGCCTTTCTCCCTGACTGGATTTCACTCTGGAAAGTGGCAGCATTTCGATGCGAACTCTGAATCTCCCCCCTCACAGCCATGAACCAAGGGTTCTATTTATAGACCCTTGAAACCCTAGCTCGAATGGAGGGCTTTTGGGGGGGAATTAGCCTTGGATTATTTTGAATAAAATGAAGATAAAACTCCCAGCCGCCAACAGGATAAAACGACGCCCAATTTGGCTGAGAATCCGCGGAGAAATCCACGGATCAAGCAACCATTTTGACCACGGATAGAGAAAGAAACTGCCTGTCGACGTAGGAATCTCGGTTATAAAACGGTCTATCGATAGACCACCAAGGATGCTAAGCGGCCCATTGGCCGACCGCTATTCTCCAGGCCATTGAAAAATAAAAAACAAAATAAATATGCTCAATTATCCAAGGACCAAGTCAAAACAAGGATTCCCGCCAAGTAGAAACGGTCCTTCATAGGCCGCCGCCCTGATGGAACAATCTATTGTGAGACTATTTGCAAAAACAACAGGTCGACGTAGAAAAAAATAGGTCAACACAGAGACGGGACAGGTCGAAGCCAAAAAGGGAAAAACGGTCATCCATCGGACCGCCACCTTCCTGAAATGGTCTATCGTGAGACCGTTATTAAGGTGATCATTTGAAAAGAGAGAAAAAAATGCATACTCAGCCCAAAGACCAAGTCAAACCAAGTTCCATCAGGCCCAAACTCGAGAAAACACGGGAGCAAGCCCGGCCAGGGAGAAAATGCCCATAAAATAGGCCCAAAAACCATCAGAAAATGACTCAATAAATGACAGATAACTTGGGACATCATAAATGAAGGCAAGAAAAAGACTCAACTTGAAGGTATAAAACAGGTGTCAACAGATGCCCCTCCTTAACGTCCTCTTTGCAGGGGAGTGAGCGGAGGTGAAGCGAAGGCAAAATGGAAACATGGAGATGAAGCGGAAATGCAGTGGAGCGGACTTAAAAGCGGGCGTTAAGGTAAACGACACTCGTTCCTAACCAACGAGTGATAGGAATCTTCCAAAAAACTCTGAGCCAGTTACACTGAACGATTGAACCAAAATGACACCAATATGGAGGAACTAACTAAAAATAGAAGGAAAGGAAACACGATCAACCTCATCGGGCGGCACAATCCACGGACCAATGAGGGGTCGGAATAAGCAATAACGGAAAGTAAAAGAAAGCAGACTAAACTCTAGAAAGGGACTCTTAACCAACCGACCAGGCAAAACGACTGAAGCAACCCTTCTGACTTTGAGTGGAATAATCTTTCTTACCAAGACCACAAATGCACGATTATCCATCACTAACGAGACACTTTAGACAGATTATGGGTCATGAATGCTCAAAAATACGTATGATGCATGCTGGGCTAAAATAAAGAAATCATTAAAATGAATGCAAAAAAAGATAAAATATAAAATACTCGAGAATAATATTGGTAGACTGGATTAATCAGGGTCAGGACACTATCTGCAACCATGGCGTGCGAAATAGAACCATCGTCCCCTAACTTGTCCCAACCTAACGACCTAACCAGCGATTAAACATGTGCACCTAGATCATCATCATTTTTGGTAAAGGGGAACATCAGATCCCAAAACACGAGTGACCAGCCGGTTCTCAAGATAATATAGCATAGATACTATATAGTAATGCATTAAGGGATACGGGATGCAAAATATTTACCTGACTTACCTGTCGGATTGAAGCATGGCGTGTAGCCTGATAGGACAAAATTTCACCATAGATTGTGCATTTCAATATTAGTCCAAACAGCCAAAGTATAATCATGCATAAATTAACAAAGGGGGCATAAGCATGAATTAATCATGATAACACAACAAAAAATGGGGCCTTTTAAAATAAAACAGTTTAAGCATGACCGCCCTACCCTCAAAGATGGTCACGGGAAGGACCGCACAACATAACTGAATGGCTATCTAGCTGTTCTCACAAAGACGGCCGTGCCTCGACCGTTTATAAGATATAAACGGTCGAGTGATAGACCGCCAAATGACCGTCGGTTTCAAAAAAAAAGAAAACCGCCCTATCGCCTCCCTCGTGTTCCCCATTTCACACACCCACAACCGAAGCCCATCTCCTTCCCCCCACCGAGAGCTCACCCCCCCTTTCTAGCCCCCTCACACGGACACACCTAGATGCGGCACAAGAGGCAAGCGTTGAAGTGATTCACGCGTCAGATGGCCAGAGAGGAAGGTTGTAATGACCCAAAATATTTATATTATTTCAAGAATTATTTAATGATTTTTTGTAATTTATTAGAAATTCATTAAGGCCCAATTATGGTAAACGATTAATCTAGCCTATTTAATTGAAGCCCAAAAGGTTTAAGGACCAAGCCCATTATGTTTGGCCCATATTCTAGAAGGTTATAGATAATTATGTGGATAAAACAAATAAAAGAGTTTGAATTAAGTTGAATTCTACGCACAGTAGCTGTAGCGGTCTATCGTGCGACCGCCACACGCATGTAATGCATCAAGAGTCGACCGTCACACTCTATCAGTTCCGTGAATGGAAGAAAGAGCAAAAAGATTAGACTTTTGCTAGTCTATCTCTTAGGGATCGAGATGGGAGGACTAGTAAATGTGTTAAGAACTCTCAGAAGTCGATCTAAGCTTTAACAAGGACTCTAGAATCGATCTAATCCACAAAACCCTAGCTAGAACCTATAAATAGACCCTAGTTTTGACCTGCGCGACCCTTACATTAGCTCGCGTGGAATCAAGGTAAGACGACATTATTTCAGGTAGGTTATTTAGAGGTTTTTGTTCCTTATACATAGGACAAATCTTCCTCAAAATTTTGTGCTAGGAGATCAACTGCACAAGGAGTTTAAAGCTTCCAAAGTTGCTGGTTTGACCATAGCAACCCAAGAATCTGAGCGAAAGTCCACTGAAGATCAGGAGATTAGAAACCCAAATCGAGGTAATTAGCCTAAGTGTCTTTAGAACTTTCTGTTCCCCTTAGTTTCACCACCTTACCCTCCAAATTTCACGTCCTTCGGTCAATAGATTGAGGAGTTAGAGCGACGTGAAGTTGCTGAAAACTCACTAGAAGGAAAGAACTAGGGCGTGTCTTGCAGTCCCAAATTGGAAGTTGAAAGCCCAGTAAAGAGGTAGGTTATCTCATGAATGGTAAGAATATCATGTTAGGGATAAAAGTCCCCTGGTTTTACTTGATTCCATGCACTATAGACCATGAATTTCATGTTTTAGTAGGTCTATGCATACATGCATGTCCTTAGCCTAATTTAAAGATTAAAGATATTCTCTTGTTCATTCACTACGACCTATGCATCTAGATGGCCTATTCTTTGTTCTGTCATGACTAGAGTAGTTGTTTATTTTGATTCTTCTTGCATGAAAGGTTTTAAACCATAGATCTTTTACTTACTGTTAGCAGTGCTCTGACGGGTTATAGTTAGGCCGTCACATGACTCTAACGGCCTTACGATGAACCATCACACCGCCTGTTGTACTTAATTTTCTCTGTAATCTCCAACGGACCAGGATCGGAGCGTTACAACACTCTGACGGCTCCACGATGAACCGTCATAGCTATATGACGCGCCTGTCTTAGACTTCCATAGTGCTAAGTTCTATCAATTCGAGACAGAATTGAGAACAGTCAAAGTAGCTTATAAATAAGCCTAGTTATCTAAGTTTTGACTTATCTTCATGAACTTTGAGTTTATAAATTGATTCATGCGTGTCTAAAGTACTTTGAGTTATTTTAAGTACATGTTAATTTCATTTGCTAAAACTCTATAGTTTTGTATTAAAAAAACATGATTTTAACTGATGTATTGACAAAGTTTTATCATGGTTTCACATCGTTACACATTCTTTTCCATCTATAGAGTCAATTTCTCTAAGTGCATGGCATATATTCTGGTATTTGACCATTAGTTCACACTTTGCACATAGGAACATATTCTTGGACTTGAGGACCTCTCTATTGGATATTCCTTCCAATGGAATAGGAAATCTAGTTTCAAGGCCTCCGTAATTCTCTGCGAGCCTGGGATTTTCACTAGGATGCCGAGTTGGTTGTACCATTACAGCCCAATTGTTTAGAAAGCACTATTGATGTTTTCTAGTTTTGACTATGTAACGGCCTATTACTCGACCGTCAGGCCCATCTAACGGTCTAGTATACAACCGTCACATATACTGAGTCTAATTTATTCTTTCTGGATTCAGCCCATTATGACGGCCCAATTATAGATCGTCACGTTCATGTAACGGCCCATTAATTGACCGTTACAGTACTTTAACCCGAGGTTTGACCAAAGGGTTGATATTTCAAAGTTCCGAGATGGATTATTGATGGTCTAAGACTTGTCATATTGTCCAAGATACTTAAATTTAAATTATGAAAGTTAAGAAACATAATGTTATGCTGTCGATTTATTTTCATGGCATAACCTAGTTTTAATATGTTTATTGAAGTTCTTGCTCACAAGAGGCTTACCATGCCGGCTGTTCACGTTCCTCGAGTTAGTCTTCCGCTGTAATAAAGGCTCGGGGCATGACAGTTAAGTTGGTATCAGAGCCTAAGTCTCAGGACTTAGGGAAAAGAGTCACGTCATAGGTTAAGTCCAAGGCTTAAGGACCCATATCTATGAACTAAGGAAGAAATTTTCTCACCCATGCGAGAATTGGGTAGAGCCCGGGATAAGATAGTTAATTAGTTTTAAGATTTATCTCTTTCTAATTCCATGAGAATTAACAAATTGTTATTTCTCTCAAGCACCTTATTATTTACAAAGGCTCATCGCGTAGATTGGGGTGGCATGCAACAAACGGTTGCGGGCCTTACTCAGGCATTACAAACTAGGGCCCAGGTTGGTGCAGGAGCGAGGGCTGGTGACTTGCATCATAATTTTTGGAGCTTAAACCCTCCGCGTTTCTACGGTTCTTCTAACCCAGATGAGGCAGAAAACTAGATAGATGAAATGAATCGTATCTTCGATGTTATCCATTGTACATATCAAGAAAAAGTGCATCTTGTAACCTTCCAACTTAATAAAAATGCACACACATGGTGGAAATCAATACCTACACCTCCGGCAGATCCACCTTATACATGGGACGGTTTTCTTATTCTATTCCATGCTAAGTACTTTTCTTATCATGTTAAAGAAAGAAAGGCTATAGAGTTTGCCTCTCTTCGTCAGGGAATGATGACAGTCACGGAGTATGAACTTTAATTCTCCAGGCTAGAACCCTATGCACCACATTTAATCAGTACCGATTTATTGAAGGCTAATCGGTTTATGGACGGGTTACGACCTGTTTTCATTCAGCAGCTCGGGACCCAAAACATCCGTACCTATGCAGAGATGGTCCAGCATGCATATTAATGTGAGAGGACCTTAGAGAAGGTCGAGAAATTGAAAGAAAAAGGATAAGAGTCCAGCTGACGATCTGATCGGCGTTATAAGAAAGAAAAATTCAGCATCACGGAACCTCACAAAAGCTGTGATAGTAAGAAAAGATCTAGGAGCGGGAACGGGGGAAGTTCCTAGAAGAGCAAGAAAGTGAAGGAGGAGAAGGAGCAAGCCATGGTGGCTTGCACATTTTATGAGAAGTTCGGCCATTCGGCTGAAGAATGTTGGAAGCGTCTTGGTGCTTGTCTACGTTGTGGAAGTAGGGAGCATTGTATGCCAGATTGCCCCCTTATGAAGGATGAATCGTCTGGTGGTGGACGTAGGAGGTAGGCTCGCCTCAATGCTGTTTTAGAAGAAGAAGAAGCGCCCAGGGATGGTGGGCTTATAGAAGGTACCCTTCAAATTTGTTCACGTTCTGCATTTGTGCTATTTGATACTGGTGCCTCTCATTCTTTTATATCCACTACTTTTACAAAAACATTACCAATTGCATCAATTCCCCTACCTTCAGATCTTGCTATTACCACACCCTTAGGTTCTGGAACAAAGCTTACCGAGTATTATCTTGATTGTGAGGTAATAGTAGAAGGTCACAATCTCCCCGTAAACTTAGTATGCCTTGACATGAAAGGTTATGATGCCATCTTAGGGGTACATTGGCTTATAGATCATGATGCTGATATTAACTGTCGAAATAGGATTATATCCTTTCGAAAACCCGGTCTTCCAAGATTTTCTTTCCTTGGCATCAAGTATAGGAAACATCCCACTATCATATCCTCTCTTCACACTTGCAAACTTATCTCGCAAAGATGTAAAGTTTTTCTTGCTTCTGTTGTTGTTACCGAGTCCAAGAAAATCATCATAGCAGACATTCCTATTGTAAATGAGTTTCGAGATGTGTTTCCACCCGAATTACCCAGTTTACCACCCGAGAGGGAAGTAAACTTCACTATTGAACTCATTCCAGGAGCAGCACCTGTTTCTATAACCCCTTACAGGATGTCCCCCTTGGAAGTTAAGGAACTAAAGAGGCAGTTGCAAGAACTATTAGATAAGGGTTTCATCAGACCTAACACATCCCCCTGGGGTGCGCCGGTTCTATTCGTCAAGAAGAAGGATGGCTCTCTCAGGTTATGCATAGACTACTGGCGACTGAATCAACTTACAATAAAAAAACAAGTATCCATTGCCGCGTATTGATGAGCTCGTCGATCAACTTTCAGGAAGAGAGTATTTCTCCAAGATTGACCTCTGATCAGGTTATCATCAGCTTAGAATTAAAGAAGAAGACATTTATAAATCGGCTTTTCGAAGTCGTTATGGTCACTATGAATTCGTGGTGATGCCGTACGGGTTAACAAATGCCCCAGCAACGTTTATGCAACTTATGAACAATGTTTTCCAGCCATATCTGGGCCAGTTCATCATCGTCTTCATCGATGACATCATGGTATATTCCAAGATAAAAGAGGAACATGAAGGACATCTGAGGATAGCTTTGCAAACACTTAGAGAACATAAACTTTATGCCAAGCTTAACAAGTGTGAGTTCTGGCTCAAGGAAGTCTCATTCCTAGGCCACATTATTTCAAAAGAAGGTATCGTTGTGGATCCTTCTAAAGTAGAAGCTATCAGAAACTGGAGCCGGCCAACGACTGTATCAGAAGTAAGAAGCTTTCTAGGTCTAGCTGGTTATTATAGGAGGTTCATTAAGGACTTCTCAAAAATTGTTGTTCCTTTAACTAGACTCATAAGAAAAGAAAATCCTTTTGTCTGTTCAGAGAAATGTGAAGAGAGTTTTCAAACTCTTAAGAACCATCTTACTACAGCTCCTATTCTATCACTACCAGTGGAAGGTGGTGGATTCAAAGTATATATGGATGCGTCTGGCATTGGCTTAGGGTGCGTCCTCATACAAAACCGGAAGGTAATATGTTATTCTTCAAGACAATTGAAACGTCATGAAGAGAATTACCCTGTGCATGATTTGGAATTGGCTACTGTTATTGTCACCTTAAAAATTTTGCGCCATTATCTCTATGGAGAGAAGTTCACGGTCTACTCGGACCACAAAAGCTTGAAATACTTATTCTCTCAAAAGGAGCTAAATATGAGGCAAAGGAGATGGTTAGAATATCTCAAGGACTTTGATTTTGCTATTCAATATCATCCTGGAAAGGCTAATGCTGTAGCCGATGCACTCAGCAGAAATCCAATGGGAAAGCTATCAAGTCTTATGATTAGTATGACTAATCTTATTTCTCAATTTGCTCAGTTGAACTTAGATATTGACATGAAGGAAGAAGAAAATTGTTTTATAGCCAATATCCGAGCTCAACCTACATTAATGGAATATCTAGTCAGGCTACAAGACAATGATCATGTATTACTGGAAATCAAAGCCAACATAGAACAGAGGCCGAATTTTTCTATCTCCAATGACGGAAGATTGCTATTTAAGGGCTGTGTGTGTGTACCAGATCATGAGGATACGAAGAAACTGATCCTAGAAGAAGCACATAAGTCCAAGTACACCATTCACCCTAGTAGTACCAAAATGTATCAAGATCTCAAAAGAAATTTCTGGTAGCCCAATATGAAGAGGGAAATAGCTGATTTCGTGTCCCGCTGTCTCACTTGTCAACAAGTAAAGGTAGAACATTTTAGACCCGCAGGTAAATTACACCCCTTAGATATTCCAGCATGGAAGTGGGAAAGCATAGAAATGGGTTTCATCATGGGATTACCTAAGACTAGAGGAGGATATGACGATATCTGGGTAATCATAGACTGATTGACAAAATCTGCACATTTCATACCAATCAAAAGTTGATGGTCTGTGGATATTCTACCATCCTTATACATGAAGGAAATTGTCAAGTTACATGGTGTCCGTGTCACTATCATATCTGATAGAGATCCCAGATTCACATCGCAGTTCTGGAAGGGTTTACAACATTCACTGCGGACTAGATTGAATTTTGGCACAGCATTTCATCCACAAATGGATGGTCAGACTGAAAGAACAAATCAGGTAGTAGAAGATATGCTCAGGGCTTGTGCTATTGATTTTGGAAGAAGTTGGCATGACCACTTGCCTCAGGTGGAATTTGCATATAACAATATGGAGAGGGGGATTTCTGTTGCCCATTTAAGAGCACTCGAACTAGGTCCGTCAGGACCAAACAAGGCCCATCTCATCCAAGTGACAGCCCCGCAAGGCCCACTTAGGATAAAAAGCCCAATAAGATTACTCGAGATCAAACCCTTCCTCGGTGGCCCTTAGGCTCGGAAGGCCCGAACGTCGATCAGAACGGAGGAAGACCCATGCCCGAGTTATCCCCTCACTTGGATAGAGGCAAGCGCTCAGCGCCCACTCCGACCCATCTTCATCCGAGCTATGCCTATCGCCCGGATAGGGTTGGCACCCTTCATGCTTGGGTTTAACCGACGATTGCTTATCCACGCTACCATTAAGGACCCTGTATGAGCAGGAGTTTACGAGGATAAGGGACCCCTGACTCCTCAAGGCTATAAAGATCCCACGATGAGGACATAAAGAGCCCACGTTGAGGACGTAACTCTCACCCGAAACTCTTCAGCTTACAGGACTCATGAGGCTTGTGCACTATTTAAACCTGGGACTCTCTCTCGTGGAAGGTAAGGCCCAACAGATGCCTAAAACTCCCTGAGTAGGAACCACTTCACCACCTTGGTGTAGAGGGATCTCGTGCATCTCTTTCCTCCTCCCTTCATAGCTTCCACCATTACTCTACTGACTTAGGCATCGGAGGGTTTACCCGAGGGAACCATCCTTGGGCCCCCTGATCCGTTTCCCTTTCTTGCAGTTCACTATTCGGTGATCATCCCCCAGCTCAGGTCCAGCGCGAGATCACTCCTCTTCACAATAGTTATCATGCCAGCATACAGATGGCACCCTTTGAAGCTTTATATGGAAGAAGCTGTAGATCACCAATATGTTGGAATGAAATAGGGGAAAGGCAATTTCTAGGCCCCGACATTATCAGGGATTCTTCAGAGAAAATTAAGCTCATTCAAGAAAGATTGTAGATGGCACAAGATAGTCAAAAATCTTCTGCTGATAATCGAAGGCGCAACTTGGAGTTTCAAGTAGGAGATCATGTATTTCTTAAAGTTTCTCCAAGTCGAGGTATTCGAAGATTTGGTATTAAGGGAAAACTTACTCCAAGATTTACTGGTCCTTTTGAAATTCTGGAAAGAATTGGTGAAGTAGCTTATCGGTTGCTTTACCTCCATAATTATCCAATGTTCATAATGTATTTCACGTCTCGATGCTCAAGAAGTATGTACCTGATCCTTTCCATGTCATCACTTACGACAATCTGGAGATTCAGAAGGATATGACGTACGAGCAGACACCAATAAAGATTCTGGAACGGGAAGTGCATCAACTAAGGAATAAAGCTATTCCTATGGTCAAAATTCAATGGAAGCCGTCCGAAGCAACATGGGAAACGGAATAAGCCATGCTGAAAAGATTCCAGGAATTATTCAATTGTAAGTACACTCTCCATCTAATCCATGCATTGAATTTGTAGACCAAATTCTTTTAAGTGGTGGAGGGTGTAATGACCCAAAATATTTATATTATTTCAGGAATTATTTAATGATTTTATGGAATTTATTGGAAATTCATTAAGGCCCAATTATGGTAAATGATTAATCTAGCCTATTTAATTGAGGCCCAAAAGGTTTAAGGACCAAGCCCATTAAGTTTGGCCCATATTCTAAAAGGTTAAAGATAATTATGTGGATAAAATAAATAAAAGAGTTTGAATTAAGTTGAATTCTACGCACAGTAGCTGTAGCGGTCTATCGTGCGACCGCCACACGCATGTAACGCACCAAGAGTCGACCGTCACGCTCTGTCAGTTCCGTGAATGGAAGAAAGAGCAACAAGATTAGATTTTTGCTAGTCTATCTCTTAGGGATCGAGATGGGAGGACTAGTAAACATGTTAAGGACTCTCAGAAGTCGATCTAAGCTTTAACAAGGACTCTAAAATCGATCTAATTCATAAAACCCTAGCTAGAACCTATAAATAGACCCTAGTTTTGACCTGTGCGACCCTTACATTGGCTCACATGGAATCAAGGTAAGACGACATTATTTCAGGTAGGTTCTTTAGAGGTTTTTGTTCCTTATACATAGGACTAATCTTCCTCAAAATTTTGTGCTAGGAGATCAACTACACAAGGAGTTTGAAGCTTCCAAAGTTGTTGGTTCGACCATAGCAACCCAGGAATCTGAGTGAAAGTTCACTGAAGATCAGGAGATTAGAACACCAAATCGAGGTAATTAGCCTAAGTGTCTTTAGAACTTTCTGTTTTCCTTAGTTTCACCTCCTTACCCTCCAAATTTCACATCCTTAGGTCAATAGATTGAGGAGTTAGAGCGACGTGAAGTTGCTGAAAATTCACTGGAAGGAAAGAACTAGGGCGTGTCTTGCAGTCCCAAATTGGAAGTTGAAAGCCCAGTAAAGAGGTAGGATATCTCATGAACGGTAAGAATATCATGTTAGGGATAAAAGCCCTCTGGTTTTACTTGATTCCATGCACTATAGATCATGAATTTCATCTTTTAGTAGGTCTATGCATACATGCATGTCCTTAGCCTAATTTAAAGATAAAAGATATTCTCTTGTTCATTCACTACGACCTATGCAACTAGATGGCCTATTCTTCGTTCTGTCATGACTAGAGTAGTTGTTTATTTTGATTCTTATTGCATGAAAGGTTTTAAACCATAGATCTTTTACTTACTGTCAGCAGTGCTCTGACGGATTATAGTTAGACCGTCACATGACTCTAACGGTCTTACGATGAGCCGTCACACCGCCTGTTGTACTTAAATTTCTCTATAATCTCTGACGGACCAGGATCAGAGCGTTACAACACTCTGACGGCTCCACGATGAACCGTCACAGCTATATAACGCGCCTGTCTTAGACCACCAGAGTGCTGAATTCTGTCAATTCGAGATAGAATTGAGAACAATTAAAGTAGCTTATAAATGAGCCTAGTTATCTAAGTTTTGACCTATCTTCATGAACTTTGAGTTTATAAATTGATTCATGCATGTTTAAAGCACTTTGAGTTTTTTAAAGTACATGTTAATTTTATTTGCTAAAACACTATAGTTTTGTATTAAAAAAAACATGATTTTAACTGATGTATTGACGGAGTTTTATCATTGTTTCACATCGTTACACATTCTTTTCCGTCTATAGAGTCAATTTCTCTAAGTGCATGGCATATATTCCGGTATATGACCATTAGTTCACACTTTGTACATAGGAACATATTCTTGGACTTGAGGACCTCTCTATTGGATATTCCTTCCAATGGACTAGGAAATCTGGTTTCAAGGCCTCCGTAATTCTCTGCGAGACTAGGATTCCTACTAGGACGCCGAGTTGGTTGTACCATTAAAGCCCAATTGTTTAGAAAGCACTATTGCTGTTTTCTGGTTTTGACTATGTACCGGCCTATTACTCGACCGTCAGGCCCATCTAACGCTCCAATATACAACCGTCACATATACTGAGTCCAATTTATTCTCTCTAGATTCAGCCCATTATGACGACCCAATTATAGACCGCCACGTTCATGTAACGGCCCATTAATTGACCGTCATAGTACTTTAACCCGAGGTTTGACCCAAGGGTTGATATTTCAAAGTTCCTGACGGAATCGACTTCAACAACAGTATCAAATATATATCTCTGTTTAATCGTCTCTTGTTAATTGGGCTTCATGTTTGGGTCAAATGGGCCATGTTTGATGTTTTGTAGTAATTATATCCCCAACTATTATGTAAGAGTCTTTTTATTTGTGTCTTTTAGCCTTCCTAGGGTAGTTATGAATGGTAGGAAGTAGGTGTTAGGTGAGTTGTCTTTTGATTTTCTTTATAGAGTCTATAAAAAGGGTCATGTAGTCTTTCTTTAAGGAATGAAGTGAATCAACAATTTTTGGAAAAGCTACCTCCTACGTGAGGCCCATACCCCCTCCATTTCTCTCTCTCTAGGAGTGGATTCTCCTAATTCTCTCTCTCTCCATTTTTCCCACTCTCTCGTCTCCCTCTAGCCCTCCCTCTATCTTACCCTTTCTCCCTCTACACACCCCCTGCACCTGCACCTTCCCACCGGCTGGCCCCTCTCCTTCACGCACCTACGTCTCTCCCTCTACCTCCTCTCTTCTATGAGCATCGACACCTCATCCTGTCCTTCTTCTTTTTTTTCTTCCCTGTGATCCCACCCCAACCTTTTCTTCTCCTCTCAACCTTGCTACGATTTCTCCCCACCCTCATTTTCTTCCTCTTCTTCTTCCAATGGTTCTTCTTTTAGCGAACCACCCTGCCAACTCCTCTCTCCCTCTCCTTGCCCTTCTCTCTTCACACACGGACACTGGCCACGCACTGCCGGTGCTCTCTGTGGCTCTCTCACCTCCTGCACTCCCTCTCTCTCAAAACTGTTGGCTTCTCCTTTCTTCCCTCTCTCCTCCTTAATCTCCTCTCCTCTGCCACACTCACCGCACAAGAACTCTGCTCCACCTCCCTCTCTCCCACCTGCACACCACCGGCCATAGCCGTCTCCACCCCCCCGGCTTCCCCCCCCCTCGCTAACCCACTCCCACTCACTTGCCCCGTCACCAACCCTACCTCTCTCTCTTCCCACACCGGTCGTGCCCCCCCTCCGCATGGGCCTCCACCGCCGTGGCCTCTTCCGGCCAACCTCCCACTCCATCTTCACGTCACAACCCCACCACCTGTTCCCCTCTCATCCGTGAGCACACACGCGCACACTTCGCACTCACGACGTCTCCCTCTCCCATCGCTCATCTCTCTCACTCTCTCACCTTCAACACACGTAGCAAACTCACACCGGGCCCCCTGTTTGGAACAGGGGCACCGTCGGTGACCCACCCCTCCCTCACCCCTCTCTCCCGTGCGACACCCACCCCCCCTTTCTTCTCACTCCCTCCCCCACCTTCTTTCTCTGCTTGTCTGAGAACCCTATCTTCCCCATACGTCCTGCTCCACGCTGCAGACCTGCCACGTCCCCCGTCTCCCTCCGTGGCCACAGTAGCCCCTGCTCGCTTCGCCGCACCCAGCCCGCCACCACCATGCACCCCCTTTCGCCCAGCGCCCTGCCTCATGTGAGGACCCGACCCCCGGTCGTCTTCATCGGCAACGGGGAGGAGTCCCACCCTCCTACGGTCCCTGCAAGACCCCCGTTCGCGCAAGCCATCGAGGACACCCAACCGGTGTCTCGTCCTCCCGCCGCCACTCTCATCTACAACTGCAAGGAGGCCCCTGCCATCCACCGTCACGACTGCCCCCCCCCCCCCCGTCCCCACCATCCTACAGCATCATGAAGCTCATCAGCCGCCTGTCGACGACGACGTGGCCACCCTGCCTGTGGTGTTCAGCAGCGGCATCCATGCTCGCCGTCGCCATCACCGTCCGTGCCCACGAGCTCACCACGGAGCACTCTGGCAACGCCATCGAACCCCGACCTTCCATGCGGCAGGCCTGCACTGCCTGCGAAGAACACATCAGCTGCCATCGTCGCCATGGGACCCTTCTACCACAGCCACCAAAACCAGCAGTCCCGCCGTGGCTCAGCCGGCCTCCCTCCCGTCCAGCACCGCCATGTCGTCTTCACCGGCACGGAAGCAGACCGGCGATGTTCTCATCAGCTCGAGCCCATCGCATCGGATGTCAAGGCAGTAGCAACAATGCCACTGCGGTGCCCCCCTACTAGCCACAACGTGCCGCTCTGCTGGCTGTTACAAAGCCCTATGTCAGTCACTAATCCGGAAACACAAGATCGGCATCATCCCTCTGAGCAGGCCGCACATGGTTTCCCCCCTCCGAGTACATTGGCGGCCCTGTCCGAGCACGCCGGGAAGCCCTCCATGTCGCCCGGCTGGTTCCCACGCCCCTCCCTGCCATGACTATCATTCCCGCATCCCATTCTCCCGCTTCTCCCTCATTCTCTCTACTATCTCGCCCTCATTCTCACTGCTCCCTCTCTCTACGGGTGAATCTCTGTATTAAAAAAAAAGAAAGGCAGAAGAAGCCCCCCATTCACCTCTCTCTCTTACCTCTCTCTCTCTCTCTCTCTTTCTTCAAACTATTCATGTAATCCTCCCTTCCTCTATTCTCTCACTTTATTACCCCTCTAGTCTCTCTCACGTTATATGCATGCTACTGTAGCAAAAAGAAACTTTGTGTTCTCTCCGATGTGTTGTTTGAAAAAAAATGACAAGAAAAAAATGACGAGAAAAAAAATAATATTTCTGGAAATGAAAAAGAGAAGAAGAGAATTTCAAAAAAAAGAGAGAGAAAAGAAGAAATAAAAAATTTGAAATAAGAGAAAATTTCAGACTCGGATGTTTGTTTCACATCAAATGGTATCAGAGCAAGTCGTCTGGTTTGTCCCAACAATCCGGGGTCCTACAGTTCGAGATTCAAGAATCAAGGTTCGAGGTCGAACCTTCTCCATGTGGAAGGGTTTGACGGAATCGACTTCAACAACAGTATCAAATATATATCTCTGTTTAATCATCTCTTCTTAATTGGGCTTCATGTTTGGGTCAAATGGGCCATGTTTGATGTTTTGTAGTAATTATATCCCCAACTATTATGTAAGAGTCTTTTTATTTGTGTCTTTTAGCCTTCCTAAGGTAGTTATGAATGGTAGGAAGTAGGTGTTAGGTGAGTTGTCTTTTGATTTTCTTTATAGAGTCTATAAAAAGGGTCATGTAGTCTTTCTTTAAGGAATGAAGTGAATCAACAATTTTTGGAAAAGCTACCTCCTACGTGAGGCCCATACCCCCTCCATTTCTCTCTCTCTAGGAGTGGATTCTCCTAATTCTCTCTCTCTCTCAATTTTTCCCACTCTCTCGTCTCCCTCTAGCCCTCCCTCTATCTTACCCTTTCTCCCTCTACACACCCCCTGCACCTGCACCTTCCCACCGGCTGGCCCCTCTCCTTCACGCACCTACGTCTCTCCCTCTACCTCCTCTCTTCTATGAGCATCGACACCTCATCCTCTCCTTCTTCTTTTTTTTCTTCCCTGTGATCCTACCCCAACCTTTTCTTCTCCTCTCAACCTTGCTACGATTTCTCCCCACCCTCATTTTCTTCCTCTTCTTCTTCCAATGGTTCTTCTTCCAGTGAACCACCCTGCCAACTCCTCTCTCCCTCTCCTTGCCCTTCTCTCTTCACACACGCACACTGGCCACGCACTGCCGGTGCTCTCTGCGGCTCTCTCACCTCCTGCACTCCCTCTCTCTCAAAACTGTTGGCTTCTCCTTTCTTCCCTCTCTCCTCCTTAATCTCCTCTCCTCTGCCACACTCACCGCACAAGAACTCTGCTCCACCTCCCTCTCTCCCACCTGCACACCACCGGCCATAGCCGTCTCCACCCCCCCGGCTTCCCCCCCCCCTCGCTAACCCACTCCCACTCACTTGCCCCGTCACCAACCCTACCTCTCTCTCTTCCCACACCGGTCGTGCCCCCCCTCCGCATGGGCCTCCACCGCCGTGGCCTCTTCCGACCAACCTCCCACTCAATCTTCACGTCACAACCCCACCACATGTTCCCCTCTCATCCGTGAGCACACACGTGCACACTTCGCACTCACGACGTCTCCCTCTCCCATCACTCATCTCTCTCACTCTCTCACCTTCAACACACGTAGCAAACTCACACCGGGCCCCCTGTTTGGAATAGGGGCACCGTCGGTGACCCACACCTCCCTCACCCCTCTCTCCCGTGCGACACCCACCCCCCCTTTCTTCTCACTCCCTCCCCCACCTTCTTTCTCTGCTTGTCTGAGAACCCTATCCTCCCCATACGTCCTGCTCCACGCTGCAGACCTGCCACGTCCCCCGTCTCCCTCCGCGGCCACAGTAGCCCCTGCTCGCTTCGCCGCACCCAGCCCGCCACCACCATGCACCCCCTTTCGCCCAGCGCCCTGCCTCGTGTGAGGACCCGACCCTCGGTCGTCTTCATCGGCAACGGGGAGGAGTCCCACCCTCCTATGGTCCCTGCAAGACCCCCGTTCGCGCAAGCCATCGAGGACACCCAACCGGTGTCTCGTCCTCCCGCCGCCACTCTCATCTACAACTGCAAGGAGGCCCCTGCCATCCACCGTCACGACTGCCCCCCCCCCCCCCGTCCCCACCATCCTATAACATCATGAAGCTCATCAGCCGCCTGTCGACGACGACGTGGCCACCCTGCCTGTGGTGTTCAGCAGCGGCATCCATGCTCGCCGTCGCCATCACCGTCCGTGCCCACGAGCTCACCACGGAGCACTCTGGCAACGCCATCGAACCCCGACCTTCCATGCGGCAGGCCTGCACCGCCTGCGAAGAACACATCGGCTGCCATCGTCGCCATGGGACCCTTCTACCACAGCCACCAAAACCAGCAATCCCGCCGCGGCTCAGCCGGCCTCCCTCCCGTCCAACACTGCCATGTCGTCTTCACCGGCATGGAAGCAGGCCGGCGATGTTCTCATCAGCTTGAGCCCATCGCATCGGTTGTCAAGGCAGTAGCAACAATGCCACTGCGGTGCCCCCCTACTAGCCACAACGTGCCGCTCTGCTGGCTGTTACAAAGCCCCATGTCAGTCACTAATCCGGAAACACAAGATCGGCATCAGTCCCTCTGAGCAGGCCGCACATGGTTTCCCCCCTCCGAGTACATTGGCGGCCCTGTCCGAGCACGCCGGGAAGCCCTCCATGTCGCCCGGCTGGTTCCCACGCCCCTCCCTGCCATGACTATCATTCCCGCATCCCATTCTCCCGCTTCTCCCTCATTCTCTCTGCTCTCTCACCCTCATTCTCACTGCTCCCTCTCTCTACGGGTGAATCTTTGTATTAAAAAAAAAAGAAAGGTAGAAGAACCCCCCCATTCACCTCTCTCTATTACCTCTCTCTCTCTCTTCAAACTATTCACGTAATCCTCCCTTCCTCTATTCTCTCACTTTATTACCCCTCTAGTCTCTCTCACGTTATATGCATGCTACTGTAGCAAAAAGAAACTTTGTGTTCTCTCCGATGTGTTGTTTGAAAAAAAAATGACAAGAAAAAAATGACGAGAAAAAAAATTAATATTTCTGGAAATGAAAAAGAGAAGAAGAGAATTTCAAAAAAAAGAGAGAGAAAAGAAGAAATAAAAAATTTGAAATAAGAGAAAATTTCAGACTCGGATGTTTGTTCCACATGAGTTCCTAGATGGATTATTGATGGTCTAGGACTTGTCATATTGTCCAAGATACTTAAATTTAAATTATGAAAGTTAAGAAACATACTGTTATGCTTCCGATTTATTTTCATGGCATAACCTAGTTTTAATATGTTTATTAAAATTCTTTTCAAATAGAAGCATTCTTATGTTGGATTACTTTATCTTGAACCTATTGTTGAAATTACACATTCTTGGCCATATTGTTTACATTCGTGGAAGTAGCTTGATTTATACTTGAAGATGCGACCGAGCACTGATTGTGTTCAGGGGCTCTATGCTAGTCCTCTCGACTGATTGTCGGAAACATACTATTATAAACCATGGGGTATGATGCTACTGGCGTCGCATTACGTTGGGAGTACTTTCTCTATAAATAAGTGAAAATCCACTGCTCGTGAAGTGAAAATCCACGACACGACATATACATGACTTTCTTACTTGTTACATGATAGTCCACAGAAATTCACCAAATACTTGCTCATAAGCAAAAGATGTTTGTGTGATGATTACGTGGTTTGCTAGTACATTCTCGATACATTCTTGTTCATGAAGGGCCATACCATGTTCTTGATACATTCTTGCTAATTCATACTTGTTCATTCTATCTTACATGATCATCTTGTTACCTTGGTTATTTACATATGATTTATCGCATTTGCATGATTTCACTTTATGTTTCTTTAGAGCTAAATTGCTAATCACTTTAATAGTGCCTTCATGTTGATGCGAAGATACCTACTGGGTAAGTGTGCTAATTACCTATGTCTAATCTTTTTCAGGAGATGGAAGTGATTCGAATTCGGATTCAAGTTATACAAGTAGCGGGTCCGAGAGCGAATGAAAGTCATATCAAAATGAGAGTGAAGACTTAGGAAAGTCAATATTGTTTAGATCGAGTCTTGAAATTTTTCCTTTTTCCTTGAGTCTGATGGATTGAAGAATGTTGAAAAGTTATTGTATTGGAATATTTTGCTTGTTAATGAAATAAAGTTGGAGTTTGAGTAAATTATTGTGTAATTGCATTTTTATGTGTGATTGTCTTGCGCTCTAATCGTTCTTGCTCGCAAGAGGCTTACCATGCCGGCTGTTCATGTTCCTCGAGTTAGTCTTCCGTTGTAATAAAGGCTCGGGGCATGACAAAGTTAGTGCACCGCCGCCGGCGGACCCGACGGAGAACCAACCGGAGGAGGTAGCACGCCACCACCAACCTCGATCGAGAGAGAAGAGCCTCCCATGGCCGGGGAAGCGCCCGAGGGAGCAGGAATGCCACAAGAGCAAGAAGAAGAAGCGGTGATGACCGAAAAACTGACAAGAGGAAATCTGCCGTCAGAGGTAGGCCACGGTCCCTAAAACCCAATTTCAAATTTTAGTGAATGCATGGGGGTTTGGACGAGAGAATAGGGGTCACACCAACCCTTAGTGATGTTTGTAAGGACTCTGGGGCCATTTCCAATGAATGGGGAGATGGGTGAACGTCATCCGTGGTGGCGAGGAAGAAACGGTCCTAGCAGGGACTGCTAATGGGGTAGGACGGCCGTCTTACGACCGTTAGACGGGAACCGACATACGGAGGGTAGAAAGGGTCTGAACTAGACCGCCAGGGAATAGAAGATGGTGTCCAACAGACCATCAATTAGTCAAAAATGGTCAAGGGATGACCGTCAAACTCAGCTTAGTGAAGAGGTTTACTGGAAAATGAAAATGGTCCAATGGGGACCGTTAGGGATAGAAAACAGTTGATAGAAGACCATTAGGAGGATGAAAAATGGTCCTGTGATGACCGCCTCCTTAACAGACTGCATTTTTTTTATATCATTTATTTATATGCAATGCATGATTTATGAAAATGAATTACTGACCTAGAAATGTTGAATGTATGCAGGGAAAATGCCGGACACGGATCTCCTGGCTCCAGGTTCGGGCAGTTTACCTGGCGCTACTAGAGTTTCAGAGGGAGCGGCTGGCCGCCATGGGATTTGCAGAGTTCCTGAGCATGGAGGTGGCGAGGCTGGACACCGCCCTCCTATACGCGCTGCACGACCGGTGGGATCCGGTCAGCCGAGCATTCTTATTCCCATGGGGTCACATGATCCCGATGTTGGAGGACGTGGCGCGCATCACAAGGCTGCGGGTACACGGCGCGCCGGTGAGCGGAATGACTTAGACAGACTACCGGGAGCTGGCCCAGAGGCTGCTGGGCCTATAGCTGTAGAGACCAGAGCGCCACTTGACAATCCTACCAAGAGCAAGGCTGCAGGAGAGCCTAGGCTTGAGAGGAGCCAGGATCACAGTTGGATAGCTACCAGAGCAACACCTAGGACGGCTAACGGACCAGGCACGGGATCGGGTAGCAGCAGAGCCAGGATCGGAGGTGGACGTAGTCCTACGGCGGTTCCTGATGTTGTTCTTCGAGAAGCTGTTGTTCGTGACCCGAGCAGAAGGGCTGAGCTGTCGACTACTGCCCCTACTCAAGGAGGTGGACAACGTCGAAGAGTATGCGTAGGGTGCAACGGTTCTGGCCTTCGTCTTCAACACTCCGAGCTCGACCAGCCGCCATACGATGCTTGGCGGATTCTCCCCACTACTCCAAGTAAGCATCGACTCTTAAAATGCCTATGCAATTCCTATATGATTTTTATGAAATGCTATATGCTGACATCTTGATGCAATGGAATGTAGGTGTGGGCCTACATGTACCTCCTAGACTAGGGAGAGGACAGGAGGTGCATCCGGACCGGGTGCCCATCGAGAGGTGGTGGATAGCGGTTCGGGAGGTGGGGTCCCTGAGATGCCAAGGGCGGGCAATCCAGGATGACCTCGACACTTTACCCTATGGCTCGATAAGACCTAAACTTAAAACTTTTCTATTCTTTTAAATGAAGCTATATGCTTGGATGCTAATGCAATTGGTTGCCGTTTTATAGGTTCGGTGGACACCGTACTAGGGCGAGGGACAAGAGGGCCAGCCATGGGTGGTAGCAGCCCTAGCATACGTAGGCCGAGACATCTGGCTTCACTGCTTGAACAACATCGAGCCACTCCACTACTGGCTGATCATGAGGACAGTGGGCATCCACCATCCAGAGGTGGAGTTCCCAGTGAGGGAGAGACCGGAGGAGCCCGTGGGATGCCACGCACGCGGGCTCGTGACAAAGATAGACTGGATTACCTGGGCCGTGGACCAGATCCGGGATTGGACGAGGGAGGGGCGAGTGGTGCACGCCCGAGCAGCTAGCGACGAGGCCTACCTGACAGCCTACGCCCGATGCTACGGAGACCAGGTCTTCTGTGGCACGCGATGACGGGTACGATTCCTAAACGTATTCACGCTAGAAATGCTTATGCTTATGATGCTAATGATTGATATTCTACATGCAGCTAGAGCCCCAGGGGTAGATTGTGGAGCTGCAGGGGTTTCTTCACTCCACGGTCCAGCAGCGGGATGAGCTTCTAGTGCTCCCTGGACCTCCTGGTAAGCTTTAGCCTTAATGCAATGTTTATGCTTAAATAAGACTAAGATGATTCTAAATGCCGCGTGCCAAGGGAGCCCAGCGCCAGGCACCAGACACACCATCTTCCTCTTCACAGACATCGGCAGATCGGGCCGAGCGGGATGCAGATTTTGGGCGGGTGATAGCGCGAGCTGAGGAGGTCGAGGCAACGCTCGCCGAGAGGGTAAGCAAACTACTCTTCCTCTTTTGATTTCATGATTAAGACTGCAAGAATGATTTATGAAATGAATGCATATGCAGGCGAGGAATTTGGTAGCTGCGCTCGGTGAGGCTACTCAGTAGAGGGAGGAGGCCGAGCACTTCCGGACAGAGGCAGAGCGTTCTCATGCAGAGGTAGAGCGCTCCCGGGCAGAGGCGGTAGCGGCGGACCGATACCGTGCCGAGGCAGAGCGCGCCCGTATAGAGGCGGTCGAGCTAAGGGGAGAGGTGCGGGCGTTGAAGGAAGCCCTGCAACTTCTGAGTGGCAGACCACAGCGTAGTAGGAGCCAGAGTGTGGCGCCCAACGCCGCTTACCGAGACTACCACACGGGTTCCTGCAGCCATCGGAGGAACGGGGACAAGGAGTGTCGGCGACGTCGGCGTGAGGAGGGGAGCACCTCCATGGCGCCACCATCGAAGCGCCATGAGGGAGCAGGAGAGAGCGGCCCCCGAGGAGGGTCAGACCTGATGTACTTATGTATGCATATATGACATGATTCTTTTTGGTTTTAGAAATGATGAATGCGTGCACACTGACACTACCTAACTAACTTAACAACGACTCCTACGAGTGACAGCGTGAACGTACACAAGAGAGCGAGAGCGAAGGAAAGAGAGAGAGAAACTTAGTTATGGAGGGATTTTGAGAAGGAAAACAAATACAGCAGAGAGAAACAGTCTTGGCAAGGCCGCTTAACCAGTTTAGCGGTCTTAAGACAGGCTGCTAAAGAATGAACAAGCCCTAACTGAATGAATGATGAAAGATGGTTCATTAAAGACTGTAAAATAGGAAAGATGGTCCCATTAAGACCGCTTTAAAATGAATATGGTCTAGCCAAGACTGTTTAACCACGCAGATGGATAAGAATGTGAGTGGGGATGAAAACGGTCGTGAAAAGACCGCCCAACATGAATACCGGTCGCTCGACAGACCACAGAGGTAAAAAGATAGTTAACTATGATTGGGACTCTCTTAGAGAGTTCCAACCCGTGGATAAGCCTGTCCAACTGCGCTAAGAGTGATCCTAACCTTGGTTGGACCTATCCTAACTCGATCCTAGTGGCTGAAGGCTACGAACTTGGGTTTTATAAGTAGGGGGTCTCTCAAATTCGTAACTCACACCAAACCCCTTTTTCTTGCCTTGAAAGTCCTAATGCAACCACCCAAATCAATATGAAAAGGGCTCCTAATGCTAGCATGATGGGGGAGAGCTTCTACAACCGGCCACAACTAGCTAGGAAGGAGCGCGAGGTGCTACAACGGCTGACCTCTATTCCTAATCATTTGAGCACGAATCCCTTGCGAGAGGTAGGCTTTATCAATTACCTTTCAGATTTGTTGAAATTATTTTCCAAATCCTTATGTTGCTCCTCTCTTATCCTCTTTTTTCTTTCTTTCTTTCCATAGCTTCTTCCTGGCCCTAGCCATTCCTCCAACCTAAAATGGGTGGCTCCCATGGTCCGTGAACTTCCATTAGATGTGATTTCCATCCTAAGAGCCTGGCACCTCCATCCATTACTTGTCCTGGCTAAAAATTACCACAAACTCTCACTCAATTGGCATAGCATTTCAGCTCTAGTGGAGATATGGCATCTTCAGACCCACACCTTTATCTTCCCCACATTTGAATCTACTATCATTCTAGAAGAAGTTGAGACATTGCTAGCCTTTCCTAAGACCAAGGTAGGGGACAAGGACTTAGTGTGTCACACCGTTGCCCTTGTAGATCCCTCACTCATCCTTGGGGAATTCTTACCCAATTCCAAAGATGTTAGGACCATGATTAGTTCCCAACACATTCACTTACTCCCCATGGCCCAGTGGGTTACTGCTCATTGTAAGAACAAATGTGGGTGGAATGAGGCCATAGCCAAGGCCACTTCTATCTGTCTATGTGGGGCCATACTTTTCCCTACCAGTGACCATTTTCTAGACATACCAAATCTGAGCATTATCAGTGGGTTGTCTATTTCATAGGCCACTTCTATCTGTCTATGTAGGGCCTTAGTTCAGCTTCCCTTGGCGGGCCTCTCTTCGGGTCTATGATTTTGCTAGAGTGCTGGATGGGGGTTTGAGGACGCACTTTTTATTTAAAATCAGTGTTCACTTGTTTATTGGGTTTATTAAGTGCGTGGGCGTGCCAATCACCTAGGTGATGATTTATTCGGGCTTCGCGGAAGTCCATGGTGCGCTCGATCTGACTAATCAGACGATTGTGTGGTTCGTGTCGGGACCAAAACCCGCCGCGCCATAAAGGTCACGGCGTCATTTACATCTCCTCGGAGAGGGGAACACCCTTGATTAATCACCCGGAAAAGGGACCCGATGGCCTAAAGTTCATAGTAATGAAAGCGAGAGCAAAATCTCGGATTGCGTTTGAACAGACCCCGCATTGGGGCGTAAACATTCATGGATGCGTGCATGTCGGTCACTTGCGGACCATTTCTTATTCGGACGAAAGTCCGCATTTGTAGCATCGAAGACGACGGTAAAACTGTGCAAATGTATGTCGTAGACACGACAAGTTTAATGCGGATGCAGGATTGAATCCCGGTAGAAGCGGGTAAGATTAAGGATCTATTGGCCTGAGATGGTTGCGGACTATGGCCATATCGGGGTCCCCGAGGTCCACGTCCAATGCCATGGGGCGTCATTGATTTTCTCTTCACACACAGTCCCGAGAAACGAAGGTCCCAAGGTATACGTGCATGTCGGTCACTGGGGGACCATTTCTTGTTCGGACGGAAGTCCGCGTTTGTAGCGTAAGAGACATTGACAAATCGTACAAATGTCTACCGTGAGTACGGCAAGTTTAATGCAAGTTTGGGATTAGATCCCGATATATATATATGTCGGTCACTAACAGACCATTCATTGTTCAGATGAGAGTCCGCATTTGAAGCATCGAAGACAACGACAAAGACATACGGATGTCTGCCGTAGGTACGGCAAGTTTTATGTGGGTGCCAGATTAGATCCCGGTATATATGTCGGTCACTTACGGACCATTCATTGTTCGGACAAGAGTCCGCATTTGAAGCATCGAAGACAACGACAAAGACATACGGACGTATGCCGTAGGTACGAAAAGTTTAATGTGGGTGCGGGATTAGATCCCGGTATATATGTCGGGCACTAACAGACCATTCATTGTTCGGACGAGATTCCGCATTAGAAGCATCGAAGACGACGACAAAACCGTACGAATATCTGCCGCGAGTACGGCAAGTTTAATGGGATTGCGGGATTAGATCCCGATAGAAGTGGGTCAAGCTGATGGACTATTGGCCCGAGACGGTTTCAGACTATGGCCATGTCGGGGATTCCGAGGTCCACGTTTGATACCACGGGGCATCATTTCTTTTCTCTTCACGCACAGTGGTGAGGACACCAGAGCTAGCTGTCGTTATCAGACACGTAGCACGACTCGAGCGACGCCGACCTCCTTGTGGCTAGGCGATAGCATGGAGTCCCCACCTGGGTATTGAGTTTCCATTTTTATGTTTATTACGAGTGTATTTGTGTGTATTTATTTGAGTATTTATGAGTGTAATGGGTCAAGATTGTAAAATGGGTTACACTTCATGTAAGGAGCCCCATTTCCAAATTGGGCCTCCAAACTTGTAGGAGCCCAATTGAGCCTATCTCTCCCATGTGGGCCTCTACACATGTGGGTCCAAAAGGATGTTCCAAGGCCCAAGATGGGTTTCTAGAAGACTTGGACCATTGGACCAAGGCGACAAAGGTAGAGGATGCCCCCTCCTTGTCCCCCATGCTTGTCCCCCACCTACCCTTAAAGGGGGGTGTCCCCTCCTTGTTCCCCATGCTTGTCCCCCACTTACCCTTGACCAATGTTAGTGGATGTCCTTTGATGTTAGTGGATGTCCTTTGGTCTAGATCTATGGTTTGAGTATTTAAGGTCTCTTGTATTTTTGTGGAAGAACTAATGAAGAATTAAAGAGGAAAATGCTTGGTGCACCCCCTCCCCTCTCTCTCATGTGTTCTTGAGTGTTCTTCCCCTTCTTCCTCCTACCTCCCCTAGATCTGATCCAAACTCTTCTATCTCCTTCAAATATCTTCCTCTTCCATTCTTCCTCTACCTATTCTTAACGTCCACTGCCGCCGCCGTAGCCGTTCGTGCCGCCGTTGAGCAACCACAAACCGGTCTACATCTTGCTGCCCCAAACTCGGAGTTCCTGGATAGCAGCTCGGTGTTCGGGCTAGTACGGGAGATCCAACCGTTGGATCATGACTAAACTTTGAGGGTAGGTTCCCCCCATCATAGGTCATTCACAGTTTAAAATTGAGGTCCATCAGAGATTGTTTAGGTTAGTTCCCAGCCACCTGTTTTTCCTTCGCAAAACCTGCCTGCGAGTAGACCAACGGGATAGATCTTAGGAGGTGAATTTTTTTGGCCCTTAAACGATGTCAGGTTGATGCAAAAGACCTATGTGCGTGTTTCTCTCGCTCCCCTTTACCCACCATTAAAATCCCAAGTCTAAATTCGTTCATTAGGTCTTCGGTCAAAGCCTTTGATCAGGGAGCTCAGGTTCTGTCCTCCCTGTTTGGTATTTCGGGACAGAGTGCATAGTCAGTTTTTAGTCACTCCCATTTTCATTCCCTCTGTTGGAAGAGTCTGTAATTCCAATATGTCTTAGTATTTTGAATCCTCTTTCCAACAGTACCTCTTGTGTCTTGATCCGACATTGTGGCTGGTCGTGGCAGCCGATCTTGTCGGAGCGCGCAGTTCTGGCCAGAAAGTGAGCTGGGGGCAGCCTAGGGAAATAAATCCCAAGAAATCGCCCACCACCACTGCGATGACCGCCGCTCCAGGGATCAACCCGGGACATTCCAGGAGCGCCCCTGCCAGTCGCTGTAGCTAGGAGCCGCCCCGGACGTCTCCGTCCCAGCAGCGGGTCCCACGTGCTATCCTGCGGGCCCGAGTGAACCGTGTTGAACCGGCCGACCACGCCCGCCCGAGCGCCTTCAATTGCTACCCGTCAACCCTTGAACGGCGTTCCCGGACCACTGTTGTGGCCTTTTACCTCCCTGCGTGAAGTGGGCAGTGATTTTAATGCTATAATTAATTTAATTATTGTACCGAGAGTGACGGATCTCGGTCGGGAAGTCTTCCCCACGCCCCGAACGTGGAGGTACACTCGCCAACCCTCTTTGTCGTACTTTGCTCAGCTAGTATGCATTCAATATACCGCTGCATGTGAGTAGGATATATTATTAGCTTGTTATACATTAATCACCGCTGTGAGTTGTGAGTGCGAAACTCGTCCCACGACTCGTTCCGAGCGCGAGAGTGAGCCGACCACCCGAGACTCAAAGCCGATTACTCAAGCGTGCAGATCGTCGCGCTTCCCTCGATGGGGACGATCGTGAGTTACCGCTTCTTGTTTGGAGCATATCGCCTCTTCTGGAGCTCTTTAGGTGCCGCGTTGTGTTGTTGTTGCTGGTCACGTCGTCCAACTAATCGTGTCGTCCTATAGAGTCCAAGGTCGCAACAAGTCCGAGTCGAGTCCTCGTCGTCATCCCGCATCACATAGTCCGGGGAAGCGAATTGTTAAATGTGAAGCCCGAACTCGCCAACGTGCGCAGAGCCCCCAGAAGAAAATTTTGATTATAAGAGTGATTCATTATGTTGTTTATTCTCATAAGAGTGATTCATGTTCTTTCATTCTCATTTATTAGTTTAGTTCTCTTTTTTTTTTATTCATTAGTTTCAAGCCTTTTCTTCTATTTAGCTAATTTATGTTTTCTTTTATGGGGCACGCCGGTTAAGGAAGCCAAGGGGGGCGCACCGGTTTAAGGGTGCAAAGGGGGGGCACGCCGGTTAATGGATGCCCAAGAGGGCGCGCCGAAATAGGAGATGCAATGTTTGGGCGTGCCGATTTAAGTAGGATGCCATGGGGAGAGAGGGGCGCGCCGGTTACAGGCCAAGAAGAAGGGAGGCGCGCCGGATCGGTGCCAAAAGAAATTGGAGGGTTTTGAGTGTGAAGTTAAACCGGCGCGGGGGGGTACCGTGCCGGATTAGCCCACGCTAGATAGGAGCGTGACAGGATAGCTATTAGGAGGTTTTCTTTCATTCTTCAGGGTTCCGTTTCTTCTTTCTTTCACCCGTAGGTTGATTTGATGATTGGTTTGTTCGTCCAATTGGTGGATTAAGTTGGTAGAGAGGAAGTTTAAGTATTTTGATTGTTTGTTAAGGTGAATTAGCATGAAGATTTGAATGTTTTCTTAGAAGGGTTTGTTGTGCAGGGTAGTTCAGTTTATGTCTGATTTCAAGAGGGGGCTTTCTGAGTTGAGCAGTTCTTGGCCGAAGAAGTCTAGCTTGTTCATTTATTCCTGTGTGCATTCGTTCTTAGTTCTTATTGTCCATATTCCTGACAAAAATTGGGCAGCACCTCCCTCGGATTGAGGTTTGCCAGAGAAAAATAGAGGAACACCAAACGGATTGCTCCGGGGTGAACCTCAAAATGCAGACCTCACGGTGGTCCGATAACCCAGATGTGAGTGTGGAAAAGCTCGAGGACTAGCCTTCAAGAGCTCTCACGACTCACGGGTGATGGTTTCATTAACGTTCAAGCGGGACAAATGTGTGCCACAGGAGGCTTTAGATGTTCATCCCTTCGATGGGTTCCTTTGAAGGCCGTGCACAGAGAGGCAGGTCTCCGAGGTCCCTGGATGATAAGAAAACTGGGAGAAAGGGGAAGAGATCAAGGCAGTAGAACACTAATCATGCCCACAAAAATCATTCTTTTTATTCATCCCCAAGGGAAAGGGGGAAAAGAGATACAGGAGGGGATCTACCCCAGAGCAAAGGAAAAATACAGCGGAGGAGAAAGACTTGAATCTCATGCGGGGGGGGGGGGAGAGTACAAGCTCTCTTCCCCCCAGGGCTCACCTCAGCTCTCTTCTCTCACGGACCCTCCCTTTTTCTTCACCTCCCTAGCTCTAGGGGACGAAGCTTTCCTTCTTCTTCTACTGGAGAGAACCAGAAGCTCTCCCTTCCTTCTCTTCTCTTCTACCAGCCTATGACCAATCGCCCAGCCGAACCCCTTCTCTAGCGGAGTCTCAGTTCCTTTTGTAGCGCCTTGCTTTCTCTTCGGCCCAGCATCTCGTTCGAAGCCATCGAGTGGCCTGCGGGTAGGGGGCCGTAGAGTAGGGATGATGGCCACCCGGGATTGGTTGACAGCGACCGATGGAGATGCGACGCGGAGCTCAAAACCTTCCATTCCTGGGAGCTTGAGGCGTGCAGGCAGCTGCCCATCGGTCAGACGCAGGAGGTTCATCTATTTCAGGTAAGTTCTCTTTGTTCGCACCCAAAAATAAGGGATCAGATTGAGGATGGGATGGTAACTTTGGTTAAATGGCACGGGGGGTGAGCGCGCCGGTTTAGGACAAAAAGAGGAGCGCGTCAATTTAACAAGGGAAGGTGGGGCGCGCCGGTTTAACAAGGGAAGGAGGGGCGCGCCGGTTTAAGGCCCCTTAGAGGGGCGCGTCGGTTTAAGGCAATAGAGGCACGGTCGCGCCAGTTTCAGTGTCAAAGGGCTTCTTCTAGCTTAGCGGTGATTCGGACGGACGCTTGCCCTCCTGTGTTGCTTTAGTTGCAATGCACCACCTCTGGGGTGTTTAATTCAAACCCTCCCGTGCACGCCGTATGATCGTTCCTTTTCTTCTCTCTTCTTTTTTTTGACGTCCACAGGGTTAGATTGAAATTCTTACCCAAGGAGGACATTCCTTATCTTAGTTGGATCTTCGGGAGCCACCCACTCTTCTTCATCGGAGGCGCATTCGGGTTTCCTCAATAGGTTGAGTGCAGGACTGCAGACAGGAGGACTAGAGATGACTGGTGGATCTACCTTAACACCCTACCCCATGATCGATTCGTGATGCACCCAGCTTTCCCTGTTAGCACTACCCTCAGGCTTCCTAGGAGGCTTGGGTTGGACTTGAGGCTTGTGGGGGACACCACCTTGGTGATGTATAGCCCCCACAGGTGCTCGCTACAGGTTGGGCTCTCGGGCACCATGGTTCCGGCACTACCCCACCTACCCGCGTTACAGGGGAGAAGACTTGGGACGGAGGAGGATGAGCAGACAGTTAGGAGCTCGCTAATCATGTGGGAGATCAGCAAGATGCGCCTTCTACCAGCAGAGGTGACCGAGATTCAGGAGGAGTATCAGCTTTATCTGAGAGAGCTACGCGAGATCAGATCTCGCGTGGGGGCGAGACTGAGGATTGAGTGATTTATCATGATGTATAGGAATTCATAGCTTGAATCTGCTGTTCTTGAGATTGAATAAATGAATGAAGGAATTTGATTGTTTTATCTATCGATTTGCCTCACTTTTACTCTCATATGTATGGTTTGATATGGCTCTTAGAAACAAAAATGACCAAGGTTAAGACCGCCAAAGGATCGAGACGGTCATAATTTGACCGCTATAGTGAGAAAAACGGCTTCCAATAGGCTACCACTAGATTGACTTCTGAGTGAGCCAGCGAGCTCTTGGCTAATAGTCCTCGGGAGAGACAAGCGGTCTATCGAGGAACCGCTGGATAAGAAGGCGGTCAGTGTTTGACCGCTTGTTTGGGAGAAACGGTCTCTTTTAGACCGTAAAAGAATAGGAATCAGAACGAACTAATGCATTTGGGCTCCGGGAAAGGGCGGCCTATCTAAAGACTGCTAAAGGATGAGACGGTCAGAAGATGACCGCTAATTGATTATAAACGGTCACATGTGGACCGTAAACAAGCATATATGAAATGAGTCCATGGGGCTTCATGGTTTGGATCTTGCGGACCTGTCTCTGCATATACTAAATAAGGAAAATAAGTTAGATCTGTTCTAGGCTTAACCCCTTGCCGAGGGCAAGCCTGATATGAGACCAATTCTTGAAGTTTGGTCAAGGGGTTAAGCCCTATCAAATAGGCAAACAAATGACACAAGGTAAAAATGCAATGCATGCCCTGAAATGTAGGGAAAAACATGTTATGGTTTTGAAAGATATTTGATGTTTTTTTTGAGTTTTGAAAACAGTTGATTTTTGTGTTTGAGTTTTGGAAATATTTGATTTTTTTTCAATTTTGACAATATTTATTTTTTTTCAGTTTTGACAATATTTGATTTTTTGAGTTTTGAAAATATTTGATTTTTTTTCTTTTTGTCTTTTGTGTTTTGAAAATATCTAACTTTTTTGAGTTTTGACAATATTTGATTTTTTTAAGTTTTGGAAATATTTGATTTTTTTATTTTGTGTTTTAAAAATATCTGATTTTTTTGAGTTTTGACAATATTTGATTTTTTTGAGTTTTAGAAATATTTGATTTTTCTTTTTGAGTTTTAAAAATATTTGATTTTTTTTAGGCTAACTAACACCGGGCGAGGAGAATCTTAACCCATGTCATTAGGAATCTTCTAAAACACAGCGTGCACTCAAGATGACAATCCCTTAGCCAGGGGTCCAGCTCGCACGATGATGCCTCTTCTGGGGCCATACCCAGGGTAGGATCTAATCTTTAGGAAGAGAATGGAAGAAAAAATTGGGGACAAGCCTTACTTAAGGATGGGAGATGTTAGGATTCGACTTCTTTCCAGGGCGCTGCCTTTCAGAGAGTAGGTCTGTTGCGCTGGGGCTTTGTGTCTTCAATTTTATGACTTTTATTGATTTTGGTACACACATGATGCTGCACAACCCTTCACCTATTTTACGCGAATCTTGACTCTTACCTTAGGAGAAGCAGGCCTGGTTACTAGGATCAGGGGCATTTTTCATGGTGTTTTTTGTTCTCTCCTTTCTCTCTTTTTTTATTTTTCTTTTTTTTTCTTTTTTTTTCTTCTTTCTTTTTTTGAAGACTGCCCCTATTTGAGACCACTCTCGTATCGGGGATTGCCTAGGTCGGTTGTTTCATCAATCAGCCACTTGCCCCTATGTTCGGCCGAAAAAAAGAAAACCAAGGACCTTCATCCCCCCCGATCATGGCCGAAGGAGAAACAGTGTTTTACAAAAAAGGAAGACCCTGACCAAGGGTGTTGTGTTGTGTGTGGTTGCTGTGCTAAAGAATCTTCTTTATTGATTAAGGGAAACACGCCTCGCCACTCGTTTATCGTTAGCCAGATTTTTTAAGGATAAAAATGCTTGAGATAAAGTCCATTCCACGCGTGCGACAATTCCTCACCCTCGGCGTTAATTAAACGATACACGTTCCCAGGATAAACTTCCTTAACAACGAACAGACCCTCCCAGTTGGGTTGCAGCTTAGACCTAGGACCACATGATCTAATAAATTTATGTTTCAAAATCATGTTACCCACTTGGAATTTTCTTTCAATGACCTTCTTTTGAAAATGACGTGAGACGCACTTTTGATAGACGGAAACATGATTGGCCGCATTAAGCCTCTTCTTGTCCAAGAGTTCCAACTGGACTAGCAACGCCTCTCGACGCTATTCGAGATTGAGTTCCTTCTCTAGTTGCACCCTTAGGGAAGGGATCAAAATCTCATATGGAAGTACCGCCTCCATCCCATAGGTGAGAGTAAAAGGAGTTTGCCCTGTGGGAGTACAGACGGAGGTGCGATAAGCCCATAGAGCCTCGACTAATCTCTCAGACCAATCAGAAAATTTGTGCACTCGCATGTTTTCTTAATAATTTTAAGAAGGGTTTTATTCGTGGCCTCAGCTTGGCCGTTGCCTTGAGGGTAATATGGAGATGAATGATGCAATGAAATATTAAACTTCTTACAGAGGTCCTGGAGTTCTTGTGACACGAACTGAGGTCCGTTGTCAGTGACGATGTCGCTTGGCACTCCAAATCGTGAGATGATATTCTTCAGGATGAAGCGGCATACTATGGTTGCTTTGACTTATGTGTATTCTTCAGCTTCGGCCCACTTGGTGAAGTACTCAGTAGCGGTAGGGATAAACGATTTTTGCTTGACCTGAGAGTTGGGATCACCAAGCGGGCCAACAATGTCAAAGCCACACATGAAGAATGGCCAAGGAGCAGAAAGAGGATGGAGGGAGGAAGTAGGAGCATGAATCTTATCAGCATGGAGTTGGCATTGAACACACCTACAAGCATAGGTGGAACAATCTTCTTCTAAGGTTGGCATGTAATAGCCTTGCCTAAGAATTATCTTTGCCAGCGCTTGACCAGTGACTTGCCCTCCACACTCACTTGAATGGGCTACTTCAACGACCTTCCAGGCCTCATCATCGTCTTAACATCTCATAAGAACTCCATTAAGAGCGCACTTATACAATTCTCCAGCAATGATTGTGTATCTTGAGGCAACTCTTCTGATGGCCTTACGCTGCTCTATGTTAGCCGACTCTGGGAATTAACCGTCCCTACAATACATCTCAATTTCATGGTACCAAGGAAACTCCTCTTCTTCCAAGATTTCTTCCAACTTTGCTAATGATACCTCTTTCAAATCTTCCTTCTCAGCCTTCTTCTCTACGGACTTCCTAAGGTTATCTGATGAGGGCATCCCTTCCCCTCCACATTTTCTCCAGACTCGGATTGTTCGTCGGCAAGCGCCATTATGTTCCTCAAGTGTTTGTGAGTCGAGTCATGTATTTTTCTTATTTTTATTTAAGTCATAATCATGTAATTTTCCCTTTATTTGAGTCATGTACCTAGGTTAGTAGGTTATCTACCAATGTCCTAAGTCATTGTGTTGTTTAGATAGGCTATTGGGCCCATCTCATTGGGCTAGGCCCATGGACACCCCCCTTCCCTTCGGTTATTAGTCATTGTGTCTTTTGTTAGGGTCCTTTGTGAAAAAGTCATGTGCCGATAAATAGGCCACCCCACTCCTCATATGTAACAACTTATGCATGAATATTGAATTCCAGATATACTCCAAATCCCTCTAGCCTTCTCTCTCAATCTCTCTCTCTCTCATTATCTCTCTCTCTCTCTCTCCCACCACCCCAATTTTTGGAATTTTCTCTCTCCTCCCCATTTACCTCTCATTAACTCCCCTCCCCTCATTCAATCACCTTCCCAACCACACCCCATCTCCCACCTACCCCATTTAAACCTCTCCCCTTCCCCATAACCCTCTTTATTCCACCCCCTAGTCCCAAGAGAGCTCCACCCAATCCCCACTCCACCTTCCAACCCCCAACTACCCATTTCCCTTCCCCAAACCTCACTCCACCTTCCCAAGACACCTCTTCCCATCCCCAAGACCACCATTGATCACTCCCCATCAAAGAAAATTCAAACTCACATTCCCTCCACCCACTTGTGCCTCCCTCACAGCCCAAATTCGTAGCTCCTCTCTCACCCTCTGAAAACACCCCATTCCAGACCCCATTCTCCCTCTCCCACACCTTAGAACACCCCCTCCTAGGCCCCCTCACAACTAGGGGTCACTCCCACACCAATTCACCCCCATTTCAACTTCCATTTACCCCATTTCTCCCACCACCTTCCACCTACAGTTCGCAGGTTGCAGGTGGTAGAAGTCCAGCGACTTGCAGAAGGTGTCACATCGTCATCCTGAAGCTTCTGAAGGCGCTTCATACATCGTTGGAATCGTCTTTGAGTCCTCTTTCCAACAGAGGTGGTCCCGCATCCATCCGAGCTCGGAGCTGTGCGGTGGAGCAGATCTTGTGCGACTGTGCAATCTGCCCCAGGCTGAAGACTAGAGAGCACTTGGAAGTTTCACCACGACCAACCTAGCAAGAATCAGAGCTTGGTTTCTTCATCAAAATTCTTCTTATCTGAATCCTCTTTCATCCCCAGAAAGCGGAGCTCCATTTGGCATTCGAATCTGGGAGATATCATTTTTCTCCCCCGAAGTATACGTTCTATCCTCCCACAGTCTGCAGCGACCCTTCACCGGTGATCTGAGGCTACCGGCCATCTTTGGTATCGGTTGGCTTCCCCGTTACTTTTGCTGCGTACAAGACTCGAAAGCCGAACCAACGGATTTGACGGCGCTCGATTTGGAGTTCGGGAGCGGTCGTGGCATTGCTGTCAATCTGCTGCTAGGAAACTGTTCCTGTCTAAACCAGAGATAGAGCTCCTGTTCAACTGTTGACCTCGGCCAGCTCGTGAGAGGTCGGAGTGCCAATTTTAGAGGGCTGAAACTATTACCAATTAGCTGTCACCTCCAAGAATAAGGACCTCATTCGGCCTCTGAAGCTTCCAGTTACCATCTTCTTCGTCGGGGTGTGTCATCTGCCCCCTGTGGGTCCAGGTTTGACCTGCCCCTGCTCATCCAGCTACCTCGTTCTTCTCCGACCTCCGATTGGGGCCCCGTCAATTCCTACTCGAAGATACTCCGACGAAGATCATGTCACCACCAGGCTCGTCACATTTGGAGTTCAGAAGCGTCCGTGGTACCCTCTGCAACCTGCTGTACCAGTTCTGCACCAGCCAGAGGAAGAAGCTGCTGACCTGTTCCAGTCGCTGGCCCGAGTAGCCCTGAGTTCCAGAGCTCCTGCAAAAATTCAGACATCATCCTCAATCTGTTAGAAAACTTTTGGCGTAAGTCTCATCAGATTCTGAGCTCAGTGTAATTATTGGCAGCATCGACATCGACCCTCTGTCCAGAAATACAGAAGCTAGGCAGAATCGACGAAGCTCGGGAAGTCGGTTCTCTTTGCATATCTCCCCACCCCGCTTGGCCGGCTGAAGGCCCCTCCCTGCGTGGAGGTAGTTTTAGATGTATTAAGCATAATCCCCACACCCAATATCCCCCCCCCTTGCATGGGGTGTAGTTCATGTAATTATTAAGTCACAGGTTTGAAGCTTCAATCGACGTGGCGTGCGGGTACATACCCTCGCCTCCCCGCTCGCCCCCGTCTCCGGCCGGAGTCGGCGTCTTCACGCCGGCTAGGTGAGCCTCGGTCCCTCTCTTACTGGTTTAATCACTTGCTTAGCTTAGTATTATTGCTATTGCTTCGTCGGACGGAGAGTGAGAGTTCGGCCCAAATTGCTAGTACATTGAGTGACCACCGCGGGCGAGTTGTGAGAGCATCCACTTAACCCACACCCTTGGTGTGTTGGCCACCCACGATTTGGGCATCCTAGGCCCATTTGGGGTTCTCCCCAAGCTAGCCAACCATTGGAGCCTCAAGGTCCCGCCTCGGACCCTCTCCAACATCGCCTAGTCGCCATCGGGCACTAGTGTGCGCCATACGGGTGAGCTTGCTAGTGTGAGTCCGCTGCTCAAACTTGAATGCTTGCAAATAGGTCCAAGGGTGGTGTCACATCGAGTGGTATCAGAGCAAGTTCACAACTTGTCTCTATCAAGTTGGTCCTAGGGCATGTCTATGCATTTAGAGTCTTCAAGTGCATCACTCTTGTCCCCCTAGTATGGCCACCTCATATCGACCTTACCAATCGGCCCACTCCATAAGTCCAAGCCACCAAGAGATGCCTACCACTAACCCCCATAACTTCCCTGGCCATGTCAACTACTTCAAGAAAGCCTTGACCTATGCCAATGAGCGGCTTGATAACATATCGGGCCGACTCAACCAACTTGGAGAAAATAGGCCCGCCCCAAGGACAGACGATAGAATGGTCCCTTTCCCACTTCCCACCTTTGATGGAACCTCTCCTAGAGAATATTTAGATTGGGAAACTACAATGGACCAATACTTCACTTGGTATCATATATCCGAGGATGAAAAGGCATTGGTTGCCAAAATGCAACTTACCAAACGGGCGGAAACTTATTGGATGCAAATTGTCGGGCTAAAGATACTTAGAAGGGAAACTCCCATCACCACTTGGAAGGACATGAAGGAGCAACTTAGAGCAAAATATATGTCCCCTTCCTACCCGGGTTACTAAAACTCGAGGAGCACTCTCACTCCTCCAAACCCACCCGTCCAAACCCTTACCACTAGAACCCAAGTCTCCAAGGCCTTCACCTCCCCACCTAATCCCATGAGGGCCCCCACACCCCAACCAAAACCCCCTTCACTAACCTACACTAGTCAAGCCTCTTTAGCCCCCACTTCCACCCCAAATGATCCCAAGGGCAAGAGACCCCTAACAGACCCAATTCCCTCCATGGTGACCACCACTCATCCAACCCTCACCATTAAAAACCATGTGGACACCGTGTCCACCCCTCCACCAAGGCCCATAATGGCCACCATCCCCAAACCCAAAACCCCTCACCTAACACACCTCCCACTTCCTACACCAATCTTTCCCCAACCTAGGCCTCCTCTACTTCCCCTTCCGATCCAAGTCCACCCTTGCCCACCACCCCAAGTGCACCATGCTCCAGCTATCACCAATTCTCCCGCATTAGACCTACCCAACCCATTAACACTAGGAATTGAAACCTCCACAACCCTCCACATGGGAGTAGATGCTAGTCCGGAACCCATTCCCACCCATAAGGAAGCCCAAGATCACACCAATGGTAAGGAAAAGCCTCAACCCTTTACCACTTCAAATAGCCCGGATCCTCAAGAGTCACCCACCTTCACCATGAATGAGCATATACTCCAATGGCTCAAGCAAGGACCCACCCTTCCTAGCTCACCCCCACCTCTCTCACCTTTGGGATATCCATCCCAAATTGTTCCCCTCCACTCCTATCACACCACAATCCAATCCTACTATGAGGTAGAAGATTGGGATGATCTCCTCAAAGGTCTAAAGTGGTAATCAGACTTGACTTCTTTATTGGCCCTAGGAGCGGACCAACCCAAGAGCCTTAACCTCATCCATCCATGCATTGGGTCTATCTCCTCGGTTTGCACTATTGGTTGCTACACTAGTGACATCCTTTTCCTTCTCCCCATAGTGGAAGAACCCATCCTGGTCCACTCTCCTACCATTGTGATTCCTAAAACCTTGACCAACCAGCCCACCCCATACACCGGCCCAACCATTCCACTAGAAGAAGACGACTCATCACCTTTTGAGGACCTTGAGGACATGGAGCCCCTTGGTAACCCACTTTATGATCCCTATGATCCATTCCAATGAGAGTCAAGGAACCCGAGTAACCCAACCACCTTAACTACCACCTACCTTTCCCTACCCCAACCCACCATGTTTGATCTAATCCACCCCATCCCAGACCCGGGTTACACCATGGGAACCATGACTTTGGGTGGTATACACCTAGGGATCGAGGAAGTGCCCCATCTCATGATATCCACCTTTCTAGACCCCTTCGACCCATTCCAATGGAAGTCCAAAGGCCCACACATAGGAGACATCTTTGTCACAAGAGTGCATAAGTCTTGGCATACAACACCACTTGGCATGATTCATAAGTCGGGTACATTCATTTACATCACCCACATGTCAAGTAGGAAGCATAAGTGGACCGTATTTGGATGTATTGGCCCACCCTCATTCATCATGAGTCTTAAGTATGAGAGGAGCATACAGGGATGTCCGGGTCTCCCGACATTTGTCATACCCATGCATAAAAGGTTCATCTATGGATGTCCCGCCCCCCCTGAGTCTGTCACAATCTTCATAGCATCAAAGCATGATCGATCTACATGTGGCTGCCCCGGACCACCTTTTCATACCATACATTGTCAACTCACATGGCATACGTATTCAAGCAAGTATCAAGTAACAAGCGGTGGGATTCACAAGAAGCGAGCACAAACTCCTAAGCACCACTTTGAATTCCAAGTTGATAACTTGGCGATGATGGCTTTGGAGTGGCTCTACTTTAGGGTCACCTCCAAATTGAGGGCACGAGGACTTGGACCTTGCCAAGTTTCGAGTGGCTTTGGCAACACGGCTTATGGGTTGAACTTTCAAAAAGGGTTTTGGGATTCTCCCCATTTCTCATGTGGCGGATCTAGCACCTTATAAGGGCACCGCGGTGGATCCTAGTGAGTGCCTCCAGCTTACACCAACCCTTGTGAGAGACACCCTCGGAGTGCCACCACAAATAGCCTGAGAGCCCGACTTGAGCACACAGCGGCAATACTAGGCAAGCAAGATCCCATCGCCAGCATGAGGGTATGACCGAGTCACTTTGTCGAGCTGAAGCGCCGTTCCCCGACTATGGTCACGTGTTGAGTATGGAGATCGTGGATCGCCCAGAGCCGCAGTTCGATATACTACTTCCCTGGTGGACCCATACTCGACGGGGTCGAGTTTTCCCCACCCCGGGGGTATGATGAGGGCATCCCTTGCCCCTCCACATTTTCTCCAGACTCGGATTGTTCGTCGGCAAGCGCCATTATGTTCCTCAAGTGTTTGTGAGTCGAGTCATGTATTTTTCTTATTTTTTTTTGAGTCTTAATCATGTAATTTTCCCTTTATTTGAGTCATGCACCTAGGTTAGTATGTTATCTACCAATGTCCTAAGTCATTGTATTGTTTAGATAGGCTATTGGGCCCATCTCATTGGGCTAGGCCCATGGACACCCCCCTTCCCTTCAGTTATTAGTCATTGTGTCTTTTGTTAGGGTCCTTTGTGAAAAAGTCATGTGCCTATAAATAGGCCACCCCACTCCTCATATGTAACAACTTATGCATGAATATTGAATTCCAGATATACTCCAAATCCCTCTAGCCTTCTCTCTCAATATCTCTCTCTCTCATTATCTCTCTCTCTCTCTCTCTCTCTCTCTCCCTCCACCCCAATTTTCCGAATTTTCTCTCTCCTCCCCATTTACCTCTCATTAACTCCCCTCCCCTCATTCAATCACCTTCCCAACCACCCCATCTCCCACCTACCCCATTTAAACCTCTCCCCTTCCCCATAACCCTCTTTATTCCACCCCCTAGTCCCAAGAGAGCTCCACCCAATCCCCACTCCACCTTCCAACCCCCAACCCCCAACTACCCATTTCCCTTCCCCAAACCTCACTCCACCTTCCCAAGACACATCTTCTCATCCCCAAGACCACCATTGATCACTCCCCATCAAAGAAAATTCAAACTCACATTCCCTCCACCCACTTGTGCCTCCCGCATAGCCCAAATTCGTAGCTCTTCTCTCACCCTCTGAAAACACCCCATTCCAGACCCCATTCTCCCTCTCCCACACCTTAGAACACCCCCTCCTAGGCCCCCTCACAACTAGGGGTCACTCCCACACCAATTCACCCCCATTTCCACTTCCATTTACCCCATTTCTCCCACCACCTTCCACCTACAGTTCGCAGGTTGCAGGTGGCAGAAGTCCAGCGACTTGCAGAAGATGTCACATCGTCATCCTGAGGCATATGAAGGCGCTTCATACATCGTTGGAATCGTCTTTGAGTCCTCTTTCCAACAGAGGTGGTCCCGCATCCATCCGAGCTCGGAGCTGTGCGGTGGAGCAGATCTTGTGCGACTGTGCAATCTGCCCCAGGCTGAAGACCAGAGAGCATTTGGAAGTTTCACCACGACCAACCTAGCAAGAATCAGAGCTCCGTTTCTTCATCAAAATTCTTCTTCTCTGAATCATCTTTCATCCCCAGTAAGTGGAGCTCCATTTGGCGTTCGAATATGGGAGATATCATTTTTCTCCCCCGAAGTATACGTTCTGTCCTCCCACAGTCTGCAGCGACCCTTCACCGGTGATCTGAGGCTACCGGCCAACCTTGACATCGGTTGGCTTCCCCGTTACTTTTGCTGCTTAGAAGACTCGACAGCCGAACCAACGGCTTTGACGGCGCTCGATTTGGAGTTCGGGAGTGGTCGTGCATTGCTGTCAATCTGCTGCTGGGGAACTGTTCCTGTCCGAACCAGAGATAGAGCTCCTGTTCAACTGTTGACCTCGGCCAGCTCGTGAGGGGTCGGAGTGCCAATTTTGGAGGGCTGAAACTATTACCAGTTAGCTGTCACCTCCAAGAAGAAGGACCTCATTCGGCCTCCGAAGCTTCCAGTTACCATTCTCTTCGTCGGGGTGTGTCGTCTGCCCCCTGTGGGTCCAGGTTTGACCTGCCCCTGCTCATCCGGCTACCTCATTCTTCTCTGACCTCCGATTGGGGCCCCGTCAATTCGTGCTCGAAGCTACTCCGACGACGATCACGTCACTGCCAGGCTCGTCATATTTGGAGTTCAGAAGGGTCCGTGGTACCCTCTGCAACCTGCTGTACCAGTTCTGCACCAGCCAGAGGAAGAAGCTGCTGACCTGTTCCAGTCGCTGGCCCGACCAGCCCTGAGTTCCAGAGCTCCTGCCAAAATTCAGACATCATCCTCAATCTGTTAGCAAGCGTTTGGCGCAAGTCTCATCAGATTATGAGCTCGGTGGAATTATTGGCAGTATCGACATCGACCCTCTGTCTAGAAATACAGAAGCTAGGCAGAATCGGCGAAGCTCGGGAAGTCGGTTCTCTTTGCATATCTCCCCACCCCGCTTGGCCGTCTGAAGGCCCCTCCCTGCGTGGAGGTAGTTTTGGATGTATTAAGCATAATCCCCACCCCAATATCTCCTCCCTTGCATGGGGTGTAGTTCATGTAATTATTAAGTCGCAGGTTTGAAGCTTCAATCGACGCGGCGTGCGGGTACATACCCTCGCCTCCCCGCTCGCCCCCGTCTCCGGCCGGAGTCGGCGTCTTCACACCGGCTAGGTGAGCCTCGGTCCCTCTCTTACTGGTTTAATCACTTGCTTATCTTAGTATGATTGCTATTGCTTCATCGGACGGAGAGTGAGAGTTCGGCCCAAATTGCTAGTACATTGAGTGACCACCGCGAGCGAGTTGTGAGAGCATCCACTTAACCCACACCCTTGGTGTGTTGACCGCCCACGATTTGGGCATCCTAGGCCCATTTGGGGTTCTCCCCAAGCTAGCCAACCATTGGAGCCTCAAGGTCCCGCCTCGGACCCTCTCCAACATCGCCTAGTCGCCATCGGGCACTAGTGTGCGCCATACGGGTGAGCTCGCTAGTGTGAGTCCGCTGCTCAAACTTGAATGCTTGCAAACAGGTCCAAGGGTGGTGTCACATCATTATCAAACCAAGGATCCTGAAGGGAAGGAGCATCTAGCCGCTGGATCACAATGGTCTCGGTAAAGTGACTGAGAGGAAAGGACAGGGAAGAACCGAGCGACGCAAGTGCATCAGCAAGAATGTTTTGAGATCGGGGAGTGTGAATATACATCAATTTGTAAAACTGCCTAGCCAAAAGAGTGACCAAATCTTGATAGGGTTTGAGCTTTGGGTCACAGGTGCGATAGGTAGAAAGGACTTGGTGCAACACCAGATGAGAGTCTCCTACAATATTCAAATATCACGCGCCTAAAAGATAGGTGTCCTTCAATCCAGCGAGGAGAGCCTCATACTCGACTGTATTGTTGGTAGCATGAAAAGAGATCTGATAAGCAAAAGGAATGGTCACTCCTTCCGGAGTGAGGAGGACTGTGCCGATCCCTCGGCCCTTAGAATTAAGTGCGCCATCAAAGTGGAAAGACTAGAAAGGGTGATGAGTAAGCACAGCCAGGTGTTCATCAGGAAACTCATCTTGGACGGAATTAGTGCAAGGAATATGCGAATGTGCAAGATGTTTAAAGATAGCATTGCTGTAAGACCCCAAATTCCTTAGAAATTTATTTAGAAAGTTATTCGCAATTATTTAGAATTTATTTGAAGTTATTCGAAATTAATGAGAATTATCCAAATTAATTAGATTAATTAATTAATTAATAGAATAAGTCATTTTTCAACTATTTTATAAAAATCCCCAAAAATCACATCTTGTAGAATTAATTTTGTTTAGCAACTTTGTCTTCTACATTTAAGCCTAAGAAAATCATTTATTACGCCGGAATTAGTGAACTTAGTCTTCCGAACTTAACATTTAATTAATTACGGAATAGTATAAGTAATAATTCGACTACCTCAGAAAAATCTGTAAAAATAGTAAATAGATTAAGGTCGAGGTAGATAACAACTTTTCCTTCTGGCTCTAAGCCATGGTAAATCCGTGGTAAGATCTATTTAGAATTCAAACCCAAATGTGCACACTTTTGACTCATACCTAACCCTTAGATTAAAACGCGAAATTCGACCTGATTACTCAACCAAATGATCTGAAATCAGGGGCAAATGGAAGGCCACAATGTAAGGAACATTTACCCTCAACCAATTTGAGGTAAACTTAGCCCCAAAACGTGCTGCCGACATAGTTTGGTCAAGTCTAGGATTTCGGCGCCGTTTCTAAACACGCGGCTTGCAGCAGCGAATACTCCCAATTCCGAAGGCTCCAGAAGCTCTATGAGCTATCAAAATGAAGCCCTACGAGTCTTCTTTCATTTGGCTGCTGTGGGGTTCGCTGAAATTTCGGATCTGAGGAGATCTAGTTCGATTTGTGGAGGTCGGTCAGTAGGCCGTTGGCTTCTCTTCATCCTTCTTTGATCCATCGATTGAGGTAGGAATTCTCAACCAAATCTTGATCATGAGTATAGAAAATTGTTCCTCTCATCGAGCTATATCCATCGGTGGCAAAAGCCCTAATTTTCATTAGGTATCCGTGGAGGAATCGAGCTTTTTGTGAGGTGCTGTCCAAGTGTTCTTCATCCTAGGGTTTCGAGTTTTCTCTCTCCGATTTGAGGTAGGATCTAACAACCAAACTTTAATTAATTCGCATGAAGTAATCAGCATGTTATTATCTTTCATTTAACTTAGAAAGCCCCAAATTCCATTGAGCATGCATCATGAATTTCGAAGTTTTGTAAAAATATATCTAGAACATGTTTCATATAGAATTCCTTAAGCCAGAGCTTGATTACGGGCTCATTTTGAGTCATATAACTTGATCTTAATGTAGCATATAGTTTATGGTTGGATTCATGATCGAGTTAGCTTTCTTTTGACACCAAAATCCCTAAATTTGGTTTTGTATATCGAGAGTATTTGTCAATTTAGTGGAGGTATGTCCTGAACTAGGTCTACTTGTGTTCTTCATAGAATAGGTTGTGATTCTTGTGATTTCTGATGAAATTAGTGTTTCCAAATTGTAGTTTTATGACCCTAGAATGTCCATTAACATTCCTAGATCATATGGTTTTAATTTCAACTCATTTGGACCCCATTTGGGTGAGATTTCACGTTTTCCGGAAGCAACAGCCGTTGCTGTTCTTGCAGGGGTCGACCCCAGGGGTCGACCCATGCACCTGGCAGCCCAGGCAGCCCGAGGGTCGACCCCTGGGGTCGACCCATTCGGCCCAGACGCGAGGGTCGACCCCAGGGGTCGACCCATGCAGTTCCAGAACCCCGTTTTGCAGGGGTCGACCCCAAGGGTCGACCCGTACACCAGAAAACCCGTTTTCTTCATTTTTCGAACCGAAAATGGATCCGAATCAATGGGGAATCAACCCATTTAACTTAGACCCATTGAAATTATATGTTTGAAGAACTTTTGACCTATTCATGTACCCCTCTTGATTTCAAATTTGGATTGGTTCCTACATGCAAATTTAGTATAAAAACGCACCGTTTACCATCTTCATTTCAATGCATACAAGATTAAATAGAAACTCACTTAATTAATGATTAATGTTGTAACTAAATCTCTGTTAATGCATTCTTTTTCACTCCTGTGAGAGCTTGTTCTTTACCTTGTTAACTTGTTCTAGCTTGTTGGCACTTTGGCTAATACAAAGGATAATGGTTAAGCATGATATCTTAACTTGGTGATTAGGATTAATATGTTGATTAGCTTGTTTGATTGCTGCTGTTTTACAGTAGTGCAGCATGATTAACTCTTGTTGTGACTTGATTTCAATCTCGTTGATGATTATACTTACCTTGAAATTCTGGAAATGAATCTCTTTCCTACTTGATGTTGTTATTGCTACTTAGCTTAAACCTTGGAATTCTGGCCATAAACTGTGGAAGTCTAGATTCGTGGGATCTTTGATCCAAAAGAAATCAATGCCTGGCAAACAAATAAGGGCTCGGTCTGGTCCTGGGAAGAGCGCCCGAACACTACGTGTACCCCCGGGGAGGTGAATGACTAGGTGTGGCATTTGGCACCAGTACTTGACATGTGTTAAATCTAGGACTGTCCACTACTCACCACTCTTTCCACTACTCTCTATATTACTTGCTACTACGTTTCACTTTCCACTCTTCACTGTTCTATACTCTACTTGTGGTTACTCTACTTGTTGATTACTTGGACGTGGAAATGAAATTACATGCGTGCTTGACATGACTTGAATTGACTTGATATGGCCAACTTCTTATCGTTATCTCCTGTAGTAAATTCTTGTCTTACCATTCTATTCATTATATTTCTTGACCTTGCAAGATCTTTAATTCCGTTTCGTGATATTATCGTTATCTTTTTATTGTTTTATCATTTGTAGCATGACATTTTAAAAATGTAATTAAACTGTTAATCACTTATACCCGTCTGTTATTTCCTACTGAGCGTCAGCTCATAGTTGTGTTTTCCCCCTTTCCAGGCTTTTCAGGTGACGCGCTTACCGATGGGGAAGGGCAGGAGTGATGTCTTGAGTGTATCAGTTCTAGTTGTGTTTTGGAGAGCATTTAGTTTCAGTTATGTCGTTGAGTTTTAGTGGTTGATTATTTCCAGTTGTATTAAGTTAAACTTGAGGTTATTGTATCAGTTGTGGTTTGTTAATGATCATTTAGTATTCCATCTTGTAGCACTTGTGTATCATTTTAGACTTAGTTCCCTCTCTTGCTAGCGTGTCCCTAACTATACGTCCCGATACTTCCGCCTTGTTCGGGGCGTGACAGTTTAGTTGGTATCAGAGCCCTAGGTTTCACATTCCTAGGTTTCCTAAGTTTAAGTTTTCTTGCATTGCATCCCAATGACCGGTATATCAAAAGGTGTTGTCCGAACATTAGGCTACGCCTATCGGGAAGGTCGCACACTTGCGCGAGTGGTCTTCGGACCGATTACCTCCGCCAGGTACCGAGTTTTGGTCGTGTCTAGGTGCATTAGATCCCTAACCTTGTAAAAGTCTAGACCTGACCTGTGAGATTGGGTAGAACTTGGGTTAAGTTCGTTTCTTAATCGTATAACTATTTATCTTGATTAAACCTAAGTAATCTATTTCCCTTGTAGATGGCAGCTGATCGTGCTGAATGGAGGAACCTGCAGCGTACGGTTCAAGGCCTTACTCAGGCCCTTCAGCAAGTAGCTCAGGCAGGAGCGGCACAGCATGGCACCGGTGATCTATACCGGAACTTCCGCGGAATGAATCCGCCTAGATTCGCTGGTTCGACTGACCCTGACCAAGCCGAGCACTGGCTAGATGAGATGGGAAGAATCTTTGAAGTTATGCAATGCACCAACCAGGAGCGTGTCCTTTTGTCCACATTTCAACTGGAACATGATGCACGTACTTGGTGGGATTCTATCAAGGCAACTCTCGGAGATCGGCAAGTTATGTGGGAAGAGTTCGAGGAATTCTTCAACAGCAAGTATTTTTCTGATAGAGTGCAAGAGAAGAAAGCGGCAGAGTTCGCGGCCTTGAAACAGCGAGGTTTGTCCGTGGCAGAGTATGAGGCTCAATTTGCACGGCTTTCTCGATATGCTACTCATCTCATTTCCACCGAGAAGATGAAGGCGAAGCGTTTTCTTAATGGATTGAAGCTTCATTATATCAACCAATTGGCACAGATGGAGATTTCCACTTATTCCGAGATGGTAAGGAAGGCGCAAGTTCTGGAGGATACTCTTGAGATGACGGAGAGAATCCGTGGGAAAGGCACCAAGAAAGAATTACCTACGGGTTCCGGGAGTGTCAAACCTGGGTATACCAAGAAGAGGCCTGTTAGTGGACCTGGTTCGTGGAGCGGGTCCGGATCATGGAAGGGCAAGATGCCGAGGCATGAAGACAAGAAGCCTGGCCCTATGGTTCCATTCAAGGGCGTGTGCAACTATTGTGATCGTCCGGGTCACAAGATAGAGGAGTGCTGGCGCAAGCAAGGCGCATGTTTGCGGTGTGGAAGCAAGGAGCACCGTATCCCCAATTGCCCTCTCATATCGGAGCAAGCTACACCGGCAAAACCTCTAGTCTTCAAGAAACCACAAAGCAAGCTTCAAGCTTTACATGCAGATGAAACTGGGATTTCTGATGATGGCGGACTCGTCGAAGGTACCCTTACTATAATCGATAAGCCCGCATTTGCTCTCTTTGATACTGGTGCAACACACTCTTTTATTTCATGGAGATTTGCTAAGTTATTAGCTGTGGAACCTGTTTTGATGAATACTCCGTTAGAGATTTCAACCCCTATTGGCACTAGATCAACAATCCAGTATTTCTATCCTTCTAGTAAGGTTATGATTGGTGAACAGAACTTTCCAGCAGATTTGGTCTGCATGGATATGAAGGATTATGATGTAATCCTAGGAGCAGATTGGTTGGCCAAGTATGAGGCCAATGTTCACTGTAGTTCTAGCTCAGTGACTTTTACTGGACATTCTGGTTTATCTTTTACGGGAGTCAAGCACCATAACTCTGTACCGCTCATCTCGGCTCTTCGAGCTGATAAGCTTTTGAGGCATGGGTGTGAGGCTTTTCTAGCCTTTGTTTGTGCAACTCCTGAGCAGCAGATGGAGATCAAGGACATTCCTGTTGTCCGAGATTTTCCTGATGTCTTTCCAGAAGAACTACCAGGACTTCCGCCTGAGCGGGAAGTTATCTTTTCTATTGATCTTATTCCTGGCACAGCTCCTATTTCTAAGGCTCCTTATCGTATGTCTCCTGCGGAACTAAGGGAACTGAAGCAGCAACTGATGGAGTTACTTGAGAAGGGTTTTATTCGTCCTAGTACTTCTCCGTGGGGAGCCCCTGTGTTATTCGTCAGGAAGAAAGATGGTTCGATGAGGTTGTGCATTGATTATCGGCAATTAAACCAGCAGACTGTCAAGAACAAATATCCCTTGCCGAGGATTGACGAGTTATTTGACTAGATAGCGGGAGCTCAATATTTTTCTAAGATCGATCTTCGATCTGGATATCACCAGTTGCGGATTAAGGAAGAGGATATTTATAAAACGGCTTTCCGCAGCAGGTATGGTCATTTTGAATTTGTCATTATGCCTTTTGGTCTAACGAATGCTCCAGCAGCTTTCATGCAGTTGATGAACGACATATTTCGGCCCTATCTTGATCAATGGGTCGTAGTCTTTATTGATGACATCCTGATTTATTCTAAAAATGAGGAGGAGCATGCTGAGCATCTGAGAATGGCATTGCAACTATTGAAAGATCATCAGCTATATGCTAAGTTCAGTAAGTGTGAGTTCTGGCTACAAGAAGTGTCCTTTCTCGGACATATTATCACCAAGGAAGGTATTTCTGTTGATCCTTCGAAGATTGAGGCAGTGAAGAATTGGGAACAGCCTACTAGTGCAACTGAAGTTAGAAGTTTCCTAGGCCTGGCAGGCTATTACCGAAGATTTATTCAAGATTTCTCCAAGATTGCAGTACCTATGACAAGATTAACCCGCAAGGAGAATAAGTTTGATTGGTCAGATGATTGTCAGCGAAGCTTTCAGACTCTGAAGGAGTGTTTGACTACTGCACATGTTTTGGCTTTACCTTCTGGTGAAGGAGGATTTGTTGTTTATACTGATGCTTCAGGTATTGGCTTAGGCTGTGTACTCATGCAGCATGGGAAGGTGATTGCCTATTCCTCTAGGCAGTTGAGGAAGCACGAAGATAATTATCCTGTTCATGATTTGGAACTTGCTGCAGTCGTGTTTGCTTTGAAGATATGGAGGCATTACTTGTATGGAGAAACCTTTACAGTGTTTTCGGATCATAAGAGTTTGAAGTATTTATTTTCTCAAAAGGAACTCAACATGAGGCAGCGGAGATGGTTGGAGTACTTGAAAGACTTCGACTTCTCGATTGAGTATCATCCTGGCAAAGGTAATGTTGTGGCAGATGCATTAAGCCGGAAGCCGGTAGCTAGACTGTCAAGTCTCATGTTACAAGAATGAAGATTGTTGGAACAATTATCTAGTCTGGATCTCAATATTGACAACGATCGGATCTTGATTGCTCAGATTTAACTTAAACCTGAATTATTGATAGAGATCAAGTCCTTGCAAGATAATGATCCCGAGTTAGTAGAGATCAAGGGAAACTTGAGCAGTAGACCTGACTTCATGTTGGCCGATGATGGTAGATTATTATTTAAAGGCAGAACTTGTGTTCCGGATGAGGCTACAATAAAGAACAAAATTCTTGAGGAAGCTCATAGATCCAGATATACCATTCATCCTGGAGGCACTAAGATGTACCGAGATTTGAAAAGGTCCTTTTGGTGGCCAAATATGAAAAGAGAAGTTGCAGATTTTGTGAGTAGATGTTTGGTGTGTCAGCAAGTTAAGGCCGAACATTTCAGACCAGCAGGGAAATTGAAACCACTCGACATACCCCAATGGAAGTGGGAAAGCATTGGCATGGATTTCATTATGGGTCTACCTAGGACTCGTGGTGGATTTGATGCGATTTGGGTGATTGTCGATCGTTTGACAAAGTCGGCTCTTTTCTTACCAATTAAGTCCAAGTGGACGATTGATGTATTGGCTGCTTTGTATATAAAGGAAGTGGTGAGATTACATGGTATTCCAGTGAATATAGTATCTGATCGAGACCCCAGATTTACTTCACATTTCTGGAAGGGACTGCAAGAGTCTTTGGGTACTCGTCTGAATTTCAGTACTGCTTTTCATCCATAGACAGATGGACAGACTGAAAGAACCAATCAGATAGTGGAAGATATGTTGCGATCTTGCATGATTGATTTCGGTGGTAATTGGAGTGAGCATTTGGCATTAATTGAATTTGCCTACAATAACAGCTATCAGTCTAGTATTCAGATGGCTCCTTTTGAAGCACTATATGGTAGAAGTTGTCGTTCCCCGTTGTGTTGGGACGAGGTAGGTGAGAAACAGTGGCTTGGACCAGATCTTGTTTCGGAATCATCACAGAACATCCGTGTTATCCGAGACAGGTTACAAGTAGCCCAGTCGAGACAGAAGAGTTATGCCGACAACAGGAGAAGGGCATTGGAATTTCAGGTTGGCGAGCATGTGTTCTTAAAGGTCTCTCCGACGAGAGGGATCCGAAGATTTGGCATTCATGGCAAGCTGAGTCCGAGGTACATTGGTCCATTCGAGATTCTAGATAGAGTGGGAGAGGTGGCATACAGACTGGCTTTACCACCGCATTTGTCTGGCGTACATAATATTTTCCATGTGTCTATGTTACGGAAATATGTGTACGATTCCACTCATATCATTCAGCAAGTGGATTTTGAACTGAAGGAAGATTTGACCTATGAGGAAAGACCTGTCAAGATTCTGGATCGGAAGCAACAACAACTCCGGAATCGTTCGATACCGATGGTCAAGATTCAGTGGAGTCGGCGTGGGACCGAAGAAGCTACGTGGGAATCTGAAGAGACTATGCGAAAGCGGTATCCCGATCTATTCTAGGTGAGCGATCTTTTTCTACTCTCAGTTTTAGTGCAGTGAATTTGGAGGATGAAATTCCTTTAAGTAGGGGGGGTGTAAGACCCCAAATTCCTTAGAAATTTATTTAGAAAGTTATTCGCAATTATTTAGAATTTATTTGAAGTTATTCGAAATTAATGAGAATTATCCAAATTAATTAGATTAATTAATTAATTAATAGAATAAGTCGTTTTTCAACTATTTTATAAAAATCCCCAAAAATCACATCTTGTAGAATTAATTTTTTTTAGCAACTTTGTCTTCTACATTTAAGCCTAAGAAAATCATTTATTACGCCGGAATTAGTGAACTTAGTCTTCCGAACTTAACATTTAATTAATTACGGAATAGTATAAGTAATAATTCGACTACCTCAGAAAAATCTGTAAAAATAGTAAATAGATTAAGGTCGAGGTAGATAACAACTTTTCCTTCTGGCTTTAAGCCATGGTAAATCCGTGGTAAGATCTATTTAGAATTCAAACCCAAATGTGCACACTTTTGACTCATACCTAACCCTTAGATTAAAACGCGAAATTCGACCTGATTACTCAACCAAATGATCTGAAATCAGGGGCAAATGGAAGGCCACAATGTAAGGAACATTTACCCTCAACTAATTTGAGGTAAACATAGCCCCAAAACGTGCTGCCGACATAGTTTGGTCAAGTCTAGGATTTCGGCGCCGTTTCTAAACACGCGGCTTGCAGCAGCGAATACTCCCAATTCCGAAGGCTCCAGAAGCTCTATGAGCTATCAAAATGAAGCCCTACGAGTCTTCTTTCATTTGGCTGCTGTGAGGTTTGCTGAAATTTCGGATCTGAGGAGATCTAGTTCGATTTGTGGAGGTCGGTCAGTAGGCCGTTGGCTTCTCTTCATCCTTCTTTGATCCATCGATTGAGGTAGGAATTCTCAACCAAATCTTGATCATGAGTATAGCAAATTGTTCCTCTCATCGATCTCTATCCATCGGTGGCAAAAGCCCCAATTTTCATTAGGTATCCGTGGAGGAATCGAGCTTTTTGTGAGGTGCTGTCCAAGTGTTCTTCATCCTAGGGTTTCGAGTTTTCTCTCTCCGATTTGAGGTAGGATCTAACAACCAAACTTTAATTAATTCACATGAAGTAATCAGCATGTTATTATCTTTCATTTAACTTAGAAAGCCCCAAATTCCATTGAGCATGCATCATGAATTTTGAAGTTTTGTAAAAATATATCTAGAACATGTTTCATATAGAATTCCTTAAGCCAGAGCTTGATTACGGGATCATTTTGAGTCATATAACTTGATCTTAATGTAGCATATAGTATATGGTTGGATTCATGATCGCGTTAGCTTTCTTTTGACACCAAAATCCCTAAATTTGGTTTTGTATATCGAGAGTATTTATCAATTTAGTGGAGGTATGTCCTGAACTAGGTCTACTTGTGTTCTTCATAGAATAGGTTGTGATTCTTGTGATTTCTGATGAAATTAGTGTTTCCAAATTGTAGTTTTATGACCCTAGAATGTCCATTAACATTCCTAGATCATATGGTTTTAATTTCAACTCATTTGGACCCCATTTGGGTGAGATTTCACGTTTTCCGGAAGCAACAGCGTTGCTGTTCTTGCAGGGGTCGACCCATGCACCTGGCAGCCCAGGCAGCCCGAGGGTCGACCCCTGGGGTCGACCCATTCGGCCCAGACGCGAGGGTCGACCCCAGGGGTCGACCCATGCAGTTCCAGAACCCCGTTTTGCAGGGGTCGACCCCAAGGGTCGACCCGTACACCAGAAAACCCGTTTTCTTCGTTTTTCGAACCGAAAATGGATCCGAATCAATGGGGAATCAACCCATTTAACTTAGACCCATTGAAATTATATGTTTGAAGAACTTTTGACCTATTCATGTACCCCTCTTAATTTCAAATTTGGATTAGTTCCTACATGCAAATTTAGTATAAAAACGCATCGTTTACCATCTTCATTTCAATGCATACAAGATTAAATAGAAACTCACTTAATTAATGATTAATGGTGTAACTAAATCTCTGTTAATGCATTCTTTTTCACTCCTGTGAGAGCTTGTTCTTTACCTTGTTAACTTGTTCTAGCTTGTTGGCACTTTGGCTAATACAAAGGATAATGGTTAAGCATGATATCTTAACTTGGTGATTAGGATTAATATGTTGATTAGCTTGTTTGATTGCTGCTATTTTACAGTAGTGCAGCATGATTAACTCTTGTTGTGACTTGATTTCAATCTCCTTGATGATTATACTTACCTTGAAATTCTGGAAATGAATATCTTTCCTACTTGATGTTGTTATTGCTACTTAGCTTAAACCTTGGAATTCTGGCCATAAACTGTGGAAGTCTAGATTCGTGGGATCTTTGATCCAAAAGAAATCAATGCCTGGCAAACAAATAAGGGCTCGGTCTGGTCCTGGGAAGAGCGCCCGAACACTATGTGTACCCCCGGGGAGGTGAATGACCAGGTGTGGCATTTGGCACCAGTACTTGACATGTGTTAAATCTAGGACTGTCCACTACTCACTACTCTTCCACTACTCTCTATATTACTTGCTACTACGTTTCACTTTCCACTCTTCACTGTTCTATACTCTACTTGTGGTTACTCTACTTGTTGATTACTTGGACGTGGAAATGAAATTACATGCGTGCTTGACATGACTTGAATTGACTTGATATGGCCAACTTCTTATCGTTATCTCCTGTAGTAAATTCTTGTCTTACCATTCTATTCATTATATTTCTTGACCTTGCAAGATCTTTAATTCCGTTTCGTGATATTATCGTTATCTTTTTATTGTTTTATCATTTGTAGCATGACATTTTAAAAATGTAATTAAACTGTTAATCACTTATACCCGTCTGTTATTTCCTACTGAGCGTCAGCTCATAGTTGTGTTTTCCCCCTTTCCAGGCTTTTCAGGTGACGCGCTTACCGATGGGGAAGGGCAGGAGTGATGTCTTGAGTGTATCAGTTCTAGTTGTGTTTTGGAGAGCATTTAGTTTCAGTTATGTCGTTGAGTTTTAGTGGTTGATTATTTCCAGTTGTATTAAGTTAAACTTGAGGTTATTGTATCAGTTGTGGTTTGTTAATGATCATTTAGTATTCCATCTTGTAGCACTTGTGTATCATTTTAGACTTAGTTCCCTCTCTTGCTAGCGTGTCCCTAACTGTACGTCCCGATACTTCCGCCTTGTTCGGGGCGTGACAATTGCCCTTTACTGCCTTTTGGATGATGATGGTGATATCAAATTGGGAGAGAAAGCTCTGCCCGTGAGCCAATCTGTTAGAAAGGACATGCTTTTCTAAGAGATAGTAAATTTGGTCCATTCTAGAGATCAACTTGACATCATGGGCAAGGAAATAATGTTTCAGCTTCTAAGCTACCCTTACTAATGCGGCACAGGTATTCTCCAAAGTAGTGTATTTAGCCTCTACCGAATTGAACAACCTAGAGAGCTAATAAGCCGCCCTTTCCCTCCCTTCGTCATCTACTTGCACCGGGACAGCTCCTAAGGAGTCCTCAATGACAGAAATGTATAGAACCAGGGGTTTCTCGGGGATAGGAGGTTGCAGAACTGGGGGATTAGACAGATAAACCTTTAGATCCTCATAAGTTTTTTGACATTCTTCATTCCACTCAAATTTTGCCCCCGCCTTAAGAAGTTCATAAAATGGGCGTCACCTTTGAGAATGCTGCGATATAAATCTCTGAATGAACTGCAGACGACCGATCAAACCTCGAAGTTTAGTGATGTTCTTTGGCGGGGGCATATTCATGATAGCCTTTGCCTTGTTAGGATCAATCTGAATCCCCCATTTGCTAACTATGAATCCTAGCAACTTCCCTGAGGACACTCCAAATACACATTTCTTCGGGTTCATCTTCAATTTGTACTCCCGAGCTCTTTGTAACACCTTGGCCAAAATAGAGGGGTGCTCTTCTTTTGACCTCGATTTCACCAGAATATCGTCCACGTAAGCTTCCATATACACATGCATCATATCATGGAAGATTGTCATCATCACCCTTTGATAAGTGGCACCTGCATTCTTCAGATCGAATGACATGACCACATAACAATAACTGTCCCAGGGCGTGGTGAATGAGGTTTTTTCTTGGTCTTCCGGAGCTAGACGAATTTGGTTATATCCGGAGTAACCATCCATGAATGAGAGGACCCCAATCCCGATGGTATTGTTCACCAATACATCGATGTGAGGTAGAGAAAAATCATTTTTAGGACATGCCTTGTTTAGGTCCCTAAAATCAATGCAAATTCACACTTTTCCATCTTTCTTCATAACGGGGACTATGTTTGCCACCCACTGAGGATATAGAACCACTCGAATAAACTTGGCCTTATGTAATTTATCAACCTCTTCCTTCATCTTAAAGGCCATGTGGGGGTGAAATCTTCTTAGCTTTTGTTTTATGGATCTTGCCCTTGGCTTAAGCACTAATCGATGTTCTACCAAGGAGGGCTCAAGACCAGGCATGTCCTCATTGGACAAATGTATGATCTAGAGGGAGGTGAATAGGTCAATCACCTAATAAAACTTTCTACAGTAGCTACTAGTGCGGAATTAAAATAAACTACTGTAGGACGAACAGGAAACACTCAGTTACAACCTGAATAGAACAACTCAAGAAGATCGGCACTCAAACATTTCTAACCATCTGTCTGATGAGTGACGAAATGAGGACACAGATGAACACATATCACAGCACAATCACACGATAGACAATAGGATTTTAGGTGGTTCAACCTCTATCCAGAGGTCTACGTCCACCCTACACTCAATCGAGTATGGCTTCACTGCTGACTCACAGCTTGACCCCTGATCCACAACTTTGGGGAAAGGTTCCCTACAGCCGCTGAGCATTACAACTTATGCTATCTCGAGGAATCCTCCTCTGTAGTTGAGGTTTACAGCTTAACCTGTCCAGAGAAATCCTTCTCTGCTGCTGACACACAGCTTGTACAACAAGGTCTCTAAAAACAAAAATGAAGGAACAACAGAAAATCAAAAATACAACGAGAATGTAGCTCTAGACAATGAGCAAATCATCTCTGGTTTTGAACCAAGAGACTGATGACAAATATTCTCCAACGCTTTTCTCACAAAGCTCTCACAGCTCTCTCAATTCTTGTTAGCTTTTTCTCTACTGGATCATGATTGCTCTCTTAAGCTCTCACAACTTCTATCTTCTTCTCTCTATCTTTTTTTTTTCGATTATCCTTCTTCTGAGTAGCAAGCTTCTTATTCATAGGCATCAGAGAGATGGGCGCGTGGAAACCACATTTCCCGCCCAAGCTTTTAGTCCAAATCTGAATTTTCACAATGCCACATGGCATCATCAGAATTTGAGAGCTTTCCACGTGGCACGAGCAGTGCTACTTCTTCAACCTTGGATCACGTGCCCCCTTAAAGTTCACGAACACTTGTCTTCATTCTCTGGACCTTCTTCAGTGAAGTTCCTATCAATATATCAACCCTTTAGTCAATATAAGATAGTCAGACAAATATAGCAATTGCATAGACTTAATAGAACATTAGAACGAATATGCACGGACTTCAGTTTTCCACAAGGAAAACATGGTCAGACTCTTTAGTGGTTTCACGGCAAAAGTGCTCAGACTTGAAGCTGTGCACAAGCTCTATATGACAGTGGGGCTAAAAGGTGTACTGACTTCGTTTGTGCATAGGAGACATATGCACCGACCCTGACATGCGATGAATGGTGGTGTGCACAGACCAGATGACTTATGAATAGATGTGCACAGACTCTAATTACCAACAAAACAACCATGCACAGACTTACTTTATGCATAAAGAAGATGTGCACTGATCTTTGTACGACTAGACAAAACGTGCACTGACGTAACATATGAACATGACAAAGGATGCACAGAGTTAGTATAGCATAAGACGTGTATGCACAAACCTTGAGAATGATGAAACGTGAGAATGCACCAACCCAAAATGCAATCCAGGAAATGTTCCACAGACCTTAACCGTGTGCAGTAACAAGAGTTGCACTGACCTTAAACAATGAAATGCACCTACTATGAATACAATTGCACCGACTCTGAATCCTATGGTAACAATACTTGCACCGACTCTAGAATGCATGAAAGCATGACTAGCATCGACTTGTGCTCGCAGCAAAAGTTGCACCGACCTTCATGCTTGCTAGCTCAGACCTCACTTCATGAACACACTGACTCAGACTTAACAAAGCATGAAGGATGCATCGACCTCTATGAGTGTGCTACATAAAACTTGAAAAAACATTTATGTAATGCTTTAGACACAGACATCATGCATTATGAGTTATAATGTTTGACACCATCAAAACACAGAGATCTAACATGGACCAGGCAAAGGAATCATTATACTCCCTTAAGATGTAGTATGAATAATCTTTCCCCCTTTGCCATCAGCAAACAAGGAGGGAAGATAAGAAGGAAACAATCTTGTGCAATAGTGCAGAAAGTAAGCAGTTTATGGGATAGTTTTGCAGATGTAAGAATCAATAATATGCATTCCTGACAGAAATCTGGTTTAACAGTTTTAAAAAGTAGAGTGAATTCACTGACTTTCTGAAATAGGGTTATAGATGTCGTTTATAGCAATAAACCTAAGACACATAACCATTATAGACTAGATCCAGATTGTATCTTACTAATTTTAGAATCAATGAACATCAAGGAGTGTAACGAGAGTATGTATTGAGGTTAAACAGATGACACGTAGTGAAATTTAGAGCTTTAAGGGTTACAACAATTCTTTTTCACTTTTGATTTCAAAACTGAATTTAGTGAACAAACATGTGTCATTTATGCCTTTGACATTAAGGATACACATGGGTTAGACGCCAGTACCCCCAGTTACTAAGCATAAACTATCATATATGTCTCTGATCAAGAACTATACATATGATTTACACCTTTGACATTAAGGGTACACGTTTATCAGACACCAGTACCCCCAGTTTCTAAGTGAAACCAGCCCTATAAATTTGACCATATGAATAGAGGTAACAAAAAGCACTTCCTGACATGAATTCCTCTCCATTTCCTTGATGGAGCATTCAGTTTCTCAGTGCAGTTCAGTTATTGCTCTGCCACTTTATACATTTGCTTTTACTAATGATTTTATTATTGGTGCCCTTTTAACTTTCGAAGTGACTTGTTTAAAGACAATACACTTTCTGAGATTCTCAGCCTAGACCTCACTAAGTCTGTCATTTTCAGATATAGTAAGAAGCTTGTCTTTCATAACCATGAGAGGAAGGTTGAGAGCTATAAAAGGTTTTCTACCACCTTATTTTCTGAAGACAGTCTTTAGACTCTACAATTTATTAAGATTAAACCGTCAGTTCATTCAAGAAGTACAAATGATCCTTACAAAGGAAGACTTGTAATACTTACTGCTCAAAATAATGAACCAATTGTAAGACTGTCATCCATTCAGAATGAGGAGATTAATACATAAGCATAAATTCAGCTCATGAGGGTTTTCAAGAAGCGAGTATGGCACAAAGTTAGAGAAGCAAATCTATATGACGCCAATTGATGTAATTGATATCACATGATGAGAAATTTTTGATAATGAAGAGAGAGTAGAATGAGCTGTACTCAGATCAGACTTTACTTAACTCCCCCTGACATCATAATGCACCAACCTTAACGTGCATGAAACGGACAATGCACCGACTAATGCATGTGAGTGGTACACATGTGCACCGACCTGTTATGTGAAAGGCATGAGATGCACAGACCTACATGTTGTAAGGCAAGGACGTGCACAGACCTTGTATGCAGAATGCTCACACTGTGCATCGACTATGTGCAAGACATGCATTGACTTATACTTGGTGCAAAAACACGCATCGAATACCAATTGCTCAAAGCAAAGACCTGCATCGACCTTAGTAATGCATGAAATGTAGGGTTTGTGATCTAGAGGAAAAACTCCCTTTAACTCCCCCTATCTATATGCAATTTTATTTAACAAAGCATCTATGCACAGTAATTATTCAGAAATTAAGAATTGTTTATTCAGAAATCAAGAACAAGCTGACACACACTTATTTTCAAATCAAATCAAATGGCAATTCAAGAATGGAATCAGAAGTCATTTTCATGCTGAAATTTACATAGCCCCAATTCTCTTCGTAAGAATTTAAATCTTTCATTTCTAAGAGGTTTTGTAAATGTCACGTCCCGAGCCTTTATGACAGCGGAAGACTCGCTCGAGAAACGTGAACAGTCGGCATGGTAAGTCTCTTGCAAGCAAGAATGATAAGAGCGCGAGACAATCACACACATAAATGCAATTGCACATGATTTTAATCAAACTCCAACTTATTTCATTGATAATCAGTATTAAAAATACAATAACTTTCAACTTCTTTCAATCTATCAGACTGAAGAAATAGGAAAATTACAGGTACTCGATCTAAACAATATAGACTTTTCTAAGTCTTCACTCTCATCTTGACAACACTTTCATTCACTCTCGGACCCGCTACTTGTATAGTCCGAATCCGAATTCGAATCACTTTCATTTCCTAAAAAGATTAGAAATAGGTAATGAGCACACTTGCCTAGTAGGTATCTTCGCATCAACATGAAGGCATCATTAAAGTAATGAATATTTAGCTCTAGAGAAATAAGGTAAAATCACGCAAATGCGATCAATCACGCGGTTAAACCAAAGTAACAAGATGATCATGTAAGATAGAATGAGAGCAAGATTGAACTAGCAAGAATGTAACAAGAACATGCTATTGGCCTTTCATGAACAAGAATGTATCGAGAATGTACTAGCAATGCCACATAATCATTACTCCAGTATCTTTTGCTTATGAGCAAGTACTTCGTGAATTTCTGTGGAATATCAAGCAAGAAAGTCATGTTGTGCCGTATCGTGAATCTTCACTTATTTATAGAGAAAGTACTCTCAGCGCAATACGATGCCAGTAGTATCATACCCCATGGTTTATAATAGTATGTTTCCGGTAATCAGCCGAGGGGACTAGCATAGAGCCCTTCAACACAATCAGTGCTCGATCGCATCTTCAAGTATAAATCAAGCTACTTCCACGCATGTAACAATAAAATATGGCTAGGAACGTACAATTCAATAAGTTCATGATAACACTATTCAATGAATGAATGCTTCAATTTAATAATGCGAGAGTCAAGAATGACTTAAACAAGGTTATGCTTATGGAAATAAATCGGTAGCATAACGATACATTTCTTTAACTTCCATTCATTATAGTAAGTTTCTTGATCAATATGATAAGTCCTAGACCATTATCATGCCATCTAGGAACTTTAGAATATCAACCCTTGGGTCAAACCTCGGGTTAGCTAGCTCAAGAATTGTGACAGTCAAGTACTGGGCCGTTACACTCATGTGACGCTCCAGGATTGGGCCGTTACAATGGTCTGAATCCTCAACGAAGAAAGTAGACTTAGTTCAATGTGACGGTCTTATACTGGGCCGTTATGTTCACGTGATGCACCAGTAGTGGGCCGTTACATTAGTCTAAATCCAGAAATTACAAAATAGACTTAGTGAAATGTGACGGTCGTATATTGGACCGTTAGATGCTCCTGACGGTCCAGTATAGATCCGTTATATTGCTAGAACCAGAAACATCGATAGTGTAATCTACTAAATGGGCTTTAATGGTACAACCAACTCGGCGTCCTAGTGGGAATCCTAGGCTCGTAGAGAATTACGGAGGCCTTGAAATAAGATTTCCTAGTCCATTGGAAGGAATATCCAATAGAGAGGTCCTCAAGTCCAAGAATAATGTTCCTATAGTGCAAAGTGTAAACTAATGGACAACATACCGGAATATGTGTCATGTACTTAAAGAAATGACTCTATAGATAGAGAGAAAATGTGTAACAACGTAAAACCAAGATAAAACTCCATCAATACATCATTTAAAATCATGGAGTTAATACAAACTATAGTGCTTTGGCATGAAATTAGCATATCCTTAAAATAATTCAAGATGCTTTTAACATGCGATACTTATCACGAACCAATTAATAAATTTAAAGTCATATCAACATATCAAAACTTAGATAACTAGGCATATTTATAAGTTAATGTGATTGTTCTTCAATTCTGTCTACAGTTACTCTGACGGTCGAGAATGGGGGCGTCACAGTGATTGTGACGGTTTATCGTGGGACCGTTACAATGTTGTAACGCACTGAGTCTTGGCCGTCAGAGATAACAGAGAAATTTAAAAAAATAACAGAAGGTGTGACGGCTTGTCATAAGGCCGTTAGATAACTGTGGCGGTCTTACCTTGATGCGTCAGATCATCTGCTAGCAGAAAAGATATTAAAAAAAATCTAAGGGTTCAACTTACATCATGTCTGGAAATCATTTATAACCTTCCACATGATAGAATGAAGGCTATCCTACTAGTATGCATGGGTTTTCTGTGAATTTGACAAGAGAGTTCCTTTTTAACTTAGTTAGGGTTAAGAGTATACATGTATGCATAGAACTATGAAAACATGAAATTTATGATCTATCATGCATGAAATCAATCAAAACTAGAGAGTTTTTATCCCTAACAAGATGTTTTTATCAATCATGAGATGACCTACCACTTAAATGAGCTTTAATCTTCCAATTTGGGACTGCAAGACACGCCCTAGTTCTTCCCTTCCTGAGGTTTTTCAACAAATTCACGTCGCTTTATCTCTCCAATCTCTTGACCTAAGGACGTGAAATTTTGAGGGTAAGAAGCTGAAACTAAGGCGAACAAAAAGTTCTAAAGGGCTGAACTCTAATTACCTCATTTAGACGTCCTAATCTCTTGATCTTTAGGAGTCTTTTGCTCTGAATTCTGGGCTACTATGACTGAATCAGCGACTTTGGAAGCTTCTATCTCCTTGGTTGGTTGATCTCCTAGCACGAAATTTGGAGAACTGTTAGTCTAAAGTATACTAAACAAAATCTTCTAAATAACTTATCCAAAATTATGACTCATTACCTTGATTCTTCACGAGCCAAAAGTAAGGGTCTCTCAGTTCAGAACTAGGTCCTATTTATAGGCTTTTGACTAGGGTTTGAAGATTAGATCGATTCTAGAGTCCTTAATTTGTCAGAACCTGATCCCTAATAGTCCCTAGTAGCCTTACAGGTTCTCCCAATTAGGTCTCTTGTAGATAGGATCCCAGAGATCCAATCTTTCTACTCGTTCTTCCATTCACGGAACTGACAGGGTGTAACGCATCAAGACTGGTGCATTACATGGCTGTGGCGGTCGCACGATAGACCGCTACATCCAACATGCACAGAATTCAACACAACTCAAACTCTTTTGTTAATTATCCATTTTATTATCTATAAAAATAGTATTTATCCATAAATAGGCTAAATAACCTTCTAGAATATGGGCCAAACTTAATGGGCTTGGTCCTTAGATCTTTTGGATTTTATTTAAATAGGCTAGGTTCATTATTTAACACAATTGGGCCTTATAATGACTTATTAATCCAATAATCTACTTATAAATCTATTTAGCCTTTATAAATTCCTAATAAATTCCAGAAAGTTCTATAAATAATTCAGAAAATATTACATAAATTCTGGGGCACTACACCCACCCCCACTTAGAAGATTTTGGTCCCCAAATTCAATACATGGATTATGGCGAGTCTACTTACAGTTGAATAATTCTGGAAATTTTTTCCGCATGGCTGCTTCGATTTCCCATGTTGCTTCATATGGCCATGTTTTCTTCCATTGAATCTTGACCATAGGAATAACTTTCTTTCTTAGTTGACGCACTTCTCGTTCCATAATCTTTATTTACGTTTGCTCGTACGTCATATCCTTCTGAATCTCCAGATTGTCATAAGTGATAATATGGTCAGGATCATATACATATTTCATCAGCATAGAGACGTGAAATACGTCATGAACTCCTGCTAATTGTGGAGGTAAAGCCAGTTTATAAGCCACTTGATGGGGGCATCTCTCGCCCTTCACATTTTCCACAGCTTTGATTGCTCGCCAACATAGCTCCATTGTGTCCATCATATTTTTCTGAGTCAAGTCATGTAATTTTCATATTTTATTTGAGTCATATCATTGTAATTTTCCTTTTATTTGAGTCATGTACCTAGGTTAATGAGTCATTTACCTAAGAATGTTTGTCATTAGGTTGATTAGGCTAGCTAATGGGCCCAATCCATTGGGATAGGCTCATGGGCACCCCCTACCCCTTGGTTATTTGTCATTGTGTCTAGAGTCAGGGACTTTTTATAAAATGTGGGTTGCCTATATATAGGACCCCCATCTCCCCATTTGAGGTTAATCAATCAATAAATGAAATCTGAGAATTAGTCCAACCTAATTGTTCTTGTGGTGAGAAGCCATTAGAGTGGAGTGAGAAGCCATTAGAGTGGAGTGAGAAGCTCCCCTCCCCTCTCTCTCTCCTCTCTCTCTCTCTCTCTCTCTCAATCTCTCTCCAAGAAGAGGAGGGCGCCCCCCTCTCTCTCTCCTCCCCTCCCTCTCTCTCCTCCACATCATCAACTCTCTCTCTCCCCCTAATTATTCATCCTCCCAACTACCCCCAACCCTCATTACTCCACCCCTAGTCCCAAGAGACCCTCCACCAATCCATACTCCACCCTCCAACCACTAACCACCCACTCCCCTTCCCCAAGCACCCTCTCATCTCCCAAGGGAGAATTCCCACTCCCCAAGCCTCCCTTTACCTTCCCCACACACCCCTTCCCATCCCCAAGACCAGAAATTAATCCCACCCTTAAACCCATTTTCAAATACCATTTCCCTCTCTCCCTTCCAACCAAATTCGTAGCTCCTCTCTCACCCACAGCAAACACCACCTTCCAGACCCCATTCTCCCCCTCCCACACCTTGGAACACCCCCTCCCAGACCCCCTCACAGCCAGGGGTTGCCCCCATACCCATCCACCCCATTTCCATTCCCTTCTACCCCATTCCCCCACCACCTTTCACCACCTACAATTCTCAGGTCGCAGGTAGTAGAGTACTAGCAGCTTGCAGAGCTGGCTCCGACTTCATCCCAGTGTCCCTGGAGGCCCAAGAGGTACCGTTGGATGCGTCTCTCCGTCCTCTTCTCAACGGCGGTGGTCTCATCACATTCTGAGTTCGGGGCCGTCCTAAGCAGTCGATCTTCCCTGACTGCGCACTTCCTCCCTGAAGAGCAACCTGAAGCTGACGCTTGAAGCTACCACGACCACTCTCTTGAAGATTTGGAGTCGAGGCTTGGCCGGGAGCTTCTTCGACAAGTCTACTTCCAGAATCAAGAAGTGAAGCTCTGTTTTAAGCCCGGAATCAAGAGTTCTCATTTTCTTCCTTCAGGTGTGCAGTTCTGCTTCCTGACAGTCTGCTCCGATCCCCCCCTAATTGTTCGAGCTCTACTGGTCTACTCCGATAACGTTTCGTATCCCCGTTGGTCTCGCTTCAAAGAGGAATCATCGATGGTTCCAACGACTCTAGCGGTGCCTGATTCTGACTCTGGAACGCTTGTGGCAACCTCTTCTTTCTGCTGTTGTGAACCTGAAGCAGTCAGAACTGAAGACCTGCCACCATGTTCGAGCTTCTTCCCCGACCAGCACCTGTGACCAGAGAAATCAACAAAATTTAGGCATCATCCCGATCCAGCTACAAAGAAATTCCAACTGGTTTCATCATCAACAAAAATCTGGAGTGGCCGCAGCGCCAAGATAACCAACTACATGTCCAGAAGCGCAGAGAGTGGTCAGAATCGGCATCGGCTCCCTTTCTTTGCTTCTAGCTTGATTTTTCCCCTCTTGCTTGGTCGGCTGAAGGCCCCTCCCTGTGTGGAGGTAGTGTTTGGGTGTAGTCATTGGCTTCCCTTCCCTAAGATCCCCCCCTTGCATGGGGCGTAGTGCATGTAATCTGAAATTTCAGGTGGAAGCTTCTCCGGCGCGGCGTGCGGGTAAGCCCACGCTTCCTCGCTCGCCCTCATCTCCAGCCGGGATCGGTGTCTTCACACCGATCAGGTGAGCCACTGAACACTTCTCTTTGCTGGATTCCCTTGCTTAATTAGTATTACATCCTAGTGCCGTCGGCGATAAGAGAGTGCCCGAACCCGAATTTGCTTATATTTGAGTGGCTATCGCGGCTGAGTTGTGAGAGTGACCCTTCAACCCATGCCTTCGGCATGCTGACCGCCCATGAATTTGGGTAACCCCTGGCCCTTAGGGGTCCTCCCCAAGCCAGCCATATCTTTGGAAACCTCCGGTCCAACCTCGGACCCTCACCCCATTGTCGGTCCACCTACGGACCCGAGTGTGCCAAACGCGAGTGAGTCCGCTTGTGTGACATTACCAAGTCATTGCGTTGCTTGCAATTTAGGTCCTAGTTTATGTCACATCAAATTGGTATTAGAGCAAGTCATTGAATTGTCTCTAGAAGTCAAATCCTAGGGCACGCTTGCATTGGAGTCATCATCAGTCCGACCATTGCATTTATCTTCCCCCCGATCTTCATGGCCACTTCCTACTTAACCTACTCGCCAGCCATGGACTTCATTCTAGATGATGATATCACCTTTGACGGATCACATTCTAGTGATTATGATAGGTGGGAGGCTACCATGGAAAGATATTTTGAAAAGACTTGGGTATATGGACCCGCAAGAGTCCGCAAGGCCAAGGGACGATTTCGGGGTCAAGCCAAGAGTAAGTGGGAACACATAGAGGGATTAAGAAGGGTTAGGAGGCAAGAGCCCATTTTTTCATGGGATGATTTGAAGGAAGAACTTAGGAAGATCTACATCCCCAAATATTCCCACCCCTCCTACTCAAACACCCCTAGCCGGGAGGAGCACTACCACTCATCCATCCCCACCCGGCCAACTTGAGACCACCTTTAGGCCTCCACCCCCACCACTCCCAATAAATCCCCTCTCAACCATCACCGCTACACTCCGCCACCAAATCCTATCCCTTAGGACCCAAATAATCCAAGCATCAACCTCCCCACCTAACCCTATGAGGGTCCCCACACCCCAACCAAAACCCCCTTCCACAAACCTCACTATCCAAACCCCATTAGCCCCCACTTCCACCCCTCCACAACCGGCCGATCCTAAGGGGAAGAGACCCCTAACTGACCCGGTTTCCCCAATAAGGATCACCACTACCCCTCCATTTTTCCCTATAAGGGACACTCCCCCCAAGACCGACCAATCCAAGCCACCCCAACCAACCCATCTCCCACTCCCTCCCCCAAAACTCCCATGTCCTAGTCCCCCACTACTTCCCCTCCCTATCCCAAACCAAGTTTCCCTTTACTTTTCTACCCCGGGTGCGCCATGCACCAACCCTCATCACCATACCACCAAATGACCCTCTCACCTCCTTAGAGGAGGAACCCATACCCGACCCCATAGTGGTGAACACTCCGGACCCTATCCCTACCACGGAGACCACCCATGACCAAGTAGAAGAAGAAACATCACATGGTAACCTTCACCTTACACCACCCTCTCTAGTTAGGGCCAAACTCATCATAGGGGAACCCCTTATTAGTTGGCTAAAGAAGAGCCCAATAAGAGAGATCATGGCCCACGATTTCCCTCCTATAAAGGAAAACCTTCCCATAGTGCACCTCTCCTCCTATCACACCATAATCCAAACATCCTACCAAGTGGAAACCTTAGAGGACCTTCTCAAGGGCTTAACTTGGCAATTTGAGTTGACCGGCTTGTTGACCCCCATGGCCCACCAATCTAGGAGCCTTGACCTCCTACACCTTTGTGTCGGGTCTATCACCTCCGTTTGCACCATTGGTTGCTACACTAGCGACCTCCTTATATTCCTCCCCACACCCGATGAGCCCGACCTTCTCCTCAATTTGGAGCTTCTTATATCAGGTGGAAAGTCAAGCCCTCCCCTCATGGCCGACCCACCCACAAAGAACTTCGACCCAATTGTCTCATTAGATGAGGATGACCCACCACCATTTGAGGATCTTGAGGACATAGGGCCCCTCTCCCTCGATAACCCTTTTTATGATCCCTTTGATCCCTTCCAATGGGGGTCAAAGAACCCATGGGACCCAACCACCTTATCCACTACCCACCTTTTCCTATCCCAACCCACCATGTTTGACCCAATCCACCCCATCCTAGACCCGGGTTACACCTTGGGAGCCATGACCTTGGGCCACATATCTCTAGGTAATAAGGTTGTGCCCCACCCCATGATGACCACCTTCTTAGATCCATTCGATCCTTTCCAATGGGAGTTCAAAGGTTGTCCCACACCTATACACATGGAGGTCACCTTTGAAAAAAGTATGCATGTGTCTAGGTTTACCACACCACTTGGCATGAACACTATGTTGGGTCCATTCATTCATATCACCCACATGTCAAGTAGAAAACATGAGCGGTTCAAATTTGGATGTAATGGTCCACCTTCACTAATCATGAGTCTTAAGCATGATAGGAGCATTCTTGGATGTCCGGGTCCCCCGACATTTGTCACCCCCATGCATGACCAGATCACCTACGGATGCCCCGGCCCTCCAACCTTTGTTAGAGAGTCCATGAATGATAGGGCCACATTGGTTGCCCCGGCCCACCAAGGCTCCTCAAGGTCCATATGGCATCATGGCATGATAGGTCCATCTATGGATGTCCTGGTCCACCTTTATCCACACACATTTTCACACACCCACCGCCCTGTAATGCATGCCATGTGCATCCAAGCAAGCATTCAGCAACGAGCGGTGAGGTTCATAATGAGCGGGCAAAAACTCATGAGCGCCACTTTGGATTCCAAGTAGGCAACCCTACGATGGTGGCTTTGGAATGGCTCTATCTTAGGGTCACCTCCAAATCGAAGGCACGAGAACTTGGACCTTCCATGTTCCGAGTGGCTTTGGCAACCTGGCTTATGGGTTGGATTTACCGAAGGGATTTTGGGATATACCCCACTTTTCATGTGGGGGATCTAGCACCCTCTAAGGGCACCGCGGTGGATCCCAGTGAGCACCTACAGCCTACCCCCATCTTTGTGAGTGACACCCTCGGAGTGCTTCCACATATCAGCTTGAGAGTTCGACGTGTGCACACGGAGGCAATACTGGGTAAGCAAGGTACTATCGCCGGCAAGAGGGTGTACCCGAGCCACCTTGAGAGGATGAAGAGCAGTCCCCCCAGCTAAGGACACGAGGTTGAGTTTGGAGGTTGTGGCTCGCCTGGAGCTGCATTGGAGGACCTCTTCCTCGGCGGACCCATGCTCGACGGAGTCGAGTTCTTCACACCGCGGGGGTATGATGGGGGCATCTCTCGCCCTTCACATTTTCCACAGCTTCGATTGCTCGCCAACACAGCTCCATTGTGTCCATCATATTTTTCTGAGTCAAGTCATGTAATTTTCATATTTTATTTGAGTCATATCATTGTAATTTTTCTTTTATTTGAGTCATGTACCTAGGTTAATGAGTCATTTACCTAAGAATGTTTGTCATTAGGTTGATTAGGCTAGCTAATGGGCCCAATCCATTGGGATAGGCTCATGGGCACCCCCTACCCCTTGGTTATTTGTCATTTTGTCTAGAGTTAGAGAATTTTTATAAAATGTGGGTTGCCTATATATAGGACCCCCATCTCCCCATTTGAGGTTAATCAATCAATAAATGAAATCTGAGAATTTAGTCCAACCTAATTGTTCTTGTGGTGAGAAGCCATTAGAGTGGAGTGAGAAGCTCCCCTCCCCTATCTCTCTCCTCTCTCTCTCTCTCTCTCACTCTCTCTCTCCAAGAAGAGGAGGGCACCCCCCTCTCTCTCTCCTCCCCTCCCTCTCTCTCCTCCACATCATCAACCCTCTCTCTCCCCCTCATTATTCATCCTCCCAACTACCCCCAACCCTCATTACTCCACCCCTAGTCCCAAGAGACCCTCCACCAATCCATACTCCACCCTCCAACCACCAACCACCCACTCCCCTTCCCCAAGCACCCTCTCATCTCCCAAGGGAGAATTCCCACTCCCCAAGCCCTCCTTTACCTTCCCCACACACCCCTTCCCATCCCCAAGACCAGAAATTAATCCCACCCTTAAACCCTCTTTCAAATACCATTTCCCTCTCTCCCTTCCAACCAAATTCGCAGCTCCTCTCTCACCCACTGCAAACACCACCTTCCAGACCCCATTCTCCCGCTCCCACACCTTGGAACACCCCCTCCCAGACCCCCTCACAGCCAGGGGTTGCCCCCATACCCATCCACCCCATTTTCCATCCCTTCTACCCATTCCCCCACCACCTTTCACCACCTGTAATTCCCAGGTCGCAGGTAGTAGAGTACCAGCAGCCTGCAAAGCCGGCCCCGACTTCATCCCAATGTCCCTGGAGGCCCAAGAGGTACCGTTGGAAGCGTCTCTTCGTCCACTTTGCAACGGCGGTGGTCTCATCACATTCTGAGTTCGGGGTCGTCCTAAGCAGTCGATCTTCCCCGACTGCGCACTTCCTCCCTGAAGAGCAACTTGAAGCTGACTCCTGAAGCTACCACGACCACTCTCTTGACTATCTAGAGTCGAGTCTTGGCCAGGAGCTTCTTCGACAAGACTACTTCCAGAATCAAGAAGCGGAACTCTGTTTTGCGCCCGGAATCAAGAGTTCTCATTTTCTTCCTCCGGGTGTGCGATTCTGCTTCCTAACAGTCTGCTCTGACCCCCCCTCATTGTTCTTGTTCTACCAGTCTACTCTGACAACGTTTGGCATCCCCATTGGTCTTGCTTCAAAGAGGACTCACTGAAGGTTCCAATGACTCCAGCGGTGCCTGATTCTGAGCTCTGGAGCACTTGTGGCAACCTCTTCTTCCTGCTGTTGTGAACCTGAAGCAGTATGAACTGAAGACCTGCCACCCTGTTCGAGCTTCTGCCCCGACCAGCACCTGTCACCAGAGAAATCAAAAAAATTCAGGCGTCATCCCGATCCCGCTACGAAGAAATTCCAACTGGTTTCATCATCAACAAAAATCAGGAGTGGCCGCAGCGCCAAGATAACCAACTACCTGTCCAGAAGCGCAGAGAGTGGTCAGAATTGGCATCGGCTCCCTTTCTTTGCTTCTAGCTCGATTTTTCCCCTCTTGCTTGGCCGGCTGAAGGCCCCTACCTGTGTGGAGGTAGTGTTTGGGTGTAGTCATTGACTATCCTTTCCCAAGATCCCCCCCTTCCATGGGGCGTAGTGCATGTAATCTGAAATTTCAGGTGGAAGCTTCTCCGGCGCGGCGTGCGGGTAAGCCCACGCTTCCTCGCTCGCCCTCGTCTCCGGCCGGGATCGGTGTCTTCACACCGATCAGGTGAGCCACTGAACATATCTCTTTGCTGGATTCCCTTACTTAATTAGTATTGCATCCTAGTGCCGTCGGCGATAAGAGAGTGCTCGAACCCGAATTTGCTTATATTTGAGTGGCTACCGTGAGTGAGTTGTGAGAGTGACCCTTCAACCCATGCCTTCGGCGTGCTGACCGCCCCTTGAATTTGGGCAACGCCTGGCCCTTAGGGGTCCTCCCCAAGCCAGCCATATCCTTGGAAACCTCCGGTCCAACCTCGGACCCTCGCCCCATTGTCGGTCCACCTACGGACCCGAGTGTGCCAAACACGAGTGAGTCCGCTTGTGTGACATTGCCAAGTCATTGCGTTGCTTGCAATTTAGGTCCTAGTTTGTGTCACATCACCACTTCATCGACCCTTTCAAGAATTTCAAACGGGCCAATGAACCTTGGAGTTAGTTTGCCCTTCATGCCAAATCTCCAAATACCACGACCTGGAGAAACCTTGAGATACACATGGTCTCCTACTTGAAATTCCAAGTCACGTCTTCGATTATCAGCATAAGATTTATGCCTATCTTGTGCCATCTTTATTCTCTCTTGAATAAGCTTGATCTTCTCTGTAGAATCTCTGATAATATCGGGACCTATGAATTGTCTTTCCCCTATTTCACTCCAACAAATTGGTGATCGACAACTTTTTTCATATAGAGCTTCAAAAGGTGCCATTTGTATCTTGGCTTGATAACTGTTGTTATATGTAAATTCTACTAGAGGCAAGTGATCATGCCAACTACCTCCAAAATCAATAACACAAGCCCTGAGCATGTCTTCTACCACTTGATTCGTTCTTTCTATCTGAGCATCAGTTTGTGGATGAAAGGCTGTGCTGAAATTCAATCTAGTCCCTAGTGACTGTTGTAGACCCTTCCAAAACTGTGATGTGAATCGAGGATCTCTATCAGATATAATAGTGACTAGGACACCATGTAATTTAACAATTTCTCTTATATATAATACTGCCAGGATATCCACAGACCATCAACTTTTGATTGGTATGAAATGTGCAGATTTAGTTAATCGGTCTATGATTACCCATATACCATCGTGTCCACCTCTTGTCTTAGGTAACCCCATAATGAAATCCATCCCTATACTCTCCCACTTCCATTCGGGAATATTCAAGGGATGCAGTTTACTTGCGGGTCTAAAATGCTCTACCTTTACTTGTTGACAAGTGAGACAGCGAGACACGAAATCAACTATTTCTCTCTTCATGTTGGGCCACCAGAAATTTCTTTTGAGATCCTGATACATTTTTGTACTACCTGGGTGAATGGTATACCTGGATTTATGTGCTTCTTCTAGAATCAATTTCTTCGTATCCTCATGATCCGGTACACATATTCGGTCCTTAAATAGAAATCTTCCATCCTTAATAGAAAAATCCGGCCTTTGTTCAACATTGGCCTTGATCTCCAATAATATAGGATCATTATTTTGTAGCTTGACCAGATCTTCTATCAATGTAGGTTGAGCTTGAATATTAGCTAGGGAACAATCCTCCTTCCTGTCAATATCTAAGTTCAACTGAGTAAATTAAGGAATAAGATTAGTTATACTAATCATGAGACTTGATAGCATACCCATTGGTTTTCTGCTGAGTGCATCCGCAACAGCATTAGCCTTGACAGGATGATATTGAATAGTAAATTTAAAGTCTTTGAGATATTCTAACCATCTCCTCTGCCTCATATTTAGCACTTTTTGAGAAAATAAGTACTTCAAGCTTTTGTGGTCCGAGTAGACCGTAAACTTTTCTCCATAGAGATAATGGCGCCAAATTTTCAAGGCGAAAATGACAGCTGCTAATTCCAAATCATGCACATGATAGTTTTCCTCATGACGTTTCAATTGTCTTGAAGAATAACAGATTACTCTTCCATTTTGCATGAGAACACACCCTAAGCCAATACCTGATGCATCCGTATATACTTCGAATCCACCACCATCCATCGGTAGTGTTAGAATAGGAGCTGTAGTAAGATGAGTTTTAAGAGTTTGGAAACTCTTTTCACATTCCTCTGACCAGACAAAAGGATTTTCTTTTCTCGTGAGTCTAGTTAAAGGAACTACAATCTTTAAAATTTTTTAATGAATCTTCTATAATAACCAGCTAGACCCAGAAAGCTTCGTACTTCTTATACGGTCGTTGGTCGGCTCCATTTCTTGACAGCTTCTACCTTAGAAGGATCCACGACGATACCTTCTTTTGAAATAATGTGGCCTAGGAATGAAACTTCCTTGAGCCAGAATTCACACTTATTAAGCTTGGCATAAAGTTTATGTTCTCTAAGTGTTTGCAAAGCTATCTTTAGATGTTCTTCATGTTCTTTCTTTGTTTTGGAATATATCAAGATGTCATCGATGAAGACGATGATGAATTGGTCCAGATATGGCTGGAAAGCACTATTCATAAGTTGCATAAATGTTGCTGGGGCATTAGTTAACCCGAACGACATTACCACGAATTCATAGTGGCCATAACGACTTCGAAAAGTCGATTTATAAATGTCCTCTTCTTTGATTCTAAACTGATGATACCTGATGTGAGGTCAATCTTAGACAAATATTCTGCTCCCGAAAGCTGATCGAAGAGTTCATCAATACGCGGCAACGGATACTTATTTTTCATTGTAAGTTGATTCAGTCGCCGGTAATCGATGCATAGCCTGAGAGAACCCTCCTTCTTTTTGACAAATAGAACCGGCGCACTCCAAGGGGATGTGCTAGGTCTGATAAAGCCCTTATCCAGTAGTTCATGTAACTGCTTCTTTAGTTCTTTGAGTTCTGTGGGGGACATCCTGTAAGGGGCTATAGAAACAGGTGCTGCTCCTGGAATGAGTTCAATAGTGAAGTTTACTTCCCTCTCGGGTGGTAAACTGGGTAATTCGAATGGGAACACATTGGGGAACTAATTTACAATAGGAATGTCTACTAAGATAATCTCCTTTGATTCGGTAACAATGACAGAAGCAAAAAAAGTTTCACATCCTTGCGAAATAAGTTTGCAAGCGTGAAGAGAAGATATGATAGTAGGATGCTTCTTGTACTTGATGCCAAGGAAAGAAAATCTTGGAAGACCGGGCTTTCGAAAGGATATAATCATATTTCGGCAATTGATATAAGCATCATGATCTACAAGTCAATCTACCCCTAAAATGGCATCATAACCTTTCATGTCAAGGCAAACTAAGTTTGCGGGGAGATTATGACCTTCTACTATCACTTCACTATCAGGATAATAGTCGGTAAGCCTTGTTTCAAAACCTAAGGGTGTGGAAATAGCGAGATCTGAAGGTAAGGGGACTGATGTAATTGATAATGTTTTTGCAAAAGTAGTGGAGATAAAAGAATGAAAGGCACCAGTGTCAAATAGCACAAATGCAGGATGAGAATAAATTTGAAGAGTACCTTCCATAAGCCCACCATCCTTGGGCGCTTCCTCTTCTTCTAAAACGGCATTGAGGCGAGCCTGCCTCCTACGTACTCCACCAGATGATTGGTCTTTCATAAGGGGGCAATCTGGCATGCGATACTCCCTGCTTGAACAATGTAAACAAGCGCCGAGGCGCTTCCAGTATTCCTCAGCCGAATGGCCGAATTTTTCATAAAATGTGCAAGCTGTAGCAACTTTCTCCTTCTCCTCCTTGACTTTCTTTTGTTTATGGGAACTTCCACCATTCCCATTCCTGGAACTTTTCTTACTATCACGACTTTTGTAGGGCTCTGTGATGCTGAACTTTTCTTTCTTATAACACCGATCTGAGCATCGGTTGGATTCTTCTCCTTTCCCTTCTCTAAGGTCCTTTCACACAAATACGCTCGTTGAGCTATTTCCGCATAAGTACGGATGTTTTGGGTCCCGAGCTGCTGAATGAAATCGGGCCGTAACCCGTACATGAATCGATTTGTCTTCAATAAATCAGTGCTGATAAGATGCGGTGCGTAAGGTGCAAGCCTTGAGAATTGTAGTTCATATTCGGCAACCGTCATCATTCCTTGCCGAAGAGCGACGAACTCCATATCCTTTCTCCCTTTTATGTGCTCAGAAAAGTACTTGGCACGGAATATGGTAAGAAAATCGTCTCAGGTATGAGGTGCATCGGCCGGAGGTGCCGGAACCGACTTCCACCATGTGCGGGCATCTTTGTTAAGTTGAAAGGTTGCGAGACGCACCTTCTCCTGATCGGTGCATTGGATAACATCAAAGATACGATTCATTTCATCTATCCAGTTCTCTGCCTCGTCAGGATTAGAAGAACCGAAGAAACACGGAGGGTTTAAGCTCCGAAAGTTGCGATGCAAATCACTAGCCCTTGCTCCTGCACCAGCTTGCGCCATGGTTTGTAATGCCTGAGTGAGGCTAGCAACTGTTTGCTGCATGCCATCCCAATTGACGCGATGAGCCATAGTAATAATAGGGTACCTGAGGGAAAAATAACAACTTGTTATTTCTCGTGAAACTAGAAGGAAAATCAATCTTGAAACCAATTAACTATCTCATCCCGGGTTCTACCCAATTCTCACATGGGTGTGAAAATTTCTTCCTTAGTTCATAGGTAGGGGTCCTTAAACCTTAGACTTATCCTATGACATGACTCTTCTCCCTAAGTCTTGAGACTTAGGCTCTGATACCAACTTAACTATCACGCCCCAAGCCTTTATGACAGTAGAAGACTCGCTCGAGAAATGTAAACAGCCGGTATGGTAAGCCTCTTCCAAGCAAGAATGATCAGAGCGCGAGACAATCACACACATAAATACAATTGTGCATGATTTTAATCAAACTCCAACTTATTTCATTGATAATCAGTATTCAAAATATAGTAACTTTCAACTTCTTTCAATCTATCAGACTCAAGAAATAGAAAAATTACAGGGACTCGATCTAATCAATATAGACTTTTCTAAGTCTTCACTCTCATCTTGACAACACATTCATTCACTCTCGGACCCGCTACTTATATATCCCGAATCCGAATTCGAATCACTTTCATTTCCTGAAAAGATTGGAAATAGGTAATGAGCACACTTGCCCAGTAGGTATCTTCGCATCAACATGAAGGCATCATTAAAGTAATTAACATTTAGCTCTGGAGAAATAAGGTAAAATTACGCAAATGCGATCAATCACGCGGTTAAACCAAAGTAACAAGATGATCATGTAAGATAGAATGAGAGTAAAATTGAACTAGCAAGAATGTAACAAGAACATGCTATTGGCCTTTCATGAACAAGAATGTAACGAGAATGTACTAGCAATGCCACATAATCATCACTCCAGTATCTTTTGCTTATGAGCAAGTACTTCGTGAATTTCTGTGGAATATCAAGCAAGAAAGTCATGTTGTGCCGTATCGTGGATCTTCACTTATTTATAGAGAAAGTACTCCCAGCGTAATGCGACACCAGTAGCATCATACCCCATGGTTTATAATATTATGTTTCCGGCAATCAGCCGAGGTGACTAGCACACAGCCTTTGAACACAATCAGTGCTCGATCGCATCTTCAAGTATAAATCAAGCTACTTCCACGCATGTAACAATAAAGTATGACCAGGAACGTACAATTCAATAAGTTCATGATAACACTATTCAATGAATGAATGCTTCAATTTAATAATGCGATAGTCAAGAATGACTTAAACAAGGTTATGCTTATGGAAATAAATAGGTAGCAAAACGGTACATTTCTTTAACTTCCATTCATTATATTAAGTTTCTTGATCAATATGATAAGTCGTAGACCATTATCAAGCCATCTAGGAACTTTAGAATGTCAACCCTTGGGTCAAGCCTCGGGTTAGCTAGCTCAAGCATTGTGACGGCCAAGTACTAGGACGTTACACTCATGTGACGCTCCAGGATTGGGCCGTTACAATGGTCTGAATCCCGAACGAAGAAAGTAGACTTAGTTCAATGTGACGGTCTTGTACGGGGCCGTTACGTTCACGTGACGCACCAGTAGTGGGTCGTTACATTAGTTTGAATCCAGAAATAGCAAAATAGACTTAGTGAAATGTGACGGTCGTATACTGGGCCGTTAGATGCTCCTGACGGTCCAGTATAGATCTGTTATTTTGCTAAAACTAGAAACATCGATAGTGTAATCTACTAAATGGGCTTTAATGGTACAACCAACTGGTCGTCCTAGTGGGAATCCCAGGCTCACAGAGAATTACGGAGGCCTTGAAATAAGATTTCCTAGTCCATTGGAATGAATATCCAATAGAGAGGTCCTCAAGTCTAAGAATAATGTTCATATAGTCCAAAGTGTAAACTAATGGACAACATACCGGAATATGTGCCATGTACTTAAAGAAATGACTCTATAGATAGAGAGAGAATGTACAACAACGTGAAACCAAGATAAAACTCCGTCAATACATCATTTAAAATCATGGAGTTAATGCAAACTATAGTGCTTTGGCATGAAATTAGCATATCCTTAAAATAATTCAAGATGCTTTTAACATGCGATACTTATCACGAACCAATTAATAAATTTAAAGTCATATCAACAGGTCAAAACTTAGATAACTAGGCATATTTATAAGTTAATGTGAATGTTCTTCATTTCTGTCTACAGTTACTCTGACGGTCGAGAATGGGGGCATCACAATGATTGTGACGGTTTATCGTGGGACCGTTACAGTGTTGTAACGCACAGAGTCTGGGCCGTCAGAGATAACAGTGAAATTTAAAAAAAACAACAGAAGGTGTGACGGGCTGTCATAAGGCCGTTAGATAACTGTGGCGGTCTTACCTTGATGCGTCAGATCGTCTGCTGGCAGAAAAAATATTAAAAAAATCTAAGGGTTCAACTTACATCATGTCTAGAAATCATTTATAACCTTCCACATGATTGAATGAAGGCTATCCTACTAGTATGCATGGGTTTTCTGTGAATTTGACAAGAGAGTTCCTTTTTAACTTAGTTAGGGTTAAGAGTATACATGTATGCATAGAACTATTAAAACATGAAATTTATGATCTATCATGCATGAAATCAATCAAAACTAGAGGGCTTTTATCCCTAACAAGATGTTTTTGCCAATCATGAGATGACCTACCGCTTAAATGAGCTTTAATCTTCCAACTTGGGATTGCAAGACACGCCCTAGTTCTTCCCTTCCTGAGGTTTTTCAACAAATTCACGTCGCTCTATCTCTCCAATCTCTTACCTAAGGACGTGAAATTTTGAGGGTAAGAAGTTGAAACTAAGTTGAACAAAAAGTTCTAAAGGGCTGAACTCTAATTACCTCATTTAGATGTCCTAATCTCTTGATCTTCAGGGGTCTTTTGCTCTGAATTCTGGGTTGCTATGACTGAATCAGCGACTTTGGAAGCTTTTATCTCCTTGGTTGGTTGATCTCCTAGCACGAAATTTGGAGAACTATTAGTCTAAAGTATACTAAATAAAATCTTCTAAAGAACTTACCCGAAATTATGACTCATTACCTTGATTCTTCACAAGCCAAAAGTAAGGGTCTCTCAGTTCAGAACTAGGTCCTATTTATAGGGTTTTGGCTAGGGTTTGAAGATTAGATCGATTCTAGAGTTCTTAATTTACCAGAACCTGATGCCTAATAGTCCCTAGTAGCCTTACAGGTTCTCCCAATTAGGTCTCTTGTAGATAGGATCCCAGTGATCTAATCTTTCTACTCGTTCTTCCATTCACGGAACTGACAGGGTGTAACGCATCAAGACTGATGCGTTACATGGCTGTGGCGGTCGCACGATAGACCGCTACATCCAACGTGCACAGAATTCAACATAACTCAAACTCTTTTGTTAATTATCCATTTTATTATCTATAAAAATAGTATTTATCCGCAAATAGGCTAAATAACCTTTTGGAATATGGGCCAAACTTAATGGGCTTGGTCCTTAGATCTTTTGGATTTTATTTAAATAGGCTAGGTTGATTATTTAACACAATTGGGCCTTATAATGACTTATTAATCCAATAATCCACTTATAAATCTATTTAGCCTTTATAAATTCCTAATAAATTCCAGAAAGTTCTATAAATAATCCAGAAATTATTACAAAAATTCTGGGGCACTACAGTAAATATGTCAGCAATTTATTTTTATGTTTCAACTAAATTTAATTAAATTTCATTCTTGCTTACTGCATCTCTAAGAAAGTGATGTTTTCTCTCTATGTGTTTAGTCCTAGAGTGATGAATAGGATTTTTGGTTAAGCATATAGCACTAGTATTATCACATAAAATTGGAATGCATCCCAATTTTATCTGATAATCAATAAGTTGGTGCTTGATCCATAGTACCTGGGCTGCACAATTCCCTGCAGTGACATATTCTGCCTCTGCAGTGGATAGTGCAACTGTATGTTACTTCTTTGAAGCCCAAGATGCTAGGCAACCACCAAAGAATTGGCAAAAACCACTAGTGCTTTTCCTATCAATCCGACACCCAACATAGTCTGCATTAGTGTATGCTAATAGGTCTAGCTCACACCTAGCAGGATACCAAAGACCTAGCTCTTGGGTGCCTGACAGATATCTAAAAATCCTTTTAATAGCACTAAAGTGTGACTCTTTAGGACTAGCCTGAAATCTAGCAGATAAACACACAGCAAACTGAATATCAGACCTAGATGTAGTAAGGTAGAGAAGGGATCCGATCATACCTCTATACAGCTTGTTAACAACTGGTTTACCTTTTGAGTCATCATCAAGACTTATTGATGTACCCATTGGTGCTGTAATCTCCTTGAGGTTTTCAAATTTGTATTTCTTCAGCATATCCCTTATGTATTTAGATTGGGTGATAAAGGTTCCTTCTTTGGTTAGTTGAATCAAATTTCGCTCACCCATTGAGCTAATCTCAAATTCATGTGTCATCAAATCAAAAAATTTCTTACACATTTTTGGGTTAGTTGAATCAAAAACTATATCATCCACATATATTTGAATAATGAGAATGTCTGGATGACATACCTTTGTGAATAAAGTTTGGTCAATTTCACCTCTTGAGAACTTCTTTTCTGTAAGAAATTTACTGAGCCTGTCATATGGGAGAGGGCTGAACACCATTTCAATTCCACTTAGAAATATGGACCTCCGACCAGAAATTGGTCTGCTCAATCCATGATGTGGAATTTCAGGAACCGAAGTCACTACAGTCAGCCTAGGACCATCACTGGCCACACCACACTGAATGTTCATTGGCCTAGGCACTGGCACAAACAAGCCCAAACTGCAAATGACAATGGTGCCAGGACACAAAATAAGAAAGGGGAGACTAAGTACGTTAATGCAGAGAAGAAAAACAACAATCAAAAGAAAACAAGTAAATTCACCAAACAAACAACACTCAAACAAATGTGGATTCCTAAGAATGTGTTGTCATGTTTGAGTATCTCTACGTGTGTTTTGGAGCCCAAATATGTTTGGGTTCCAAATTTTCATGCTTGATTGTTACTACAGGTATGCCTGGCAGCCAAGCACAACATGTGGTATTTGGACAGTGGCTGCTCAAGGCATATGACTGGGGACAAGGCAAAATTCTGCATGCTGACTGAAAAAAATGGAGGCCTTGTTACCTTAGGAGGAAACACCAAGCGTAAAATTGTCAGTTCAGGTAAGGTAGGTAAGTGTACTACCTGCTGTATTGATGAAGTCATGCTGGTTGAGAGTCTTGCTTACAACTTGTTAAGTATTAGTCAGCTATGTGACAAAGGTCATAAGGTAGTTTTTGACTCTTTAGGATGCAACATTTATGAGCCTAATTCTGATAAGGTTAAATTCTCTATTAAAAGAGTCAATAACATATACCTAGTTGACCTAGATGATATAGCTCATTCTAATCTATGCCTCACTGCAAATAAAGATGACTTGGCATATCTGTGGCATCGTAGATTAGGCCATGCCAGTAATAATGTTCTTCATAAACTGAATAAATATTGCATGGTTAGAGGACTCCCCGAAATATCATTTAAAACTAATAATGTTGTATGTGAAGCATGCACCCAATCTAAGCAAACTAGGAAGTCTTTCAAACCCAGAACTGAGAACATGTCTTCCAAGCCTTATGAGCTGATTCATATGGACCTTTTTGGACCTACAAGAACAATCAGCTTATCAGGAAGAAGATATGGATTTTTACTAGTTGATGACTTCTCTATATTTACTTAGGTGTTTTTCCTCACACACAAGAATGAAGCATTCTCTGAATTTCAGGAGTTTTATCTGAAAATAAAATAGGATAATAAAAATTCAATTCAGAATATTTTATCTGATCATGGTGGTGAGTTTGAAAACTCACAGTTTGATGACTTTTGCAGGAGCAATGGCATCACTCATTGGTTCTCCTCACCTTGGACACTTGAGCAAAATGGAGTAGTGGAGAGGAGGAACCGGACACTTGTGGAGATGGCTCGTACACTGCTGATGGAAGGTAATCTACCAAGGATGTTTTGGGCTGAGACAGTAAATACTGCATGCCATGTGGTCAATAGAGCTATGGTAATGAGATTCGCCCTAAAAACACCTTCTGAAATCCTCAAGGGTAAGAAACCTTCAATTACTTACTTCAATGTCTTTGGATGTAAATGTTTTGTGCATGTTAATGCTAAAAGAGATCTTGGCAAATTTGAACCTAAAAGTGATGTGGGAATCTTCCTAGGATATTCAGAAATAACAAGAGCCTACAGAGTATACAACTTAAATTCTAAAATAGTTGAAGAGTCTCCACATGTAGTTTTTGATGAAACCATGACTAAATATTAAAATGGTTTGTGTAGGGAACAAGATGATGAAGAAATTCTGAAAGAAGGAAATTCTGCAGATCAATCTGATCATGAAGATGTAGAGGAACCTGGTGCTCAGGGGGAGGTAAATGAGGGCCAAGGTAATCAAGTTATCAATGTGAGATTTCTTAGAGACCATCATGTAGATAATGTAATTGGTAACTTACATGAACCTCCTAGGACCAGAGGTTATTTTAGAGCTCAGAATGAACTAAATACTTTTGCATTAGTTTCTCATGTTGAACCCAAGAACATTGACAATGCCCTCAGTGATATGCATTGAATCAATACCATGCGCGAGGAATTAAATCAATTTGATAGGAACAAGGTATGGCACCTAGTTCCACCTCCTGATCATGGGACTGTCATTGGGACCAGATGGGTGTTCAAGAATAAAACTGATGAGCAAGGCAATGTTATTAAGAATAAGGCCAGACTTGTAGCTCAGGGGTACAATCATGAGTTTGGAATTGACTTTGAAGAGTCATTTGCCCTTGTGGCGAGGTTAGAGGCAATTAGGATCTTATTAGTTTATGCTTGCTCATTAGGAATCACCCTTCTGCAGATGGATGTAAAATATGCTTTCTTGAATGGGAAAATAAAAGAGGATGTCTTCGTGAGACAACCTCCAGGATTTGAATGCTTAGACATTCCAAATCATGTGTATAAATTGAATAAAGCTCTCTATGGTCTTAAACAAGCTCCTAAAGCTTGGTATGACAGGCTCAGTAAATTTCTTACAGAAAAGAAGTTCTCAAGAGGTGAAATTGACCAAACTTTATTCACAAAGGTATGTCATCCAGACATTCTCATTATTCAAATATATGTGGATGATATAGTTTTTGATTCAACTAACCCAAAAATGTGTAAGGAATTTTTTGATTTGATGACACATGAATTTGAGATTAGCTCAATGGGATATGCTGAAGAATGGGTACATTGAGCTAATGGGATATGCTGTAATCTCCAAGATATAAATTTAGCTCACCCATTGAGCTAATCTCAAATTCATGTGTCATTAAATCAAAAAATTCCTTACACATTTTTGGGTTAGTTGAATCAAAAACTATATCATCCACATATATTTGAATAATGAGAATGTCTGGATGACATACCTTTGTGAATAAAGTTTGGTCAATTTCACCTCTTGAGAACTTCTTTTCTGTAAGAAATTTACTAAGCCTGTCATACCAAGCTGTAGGAGCTTGTTTAAGACCATAGAGAGCTTTATTCAATTTATACACATGATTTGGAATGTCTAAGCATTCAAATCCTGGAGGTTGTCTCACGAAGACATCCTCTTTTATTTTCCCATTCAAGAAAGCATATTTTACATCCATCTGCAGAAGGGTGATTCCTAATGAGCAAGCATAAACTAATAAGATCCTAATTGCCTCTAACCTCGCCACAGGGGCAAATGACTCTTCAAAGTCAATTCCAAACTCATGATTATACCCCTGAGCTACAAGTCTGGCCTTATTCTTAATAACATTGCCTTGCTCATCAGTTTTATTCTTGAACACCCATCTAGTCCCAATGACAGTCCCATGATCAGGAGGTGGAACTAGGTGCCATACCTTGTTCCTATCAAATTGATTTAATTCCTCGTGCATGGTATTGATTCAATGCACATCACTGAGGGCATTGTCAATGTTCTTGGGTTCAACATGAGAAACTAATGAAAAAGTATTTAGTTCATTCTGAGCTCTAAAATAACCTCTGGTCCTAGGAGGTTCATGTAAGTTACCAATTACGTTATCTACAGGATGGTCTCTAAGAAATCTCACATTGATAACTTGATTACTTTGGCCCTCATTTACCTCCCCCTGAGCACCAGGTTCCTCTACATCTTCATGATCAGATTGATCTGCAGAATTTCCATCTTTCAGAATTTCTTCATCATCTTGTTCCCGACACAGACCATTTTAATATTTAGTCATGGTTTCATCAAAGACTACATGTGGAGACTCTTCAACTATTTTAGAATTTAAGTTGTATACTCTGTAGGCTCTTGTTATTTCTGAATATCCTAGGAAGATTCCCAGATCACTTTTAGGTTCAAATTTGTCAAGATCTCTTTTAGCATTAACATGCATAAAACATTTACATCCAAAGACATTGAAGTAAGTAATTGAAGGTTTCTTACCCTTGAGGATTTCAGAAGGTGTTTTTAGGGCGAATCTCATTACCATAGCTCTATTGACCACATGGCATGCAGTATTGACTGTCTCAGCCCAAAAAATCCTTGGTAGATTACCTTCCATCAGCAGTGTACGAGCCATCTCCACAAGTGTCCGGTTCCTCCTCTCCACTACTCCATTTTGCTCAAGTGTCCAAGGTGAGGAGAACCGATGAGTGATGCCATTGCTCCTGCAAAAGTCATCAAACTGTGAGTTTTCAAACTCACCACCATGATCAGATAAAATATTCTGAATTGAATTTTTATTATCCTATTTTATTTTCAGATAAAACTCCTAAAATTCAGAGAATGCTTCATTCTTGTGTGTGAGGAAAAACACCTAAGTAAATATAGAGAAGTCATCAACTAGTAAAAATCCATATCTTCTTCCTGATAAGCTGATTGTTCTTGTAGGTCCAAAAAGGTCCATATGAATCAGCTCATAAGGCTTGGAAGACATGTTCTCAGTTCTGGGTTTGAAAGACTTCCTAGTTTGCTTAGATTGGGTGCATGCTTCACATACAACATTATTAGTTTTAAATGATATTTCGGGGAGTCCTCTAACCATGCAATATTTATTCAGTTTATGAAGAACATTATAATTGGCATGGCCTAATCTACGATGCCACAGATATGACAAGTCATCTTTATTTGCAGTGAGGCATAGATTAGAATGAGCTATATCATCTAGGTCAACTAGGTATATGTTATTGACTCTTTTAACAGAGAATTTAACCTTATCAGAATTAGGCTCATAAATGTTACATCTTAAAGAGTCAAAAACTACCTTATGACCTTTGTCGCATAGCTGACTAATACTTAACAAGTTGTAAGTAAGACTCTCAACCAGCATGACTTCATCAATACAGCAGGTAGTACACTTACCTACCTTACCTGAACTAACAATTTTACGCTTGGTGTTTCCTCCTATGGTAACAAGGCCTCCATTCATTTCAGTCAGCATGCAGAATTTTGCCTTGTCCCCAGTCATATGCCTTGAGCAGCCACTGTCCAAATACCACATGTTGTGCTTGGCTGCCAGGCATACCTGCAGTAACAATCAAGCATGAAAATTTGGAACCCAAACATATTTGGGCTCCAAAACACGCGTAGAGCTACTCAAACATGACAACACATTCTTAGGAATCCACATTTGTTTGAGTGTTGTTTGTTTGGTGGATTTACTTGTTTTCTTTTGATTGTTGTTTTTCTTCTCTGTATTAACGTACTTAGTCTCTCCTTTCTTATTTTGTGTCCTGGCACCATTGTCATTTGCAGTTTGGGCTTGTTTGTGCCAGTGCCTAGGCCAATGAGCATTCAGTGTGGTGTGGCCAGTGATGGTCCTAGGCTGACTGTAGTGACTTCGGTTCCTGAAATTCCACATCATGGATTGAGCAGACCAATTTCTGGTCGGAGGTCCATATTTTTGAGTGGAATTGAAATGGTGTTCAGCCCTCTCTTGAATTCTATCCCTTCCAGACCTATTAAACTGTTGTGCCTATGTATGGTAGTAGATATGATAGGTCTGAATTCTGGGATGATAAAACTGACTTCTGTGACCCCTATTTGAGTCTTGTCTTCTGTACACATTATACCCACCTGAAGTATGCAATGGCATGGATTGGTTTTTTCTCTGAACTTTCTGAGGGGACTTGGTGAGCCTAGTCTGGGGTTTAGATATGAATGAAGGTTGACCCCTAACCCGAACTCTACTGTGAGGAGTGGGACAATGGGTGCTCACATGGCTTGGCTCACTAATTTTCTGTTTGCCCTTGTCCTTGGCACCGAGCACTTTAGAGTTAACAGTTTTTGCATCGAAATTTCCACTGCTCATTAGGATAGGAGGTCTCTTTTCTGTAGGATGTAGAGCGCACTATATGGCATTGATGGCGCTCCAGTTGAGAGTAGACTTACGGATCTCTTCTCTCGTCCATACATCCTCATTCGGATGCAACTCAAAAGGACCCTTGCTAACCACTTTCCATATCTCATAATCCTTCGCCCTCAAAAATACTTGCATATGATTGTTCCAGTATGTATAGTTGGATCCATCAAAGTACAGGGGCTTGGTGGTGGAGTGTCCCTCTATTGTCATCCCTCTAGCATCCATAGCTGCTACATCTTCAGGATGTTAGTCCCTATAGAAGAGTTAGGCTCTGATACCAATTGATGTATGATCTAGAGGGGGGTGAATAGATCAATCACCTAATAAAAGTTTCTACAGCAGCTACTAGTGCGGAATTGAAACAAACTACTGTAGGACGAATAGGAAACACTTAGTTACAACCTGAATAGAACAACTCAAGAAGATCGGCACTCAAACGTTCCTAACCATCTGTCCGATGAGTGATGAGAAGAGGACACAGATTAACATAGATCACAGCATAATCACACAATAGACAACATGATTTTAGGTGGTTCAACCTCTATCCAGAGGTCTACGTCCACCCCACACTCAATCGAGTATGGCTTCACTGCTGACTCACAGCTTAACTGCTGATCCACAGCTTTGGGGAAAGGTTCCCTAACACCGCTGAGCATTACAACTTATGCTATCCAAAGGAATCCTCCACTGCAGCTGAGGTTTATAGCTTAACTTGTCCAGAGAAATCCTTCTTTGCCGCTGACACACAGCTTGTAGAACAAGGTCTCTAAAAACAAAAATGAAGGAACAACAGAAAATCAAAAACACAATGAGAATGTAGCTCTAGACAATGAGCAAATCGTCTCTGGTACTGAACCAAGAGACTGATGACAAATATTCTCCAACGCTTTTTTCACAAAGCTCTCACAGCTCTCTCAATTCTTGCTAGCTTATTCTCTGATGGATCGTGATTTCTCTCTTAAGCTCTCACAGCTTCTATCTTCTTCTCTCTATCTTTTTTTTTTCGATTATCCTTCTTTTAAGCAGCAGGCTTCTTATTCATAGGCATCAGAGAGATGGGCGTGTGGAAACCACATTTCCCGCCCAAGCTTTTTATCCAAATCTGAATTTTCACAATGCCACATGGCATCATCAGAATTTGAGAGCTTTCCACGTGGCACGAGCAGTGCTACTTCTTCAACCTTGGATCACGTGCCCTCCTTCAAGTTCACGAACACTTGTCTTCATTCTCTGGACCTTCTTCAGTGAAGTTCCTGTCAATATATCAACCCTTTAGTCAATATAAGATAGTCAGACAAATATAGTAATTGCACATACTTAATAGAGCATTAGAATGAATAGGCACGGACTTCAGTTTTCCACAAGGCAAACATGGTCAGACTCTTTAGTTGTTTCATGGCAAAAGTGCTCAGACTTGAAGCTGTGCATAGGCTCTATATGACAGTGGGGCTAAAAGGAGCTCTGACTTCGTGTGTGCATAGGAGACATATGCACTGACCTTGACATGCGATGAATGGTGGTGTGCACAGACCAGATGACACATGAATAGATGTGCACAGACTCTAATTACCAAAAAAACAACCATGCACAGACTTACTTTATGCATAAAGAAGATGTGCACTGATCCTTGTACGACTCAGACAAAACGTGCACTAACGTAACATATGAACAGGACAAAGGATGCATGGACTTAGTATAGCATAAGACGTGTATGCACAAACCTTGAGAATGATGAAACATGAGAGTGCACCGACCCAAAATGCAAGCCAGGAAATGTTGCACAGACCTTAACTGCATGTAATAACAAGAGTTGCACCGACCTTAAACAATGAAATGCACCTACTATGAATACAATTGCACCGACTCTAAATCCTATGGTAACAATACTTGCACCGACTCTAGAATGCATGAAAGCATGACTAGCATCGACTTGTAGTCGCAGCAAAAGCTGCACCGACCTTCATGCTTGCTAGCTCAGACCTCACTTCATGAACACACTAACTCAGACTTAACAAAACATGAAGGATGCATCGACCTCTATGAGTGTGCTACATAAAACTTGAAAAAACCTTTATGTAATGCTTTACACACAGACATCATGCATTATGAGTCATAGTGTTTGACATTATCAAAACACAGAGATCCAACATGGACCAGGCAAAGGAATCGCTATACTCCCTCAAAACTTTGATTAGTTCTACTTTAACCTAAGGAGGGAGATTAGCAGAAATGAGAATGATCTTGGGATCCTCTTCTGTTCCAAGATTTATTTCTTTCGTAGACTCATCCACTGCCGATGACGGTTCATCGAACCTCTTCAATCCTTGTGCATATATGTCGGCTGTGTCATTTACGCCGTTGTCCTCGAAATTGATCGGGTCTTTCTCATCCACGATCTCATAAACACCTAGTCCGTCATCGCTCTACACCCCTTCTTGCTCCTCATCATCCTCGAGGACGATGGCTGTTTCTACAAACTCCATACACTTAAGGAGGGCATGACAGTGATGGGTGAGATCTTAGATGAACCTATCAGGGACAGATTTGGAGTGACAAGTCATCAGGCGCGCCGTAAGCGTGGAAGGACTTGAAGTCTCAGAACAAGAACCTACTTTAACTGACTCTAATACCCTAGGAGACTCGATATACCCTACATCTAGCCTAGGGGGGACAAAATCAAGCAAACCTAACGGAAGAGGATCAGGGGCCTCGTGCCCTTGAGAGGTGGAAAAATCAAAAATGGCATTGTTCTCAACTGAAATCTCCATTTTAAAAATGGCAATTTTTTTGGAGACTGGTGGAGACCATGCAACGAGATGGATTAGAGGGGGGAGGAGGAGGACGAAGCGTAAGAGGATAGAGGGATGGAAAAAGGACATCGAAGAAGGGATCGGAGGAGGAGAACCACATGCTTGAAAGATCGACTGGTGGGCAGCGCCCACATGGACAGGTAACAGTTAGAAACTCCGTTGGCATTTCCACCAACAATGGGTCAATCATGATTGGAGGTGAGCGGGGTATAAAATCCAGCTTTTGGAAAAGGGAAATAAAGCGGGAAAGAGACCAATAAAAGGCAACTAGAGAGCTCCCCTCTTCCTGGGGATTCTGCATTGGCTTTCCGTGCGAGTATTCCACAACCCGCATTTCCGGCTTTACTGAACATCTCTCTTCATGAAATAACTTTTCAAAATCTTCAGAAAAATACTTTATATCATCAACCGGCCCCTTCGGTGGTGGTGGCAGGCCAGAAACAGTGCAGGCAACATCTTTCTTCTCATCAGGACGGTGCGGTGTCTTCAAAGTGCCAGGCTATAGCGGCCCCTTTACAAAATGTTGGCGGCAGTCCCAAGTCAATGGCCCTGTAGCTGAGCACCGAGACCCATACCTGGCTTATAGCCTAATTTTAATATCATATTCCAGCCTTTAGGGTCTCTCATCTTGGGCTTCATCTTGATGTTGATCGGCGCAACGGCCGGCTTTTGTGGCGCATAAGCCCACGGAAAGTCAAGGTCCACTATAGATATGACCGGCTTATTGATCGGCCAGACGGTTGGCAATATCTTATTGGAAATGGCATCGACTGTCTAGACTGTGGATATGCTTTTAACTTTCACCACCCGCCCTTGAAATGGGAACTTAAGGCACTGGTGGGCAGTAGACGGCACTGCATGAAGGTTGTCAATCCACGGATGACCTAGGATAGCTTTGAACATTGGGTCAGTGTCCACTACATAAAATTATATGGGCATCGTCAGCGGCCCGAGCTCAACTTGAATTGTTATTACCCCGTGACAGGCCCTCCTCAAGTTGTCATAAGCTGCGATGGTAGTCAGGGTGGGCCTTAACATTTCTTCAGAAATGTTACATGCATGTAGGGTGCTAAGGGGGCAAACATTTATAGAGGCTCTTGTGTCTACTAAAGCCACGTCGATAACCACCTTATTCAGGGTGATAGGAATGTAGAGCAGCATCTGGCGTGCCTCGGGAGGTGCCAATTCAGACTCAGAAAAGGAGATGGCTGGCCCCTTAGTGATCATGGCCAAAGCCGACGGTAGACTGTCTACTGCCATATCCTCGTTTACCAGGACCTTCTGTAAGAAATCCCTTAAAGCATCTTGGTGTAACTTGGACCTCTTAATCAGTTCAAGCACTGAAATCTTGTTCAGCATTCTGTCCAAGTGATGTAACAAATCATACTGCGTGCCGGGCAAAGGGTCCACTTCTTCCTAATCAACAGCCTGCTGCGGGAACTGGGGATTGGGTGCAAGTGCACCTGTAGAGGGGTAGTTCCGATGAAATAGGCACCCACTCCGGAGGGCAAGGTTCTGTGTCGGCACGGCATCGGATAAACTCATGGTGGGTGATTTAATGGGCCCAACAGGGTGAACAAGGGGGGTAGAAGTAGAGGTAGTGGGCGAAATGGGGGTGACGACGGGAGAGGGAGGTTTAACGGGCGCCGCTGGGAAGATGATGGGTGAAGGTTTAGGCAAAGGGGTAGTGATGGAGGGTGTAATGGGTGCTGGCGTGGAGATGGGTGAAATGTTGGGCGATGCGGTGGGTAGAATGAGGGGTTTTGGAGGAATGGTGGGTGCGGCAGAGGTCACGGCGGTGGGTTGAAGGATAATAGGGGTAGAGGGCGAAGGGAATTGGTGATAGGTGTGGTGGAGGGCCATGAGCTGAGCTGACGAATCATCATCATAAGACCACCACGCGTTGGGAACTGGGCGGTGAACAATATTGACCTGAGTCGGTGCCTGCGGCTGAGGTTGCAGAGCAGGCGGATGGTTGGACATCGGATTCTAATGAATCCCCAATTCCTGTGTAGGCTGCTGCTGCTGCTGTGGCTGCGGTTGCTGTGGTGCTGGCTGCGGTTGCTGCTGCGGCTGCTGTCTTCTTCTTTCTTTGATATCCGTGATAACTTTATGCATCTCAGCCCAATCGATGCGATGTCCTTCATGCAGGTCGTAAACAAGATCTCTAAATTGGAAGCATCTCTCAATTGTGTGCCCGGGCTGTCGGTGGAAAACACAGTATTTAGACTGGTCAACGGTCGGGTTCCAATTCGGTGGTTCCAGAGGAAGTTGCAGTGCCCCAGCGGACATGAGGGCGGTGAAGATATCTGGAAGAGTTTTAAGCAAGGGAGGGTACTGTGCTCTTTTAGGACCCGGACGCAACGGTGCATAGTCGTTAGGGGGAGGGACGTTATGGTATTGGGGTGGCTGTTGTGGTTGCTGAGGAGCTTGGAAGGATGGTTGGGTGTTTTGTGGAGTGGGGAACTGAGGGTTGTCAGGAGGTTGCTGGAAACGGGGTGGAGCGGACTGGTTGGTGGATGGGAAATTGATGGCTTGCACCTGCTCATTGGTTTGGACCCCCTCGGTGACTTGCCCCTGGGGCTGTTTGGTGTACTTGGGCTTCTGGGGTTCAAAGCGTGTGTGAATAGAGGAATCCATAAATTGGGTTTGCATGAACCTGGCCCTACTGTACAGCTGGTGCATGCTAGCAATGTCGTTCATGGCCAAGATGTTCCTGAAGGTAGGGGTGGCATTGGAGATTAGGAGATTGACCTTCTCTTCCTCCGGAACATCTACCTCCATCTATCAGCATACGTGGCGAAGTCTTCGTCATCCTTCATCTTCTCGGCCACCAGATCAGTGAATGAATATTCCGGGCCGGCCCGGTCCTGAAATCTCTGAACGAACTTTTCCATCACGACCTTAAAACTTTCTGCATCCTCCAAGTGCAACTCGTAAAACCATTCTAGGGCGGCCCCGTCCAACGAGCGGCGGAATAAATACGCCATGAGGTGATCATCGTACTGAAATTGTGCTGACTCGTATAAAAAGTCCCTCACATGGATGTAAGGATTACCATTCCCATCGTACTTTTGGTATGTGGGAAACTCGGACTGAGGAGGGAAGTGAATATTGTGATAGTTGGGAACTGGGACGTCCACCAAGGACTGTGGGCCGACCTGCTTCTGAAGGAGGTCAATCTGTTGCTGCATGGCAGCCCACTTGTCGACGAGTTCCCGCTCTTGATATGGAGGAGGCAAGATAGAAGGAGCAGACCCGATGTAAGGGGCCGAAGGATAAGTGATGGGGACATCGCTTACCACTTCCCACTTCTCCACGGGTCCGGATGATTGCCATTATGTTCAGCTTGATTTCCTAAGTTCAGCTATGTATTTTTTCTTGAGTCATTTTGATGTAATTTCCCCTTTGTTTTGAGTCATGTCCCTAGGTCATCATGCTATTTACCTATGTTTGTTAGGCTAGGGGGTCATATGGGCCCAATTAAATGGGCCTGGCCCATGGGCGCCCTCTTCCTTCCCCACCCCCTTGCTTATTTGCTTTTAGCACTTTCTCCAGGGACTTTTTTGTAAATGTTGGGATTCCTATAAATAGGACCCCAACTCCACTTGAGTTCAGTAATGAAAGTTTGAATGAATTTTGAGCATTAGTGCACCTCTCTCTCTCTCTATCTCTAGCTCTCTCTCTCTCTACTTCTCTCTCCCTCTCTAAAGGGGGCGAACCCCATTCTCTCTCCTCCCCACCCCAAATTCGAAATTCACTCTCTCTCCTCCCTATTCACCTCTAATTAAGACCCCTCCTCCTTCCCCATACCTCCCATTTAAGTCCCCTCCAACCCCTAGGTGGAATCCCTTTCTCCTAGGCACCTCTCCCTCCTCCCAAGCAACCTTTCCCCTTCCCCATACAACCTTTCATTTTCCCAAGGGAGAATCCCTTCTCCCAAGCACCCCTTCCTCTCCCCAACACAACCCTTCCCCTTCCCAAAGCAACATTAAACCCCATTAACCTCTCATTCAAACCAAAGGAGAGAGATCTCCCTCTCTCTCTCTATCCCAACCCAAATTCGCAGCTCCCCCTTCCTCCACCTGCTAGACCATCTTCCAGCCCCCATTCTGCCCCTCCCACACCTTAGATCACCCTATACCAGAGCCCCACACAGCCCGGGGTCGCCCCCCACACACATCCACCCCATCTACCCCATTTTCTATATACTAGTGAGCAGCTGCAGTTCTACAGAACCGCCCCCCTGTTGCAGCGTCGCCCACGACCTCATCCTGGATCTTCTGAGGGCGTGGCCTACATCAACGGAAAGCTCTGCCAGTCTGCTTCGCCACCGCATTGGTCTCGTCCTCATCCGAGGTCCGTGCTGCCCGGGAGGTCCAATCTCCCCCAACTGCGCAGAGTTCCTCATACCGAGCACCTGAACCGGAAGAGACGCTGTATCCCGAAGAATCGCAGAAGAATCAGGCCAAGAGCTCTTCAACAAAGTTCTTCCTTACCCAGTCTTCGTTCAGAATCAAAAAGCGGAACTGTGTTCGGAATCCGTGGGACAGAGTTACCATTTTTCTCCCTCGGCTACTCTAATCTACGTCTCACAGTCTACCTCAACCTATCCTCACTATTCAGAGTCCCCCAGTCGACTCCGACCTCATTCGGCTTCCCTGTCAGTTTTTCTGGGAAGAGGGCTTGTCCACGGTTCCAGAAACTCCGGCGGTTTGTGATTTGGAGTCCGGGAGCGGTCGGGGCAACCTCTACAAGTTGCTGTTAGAAATAGGAAACTACTACGTCCAGATTCAGTCACTCTGTTCGAAGCTCTTCCCGGACCAGCACCTTCTTCAGAAGAATTCAGTAAAATTCTGAGGCATCCCCGTTCCAGTTACAACACGTTCTCCACTGGTCTCGTCATCATACAAATTCCAGAACGAGATCTACGACCTTGACATCGACTGTCAGTCAGCCATCGTAGACAGCCGACAGATTCGGCGTCGGCTTCTCCGCCCGCTTTTCGGCAAATCTCCCCTCCCCGCCTGGCCGGCTCACCGCCCCTCCCTGCATTGAGGTAGTGTTTGCATGTAATACAAATCATCCCCACCCCAAGTCCACCCTCCTGCGTGAGGCGTAGTGAATGTTATTATTAAACAGGGGTCAAGCTACACCGGCGCAGTGTGCGGGGAACCCACACTTCCCCGCTCACCCTCATCTCCGGACGGGGTTGGTTTCTTCAAACCAACCAGGTGAGCTCTAACCTTTGCTCCATTTCCTTCTGGTGCTTGTTCATTTAATATCCGTAGAATCCGCTCCGTTGAGCAAGCGAGAGAGTGTCCGACCCCACGTGCTCCACTTACGAGCAGTCACCGTGGAGTGTGTGAGAGAGGGACCTAGTGCTCCAAGTGGCACCTGGCCAGCCCCTTAATTGTGGGCTTCGTACCTTCGGGAGGGCAACCCTAGCCTTGCTGGCACTCTACCAACAAGGGTCTTGATCTATCACCTCCCCTTAGCATCATTTAGTCACCCCGGGCTCGTGTGTGTGCGACGGCGAATTGGCCCGATCTGCCAACTGAATTGCTATGTGGTTGTGATTGCGGAATAGGTCCTAAGTTTCTGTTTGCTTGCTGCATACCCCGTGGTCATTTCACATCAAGAAGTGGATGTAGAGGAAAGCCCATAAGAAGGATATTGGGCCAAGGAAGGACCCATACCCGCGTAAGTCAAGTGGGCAGCCCCAGCCTGAGGGCACAGAAGATCAACCGGGCCCATGAGGGCCTGCGGCACTGGTGGAATGGACCCATAAGGGTCAACCTGAGAAGATGGAATGAGCCCAGCATTCCCTTTATCCAGAATCTGATGGGCCGAGTGAGAGGACTTGCCCGCCTCCAGATTTGAAAAATGAAGAACCCTGGGTTGGACCGGGGTTAGATCGATTGGAGCAGTAGAAGAAGCCCCGGGCCCATTAACCATGGACTGGGAGGTAGAGGTTGCAACAAGACCATGCGGAATGGAAGGAGGTGGGGCACTCGACCCCTCCAAAGTCTGATAAATGACCTAGAGTTGGGCTGGATCCAGCTGGGCCATCATCTGAAGGATCTGACCGGCGAAACCTTAAGTAGGAGGGTTTGAAAGGGAGGGTTGACCACCCTCAATGGCAGTAGACAGTGGAGGGGCGGACCCCTGAACAATGACCCTCGGTGGGTCCTCTAAGAGGCCCTGAGGAAGGGAGTCCTCACGAGACTGAGAGAAGTCGTAAGACGACATGGCAGAATCAAACAGTGGATTGAGGTAAGAAATGAAGGAAGGACTACCCGTAGGAGAAGACCCTATAAACGGAAAACAATTCCACATGCAACGTGGTACCTAACACAAAGATGACAACAACAAACAATAAGCATAATGTGATGACTAACAAGATGCACAAACAAGAGAGGAGATAAGAAGCAATCAAAGTCAATCAAGTTATAATGATGCACAAAAATTTTTAATTTGTTTCCCCTTCTGGAACCTTAATGATTTGAATTAGATCAAAGTTCTCTCCAAAATAGGATTCCTAAATAGGGATGGATTTGGGGACTTGGTTGATTCTATGTGTACACTATCTCTCATAGATTCAACCTAAACACGGGGTGGCAAAGGTACAATCTGCCCGGCGTCCATGTGAGAATCCACCACTCACGGGGGCTTACAAAGGTCCCAGATAGGACCACCTAGTCGACTCCAAGGAATATGAAGGCGAGAGGCTCTCCTACCAAGGTAGGTATGCAACTACTATGATAAAAATGTATGACCCTATGTGCACTGGAGTGCATGCAAATTTTAGCCTAAAACTAACAGGCAATGGTCAAAAAATGCTACAAATATGGCAACAATAGTATAAACATGAATGAGAACCAGGGGGAGATAAATAGCACCCAAAACAAGTAGTGAGATGATGAAAGAAATAGCACAAGTATGAATCTCGGGGTGCACTATGATGAAATAACGGTTTTTTGGGAGACCGCACAGGGAGAGAAACGGTCCTGGGAAGACCGCAATATGCCAGGGAGCTATAAAAACAAACAAGACACAGAAGCTGAATTGAACAGTAATAGGACTCACAAATGCGTACCAAAGTGGAAGAAGCGGTCTGATAAATGACCGTCACCTGCATAAAAAAACCCGCCCTTATAGGACCGCAACAAGTAACAGACACACAACAAAAACAAATAATAGGAACTAAGGGGGACCGATGTACCTGATGTAGAGCAAAGCGGTCTATCGAATCGACCGCTGGATACCAGAAATGGCCCACAGAGGACTGCAATCAGTCCAGAGAACCAAAAATGATAGAAAATGAAACGAAAAATCCGAGGAGACTAAAGCTGACTCAAACAAGTACAGAAGAGCAGGCCAACAATGTCAGAAGCACGATGGGCATGAGGAGTTGTAAGGATCGCAAGGGGACTAGATAGGATATGAGAGATAAGAGAATGTAGCAGAATTTGAATTTTTTTCATCTCTTAAATCCCTGCGGTCCTTGATCCGTTTCTACAAACCTAAATAACAGAAGATCAGATCATCACCTTGCGCGGAGTCAGATCCGCGACCAAGGGTTGATTCCTTCTGAGCGATGCCGCTAGCCGCGCAGGTGTCCAGCCTCCAGCGGTATCCACGCGGTTCTCAGGTTGAGGGATCGTCCTCGTCTCGTCTCTCACCGGCTGATCTCTCGCTCGACTCCTCGTCGCGGGCACTCGTGGTGGCATGCGACCTTGTGCACCCACGGGAGAGAGAAAGGGGTGACCAGAGAGAAGAGGTTGAGGAGGGGTGGTTGCCACAGCGTAGGAAATCCCTGGAGCTTGGCCCAGGCTTTCCCATTGGCATGTATTTATATTAATCCATTCCATTTTTCATAAAAGTCCCCGGATTAATATAAAAACCCACTTAATATCCCCTAACCAAAGAACCTATATGCGTGTGACCCTCTAGGCCCAAGTGCCAGTCCAGTTTTCAGCCCAATAGCCCAATAACCCCTTATTGGTAAAATTAGTTTATTTATTATCACATATTAAATAAACACTTCATCTAATTATAATCTCATGATAATTGATTGGGCTTCTGATCAAGTTGGGTGCCAAGCAACATCGCATGACCCTAAAAGGGATTGGGGTTCAGCAACCCGCTCAAGGAACCCTTCCGTCAACAGTTACCACGTGACTATAGTCCTTCACTCGTACAATGCTCTCGAGTATGCTTGTGGGTATGGTTAACTGTCAAACCCAAGAACACATACTCACTTGGATTAGATGCCATAAAAGCATTACCAGAAAACTCATTTTTCTGATATGTTGTATTGCCCTAGATAGGGACTCCTAGGCATCACTCCCTAGAGCATTCTCTCTCAATTACCGAGAGCGAATGATCCCGTATTGATCACACAATCACCTTCGAAGGTATTCCACTGGATTCGATCACATAACTGATTAAGACCTCATGACTAGAGATCTATAAGCTAAGGTCAAAACTCAGAAGTCCACCGACAAGATGTCCTTGGTGTCTCAAGTCAAAGGACCAATCACGCCACTGTGACGATGAATCTAACTGGTTGATAGTCAGGTAATATTACCATCCAGTGATTCATAGTGGATCGGTTCATTAAACTCATTCATGAATGAGCACCTACAGGTTCACCTTAGTGTCTCCACACAAGTGTCTATGAGACCATCCACCCTCATCATATGAGCAGGTGCAACCTGTACTCGTCTTACTGGATATCTGATGTCCTTCTCAGATATCCCCAACTAGGAATAATTGAGAATATGCGTTTAAAGGATACTAATCTCATTGGTATGGTCTCATCATAATTAATATCCATTGCGCATATTCATGGACTTCATTATGAAATAATAAATGAATCACACACAATGAATATTAAAAGCCTTTGTCATTATTAATGAACAAGATTGTACATGTTATGATTGGCTTGAGGACATACATAACTAACAATCTCCCACTTGGAATAAAGCCAATCACCTTTATGTCGTATACCCATAGACTCTAGGTGACGTTCAAACACAATTTGAGTCAGAGGCTTCGTCAGTGGATCTGCTATGTTATCAGTAGAAGGAACCCTTTCCACCAATACTGTAGCAACCCTGGAAAAATAAAGATTTTGAAAATGGATCAAATTAAAATAAAAGATAAGTAAATAGATGATGAAAGCCTAAACGCATAAGAATAAGCCAGAAGGAAAATAACGCATTTTATCAAGGCGCTGATTCAAAAGGAAACGCCTCTGTCTAAGCGTTAATTTAAAAAGGACGCCTACACACTAGGGCGTCAAATTTCGTCAAATTTCAAACGACGGGAAATAAAATTAAGAAAAGGAAAGGAAACGCCCTCACCTTGGGCACGTTTTTAATAAGAAATGACTAGGACAACGTCGTCAATTAAAACACACGACCTAGCCTAAGGCGTGAATTCAGTTCGAGTTTTGTTCGACCAGGAGTCTATCCAGAGCAAGTTCTGGATAACTACATTGAAGATGGAAATAGTAAGGACTTTATCATGGAAGTATTACTTCCAATATAACTCTAACCCTATTGGAAAAAATCCTATAAATACCCACCTATTCAATCTGTTCGCTATTTTGGTGTTCGGTTCTTCTGAGGTATGTGAAGAACAGCAGGTTCTTCTTGAATCTCTACTTTTCGATTTCATGAAGAGTGTTAATTATTCTTCATCTTCTTTTATTTGTAGGAAGCCTGCAGTAACTCTGTTGAATCAACTGAAGAAGTGGGTTCTTCAAACGGCAAGCATCTACATCTGTTCGTGCCAAAGGAAGAACTTATTGATAAAGAACTTATTGATAATCTTCTTCCTCTTCCTCTACAGGTTGCCTGTGGTGTGAAGACGCCTGAAAACTATTCCTCGACCATATTCTTCTTCCTGCAAGTGGTACGTGAAGACCGTGTCTTCCTCCTTACTGAACTGAAGACAAAGACTGCTACTTCTTTCCATCCTACAAAACAACATACTCTGTTCGTAACAGAGTACCGTTTGTTCATCAAAGTTCACCAGTCAATCCACAACAAAAGGTAGGTTTTCTCAAGATCGTAGCCCAAACTATCTTAAGATCTTAATAATATCATCGGTCGTGCATGCATATAGTTTTATTGTGGTTTCAGATGTTTTCTATATAATTTCAAAAAGAAACGCCCTTGGCAAGGGCGCTAATTTAAAGAAGCGACCCACACTAGGGCGCTAATTATTGTTTTGACGCCCTGCCCAGAAGTCGTCAATTACATGTAATTAATAAATACCCACGTTTAAAATTTAATATCTATGCAACCATGAATCTAATGTATTGCATGAGTATACCTGTGAAATCCTGCTATTTTTCCTGTCATGATCATGTACCCTTTTTCCTGAAATTTTATTATCTAAAAATTGGTAAATTGTTGAATTCACGACCTTGTTTAGGTCGTCTCTTATTGAACTGACGCCCCAGACCAGGGCGCTAATTGAAAAGTAATGCCCCTGTCCAGGGCGCATTTTTGTTAAAATTCCATAATATTGATTTTCTGTAGAATAGAGATATTGAAGGGACGACTAACGTATAAGTCGTCAAATTTGTAAATAAACGCCCCTCTGTAAGGCGTTAATTGGATAATTAATGACTTGGCTAAAGTCGCTATTTTCTGTATTACTGTTTTCCCTTGTTTCTATTAACCGAGAGTTTGATATACATGTATAAGAATATTATCGGCACTATATTTCCACTCCGTGAATATAGTCCCATGTTTTATGATGTTTTCTTGCATTACCCTCAATTCTCGGTGACATACAAGCTCTCCATTGGACATTCCGTTCCTTTGGACTAGCGAGTTAGTCATAGAGACCTCCATAAGACTCCTCGAGCATTGGATTCCCTCAAGTCCGACTGAGCAGGTTGTACCATAAAAACTCATTACATTATTTGATTGCCATGTCACTCTAAAGAAACATGGTATACCGGCCCTCATATTATGCTATGAGTATGATATGAGAATTTTCTTAATGAACGGGGAAAGTATGCCATCAATGTGATGTTATTATAGACCCCAATTCTATAACAACTTTGTTATGATGTTCTTGTGGACCTTAATTCTATATTAAAGGAGTGACCATCTACTTGTGGGCATTTACTTGTCATGGTACCCAAGTTAGGGAACCAATTCCACCTAGTTTTATCGATAATCGTGATTGTACCGTTATTATCGCCATTCTATGTCAAGTGTCATATTTTTGGACTCTACTCTATCCAAGTCTATCCTACGTGTCTACAAGCTTTATTCTTGAAATTCCATATTGCCTATACACAAAAGTGGATGTTAAAATACATGATTAATGCCTGCGCATATAGGGCCCGATCTGGTCCTGGGAGGAGCACCCGAAAGTACTTGTGCCCATGGGAGTTGATTGATCACGGTATTGGCATTATACCGAAGTGCATGACTAGCTTGATTGAACATTCCACAAATCTTGTACTTGACTTGATATTACATGACTTGCGTGGCCCGAAAAAGGGTAATTTTATACTTGCGTGCTTGAACGTGATAGCCAAATTCCAACATGACATGATGAATACACTTGTTTGAGTGTCTTGATATCTTTTGATATAAGTTCTTGAAAGTTCATGACTAGTTCTCGTCGCTATCTTATTGTTATACACTCTCTCTATCTTGTCATTTTATGCGAGCATGCATAGCTATAGTGCATTCATGAAAGATGTAATTACTTAAACCCATTGCTAGTTCTTGAGATATAATTTCCTACTGAGCGTTCGCTCACTTAGTGTTTCCCTACTTTTCAGGTAAGTCCGACGATGAGGGAACTCAAACAGATGGGGAAAATCAAAAGTGAATGAGATAGAGCTTCTCCCGTGTTATCTAGTCTTTTTCATATTTTCTTGAGTCAACCTTGTATTGTTCCTTTATTTTAGTTAGTACTTCAAAGGTTTGTAATAGACATATTCTTATGAAGGAATAAAGGATTGGGTTATCTTTACTTTTGCGCATCTCTGATTTTGGTGTCGGATACACTAATACTCTGATTGACATGATTGATATAAACTCGTCACGCGTCTCCGGGTATCTTCCGCTCTCGGGGCGTGACAGTTTTTGTGGTATCAGAGCCTAGGGTATTCAATTCCTAGGAAAAGCCAAGTCCAAGGATAGGTTCAAACCTTTAACCAGTGAGATTGGGTAGAACCAAGGGTTGAGTTAACATAAAAACTTAAAAGCCCATAACGCGAGTATATACTAATATAGTTATTGTAATTGTAGGATAATGGCTGCCGAACATGCTCAGTGGCGCAACATGCAGCGTACACTTCAAGGCATGACCCAAGTGCTGCAACAAGTAGCACAGGGAGGTGCACAACGAACCGGAAGTCTCCACCAAGTCTTCAAGAACATGAACCCTCCTAAATTCATGGGTTCTACTGATCCGGATGACGTAGAGCACTGGATCAGGGAGACGGAACGTATATTCCGTGTTATGTAGTGCACGGATCAAGATAAAGTCTTATTAGCTACCTTTCAGTTGGAAAGGGATGCCCGATGCTGGTGGGAATCAATAGAAGCTACTTTAAATCAAGACCAAGTTACTTGGGAAGAATTCGTTGAACATTTCAACGCTAAATATTTTTCGGACCGAGTACAGGAAAAGAAAGCTGCAGAATTTGTTGCACTGAAGCAACGGTCCTTGACAGTGGCCGAGTACGAGGCCCAATTTTCTAGATTATCTCGGTATGCTAAGCACTTAGTTAGCACCGAGAAGATGAAAGCTAGGAGGTTCCTAAATGGGCTCAGGCCCCAATATATCACACAGCTGGCGCCAATGGATATCCAGGTCTACTCAGAAATTGTACGCCGAGCTCAGCTATTAGAAGACGCCACGGAACTATCTGATAGAATCTGTGGGAAGGACAAGAAAGAACAAGTTACAAGTTCGGGTTCCTTTAAACCCAACTTCAAGAAGAGGCCTAGCAATGGAGGTACTTCCTCACAAGATCAGAAGTTTAAGAAGACCAAGCCCTTCTCCATCGCCACTACCCCATCAAATATAGTGTGCAAGCGTTATGACAAGGCGGGCCATAGAGCAGAAGAATGCTGGAGGAAACTAGGAGCATGTCTCCGCTGTGGGAGTCGCGATCATCGAATTCCCGATTGCCCATTACTTAATGATCAAGCCGGGGACGAGAAGCGCCCAGTAACCAAGAATGCTCGTCTTCACGCAATTAAGGAGACCGAACAAGAAGAAGAAGGCGGACTAGTAGAAGGTACATTGAAAGTTTGTTCTAAGTCTGCATATGTCTTAATTGATACTGGTGCTTCACATTCAATTGTTTCCAAGAAGTTCGCTGATCCGTTACCCCTAGAACCGGAATGGATAAAATTAGTCTTGTCTACTCCTCTAGGAAACGAGACTGATATTACACACCATTACCAGAACTGTGAAGTATTGGTTCATGGTAAGAATCTCCCTATTGATCTTATATGCTTAGATCTAAAGGAGTATGATGTCGTACTAGGAGCGGATTGGTTATCTAAATATCAGGCAACGGTCGATTGCCGCAATAGCAAGGTTACTTTCGAGGAATTTCCAGAACTGGTCTTTACTAGTCCCAAGAGGCAAAGCAAAACCCCTCTTATTTCGGCACTCCGAGCTAGCAAGCTCATCAGGAAAGGATGTGTATCTTTCCTTGCATTCGTCACGATTAAGGAGGCTAAGGGAACTAAGATAGAAGACATTCTGGTGGTACAAGAATTTCCGGACGTATTTCCAGAAGATTTGCCTGGATTACCCCCACAAAGAGAAGTGGCCTTCACAATCGATTTAGTTCCTGGTGCTGGTCCAGTTTCTAAGGCACCGTATAGAATGTCCCCTGCTGAACTTAAGGAGTTAAAGGAGCAACTGATGGAACTCATTAAGAAAGGATTCATTAGACCAAGTACTTCCCTATGGGGAGCGCCTGTATTATTTGTAAAGAAGAAAGATGGATCCATGAGGTTATGCATCGACTATCGACAGTTGAATCATCTCACTATCAAGAACAAGTATCCACTGCCGAGAATCGATGAGTTGTTTGATCAAATTTCAGGATCCAAGTACTTTTCCAAAATTGATCTTAGGTCGGGATATCATCAGTTAATAATCAAGAATGAGGACAATCATAAGACTGCATTCAGAAGCAGCTACGGCCATTATGAATTTGTTGTTATGCCTTTCGGACTAACGAATGCCCCTGCTGCCTTTATGCAGTTAATGAATAGTATATTCGGGCCTTATTTGGATCAATTCGTGGTGGTCTTTATTGATGATATATTGATTTATTTCGAGACCAAGGAAGAGCATGAGGAGCATTTAAGGATTGCATTACAAATATTGAGGGTAAAACCAATTATATGCAAAACTCAGCAAGTGTGAATTCTGGCTTGAGGAAGTGACTTTTCTCGGACATGTTATATCAAAGGATGGCTTATCAGTAGATCCATCAAAAGTTGAAGCTGTAAGAAATTGGGAAAGACCGACCAATGCTAGCGAGATCCGAAGTTTCTTAGGTCTTGCTGGCTATTACAGGTGATTCATCAAAGATTTCTCTAAGATCGCCATACCACTTACGAGGTTAACTCGCAAGGAGATCCGTTACGAATGGAGGGAGGAATGTGAAAGAAGCTTCCAAACTCTCAAGGATCATCTTACTACAGCTCATGTCTTAGCTTTACCAATGGAAGGAGAGAAATTCAAGGTATACACTGATGCTTCTGGCATTGGCCTCAGATGTGTTCTAATGCAACAAGGAAAGGTTATAGCTTACTCTTCTCGTCAATTAAAGAAGCATGAAGAGAACTACCCCGTCCATGACTTAGAATTAGCCGCGGTAGTATTTGCACTAACGATCTGGAGGCATTATCTATATGGAGTACAGTTTACTGTATACTCCGATCACAAGAGTCTCAAGTATCTTTTCTCTCAAAAGGAGCTAAATATGAGGCAAAGGCGTTGGCTAGAATATCTCAAGGACTTCGACTTCAATATACAATATCATCCCGGAAAGGGTAATCATGTAGCAGATGTCCTTAGTCGAAAGCCGAGAGCACTGTTAGCCAATTGTATGATTCAAGAATGGAAGTTGCTGGAGCAATTCTCTGAGCTCAATATAAGCATGGACACGGACTTCAAATGTGTCACATTGTCTCATATGAGCATTCAGCCAGACCTATTAACTGAAATACAAGCACTTCAGGATGATGACCCAACATTAGTAGAAATCAAGGGCAGATTGGAAGGACAATCTGATTTCCAATTAACTTCTGATGGAAGATTGATGTTCAAGAATAGAACTTGTATACTGGATTGTCCAGAGTTAAAGAAGAAGATCTTAGATGAAGCTCATAGATCAAGGTACACGATTCATCCTGGATCTACCAAAATGTACCAAGATGTGAAAAGAAAATTTTGGTGGCCCAACATGAAAAGGGAAATAGCGGACTACGTGTCGCGCTGTCTCACATGCCAACAGGTCAAGGCGGAACACCAAAAGCATGCTGGAAAATTACATCCTCTAGATATCCCTAAATGGAAGTGGGAGGATATTGGTATGGATTTTATCATGGGTTTATCTAAATCAAAAGGAGGACATGATGGAATATGGGTTATTATTGACCGATTGACTAAATCGGCGCATTTCTTGCCAATAAAGAGCCAATGGTCAGTTGATGTTTTGGCTACATTATACATCAAGAAAATAGTCAGATTACACGGTATTCCTGTTTCAATCGTGTCTGACAGATATCCCCGTTTTACTTCTCATTTTTGGAAGGGACTACAACATTCGTTGGGAACAAGGCTTAACTTTAGTACAGCTTTTCATCCTCAGACGGATGGTCTGACTGAGAGAACTAATCAGGTCATTGAAGATATGCTTAGGGCATGCATCATTGATTTTGGTGAGAACTGGCATGATCACTTGCCTCTGGTTGAATTCGCATACAATAATAGCTACCAGGCAAGTATAAAAATGGCACCTTTCGAAGCCTTATACGGAAGAAGTTGCCAATCACCCTTATGCTGGGACGAAGTTGGAGGGAAACAACTATTAGGTCCAGACATGGTAAGGGATACCACCGAAAAGATACAATTGATCAGAGAAAGACTGCAAGTTTCTCAGGCTAGGCAAAAGACTTATGTTGACACGAGGAGGAGAGATCTTGAATTCCAAGTCGGAGATCATGTATTTCTCAAGATATCGCTTGGACGTGGCATACGGAGATTCGGTGTTAAGGGCAAACTCACACCAAGATTCATCGGACCCTTCGAGATACTGGAAAGAGTTGGCGAGGTTGCTTATCGCATCGCTTTGCCTCCTCAATTGTCCGAAGTACATAATGTGTTCCACATATCTATGTTGAAGAAGTATGTACACGATCCATCACATATTATTGAACATGGAGACTTAGTTATCCAGAAGGATCTCACATATTGACAGAAGCCCATAAAGATACTAGATCGTGAAGTACGTACCCTAAGGAATAAGGTTATTCCCATGCTAAAGGTACAATGGAATAAGAGTTCCGAGCATGAAGCCACATGGGAGACCGAGGAATCCATGAGGAAGCGATTCCCAGAATTATTTTAAGGTAATAGGCTCTACACTCTCCACATGTATATGCGATTGAAATTGGGGACCAAATTCTTTTAAGTGGGGGAGGGTGTAGCAACCCTGGAAAAATAAAGATTTTGAAAATGGATCAAATTAAAACAAAAGATAAGTAAATAGATGATGAAAGTCTAAACGCATAAGAATAAGCCAGAAGGAAAATAATGCCTTTTATCAAGGCGCTGATTCAAAAGGAAACGGCTCTGTCTAAGGCGTTAATTTAAAAAGGACGCCTACACACTAGGGCGTCAAATTTCGTCAAATTTCAAACGACGGGAAATAAAATTAAGGAAAGGAAAGGAAACGCCCTCACCATGGGCGCGTTTTTAATAAGAAACGACTAGGACAACGTCGTCAATTAAAACACACGACCTAGCCTAAGGCGTGAATTCAGTTCGAGTTTCGTTCGACCAGGAGTCTATCCAGAGCAAGTTCTGGATAACTACATCGAAGATGGAAATAGAAAGGACTTTATCATGGAAGTATTACTTCCAATATAACTCTAACCCTATTAGGATTCTAAAAAAATCCTATAAATACCCACCTATTCGATCTATTCGCTATTTTGGTGTTCGGTTCTTCTGAGGTATGTGAAGAATAGCAGGTTCTTCTTGAATCTCTGCTTTTCGATTTCATGAAGAGTGTTAATTATTCTTCATCTTCTTTTATTTGTAGGAAGCCTGCAGTAACTCTGTTGAATCAACTGAAGAAGTGGGTTCTTCAAACGGCAAGCATCTACATCTGTACGTGCCAAAGGAAGAACTTATTGATAATCTTCTTCCTCTTCCTCTTCCTCTACAGGTTGCCTGTGGTGTGTAGACGCCTGAAAACTATTCCTCGACCATATTCTTCTTCCTGCAAGTGGGACGTGAAGACCGTGTCTTCCTCCTTACTAAACTGAAGACAAAGACTGCTACTTCTTTCCATCCTACAAAACAACATACTCTGTTCATAACAGAGTACCGTTTCTTCATCAAAGTTCACCAGTCAATCCACAACAAAAGGTAGGTTTTCTCAAGATCGTAGCCCAAACTATCTTAAGATCTTAATAATATCATCGGTCGTGCATGCATATAGTTTTATTGTGGTTTCAGATGTTTTCTATGTAATTTCAAAAAGAAACGCCCTTGGCAAGGGCGCTAATTTAAAGAAGTGACCCACACTGGGGCGCTAATTATTATTTTGACGCCCTGCCCAGAAGTCGTCAATTATATGTAATTAATAAATACCCACGTTTAAAATTTAATATCTATGCAACCATGAATCTAATGTATTGCATGAGTATACCTGTGAAATCCTGCTATTTTTCCTGTCATGATCATGTACCCTTTTTCCTGAAATTTTATTATCTGCAAATTGGTAAATTCTTGAATTCACGACCTTGTTTAGGTCCTCTCTTATTGAACTGACGCCCCAGACCAGGGCGCTAATTGAAAAGTAACGCCCCTGTCCAGGGCGCGTTTTTGTTAAAATTCCAGAATATTGATTTTCTGTAGAATAGAAATATTGAAGGGATGACTAACGTATAAGTCGTCAAATTTGTAAATAAACGCCCCTCTGTAAGGCGCTAATTGGACAATTAATGACTTGGCTAAAGTCGCTATTTTCTGTATTATTGTTTTCCCTTGTTTCTGTTAACCGGGAGTTTGATATACATGTATAAGAATATTATCGACACTATATTTCCACTCCGTGAATATAGTCCCATGTTTTATGATGTTTTCTTGCATTACCCTCAATTCTCGGTGACATACAAGCTCTCCATTAGACATTCCGTTCCTTTGGACTAGCGAGTTAGTCATAGAGACCTCCATAAGACTCCTCGAGCCTTGGATTCCCTCAAGGCCGACTGAGCAGGTTGTACCATAAAAACCAATTACATTATTTGATTGCCATGTCACTCTAAAGAAACATGGTATACCGGCCCTCATATTATGCTATGAGTATGATATGAGAATTTTCTTAATGAACGGGGAAAGCATGCCATCAATGTGATGTTATTATAGACCCCAATTCTATAACAACTTTGTTATGATGTTCTTGTGGACCTCAATTCTATATTAAAGGAGTGACCATCTACTTGTGGGCATTTACTTGTCGTGGTACCCAAGTTAGGGAATTAATTCCACCTAGTTTTATCGATAATCATGATTGTACCGTTATTATCGCCATTCTATGTCAAGTGTCATATTTTTGGACTCTACTCTATCCAAGTCTATCCTACGTGTCTACAAGCTTTATTCTTGAAATTCCATATTGGCTATACACAAAAGTGGATGTTAAAATACATGATTAATGCCTGCGCATATGGGGCCCAATCTGGTCCTGGGAGGAGCACCAGAAAGTACTTGTGCCCATAGGAGTTGATTGATCACGGTATTGGCATTATACCGAAGTGCATGACTAGCTTGATTGAACATTCCACAAATCTTGTACTTGACTTGATATTACATGACTTGCGTGGCCCGAAAAAGGGTAATTTCACACTTGCGTGCTTGAACGTGATAGCCAAATTCCAACATGACATGATGAATACACTTGTTTGAGTGTCTTGATATCTTTTGATATAAGTTCTTGAAAGTTCATGACTAGTTCTCGTCGCTATCTTATTGTTATACACTCTCTCTATCTTGTCGTTTTATGCGAGCATGCATAGCTATAGTGCATTCATGAAAGATGTAATTACTTAAACCCATTGCTAGTTCTTGAGATATAATTTCCTACTGAGCGTTCACTCACTTAGTGTTTCCCTACTTTTCAGGTAAGTCCGACGATGAGGGAACTCAAACGGATGGGGAAAATCAAAAGTGAAAGAGATAGAGCTTCTCCCGTGTTATCTAGTCTTTTTCATATTTTCTTGAGTCAACCTTGTATTTTTCCTTTATTTTAGTTAGTACTTCAAAGGTTTGTAATAGACATATTCTTATGAAGGAATAAAGGATTGGGTTATCTTTATTTTTGCGCATCTCTGATTTTGGTGTCGGATACACTAATACTCTGATTGACATGATTGATATAAACTCGTCACGCGTCTCCGGGTATCTTCCACTCTCGGGGCGTGACAAATACATCTCCTCTGTGAATAATCTCCCTTATTAGATGAAATCACCTCAGAATGTGCTTCGACTTCTGATGAGACTGCGGCTCTTTTGCTTGTGCAATAGCCCCATTGTTGTCACATAACAACGGGATTGTATCAGAGATACTCGGCAACACTCCAAGGTTGGTGATGAACTTCTTCATCCAGAATGCCTCCTTGGCGGCTTCAGCTGCAGCAATATACTCAACTTCTGTCGTCAAATCTGTAGTGGTTTCTTGCTTGGAACTCTTCCAGCTCACTGCACCACCATTCAATGTGAACACAAATCCGGAAGTAGACTTACTATCATCCGGATCAGACTGGAAACTTGAGTCAGTGTATGTTCGTAGTTTCAAGTCTCCTCCTCCATAAATTAGAAACATATCTTTAGTCCTTCTCAAGTACTTAAGGATGCATTTCACAGCCTTCCAGTGTGCATCACATGGATTTGCCTGATATCTGCTCGTAACACTTAGAGCAAATGCCACATCAAGTCTTGTACATATCATGGCTTACATGATAGACCCTATCGCAGAGGCATAGGTAACTCTATCCATGTATGTTCTCTCTTTAGGAGTGTTGGGAGATTGGTCCTTAGAGAGAATAATTCCATGTCTCATTGGTATGAGCCCTCTCTTGGAATTCTCCAAACCAAACCTTTTGACAATGGTATCTATGTACATGGATTGGGTCAAGCCAAGCATCCTCTTAGATCTATCTCTATAGATACGTATTCCCAATACGTAGGATGCTTCTCCCAAATCCTTCATGGAGAAGTTCTTTGATAGCCATACTTTTACTGATGATAACATTCCCACATCATTCCCAATGATTAGGATGTCATCAACGTAAAGTACAAGGAAAGTGACTGCACTCCCACTAGTTTTCTTATACACACATGGTTCATCATCATTCTTAATGAAGTCATAAGATTTGACAGCCTCATCAAACCTCATGTTCCAGCTCCGGGAGGCTTGCTTCAATCCATAAATGGATTTTTGAAGCTTACATACTTTGTTTGGAAATTCTTTGGATGTGAAGCCTTCGAGCTGTATCATATACACTTCTTCCTCAAGGTTTCCATTGAGGAATGTAGTCTTCACATCCAGCTACCAAATTTCGTAATCAAAGTGTGCCGCAATGGCAAGAAGAATTCTAATCAACTTTATCATGGCAACTGGTGAGAAAGTTTTGTCATAGTCAATCCCTTGCCTACGATAACCCTTTGCCACCAACCTTGCCTTATAAGTGTCGATTTGTCCATCTGCACCAATCTTTCTCTTAAAGATCCACTTGCACCCAATAGGTACAATACCTTTAGGTAAGTCTACCAAGTTCCAAACTTGGTTGGTGTACATGTACTGCATCTCAGAATTCATTGCTTCTTGCCATTTTTCAGAGTGTGGGCTCTCAATGGCCTCTATGTAGGTCTGAGGATCACCATCCTCAGTATAACATGCACCTTCATCGATATGTCCAACATATCTTTCAGGTTGTTTTGGTACTCTACCAGACCTACGGGGTACAAATGTGTGTTCTTGAATGGGCTTCGGAACCGATGGCTCATCTGATGAAGCTTGCATGGTTTTTGGATCTAGAACCTCTTCCAGATCTACTTTACTCCCACTGTCCTCCTGGATAAGGTATTCCTCTTCCAAGAAGATAGCTCTCCTGGCAATAAACACCTTTTGTTCATTGGGGTGATAAAAGTAATACCCAAATGTTTCTCTTGGGTATCCAACAAACCTGCACTTATCGGTTCTGGATTCCAATTTATCTGCGTCATGTCTCTTCACATGGGCTGGACAGCCCCACACTTTAATGTGTTTAAAGTCAGGCTTTCTACCTTTCCCTATCTCATATGGAGTAGAAGACACAGATTTATTGGGAACCCTATTCAAAAGATATGATGCTTACTCTAGCGCATACCCCCATAAGGATACTGGTAATTTTAAGAAACTCATCATGGATCGCATCATGTCCAACAAGGTGCGATTTCTCCTTTCTAATACACCATTCATCTGTGGTGTGTAAGGAGGAGTCCATTGAGAAAGGATACCATTATCCTTTAAGAATTGTATGAACTCTGTACTCAAGTATTCACCTCCTCGATCTGAGCGAAGAGTTTTAATACTCTTTCCAGTTTGCTTCTCAACTTCATTCTTGAATTCTTTGAACTTTTCAAAGGCTTCTGACTTGTACTTCATTAAGTACACATATCCAAATCTGATGCAGTCATCAGTGAATGTAATGAAGTATGAGTAGCCACCTTTGACTTGGGTAGACATTGGACCACATACATCTGAATGTATTAGTTCCAATATGTTTTTGGCCCTCTCTCCATGTCCACTAAATGAAGATTTGGTCAACTTACCCATTAAACAAGATTCACAAGTTGCATATGATTCATAATCAAATGGATCCAAGTATCCATTCTTATGCAACTTCTGAAGCCTATTCTTGCCAATGTGTCCAAGCCTATAATGCCACAAGTAGGTTAAGTTCACACTATTCCTACTTCTCTTAGGAGAAACATCAAGGTGGAGATTATCATAAGAAACATCAAGTAGATACAAACCATTCACCAAATGTGCTAAAGCAGCAAGTTTATTTCTAAAATAAACTGAACAACTATTGTTCCCAATGGTAAATTTGTATCCAATTCTGTCTAAGCAAGAAACAGAAATAATGTTCTTAATGATGCTAGAAACAAAATAGCAGTCATCTAATATGATCATATCTCTTGAAGGTAACTTGAGCTTCATAGTCCCAACAATAACCACCGTAACGCTTGCGCCATTTCCAAGCCTCAAGTTGACCTCGCCTTTGCTCAGGTTTCTTCTACTTGTTAGTACCTGCACATCATTGCAGATATGAGCAGCACATCCAATATCTAATACCCATGATGTAGAATCTCTAATAGACAAGTGAATATCTATCATATAGATACCTGAAGCTTCACCAAGCTTCTTTTTCTCCTGAGCCTTCAATGCAAGATATTCCTTGCAATTCCTTTTCCAGTGACCCTTCTGGTTACAGTGGAAGCATTTGCTCTTTTCCACTCCTTTGCCTTTGTCCTTCCTTTGAGTTTGTTTCGGCTTGGTATGTTGCTTTGCTTTGCCTTTCCTAAAGGCTTGGGCTACTTTTCTCTTCTTGTTGGACTTTCAAATCATAAGAGTAGCGGGCTTTTCCTTCTGAAGGTTGCTCTCAGCAGTTTTAAGCATGTTAAGCAACTCAGCCAAGCTAACCTGAATCTTGTTCATTGTAAAGTTAGCAATGAACTGGGAGTATGAATTTGGTAGTGATTAATGGACCAAGTCAGTACTCAGCTCCTTGTCAAGAGGAAAACCCAGTCCCTCGAGCCTTTCAATCCATTCTATCATCTTCAGCACATGGGTCTGCACTGAAGTGCCCGCTGCCATCCTAGCTCTAAACAGGGACTTAGATATCTCATATCTCTCGACCCTGCTCTGCTCTTCAAAAAGCTCCTGCAAGTGGCACATGATGGATCTAGCATCCATTTTCTCATATTGCCTTTGCAGTTCATTGCTCATTGAGGCAAGCACGTAGCATTGGGCTAGAATGGAATCCTCTTTCCATTTCGCATATGCGATCAACTCCCCTTCAGGTGCATCGAGGGGTGGTTCAAGGGGAATCTCACCCTCCAGGACATAGGCAATCTGTTCAGACCTAAGGACAATCTTCAGGTTTCTGAGCCAGTCAGAGTAGTTAGGACCAGTCAATTTGTTGGCATCCAATATGCCACGAAGTGGGTTACCTGACGACATTTTTGCCTACAAAGGAAATGTAAGAGCATTAAGCAAAAGTTCTTAATAATGGTTAAATCTAGATCAGGACTTTAATCAAGATTAACTCTCACTATTTTCGACGAACTGTATAACCCTCAAATATATAGAACGAGAGACGCCGGCGGTCTCCTAGCGGGGATCAGAATCTCACTGACTCATAGTATGATCTTGTGGATAGCACAACAAACCACACCATGATCAGAGAGCAGTCAACTCTTGACACTTGCAACTCTTGCAATATCTGATCATATTTCGGCCCCTGGATCATTGATAGCCTTGTGGATAGCACAACAAGCCATCAAAGTCCAGTTTAAGCAGTACCATCATTACTTAACAGACATAGATTCAGATGTAGCCCTTGTGGATAGCACAACAAAGCTGCACCGTTCCTCTATCATGTTTAAGGCATCATCATACCGTAGTTTTAGTTTGTCCTCAGATTTGACAAGCCTTGTGGATAGCACAACAAACCTATCTAATCTGATTTCAATCCTAAAACTATAATGATGGAGGGCCATGCAGCTCATTCTTAATGATTACGCTACAGCTTAAAATTTGAACGAGGAGGGATTTTGACAAATTTTATCTTGGTCTCATCCTAAGTGATAGTAAATAAATATATCATATATATAGATATTTTCTATACCTAGATAATAACATTTGATTCATAATCAAATAAAAGAAGCATGCATTACCCATACATGATATTGGTGGTGGTCATGGATAGCACGGTGACCAATCGGAGCCACACAATTAGTCACCATATTAATTAATATAACAATTATATTAACCTACAGCATACACAAACTCAATAGATCTCATCTTCTGAAGTTTTCTGAGCTGCAGTTGTGGATCATCCTCGCTCCTCCTCGACAGGCAGGTTCGATTACAAAGTAAATAATACAATAGAATTTACATTCATAATGAGAAATTGCCTTATGGCGAGTACATAAATGGAGGGAGGTAGAATTACATCGGAGTGGAGATATAGAGGGAGGCTTTTAGGTTTCAATATATAACACATCCATCAAACCGACATACAACTTCACATCCACACACATATCATCACATGACATCAAATATTTTAAGTGCATATCCATGACCACCAAGGATTAACATTTAATCACACCACACATGATAAAGCACATCAAGTGAGGTTGAATTTTCAAAAATACATAGCTTTGGTTTTCATAAAACCAGGGATCCAATCAAAATTGGGTGCATGGATAATTTTCAAAAATTCCATATTCTATCATGCCTTTAAATCTACATTTAAAAGCTGTAACATGTCAACATGTTCAAACAAGAATATGAAATTATTATCTATAAGTTCCTATGCATCCCTCCACCAATATGGAACCATTCCATATGCCTTTTACCCTTAAACAAATTTTAAGGTGGTACAAAGACGCGGATCGACCTGCGCGGTCAGGTCGCGGTGGGGGGGCAGCGCCCACCCCTTGCGGGGGGGTTGCCAGGGGGGGCAGCGCCACCCCGGTCCCACGATATGCCCTATCCAATAGGGATCTACGTGTTTTCTATTGGATAGATAATTGAATTATCCAATAGAGATCCGAACAGCTCGAACCAACATGGGACGAATCCGCATGACATGGTAAAGACCCACGATCCCTATCGTCTTCACCCGACATGAGCGGCGACGGGTAGGGTTCCCAACCCTAGCATGTATCATCGCACATGAGGATGAGAACGGCCGCCTACTGTGAAGTTGAAGCGAATAATCCACCTGCGGTGCAGTCACACAATGCCGCTAGGTGGGTCGCCGGCGTCACAAGGTCGGCCAAGGGAGGTGGTCGCAGCAACCAATGCTATCGCTGTTCGAGGCATTCCATCATGGATTCAAAAATCACATGAATGCCAATAGCCCAACAAAGAAGACAAGATCGATGCAAGGAAACTAAAGAAAATAATTACAGATAAAGTAGAAACGGATCAAAGCGGAAACCTGGCTCTGATACCACTGTAAGGATCGCAAGGGGACTAGATAGGATATGAGAGATAAGAGAATGCAGTGGAATTTAAATTTTGTCTTCTCTTAAATCCCTGCGTCCTTGATCTGTTTCTACAAACCTAAACAACAGAAGATCTGATCTTCACCTTGCGCGGAGTCGGATCCGCGACCAAGGGTTGATTCCTTCTGAGCGATGCCGCTAGCCGCGCAGGTGCCCAGCCTCCAGCGGTATCCACGCTATTCTTAGGTTGAGGGATCATCCTCGTCTCGTCTCTCACCAGCTGATCTCTCGCTCGACTCCTCGTCATGGGCACTTGGGGCGGCATGCGACCTTGTGCACCCACGGGAGAGAGAAAGGGGTGACCAGAGAGAAGAGGTTGAGGAGGGGCGGCTGCCACAGCGTAGGAAAACCCTGGAGCTTGACCCAGGGTTTCCCTTTGGCATGTATTTATATTAATCCATTCCACTTTTTATAAAAGTCTCCGGATTAATATAAACACACACTTAATATCCCCTAACCAAAGAACCTATATGCGTGTGACCCTCTAGGCCCATGTGCCAGTCCAGTTTTCAGCCCAATAGCCCAATAGCCCAATAACCCCTTATTGGTAAAATTAGTTTATTTATTATCTCATATTAAATAAACACTTCATCTAATTATCATCTCATGATAATTGATTGGGCTTCTGATCAAGTTGGGTGCCAAGCAACACCGCATGACCCTAGAAGGCATTGGGGTTCAGCAACCCGCTCAAGGAACCCTTTCGTCAACAGTTACCACGTGACTATAGTCCTTCACTCGTACAATGCTCTCGAGTATGTTTGAGGGTATGGTTAACTGTCAAACCCAAGAACACATACTCACTTGGATTACATGCCATAAAACCATTACTAGAAAACTCCTTTTTCTGATATGTTGTCTTGCCCTGGCCAGGGACTCCTAGGCATCACTCCCTAGAGCATTCTCTCTCAATTACCGAGAGTGAATGATCCCGTATTGATCACACAATCACCTTCGAAGATATTCCACTAGATTCGATCACATGACTGATTAAGATCTCATGACTAGATATCTATAAGCTAAGGTCAAAACCCAGAAGTCCACCGATAAGATGTCCTTGGTGTCTTAGGTCAAAGGACCAATCACGCCACTGTGACGATGAATCTAACTAGTTGACAGTCAGGTAATATTACCATCCATTGATTCATGTTGGATCAGTTCAGTGAACTCATTCATCAATGAGCACCTACAGGTTCACCTTAGTGTCTCCACACAAGTGTCTATGAGACCATCCACCCTCATCATATGAGTAGGTGCAACCTGTACTAGTCTTAGTGGATATCTGATGTCCTTCTCAGATATCCCTGACTAGGAACAATTAAGAATATGCGTTTAAAGGATACTGATCTCATTGTTAAGATCTCATCATAATTAATATCCATTGCGCAGATTCATGGACTTCATCATGAAATAATAAATGAATCATACATAATGAATATTAAAAGCCTTTGTCATTATTAATGAACAAGATTGTACATGTTATGATTGGCTTGAGGACATACATAACTAACAGGAGTCCCATCATGATCGCCAAAAAAAATAGGATGTAGATATCTTTTCTAAATCTAAAGAAACATGTGCGGGTGTGTGTGAGTGAATGGATAGAATTAATGTGGCATCAAATGTAACATGGGAGGAAACAAATAATTCAATGAAACCAATCACCCACGTAAACTACCAGATCGTGATCGCCACCAAGATGAATAGTGCGAAGAGAGGCGCACTACGTACCTTGGAAAAAAGGAGATGAGGACACTTGCCCAACCAAGACAACGGTGGTACAGGGTAAAGACGGTCCTATGATTACCGTTGAACTGTGAAAATGGCTGGACGATAGGCCGCTACCAGCACTGAAGTAGAATGCGGGAAGAAAACATTGGCGCAGGACCTGGACGGTCTTTGGTCGGCCGCAAGCTGAGGAAAGATGGTCTGAGAGAGACCGCTATCTCTGGTAGACGGTCGGAGATTGACCGCAAAGGCTTCCAGAACCCGAGCCAGGGAACTCGATATTCCACCCCTTCCGGCCGGCCAGGAGGGATGGGCCTCGTGCTAAGATGCCTGCTGACGTGCAAGACAGCACAAATAACAACCAGAGACTGCCCAATTAGTTTATGGAAGTGCAATATCTATAAATGGGACGATGAATGGAACACATAATTAAAGGGGGAAATACTTGGGGGTTTTGGGTTTTTAACCCCTTTGGGGCGTGGAAAATAATAGGAGGATGAAAATATACTAGAATGCTAGTGAAAACGTAGTGAAGCGTGAAGAAAAAATGGAGGTGGGGTGACTAAAAACGTGACCAAAAATGACTTAAACTATGACTAAAAATGTGACAAATAACGACTACGCCTTGGACCAAAGGCTTGGAGGACATAGAAAGCCTTTCTCCCTGATTGGATTTTGCTCTAGAAAGCGGCAGCACTTCGACGCGAACTCTGAATCTCCCCCGTCGCAGCCATGAACCAAGGGTTCTATTTATAGACCATTGAAACCCTTGCTCGAATGGAGGGCTTTTGGGTGGGAATGAGCATTGGTTTATTTTGAATAAAATAAAGATAAAACTCCCAGCCACCAAAAGGATCAAACGGCTCCCAATTTGGCTTAGAATCCGTGGAGAAATCCACAGATCAAGCAACCATTTTGACCACGGATAGAGAGAGAAACTACCCGTCGACGTAGGAATCTCGGTTGTAAAAATGGTCCATCGATAGACCACCCAGGATGCTAAGCGGCCCATCGGCCGACTGCTATTCTCCTGGCCATTGAAAAATAAAAAATAGGATAAATATGCTAAATTATCCATGGACCAAGTCAAAACAAGAATTCCTGCCAAGTAGAAACGGTCCTTGATAGGCCGCCGCCTTGATGGAACAGTCTATTGTGAGACCGTTTGCAAAAACAACAGGTTGACGTAGAAAAAAAATAGGTCGACACAGAGACGGGACAGGTCGACGCCGAAAAGGGAAAAATGGTCATCCATCGGACCGCCACCATCCTGAAACGGTCTATCGTTAGACCGTTATTAAGGTGATCGTTTGAAAAGAGAGAAAAAAATGCATACTTAGCCCAAAGACCTAGTCAAACCAAGTTCCATCAGGCCCAAACTCGAGAAAACATGGGAGCAAGCCTGGCCAGGGAGAAAATGCCTATAAAACAGGCCCAAAAACCATCAGAAAATGACTCAATAAATGACAGATAACTTGGGACATCATAAATGAAGGTAAGAAAAAGACTCAACTTGAAGGTATAAAATGGGTGTCAACAGTAGTCATATAAACCACACTATTCCCCGAGCCACATGCAATAGATGCTAAGAATCTGCCACAGTGTTTCCTTCCCTATAGATATGTTTAACTAGACACTTGATTACCTACAGCATACTGAGAATACCCCGCCACCAGGGTAAACGGACTAGTGAGGCATAATCTTCTTTTGAACTGCTCCAACTAAAGTACCTGAATCTGAAAAAATAACAGATAAAATAAATCCTCGCTCCAAAGCTAGCCTCAATGTCACGCCCCGAGCTTTTAATACAGTGGAGAAATTTTGGTAACGCGAACAGCCGGCATGGTAATCCTCTCACAAATAAGAAATCAGAGTGCAAGACAATCACACTAAAGTAATTGCACAAATAAACTTTTTCAAACTTTACTTTATTCCATAATAATAATATCAAAGTACACCAGATCCTTGACTCTTAACACTCTTACATCATAGACTCAAAAAAAATAGAAAATTACAATAAGACTAGACTAGACATTTGATACTATGGCTTCTCTCGATTCGTTTGTCCATCAATCACTCTCGGACCCGCTACTTGTATACTCCGAATTCGATTCACCTATACTTCCTGAAAAGATTTAAAAAGTAGGGTAATGAGCACACTTGCCCAGTAGGTATCTTCGCATCAACATGAAGGTAATATTTAAGTGATTAATGTCTTAGATCTAGATTGGAAAAGAAACATAAGAAAATGCGGTAAACAATCGGTATAACTAAGTAACCAAGGACATGAAATTGAGCAAGTAGACAAGATAGCATGAACAAGTAAGATTAAGCATGTAGACATAAATTGGCTTTTCATGAATAAGAATGTACGAGCATGTAACTAGAAAGTATTTTACACAACCTTATAAAGGCTATGTACTAGAAAGTCAATTATCAAGCATGTAATTTTCATAACGAGTCTCGTGGCGTTTCACTCATTTATAAGAGAAAGTACTCCCAGTGCAATGCGACGCCTGTATCATCGTACCCCATGGTTTATAGCACGTTTCCGACAATCCGTTGAGGGGACTAGCATGGAGCCCTTGGACACAATCCGTGCCCGATCTTGCATCTTCAAGTTATAAATCCAGTTACTTCCATGAGATAATAATTTCGGCCAATAAATCAATTCTAAATAATAAATTTAATGATGAAGTAACCAAGGCATAGAACGTACCAAAGTTGACATGAGATATCAAAGAAAGATTTAAGGTATATTATGCTACGGCGGTGATCCGACAGCATAACGGTATATTCATTAGGTTCCATAATTTAAAATTAACTTTATTAAACATAATTTAGGCTCAAATAATCCTAAGACGATCTAGGAACTCAAGGAAACCAACCCCAAAGGTCAAAACTCGGGTTAGACACAATCAGGAACCAAGAAGTCATTTACTGGACCATTCAGAAACTTAAGTGGTCTAGTCATGGACCGTTTAGAAAGCAAGGCGGTCTAGTCATGGACCGTTTGGGTTTGGTTGAATCCAGACTAGACGGGTTGGACTCAGATATACAAGCGGTCATGGGCCAGACCATTAACTGGGCCTTAGCGGTCGAATGTAAGACTGTTTAGGAATCAAGACTCCAAAATCAACGGTAGTGCTTTCTAGATAAACTGGGCTTTAATGGTACAACCAGCTCGTCGTCCTAGTGGGAATGCCAGGCTCACAGAGACTTACGGAGGTCTTGAAACAAGATCACCTAGTCCGGTAGAAGGAATATCTAACGGAGAGGCTTTCAAGTCCAAGATTGTGTGCCTATAAGTGCAAAGGTGTATCTAATGGTCACATACCGGCGTATATGCCATGTACTTGTGAAAATGACTCTTAGATGAGAAAGTTAGTGATAACCAGCGATCAAATAATAACTAGTCCATGAATCTCATAAATTCAAGTTACTACAAAAGTATATGACTTGGTCACGAAAATATCATAAGTTTAAAATAACTTTAAGTGCTTAAGGAATCATGAAATCTACTAGAATGAGCTGTTAACATAACTAGGTATATGAAAATAATGTTTAAAATAGGTATACAACCTACTTAACTAGGCTTAACTTATAATAATTTGGACCATTCTACATTAAGCCTCAGGTTAGCTTAAATACAGAATTCAAAAACGTAAATGGTCTAGTGGATGACCGTCTCTTGTGGCTAGCGGTTTATCGTACGACCGCTAGGGTTTCTGGCGGTCTACAAGAAGATCGTTTCTTCCTGTGTTAACAGAAAACTTGATAATAGTAAAATACAATACTAGTCTAAGGCATATCATGCATGGAAATCAACATGAATAAACTCTATAGCATGATAGAACAAGAATAGGTCAGTCAATATGCGTGGGTTTACATAATAACAAGAGAATTTCCTTTTTTCTCAATTAGGGCTAGTTCATGCATGAATATTATACTAGATTTTTTTTCTTTTTTTTTTAGAAAAAACCCTACCTAGAGATAGATGTGAGAGTGCACCCTTTACCAGAGGTAACGGGAATAGCCACTCCACCATCAAAAATTTAGGAGGTAAATATTATTACCAAAGAAAAAGAATAACATTTACATTAATCGAATGTTAGGCATGCCCAGCTTATCTAATCAGCCGCACCCTTTATAATTGAAGGTAGCTCATGGTAAGAAAAAAAAGCATTACATTTGGAGGTGCATGCTTGTGGGAGTGAATTTTATGGTTTTATTATGATATTTATTTATTAGTTTATTAGTTTTGATTCTAAGTTGTTTATTTTAGTTATTGGTTGGTTTATTAGGCATGCCAGTCACCGGAGTGACAATTTATTATGCGCTCGATCTGACTTGGTCAGTCGATTGTGAAGTCCGAGTCTGGACCAGAAGTCCGTCATACCATAAAGGTTATGATGTTAATTATGTCCTTCCAAGAAAGACAACCCTTGATTAAACGCCAAAGTAAGAGGGGCCCCGGGGGCAAAACGAGATAAGACTGCTATGATGATTTGTTTACAATATATGAGGTACATGCACATGCTCATGCGATTTAGCAGTTTCATTACGGTTCATCTGCCTGCTTCCTGACACGGGGACAGAGAACTTAGGTTTAAGAACCACTCTCACGCATAACGATGTCTTTCAATCAGGCATGGCCCGATTTTCAACCACGCATTATTTGATATATCGAGAGCACAGGAGGGGATGACTTTAGATTCGTTTAATCACGTTAAGAGCGCGGCATGAGATTGACACATTTATTCATCATGAGACCATGCAAATGCAAATAGAATAGCGAGAATTATTAGAACTCAATGGCATTATATGCCCCTCTCTTAATCTCATCTATGTGAATTATTGAGTGAATCTGGTATCATGTCCCCTTGATCCTGGTTCATACCAAGTGGAAATAGGATACCATCCACGCAGAGGCGAGATGGAACCCATAATGACTGGGGAATGCTGGTGCCCGAATATCATGAAGCAAGACTGAGCTGAGGCGGATTAATCCGAAACGATGTTTATTCGTGTAGGACTTTATTGTTTCTGTTCCCTAGAGGGAGTCACCAGAGACCATGCAAAGGCAAGGCCCTTCGGATCCCGAGGGGTTTGAAGCTAACGTGGCATACCGAAGATCAGAGTTCATTTCGGCAGCATCTCCCCTTCGTTTTGGACTATGCCAAAAGGAGAGTATAGGACATCCATCCACGAAGTGCCGAGATGGAAGCCAAAAGAAAGGTGGGCATATATCCCAGAATCCAAGAAGATGGAAACATGATGGATTGATGTCCACCGTCGTAGTGTTTGGTTAGTATCCCCTTAAGGGACCACCAGAGAACATGCAATGGCAGAACCCCGTAGGTCAATAGGGTTAAAAGAAGGATCATCTGTGAGTCAACATAATGTAGGGGTGTAACCCCGTTAATCTAGCTTTCATAGCTTTTAAGTGAAGCCCTATGTTTCCTCTTCTTACAGTAGGGTGGAAGCTTATAGGGAGTATGGTGAGAATCGGCACGGGTTAGGCTCGGCATGAAGCTCCCGGCGCGCGTGGTCTCGGTATGAAGGTGCCGTCGTAGGGTGTTTTAGCATGAATAGGCATCGGCGCAAGGTGGCCCTCGGCACGTTTGCCGCTCTCGGCCAGAGAGTGTACGCGTCGAGAGAAAACACGTGCGCCGAGAGGAATCTACGCCGAGGGGGTTTCCTGATGGGGTTTGATCTTGGGGTTTTGAAGGGTTTGTTCTTGAGGGTTTTTCAGAGGTTTAAGATTTGCTTTAGGGGATTTCAGAGAGAGTGGGATCTGATAAAGGATCGTTCTAGAGGGATTGAGGGTTTCACACATAGGTGTCACAGGGGATACAAGAAATTGGCTTCAGAAGGATCATCCCAGGGGACACAACAAACTTCACTCAGAAATGCTACTGGGAGCCGATTATTTGTTAAATCACTTGGACGGTGATTCTATTATGTCCCTCACCACTTCATAGATGAAGGACCAAGAGATAGACTGTCTCGGGCCTCATCATGATCATGAGGTTAAGAGAGAGAACGGAAGAACTGTTAATCAGGGAGCTCGCACCAAACCACGGTCTCTCTAGAGGGGTAAGAGATTTCGTTCAGAGATACCACTGGGAGCTGGTTATCTGCTACACCCGTCAAATGGGCTTCAATCATATCCTTCATCAATTTCACAAATGAGAGGCCACGAGATAGACTGTCTCGGGCTCTCACTGTGATTGTGAAGTTCCAAAGAAATAAACGAAGAAACCAAACGATGATTCTTACTAATCTCGAAGTCATTTACAGAGAACTCGCACATTCATACTCTAGGCAGAGGTGAAATGAGGAGAACACTCTTTTGATTTCATTCATTCGATCATCATTCATACACTTCCACTATGAAACTCCAAAAAGTTATGAATTCTAAAGACAGAAGTTACAGCGTTCTAAAATAACGAATGAGAATAATCGTCGGAGAAGAAGCATGAAGACTGGGGATGGGGAGATGTAGCCCCGTTTGGGCACTGATGGGCGGCAACAACGTACACACCCACCTTGGACGAAGTAGCAGAGATGACCTTGATAACTCGTCCCTCAGCAACTTTCCCCTTGGCAGGCTCCCTTCTCTCTGGCTCTCTTTTTTTCTTGATAATCTTCCCCTGTCTCTTTTTTCTCTTTTTTTCACTCTGATCGAAGCACAGGGGTTTTATAGAGGGCTGGCCCTCTTCCATCGACGCGAGCTTTCCCCGGCATGGTGTGCAGTCGGTGCGCTCGAATATGGAGCATCTCGGTGCGACTTTCTGTAATGGGCTCAGTCCCATCTACTCAACACATTGGCGCCGATACCACACATTCTGAACTAATGGGCTTTCATCTATTTAGTGCACTGGCGTCGATTAGCAGAGATTCTGAACTAATGGGTCTTCTTCACTGGCTATGTGGGCTTCTTAGAGTGCTCATTGGCCTTCTTCGTTACTTACTTAGCATACGGCACCAACAGATATGTGCGAAGCTATGTGAGTCCTATTTTACGAGCATCAGAATACTCTGAGGATCCTTTTCAGCAGGTAGATGATTGCTCGAGTGTTGATGTAGTTTTCATCAGCCTAACTATCTGAGTGATATTCGTGCTGGACAGCAGCTTGGCCAGTGATGCCTTCAGCCGGACAGAATGTTAAGTGTAATGGATCTTCTTCTATTCTGATTCTCATAACTTCTAGGGGTGACATAAGAGCTGCACCCTTGATTAATATCCAAAGCCTTTAGCTTGCTTTGACATCTTCTTTTATCTTTGTATATTTTAGGTGCCAACAAATGCCCCCCACCAGCAGGTGGCGTGAGCAAAGAATAAGCGGCACGGGGCTGCGGGTGTATCCGTCAATATTTGTGCATATCTTCTTACTTGATCTGTCTATCTAGCTCGAAATCCTTTTTTTTATCTGCACCATTTCAGCATTTTCATAGGTGTCTTTTGGGCTACTTTTGGACTGCTGAGTCTTGAATGGCCAGTATTCCGGTTTCATTGGTTGCATTCTCGTCTCGGCATGAACAAACCGTTGCAGGCGGCATCGGCATCGGCATGGGCATCTCGGCACAGGGGCGAAGGGTGCGCTCTCTGTGCGGCGATGCTTTCGGGCGCTCTCGGCGCGGCCATGCGGTCGGGAGCTCTAGGCGCGACCATCTCGGCGCGCCTCTTGGACTAGTGGCGCGGGGGGCGATCGGCGCGCCTTTCCTCCCGGCGAGAATTTTCCCTCAGCGTGGCCATTTAAGGTGCCGATTAGGGTTCTGGGAGCTTACTTTACCCTGAGCTTCCTCTCTCTACATTCTTCCTGCGGTGGCACTCGGCGTGGAGCTCTCCTTCAGAGGATTTCCTTCCCCCTTTCTCCCTTCTCACCGTGAGGTTACTTCGCTGCTTCATCTTTGGGACTGTGTCCCTTGTTGTTTAAGGGGTCATTCCCCCTTGGTTGATGGCTTCCTATTATACTTCGGGCATACCCTAATAAAAAGGGAGATGTTGCCAAAATTTCTTTCAAATACTTGGCTTTTATTTGTGGATTTCTTCCTGAGTCTGGTCTTGAAATTCTTTTGGAACACCGCTATTGCAATGGCTACTAGCTCTGGCTCTGCTTCCGCTGCTTCTAGAGCTGCTGGTACGGGCACTTCTGCTCTGACTGAGATAGTCAGTCCACTAGTAAACTGGCTAAATGTTCATCAATTGGACCATGGTTATGGGACAATTGCCATGGTTGACGAGTCTTCAAATTCTGAGACGGACACTGTTTCATCATCCCGTGTCTTTTCTGCTGAAGACGGAATGAGCATCAAACGTGGCAGCGACTACCGCCCAGATTTCCCAAAGGATCGCTATTTGGTGCCATTCATCCGTACTTTTACCGTGGGTGGCATGAGGGATCTTTTATTAGCCCATGCGGTAGAGCAGGCTATGTTGTCGGAGAGGGACAGCTTGAAGGGCTCTGTGTATCGGGGCAAAGCCATCTATCTTCCTGGAGAGCAGTGTGGATGGGATACTATCCTCGGAGTGACTGAGTGATAACGCGGCAGTGTATGTCGTTACTACACGCGCACTAACAATCTTAAAATCGAACTCGCACAAAATGATCAAAAGAGAACGTAGTACTATGACAAGTATGGGTCGAATCCACATGGAAGAAGAGATTTTTAAAGTTAAAAACTTTGGACACCTTTGGAAAATATTTGTGATTTTATTGATTGAAGAAAAGTGATGAAACAAAGAACAAACCAAACACTTAATTAAAAACACCTATGACTATACACCTAGGCTATAGAAAATAATTGCATGAAGTGAAAAGAAGAGATAGAAGGAGGTAGGGAGGGTAGAAGATCAAGAACTATATCAAAAGAACAACTCCTTTCATTAACTTAAAAGAAAGAGTACATGAAGTGTAAGATAAACTTACAACAACTATGTAGCGAGATTACAATGAAGTAAAATAAAACTAAAGTAATAAAAATAAAAGGAGCCTGAGGTGTGAAGATGGTAGCAGCAATGGTGATGACGGCGTCGTCCACTCTTGGCCTTGGATCACGAACCACCTTGCGGAAGATGTCGTGTACACCGGGAGGAAGTCACCTTCATCGTTGAAGCTATCTTTGGAGGGTGAATAACTTTGAACCCAAGAGGAATTAGGGGATTCCCAAGAAGAAGAAGTTGAAGAGGGAGAAGAGATAAAGAACTTTGATGAAGGGCATAGAGAGAGAAAATGTAAGGAAGATGGTAAAATCAGAGAAAGAAGGGAAGTGGTCTGCTCGGATGAACAGTAAAATCATAGGACAGTAAGTTGAAAAATGAGAAATAACTTCAAAACTAGAAAGAATTAAAAGATGATGTAGAATAAACAATTGTAGAACATCTAAAAATAAATAACTTTCATTAAGATAGCAAGAGGAGAAGAGAGACGGAGGAAGGAGAAAATAGAGAAGAACAGAGAAGAATGCAGTCTGAAAATGCACAGGATAGAACAGTAACAAACATTAAATACCATACCAACCAGAAGGAATTTGAATATAATGTAGAAGAAGAAGTTGTAGAGAACTTAAAAACAAAGAACTTTTATGAAGAGTGCATGAGCCGAAAATGAACTTAAGTGGGAGAACTCGGAGGCCTAAGGTTGGGAGAGAAATTGCCAAAAGAAGAAGTCCCCTTCACCTCCTTGTCTTGGGCTATTTATAGGGAAAGTTGGATCAATTGAGGGTGAAGATTCTATCAAAAGGAGATGGATGGCTAGGATTTAAGTAGAATATGATACATGGGAAAAAGGAAAAGGAGGTGGGCACCCCCTTTTTTAGACTTTGGACACCCCCTTTCCAACTTTGAATCTCCATTTCAAACTTTGAACGTCCTTTTCCTCCTTTTCAAACTTAAACTTTGAATTCTTCCTTTTCAAACTTTGAATTCAAAATTTTGAACTTTCTTTTCCCTCCAACCAAAATATTTTGAATTCTTTATTTGACTTGGTCAATGTGGTGATGACCGTTTTGCCCCCGGCTTCTTTTGTAATTACCTTCGGTGTCCTGCACACACATAACTGCACTTTAGTCCATAAAAATTATCACAATGTGCACATAAATCTCAAATGCTCATGGTTATGCAATGGAGATTTAATGTTCATGGCCCTCAACTTTAATTTATTATTAAATAATATCACCGAATTAATCAATTTACGTAAAAGCTCCAATTTAAATGCGGAGTTGAGGTTAACTATGAAATATGCATAATTGCCTAATTAAATGCACATAAAATGGTGTACATGCGATGAATTATCATATGAAATGGACACTTATCACACCCCCCAACTTACTCATTGCTAGTCCCTTAGCAATGCCAATAAATTATAATTTAGGACTAACAAGAGTTTGTAAAATTCATGCTCTCATATCCTGTTCTCCCTTCATAGAATCAACCAAAGATTAGGAATCTGGAATCATTAATGCAGATTAGCCTTATGTAGGAACTTAATAATACATGATCAAGAATTCAAATCAAAGCTCAATAGCACTTGTGCATGTGTAACTACCAAATCAACAACTTAGATAATTACATCCCCCATTCGCTATTCCAAGCAAATGTCTTTCAACCTGCACCTCTTAGATCAAAGCATTAAGTATATTAGCTTTTGTCTGCCTTATTGCTTTGTCCCTTTGGGATCATTTATACCACACATGATGCTGCACTACCCTTCACTGCTCAACGTGAACCTCGACTCTTGCCTTAGGAGAAGTAGGTCCAGTTTCGTAGATCTAGGCTCCCTTTTATGTTTTACGCGAACCTCAACACGTCTTATGTGAAGTAGGTCCGATTACTAAGACTATGGGCATTTCCTTTTTTTATAGTGCAATTGCACTTATTTGATAGATAATTTGGCAGAAAGTTTTGTAAAAAGATCTCTTTTCTTAAGAAGTGCAGAATATCAAACAACATACCTAAAATGGCAGGGGGCTTGTCTTGCTTGTTTCATTAGTGTGCATCGTGAATTTCTTTTTTTTCTAAAATGCACATGAACTTTAAAGGGATTCTTATATCAATTTTTCATGGCTAGATTGACTAAAATTTCATCGTCCTTATCCCTAATCTTTTCTATTCCAGAATTATTTTTAATTTAAGCATGAATAATTAAAACTCAGTTGGGTTCTTTTTTTTTTAAGACAAATGTGGTTGTATATGAATGCAACATCAGCAACATGATTTTCGCCCCCCTGCTTAAATGACATTGTCTGCAATGGCATGAACACTATGAATAAATAGAATAATGTAGATATGAAATTTGTGAAGGAACGAGACAACCTGACAGAAATGAATTTTGACGGGCATCCTTACTGACCAAAGGCGATACTTGGCCGTTAAAGGCGAGGCATAGGTGCAAGCAATCTTCTCTCTCCCCCCAACTTATCCTTTATTCACAACTTCAAAATAAAAATAAAAACACAGGAAAAACTTGGGTTGCCTCCGAAGAAGCCATTTATTAGCACCCAAAAATCACCAAAACTGTGGGTTGCCTCCCAAGAAGCGCTAAGTTTAACGTCTTCAGCCATACGCATGCATAAGAGGTTCAAGCTCCATATCCAACGAGTTGAGTTAAGAATGAGCCACCACATTATCTTATCTGCTTTCAATTTCCAACATTTGTTCCACGAGAAGACAAGATTATATATGTATGCATGTGGCCCAAAAATGTGTTGGTCTTGAACATTCTTGATTTTAAAATTAGCCATATGTGTGAGCAAGTTCTCTTCTTTAAGGGGTATGTAATAATCAATGGCCATCAATCGTTCAAGATTGGGATGGAACCTTTGCCCAGTATCTATCCATCGGTCTCTTTGTCCTGTATCTACCGGCTTGACTACCCCTTTAATGACTTCTTCCTCCAAAGAAAGTTGGTCAATGACAGGCAGCTCATGAGCATTAAGGGCATTAATCAATTGATCTTCTTGAAGGGGAGTTAAATCAAATGTGAATATGGTTGACATATCCTCTTCAAGTTTGAGAGTGTCATATTACAGAGGCTTAGTTTGCAGGGGGATCAAAGTGGAAGGAGGTGTGATCCCAAAATCTATCCCATCGATGAGTCAAACTTTATGGGGTAGGGCTTAGGGGTTAGATCAAATGTGAAAGTTTTTAAGAAGGCCCATTCATCAAACTCATCAATCGAATGAAGTTTATCAATCAAACTTTCCAGTAATGGAGTGGGTATACCAAATGTAAACCTTTCCAACAAGGCCCCTTCATCACCCTCATCAATGACATTAAGAATATCAATCGAATGTTCCAATGGTGAGGTGGGAAGATCAAATGTTAATCATTCCAGCCCGCACCCTTCATCATAGGTCAGTTCAAATGTGACTTTCTCTAAGAGGGTCCCTTCATTACACTCATCAATAGGAGGAGGATGTTCAGAATTCATCTTCATTAAATCAACAAGATTATTATCCACAAAGCACTCCCCCTCTTCATGCGTTTCCTCAAATGGGCCTTTGATGTTTGGAGTGATGCTCTCAATTTCTTCAAGTGAAGCTCCATTACCAATATCTTCTAAAATGATATTATCATTTTTGTTCTCCATAAGTGGTGCCTCTAAATGAAAGATGTATTTTTCACTCAAATGCCCTTCACCATTCTCTTCCTCATGAGGGTTATCATTCAACATATCTGCAACATCAACTTTACCCACTTCTTTATATTTTTCCTCACATAAGTTAATGATGGCACTCTCCACATCAAAGTGTTCACATTGTTCTATCATAGGGAGAATGTCAATCAAAACTTCTAATTGTGGGACCATGAGATGAAATGAGTAATCTTCCAATCTGGTCCTTTCATGATATTCTTCCAAGTGAGGAGGGTCACATTTCATGGCTTTGTCATTATCATTTTCAGCTAGACATTCTTTTCTACATTCTTCCTCAATTGGGCCATTAATATTCTCAATTTCACAGTTTTGAATGGCACCATTTTGTAAATCATTTAAGTCACCCCCAAACTTGATCTCAACCGACTCCTTGTGTCTTTCCACATAGATGGGTGTGGACTCCTTAATCGTATAAGCCATTTTACTAGTTATCCCCAATTCTCTTTGATATGATTCTTCCCTAATTCTCTCATTACCTTGGTCAAGAGTTTTATTTGGCAAGGGAACCATGGGTTGTTGGCAAGAATAAATGTATTGGGTGAATTGAGGGACTTTATCTTCAAAGGTTTCATCACCGGGGTTAGACAATTGGCCCATTTCATAGGTGGCTCTTGTTACTTGGTCCAATTTAGTTTGGAGGGAGTCGATACTTTATTGATTATTCAAAATGATTTGAATCAATTAGTTGATTTTTTCTTCATTATTGGAACCATTGTATGGAGGGGTGGAATGAATGTGTTGATGATCATATTGATATTGAGATGATGGGAAGTATGTGTCATGCTCTCCATATTGATTTTGATCAAATTGTGTTAAAAATTTTGGCTTAAGAGAGCATGGAGCTTGACATTGAGAATTTTTCCAAGAGAAATTATTTTGATCTCCCCACTCAAAGATAGGAGTGCAAGAAGGTGTAGGGAGATTTTGACATGTTGATGTTTGCTCATGAGGAGAGAATAGCATATGGTCCCCTAAATATGATCGAGCAAATTGATTTTCATTTTGGGGATGATAAAAATATTGGGCTGCCATGGGTGTGGAGTTCTCTTGTTGGGCCGACCGAGGACTTGAGCTTTCATTGAAGGTCGAGTAAGATGGAAATTGAGTCGGGTACTCACCTACATAATGAGCCGACTGGGTCAATGTGTGATCATATTGAAAGGTAGGTGGTGTAAAGGGGCTTGAGTCCATTGGAGTGAAGTGATTTTGGGTTAAGCAATTAAGTTGGTTAAAAACTCGATCCATAGATATCATTTTTTATTATTTTTTTATTTGTGTGTTTTTTTGTTTTATTTTTTTTAACACTAACTGAAATGACAAGAGAGAAGAGGAAGAATTTTTTATTTTTTTATTTTTTTTTACATACACAAACAAGTTGACACACAAATTACCTAATGACCTAGATGTGACCTAAACCTACAAATAGGGTTTCACAAAATGACTAAACTACAACTTAAGTTCACCCTAAATATTTCCACCGGCCAGGTAAGGGGTGGGGTAGTAGGAGGCTCCCCCTACTTTCGTAGGGACCTGATTAGTAAACCACTAGCCCGCTTAAGGCATTTACCGTCCGACCGTCTTACCTTAGGCACCGGTTTCCATAAGAGGGTAAACCCAAATGGTACTAAAATCATAGTGTGATCCTAGGGCCAATGTCTACTGAATTTTATTTAAAGTTTATGTCATACAAAGATGTAAGGAAAATGTGATTTGCAGGCTAAGGAAGGGTGATGAAATCCCCACCTTATGTTATTTAGGGGTGTTGCCCTTAAAATATTTTGAAATAAAATATACATCACAATTTTAAACAAGGGGTTCTTATGCAATATGTATGCTAGAATAGGATAAGTAGAACATATCTTGCCTCTTGCAATCTCTAAAATACAATGCAGAAATTAAATAACAAGAAAGAATCCTATGCTAAATGATGCATAGCCTAGAACATGGGTGGTGTGGTTTCTACTCTTGAATGAAGTCTTTTATTAGAGTTCAAGTGATTTTTTTAAATTTTTTTTAATGAACCTATCTAACCACAAGCTATGTAAAATGGAAAAATGAAACTATAATGAAAGAGGGAAAGTTTGGATACTTACTTGAAAAGTGATCCCTCATTATTTTTTGAAATGAATGACAAAATCAAAAAGATGAAAGTAAGGAAGGTAAACTTACCTCTAAATTTTTTAGAATTTTTTTAACCTGTAAAAAAAAGAAAAGAGAGCTTTATTAGTACACTAAATACATAAGGAAAATAAAGTTCTTAAATCAAAAATTATCATTCTTCTCCGGCAACGGCGTCAAAAATTGATAACGCGGAAGCGTATGTCGTTACTACACGCGCACTAACAATCTTAAAACTGAACTCGCACAAAATGATCAAAAGAGAACGTAGTATTATGACAAGTATGGGTCGAATCCGCAGGGAAGAAGAGATTTTTAAAGTTAAAAACTTTAGACTGCTTTGGAAAATATTTGTGATTTGATTGATTGAAGAAAAGTGATGAAACAAAGAACAAACCAAACACTTAATTAAAAACACCTATGACTATACACCTATGCTATAGAAAATAATTGCATGAAGTGAAAAGAAGAGATAGAAGGAGGTAGGGAGGGTAGAAGATCAAGAACTATATCAAAAGAACAACTCATTTCATTAACTTAAAAGAAAGAGTACATGAAGTGCAAGATAAACTTACAATAACTATGTAGCGAGATTACAATGAAGTAAAATGAAACTAAAGCAATAAAAACAAAAGGAGCCTGAGGTGTGAAGATGGTAGCAGCAATGGTGAAGACGGCGTCGTCCACTCTAGGCCTTAGATCACGAACCACCTTGCGGAAGATGTCGTCTACACCGGGAGGAAGTCACATTCGTCGTTGAAGCTATCTTTGGAGAGTGAATAACTTTGAACCCAAGAGGAATTAGGGGATGCCCAAGAAGAAGAAGTTGAATAGGGAGAAGAGATAAAGAACTTTGATGAAGGGCATAGAGAGAGAAAATGTAAGGAAGATGGTAAAATCAGAGAAAGAAGGGAAGTGGTCTGCTCGGATGAACAGTAAAATCACAGGACAGTAAGTTGAAAAATGAGAAATAACTTCAAAACTAGAAAGAATTAAAAGATGATGTAGAATAAAAAATTGTATAACACTTAAAAACAAATAACTTTCATTAAGATAGCAAGAGGAGAAGAGAGACAGAGGAAGGAGAAAATAGAGAAGAACAGAGAAGAATACAGTTTGAAAATGCACAGGATAGAACAGTAAAAAACACGAAATACCTTACAAACCAGAAGGAATTTGAAAATGATGCAGATGAAGAAGTTGTAGAGAACGTAAAAACAAAGAACTTTTAGGAAGAGTGCATGAGCCGAAAATGAACTTAAGTGGGAGAACTCGGAGGCCTAAGGTTGGGAGAGAAATTGCCAAAAGAAGAAGTCCCCTTCACCTCCTTATCTTGGGCTATTTATAGGGAAAGTTGGATCAATGGAGGGTGAAGATTGTATCAAAAGGAGATGGATGGCTAGGATTTAAGTAGAATATGATACATGGGAAAAAGAAAAAGGAGGTGGGCACCCCCTTTCTGGACTTTTGACACCCCCTTTCCAACTTTGAACCTCATTTTCAAACTTAAACTTTAAATTCTCCCTTTTCAAACTTTGAATTCAAAATTTTGAACTTTCTTTTCCCTCCAACCAAAATCTTTTGAATTCTTTATTTGACTTGGTCAAAGTGATGATGACCGTTTTGCCCCCGGCTTCTTTTGTAATTACCTTCGGTGTCCTGCACACACATAATTACACTTTAGTCCATAAAAATTATCATAATGTGCACATAAATCTCAAATGCTCATAGTTATGCAATGAAGAATTAATGCTCATGGCCCTCAACTTTAATTTATTATTGAATAATATCATCGAATTAATCAATTTACATGAAAGCTCCAATTTAAATGCGGAGTTGAGGTTAACTATGAAATATGCATAATTGCCTAATTATATGCACAAAAAATGGTGTACATGCGATGAATTATCATAGAAAATGTACACTTATCACTGAGCTGGAGCCGGAATAGAAAATGCTGACTAGAGCTCTTGAATTTACCCCTGCCAGATGGGATACTGCAGTGGGTCGGGTCAACAGGGAGAAGCCCGGCTACGGGTTGGTCCTGGCACCAACAAAGTTGGGCTACAGGGACGAGTCGTTTGTTATGGATTATCTGGCCGTCCACTTCAAATTTTAGCTAGCTGCCGGCTAGTTCGCTGACACGAAGGTGGCGGATGCTGATGGGGACATCAAAGCAAGACCGCTCACATTTTGTTTACATTTATGTCCTTTTATATTTGTATGTATACCCTTGTGATATATGTGTACACAATTGTAAGTCTTAGTGGGTTTTTGTGCAAAATGTCAGTAGGTCCAGCAAGGGGGCCCTCACTCCTTCCCCATTGGTCCACATAATCCATATGGGTCCATGTGGGGCTGGTCAAAGTCCTAGGTGGCATCTAGAAGGTCATTTGGACACATGTGAGACAAGTGGTTAAAAAATTCAAAGATGCCACCTATCTTACCTACCTAGTCAAGGGGGCGCCCCCCTTTTTTGGTCCAATTTTAATTTTTGAAAAAAAAATTCCATTAGAACTAAGTAGTTCTATACCTTGTATACCCCTCCAAATTCTAGATCTGAGAGCATTTTGAGTCATTTTCCATTTATTATATAAGGCATGTATTTCCATTTTGTATGAATTAATGAGAAGAAAATTTTTGTGAATTGCCAATAGCCTTGGAGCAACCTGCGCCCTCCCCCTCTCCCCCTCTGGTTTCTTTCTTCTTCCTCCAATCTCCAGGGTATAGAACCATCCTATCTTCTCCTTAGCCCCTCTATATTCTATCTTTGTTGCCGCCGCCGCCATTCGTGACGCCATCGAGCCACCGCGAAGCAAGATCCGAAGTGCTGTCCAAGGTTCTATTTTGCTGGATAGAGGGATACTCCGAAAATTTTAGCTCCCAACTCCTACATCTTCTGGAGCTGAGATTTTTAGGGTGAGTTCTAGAGGTCATCACCACATCCCAGTAAAATTGAAACAAATTGCAGCCCCGTTTTATATTTTTCCATTTTCGTGCCTCCCAATCCATCAATTATGTCTGCAGTCTGTCCAGTTTCATAGCAGCCCTGAGTTTCACCCTTTTGCTCCCATTCTTGATTTTTTCCTGAATCCCCATCTTTACTAGATGTTCTATCCACCATCCCCATCCTCCACAAAGTTTCTTCGAATTTCAAAAGCCCTCTACCTATTTTTAGAAATTGTGTCTTTCTCCCAAATTCAGTTCTGTTCCTACTGTCCAGATCCGACCACCCAGTGATATAAAATACTTTTCCCTAGTCAATTCTCCACCAAACCATTCATAAAATATATCCCCGTTTTCCTCTCTTCACCCTCTACCACTTTCATGAAGAGCTCAACAGCTGAATTGGAGGTCTACAATGCGATCAATGCCAACTCTCAGGAATAAGCACTTCTATCCTAAGTTTTTAGATCTTGTGAACCAGCAGCTTGAATATTTGACAAAGGCCATCTGCGGGAAATTCAAATTTATCCCTATGGTCATAGATCGAAGGATTTTGAGTTAGCTTTCCATCAGTACCTCTTGTGTGTCGATCCGACGTCGGGGCCAATCGTAGCATCAGGTTTCGTCGAGACACGCAGGTCTGAAATAGAATTCAGATCCGTGGGTAGCAACTCCATCCCGCACCGATCGGAGCCTTCTCGCCTTCCGTGAGGCGAACCAGCGCGCCGCCTTCCCAGGGCCCCTCCTTCGGACGTCTCCGTCACAGCGGTGCCGCTCCGGGCCCACACGGCCCCACTGACCAGCACCTGGGTCCCACGATCGTGAGTACGTGTGCCGCCGAAGCTAGACAAGAAGCTGCCCGTCAACCCGAACCCGCTACTCCCGGGTCCCGCTGTGTCACCCTTTACCACCCTGCATGGATTGAGCAATAAATCAATGCTGTAATTTAATTAATTATTATTCTGGGAGTACGAGATTGGCCGGGATCGTCTTCCCCACGCCAGGCGCGTGGAGGTATCGTGTTCGCTCCATTACTCGGCATTTGCTATTCTTGTATATGCTTTTATATGCCGCTACTAGAGAGCATGTGTTAGGGCCATTAGCTCGATATATTTATTTCACCACTGCTGCGAGAGAGAGCGAGACCGTCCCGTGACCCGATCCGGGCATGAATTTGTGAGTTGACCACCCTAGCTCTTTGCCGGTTTCCCAACCGTGCACGTCCCTACGCTTCCCTCATTAGGGACGATCACGAGCTTGCTTAGAGTCCGAGGATCGCATATCCATTTGGAGTCGAGTTGCATGTCCATCCCGCATCAATTTGGTATCAGAGCGCCAGTTGAGTCTAGGGTGTCTAAAAAAATAAAACAAAAAAAGAGAGTCGTTTAAGTCGGTCTAAGTGTCACATTTGCATACCATTAATCGGTATATCAAAAGATGTTGTCCGAATGTTAGGCTATGCCTATCGGGAAGGCCGCACACTTGCGTGAGTGATATTCGGATCGATTACCTCCGCCATGTACCGGATATTGGCTAAGTCCAAGTGTGTAGTCGAGTCTGCATTCCAACTTGGCATCGCATAGTAGGGTCGTGTCTAGTCCACGAGAGTCTAATCTTGTCACTGTGTGCCTGCATGTCCACTACTCGCCACCCCCATGGCCGTTCTCCAAGACCATGTGTCTGAGTGGTCATCCCTGGTGGCCCAAGTCAATGCCTTCATGGCCCGACCCTTGGATTTCACCCATCTCCTTACTAAAGCCACTCTACCCAATGGGTCCACAACGGAACTCCATTTCATCGATCGGGAGTCGGATAATTGAGTTTCTTTTGATATCGTGGAGTCCCTCTCCAAGACAGGCGAGATTATCTGCGATGGTGATTTTGCTTTTATCGAGTTCGAAAGGATGATCGGCTCTGATTTTTACTGTCATGGCGCATGGTGTAATATTGGTACGCTAGCAGGACCATGCATTATATTAGGGCGACCATTGTTGGACGAGAGGAGAGTGATCTTTGACCGGGATAGGAGGATCTGCACCTTATATCCACCTCACCTACCCGGCAAGTTCATCTTCCACGACGGCATTCAGCCAATCACCTCTGTGTCACCAACCACCCACCCCTCTCAGTCCGGTCCGCCTATAGACTCATGCCCACTACCTCTCCCGGAGCCCAATCATGTGGCCCCTAGCCATTTCTCCGATCCGTGTTCTTCACATTCCCCTACCATAGAGGACACACATACCGAGGACGTCCCACCCAGGCTCATTCTAATGAGTTATGAGGCTGACCAAGAGTTGGTCGAGGAGTACCTTGCTCATGTTTCAGGGTTAGAGAGTGAGCCAATAGAGGGCCAGGGACTGTTAGTCACCCCACTCACACCAGTCATCCCGGACCCATCTATTTCACCCACTTTATCCTCGGTGGACCCCACCATCCCACTTCTACCCGTCTCTCCTACGATAGCGCAGCCACTAGTGACTACCGAACCACTGTCGACACCCTATGTTGACACGGTATAGTTTGATTTCTGCCAGGCGTACGAGAAACAGTCTCCAGACTTCATTATTATCGTGCTTTACACTAGACGTCCGGATTACATTCCCGTCACCCATCCCCTAATCCTCCCACACTTTCATACCCGAGGGCGAGTCTTCTCGAACCGGAGACGGTTGACGAAGGATGGAACTCATGGCATTAAGTTGTGGGTTAGTCTCTCTTTACACGTAGTGTATGTAGACGGTGACCGTCATCCATACCGAGTCATCCATCGTGTGTCCCTTGTGTTGTGTCTCCATGTCGTCAGTCATAGTAGTACTAAGAATGTTCAAGTTTGTCTAGAGCCATGCATGAGTCAGTTTCTTCTTTGTGTGGTTTGTTTTGTGTGGCTTGTTTGTGTGGTTTGTGGTCTGTCGAGTCTGCATGTGTCTTGTGCAAGTTCGCTGATGTCTGTCCCTTAAGAGGTGAGTGGACTCGCTCAAGGAGTATGGGATCAGCTCGACATCCATGTCCCAGATCTAGTCACCTATAGGGACCCAGCGGTGAATTCCTAGTGAGTCTTCGAGCCGTCTCCTCCCTTTGAGAGTGATCCCACCCGGAGTGTCCACCTCTAGCCTCGTTCCCACAGCAGCTTGTGCATATCGAGTATATACGGAATGAGCAGGTGACGATCACTTAGAATGGAGCGTACCCGCGCTACTTGGTATGGTGATAGATTCGTCGGAGGTATTCGAGCAACATCACCCCTTACTCGACGGGGTCGAGTTCCTCCTACCCGGGGAGAATTGATGGGGACATCAAAGCAAGACCGCTCACATTTTATTTATATTTATGTCCTTTTATATTTGTATGTATACCCTTGTGATATATGGGTACATAATTGTAAGTCTTAATGGGTTTTTATGCAAAATGTCAGTAGGTCCAGCAAGGGGGCCCTCACTCGTTCCCCATTGGTCCACATAAGTCATATGGGTCCATGTGGGGCTGGTCAAAGTCCTAGGTGGCATCTAGAAGGTCATTTGGACACATAGGAGACAAGTGGTTAAAAAATTCAAAGATGCCACCTACCTCACCTACCTAGTCAAGGGGGCGCCCCCCTTTTTTGGTCCAATTTTAATTTTTGAAAAAAATGCTATTTGAACTAATTAGTTCTATACCTTGTATACCCCTCCCAATTCTAGATCTGAGGGCATTTTGAGTCATTTTCTATTTATTATATAAGGGATGTATTTCCATTTTTTTTGAATTAATGAGAAGAAAATTTTTATGAATTGCCAAGAGCCTTGGAGCAACCTACGCCCTCCCCCTCTCCCCCTCTGGTTTCTTTCCTCTTCCTCCAATCTCCAGGGTATAGAACCCTCCTATCTTCTCCTTTTCCCCTCTATATTCTATCTCTGCTGCCGCCGCCGCCGTTCGTGCCGTCATCGAGCCACCACGAAGTAAGATCCGAAGTGTTGTCCAAGGTTCTATTTTACTGGACAGAGGGTTACTCCGAGAATTTTACCTCCCAACTCCTACGTCTTATGGAGTTGAGATTTTCAGGGTGTGTTCTAGCGGTCATCACTACGTCCCCGAAAAATTGAAACAAATTGCAGCCCCCGTTTTATATTTTTCCATTTTCGTGCCTCCCAATCCATCAGTTCTGTCTGCAGTTTGTCCAGTTTCACAGCAGCCCTGAGTTTCACCATTTTACTCCCCTTCTTAATTTTTTCTAGAATAACCAATTTTACTAAAGGTTTCGTCCACCATCCCCATCCTCCAAAAAATTTCGTTGAATTTCAAAAGCCATCTACCTATTTTTAGAAAATTTGTCTTTCTCCCAAATTCAGTTCTGTTCCTGCTGTCCAGATCCGACCACCCAGTGACATAAAATACTTTTCCCTAGTCAAATCTCCACCAAACCTTTCAAAAAATATATCCATGTTTCCCTCTCTTCGCCCTCTACCACTTTCATGAAGAGCTCAATAGCTGAATCGGAGGTCGACAATGCGGTCAACACCAACTCTCAGGAAAAAGCACTTCTTTCCTGAGTTTTCAGATCCTGTGAACTAGCAGCTTGAATATTCGACAAAGGCTATCAACGGGAAATTCAAATTTATTTCTTTGGTCATATATGGAAGGATTTTGAGTTAGATTTCCATCGGTACCTCTTGTACGTCGATCCGACGTCGGGGCCGATCGCAGCATCAGTTTTCGTCGGGACGCACAGGTCTGAAACAGAATTCAGATCCGTGGGCAGCAACTCCAACCCGCACCGATCGGAGCCTCCTCGCCTTCCGCGAGGTGAACCAGCGCGCCACCTTCCCAGGGATCACCCCTCCGGACGTCCCTGTCACAGCGGTGCGGCTCCGGGCCCACACGGCCCCACTGACGGGCACGTGGGTCCCACGATCGTGAGTATGTGTGCCGCTGAAGCTACACAAGAAGCTGCCCGTCAACCCGAACCCGCTACTACCGGGTCCCGCTGTGTCACCCTTTACCTTCCTCTGTGGAGTGGGCAGTAAATCAGTGCTGTAATTTAATTAATTATTGTTCCGGGAGTACGAGATCGGCCGGGATCGTCTTCCCCACGCCAGGCGCGTGGAGGTATCGTGTTCGCTCCATTACTCGGCATTTGCTATTCTTGTATATGCTTTTATATGCCGCTGCTAGAGAGCATCTGTTAGGGCCATTAGCTCGATATATTTATTTCACCGCTACTGCAAGAGAGAGCGAGCAGTCCCGTGACCCGATCCGGGCACGAATTTGTGAGTTGACCACCCTAGCTCTTTGTCGGTTTCTCAACCGTGCACGACCGTACGCTTCCCTCGTTAGGGACGATCGCGAGCTTGCTTAGAGTCCGAGGATTGCATATCCATTTGGAGTCGAGTAGCGTGTCTGTCCCGCATCAGATGCTCATCTCTTCCGTGTAGGGGCAGTGGAATTCATAGAATTTGTGCTGAAGGAATATGCCCCTTTGTTGACCAGAGCTGGGGTGTACCATAGTGTATATGCTTCACGATTCCGGTACCCCATTTCTAAGGGCTTGTGCTGTGGAATGCTTGAAGTTTTCTATCCTCAGTTCAATACATTTTATATAGCAGAAGGTGAAACTTCTCTGGATCTTTGGAGTCTGTCACAGCTTTCAGGCTTGCCAATTGACGGAGAGCCTTATGACGAAGTCTGCTTGTGTGACTCAGTCAAGGATGAAACTGATGGCGAGGGCCGATATTCTTTTGGCTTTGCATACCGATATTTGATGAAGGCCTACCGTTCCCTCTGCTTGACACATTAGAAAGGGTCATCCAAGGGTTATCATGCCCGGGAAAAGAGCAGTAGACTGAAGGTCCGAGTAGGACAGTGGATTCAGTATTTCTTCAATGGCCCTCTGAAGTATAATGAATTTCCTTCGGTGGCTCCAACTACAGGCAGGCAGAGCAAGACCCCGAGGTTCAAATCAGAGTTGCCATCTTCCCTCCGATGGACTGGTCAAGAAGGACCCAATCCTGCTGGAGTGGACCCCATCACACATTGTGCTGCTTATCTGACTTTCTGGTTGTGCACCTTTGCTCTCCCGCAGGGAGATGAAACAGTTATCAGGCCGGAGGTAATATATCTGGCTTGTCAGATGGGTTGGTGACGTGGACGGTGTCGGAAGACGGATCGACGGCAACTCCTAACGGCATAGACGGGAAGGATAAGTTGCTACCTCGCGCAGCTCGGCCTCATGCCGGACGGTCTCACACCGGGCGACACTCAAACTCACAAAATGAGAAAGAGGGAAGGGAAATGCAAGAGGGGAGGACTCTCACACACAAAATAATCTTTCATTCAATCTTTTCATATCATACGTAACACCCTTAGCCCCCTATTTATAGGGAAGGCCATAACAACAATACCCTCAAACTTTCACTAATGTGTTTATACCCTAGCCTAATAAAATAAAACCCACCCACCTAACTTTGACTTATAGGTTTTAATAAAATAAAATACACAAAATACACACATGTCTCTTGACTAGCCTAATAAGACGAATACATACACAAAGATGAATACATATAAATACGTATGTCACTCAATACACACAAATACATCGAGTCTTTAGGAAGCCGAATCTCCGAGCCATAAGCTCGGTGCAGTCGGGGCGGTGCGGCATCAGCTCCGAGCATTGGGCCTGGTAGTGGACCCGGTGTCCCCACCAACCCTCCCGGGGGGGTTGGAACTTGACTCCGTCGAGTAAGGGGGGACACTGCTGTGGTAGTGCTCCAGTAGATCTGGATCGGGGCGCTGGGGATCTTCCCGACTGATTCAGGAATCATCTGATGGTGGACGGTCTCGCCAGTGGACAAGGTAGCGCTGGTACACCCTACTATGTGTAGTGGTCACCTGCTCATCCAGTATCCTCTCAATGTGCTCGCGCGGTGCTCTCAAGGCTGTGGGACGCACAGGGGTGGGCTCACTCTCAATGGGAGGAGAAGGCTCGAAAGGGTCACTAGGAATTGTTGTGGGTTCCTTGTAGGCCACTAGGTCTACCACATTAAAGATCGAGCTAATCCCATATTCGAGAGGTGAGTCCACAACATAAGCATCGGAGCCAATCTTTCGTAGAATTAGGAAGGGTCCATCACTACGGGCTTGTAACTTCTTAACGGCTCCCGAGGGGAGTCATTCGGGTCGAACCCGTATCATAACAATGTCACCTTCTTGGAATTCAGGGTGACGCCTATACGAATTAGCCAATTTTTTATAAGTCTCGTTACTGAAATTGATTTGCTTGCTAATCGACTCATGCAGACTCTTGACATGCTGTGCAAACTCCTCAGCTGACTTGGACATTCTAGACTCGAGGGGAAGGGGAATGAGATCCACAGGTTTCCTAGATTTGTATCCATGCACGACCTCAAATGGACTCATACATATGGACCGATTGACCGAACTGTTGTATGCACATTCGGCTCTAGGCAAGAGAAGATCCCAAGTGCCAGAATGTTCCCCTATAAGACACCTCAAAAGGTTTCCTAAACTCCTATTGAGGACCTCTGTTTGCCCATCGGTTTATGGGTGATAGGCAGTGGAGAATTTGAGTTTGTTGCCAACTAGGTGCCAAAGTGTCTTCCAGAAGTAACTAGTGAACCGGACATCTCAGTCAGACACGATGGTTTGGGGGAGACCATGCAGACGCACGATTTCATCAAAGAATAAGTGGGCTACTCTAGATGCATCATATGTTTTGGAACATGTAATGAAGTGGGCCATCTTAGAGAACCTATCAACGACAATAAGGATGGAATCATGCTTGTGAGCAGTGCGAGGTAAACCAAGATAAAATCCATGCTCACATCAACCCATGGTCGATTAGGAACGGGGACAGGAGTGTAGAGACTAGTGTTTTATTTGACCTGTTTGGCCATTGTGCATGTCCTACACTGGGCTACAATCTTGGCCACATCTCTCTTCAGGCCAGCCCAATAGAAGTGTTCCTCCACAGAATGGATGGTCTTGTTGCGGCCAAAGTGACCAGCAAGACCTCCAACATGCATTTCCCAAATCAGGAAGTCCCGAATAGAAGTCCTCGGGACACAGAGTTGCTACCCTTGAAATAGAAAACCATCCTAGAGTAGATAGTCAGAAAAGGCTATCGAGGGTCCAGCAGACAGAGTAGAGTAGGTAGGGCCAAAATTAGGACACTCTCCATAGAGTTCCTTCATGCGGTCAAATCCGGTGACCTCTACCCGAACAGTGGAAAGAAGGGAGACCCTTTGACTCAAGGTATCGGCCACCTTATTTTCCTTTCCAGCCTTATGTTTTAGGACAAATGTGAAAGACTGGAGGAATTCTACCCACCGACCATGCCTAGGGTTTAAGCCCTTCTGAGAGCTAAGGAATTTCAGAGCCTTGTGGTCCGAATATAAGACAAACTCTTGAGGTAAGAGATAGTGTCTTCAGTGTTTGAGGGCTTGGACCATGGCATAGAACTCCTTATCATAGGTGGAGTAATGAAGCTTTGCATCAGAAAGCTTCTAACTGAAATAAGCCACAGAGTGACTTTCCTGGCTGAGCACTCCTATTCCTACGCCAGATGCATCACAGGATATCTCGAAGACTTTGGAAAAGTCTGGCAGGCGGAGGACAGTGGCTTTGGTCATGAGCTCCTTTATGGCACGAAAAGTCTGGGAGGCAGCTTTAGTCCACTCAAAATTTCCTTTACAGATGCAATCCGTAATGGGTGCCATAATGGTACTAAAGCCCTGAATGAAGCGTCTGTAGAAAGTGGCTAGCCCGTGGAAACTACAAACGTCATGGACATTCAGGGGCTCTGGCCAGTCTACTATGGCTCGGACCTTGGATTGGTCGACAAACACTCCATGTCCGAGAAAAGTGACCCGGTCTGTCATGAATTCACATTTAGTAAGGTTAGCAAACAAGGTTTCTCTCCTTAAAGTCTCACAAACTTCCCTCAAATGGTGGATGTGATCCTAAGGGTTGTGGCTATAGATGAGAATGTCGTCAAAGTAGACGACAACAAAGCGACTAATGAGAGGACGAAGGGCTTCTGTCATAAGCCTCATAAAAGTGCTGGGGGCATTGGATAACCCAAACGGCATGAAAAGCCACTCATACATACCTTCTTTTGTTTTGAAGGCTATCTTCCACTCATCCCCTGGTCGAATCCGGACCTGGTGGTAGCCACTTTTCAAGTCAATCTTGGAAAAGATGGTGGCTCCACTCATCATGTTAAGCATGTCATCAAGACGGGGAATTGGAAATCTATACTTGATAGTGATTTTGTTGATGGTGCGGCTGTCAACACATATCCACCAGGTGCCATCTTTCTTTGGTGTGAGCAAGGCAGGAACAACACATGGGCTCTTGCTCACCCTGAGGAAGCCTTTTTGAATAAGGTCCTCAACAATTCGTTGGAGCTCAGCATGCTCCCTGGGGTTTAATCTGTAGTGGGGAAGGTTGGGTAGGGTGGACCCAGGGACAAGATCAATGGCGTGTTGAACATCACGCATGGGTGTGAGTGTTGAAGGCAAGTCTTCCGGGAAGATGTCTTGGAAGTCCTGCATGATTTCCTGGACTTCAGGTGGGACGGAGACTTGAGACTATTCAGGGGTAATGGTGACGATAACAGCCCAAACAGGGGCACCCTCGGCAACCTCTCTATTCATCTCATGAACACCTATGAAGTTAAGGCGCCTAACCGGGTCATAACTAACCTTAGGGCCTTAGGAACAGGTGTGGTAGGTGCAGGAGGAGAGAGAATGAGAAGTTACCCTTCAGTGGGAGTCCGAGGACTCTCTTGAACCTTGGGGGTTACGGTGGGGGTGGAGATGGAACTCTTCCCCGAGGTCACCTTTGGGGTTGCCGGGTATAGCTGTATCGTCTTCCCATTGTGTGAGAAGGAACACTGATTGGACCGATTGAATGTAGTAAGGTCCACGTCATAGATCCACGATCGTCCAAGGATGATGCTACCGACCTTCATTGGCACTACATCGCATAAGATTTGTCCTTTGTAGGACTGGAATTGGATGGGAATGACATATGTAGTGGTGACTGGGATAGACGTGCCATTAACCCAAGCCACGTTGTATGGCCTCGGATGAGTATGGGTAGGTAGACCTAGACGGGAGACAAAGTCTGATGAGACTGCATTGATACAGTTCCCGTTGTCAAAAATCACCTTGCAGGGTTGGGATTTCACCATAATTTATGTTTGGAAGATGGAGGTTCGACGCCAGTCGCCCTCCTGAGGGTGTGTTAGGATGCAGTGGACTACACTCAGTCTTCCCTAGTTTGAACTCTCGGAAATATCTCCCACTTGCATGTACTCGACATGCGTTCTGTCATACCCCGCATCCATCTCCTCAAATTATGTGATGAGCTCAGGATCGGCCTCATACCTCTCAATGGCTTCTCCTTCCTGAGGTGAAAAATTCACAGCCTGGGGGTCGGTGATGACTAAGGCTCGGGTGGGGCAGTTGGAGGCAACATGCCCTAGGTTATGGCACCTAAAGCAACGAACTCCCGAGATAGGGACTGGTTGGGAGGTGCTAGGGATGACTCCCTTTCCCTTGTCATCTCTCCTATCAGTTGGCGGAGTGAACTCCAGGCTGGGCACAACTGCGGGTGCAGGTAAGGGATTCCGTGGGAAAGGAGCCGTAGGGGTAACGGCCCGGAGTGGGGTAGCAGTAGCGACATAGGAAGTGGAGGGGCCAGGCCTCTCAGAATAGCGGACCATGGGGTTTCGGGACTCGGGTTGGCGGTAGGTGGGAACCTGAGGTGGGAGCACCTTTTGAAACCGCTTGACGTCCTGAGCAACCTGATAGGCATGCTCGAGAGTGTTAACTTCTCATAGGAACAGCTCCCGATTATGCTCTCATGTAGGCCAGCCCTAAATCGTGAGAGGGTAACAGAGGCATCTTCTATGACTCGACTCCGAAGGAAGAAGTCATCAAATTTGACGATGTACTCGTCCACGGACTTTCCATCTTGGGTGAGTTTCTGCCATTGGTCTAAAAGACACTGATGGTAGGAAGGTGGTAGATACTTCTCCCTCAGATTGTCCTTCATTTCCTCCCACGTGCTTATGGGTTCCTCTCGTCTTCTTGCTAATAGATTCTCAACGTTACACGAGTAGGTTTTGGCTTGACCTAGCAGTTTCATTTTGACAAACCTCACCCTTGTAGCAGGGGTCATGCGGCGATGGCAATCAAAATATTGGTCCATCCCGGTCTCCCAATCAAGGTATGTAGCGGGGTTGAGGGACCCATCAAAACTCGGAGCGTCAATCTTGACGTTCCGTAGGATGATATCCTCATCGTTGTGGTCTCTCTCTCAAGGCACACGGGCCTCTTGCTCTCTACCTTGGGGAGCCTAATTTTGGCGGGCTTGCTCTCTCTCCTCCCTAGGATGGGCTACAGGATCGCCGTGGCCATTCACTCGTCCTTCCTCTCCCTTCAGTCGTTCCTCTAAGGCTCGGATCCTCTCATCTAGCTCTGCTCGTAGTTGGCCTATGGATTCTTCAAAATGGGTCATAAGATTATGCTCGAGCTGAGCCAACATAGCACTCATGCTCTTCTGATCCATGTGGGGTTGTAGAGATGAAGGGCGCTCCAGACGGCCGGATGAATTCCTAGACCAACGTGGCATGCACGACCTTAGACCTAAATGATGCAGTCTTGGGACCGATAATTAGCAAGCTATAGACCCGAATTTTGTTGGCTAATAGGCAAAGGGTCAACTTGAAGGGACCGGTCAGGGAGAGTTGCTCGCCCGTAGGTGAAGTAGTTGTGGAACTATCTCCTGACAATTAGGGTGCCTTAATGTGGCAGTCTAGGGCCTAAGGATGGGTGCAAGTAAGCTCTCACTTTCCGTCCACATCGATGCACTCAGAAGACAGGCTGCATGGTTTGGGCTCTCTCTCACTTCGCGCGGCAATTGAAAAGATACTTAATGAGTAACTTTGGAGCACATACCTAGCTAGATTGAAAAGTCTAACTCCGACCGGAGATGAAGGCGAGCGGGGACGTGCGTGCCCGCACGGCGTCGACGAAGCTTCACGGTTACAACAAAATCACTCCACGTAGAGAGGATTTAATTTATTATTAACTGCTTAAAATATCCCGTGCAGGGGAACAAATCAGTCATAATTTCTCCGCGTAGGGAGACTCAGGGGTACCCACGGCTCATGATTTACAGGCCGTCTGTTAGTGTCCGGGCGACTCGGGCATTGATCTCACCGTCGTGGTGGACTTCAGGCGCCATAATTTAATCAATAAGTATAGAATATATATAATAAGTATATATAGATACACATATAATATTATATATATATATCCATATATATATATATACTACAATTCAATCACTCCTTTTCAAACCCTTTTATTTTTTTTCAAACTTCAACCCCTTCTTTTTTTTTTGACTTTTCAAACTCTTTCTTTTCTTTTCAAACCGGCTTCGCGTGTCTCACTCCGCTGGGCAGTCATCAATGGCTGGCGGGGTGGGTGGTGGGTAGGGTGCACGCGAGCGCGTGCTTGGGCAAGCCGGTGCGGGCGCGGGCGGGCGCTCACGCCGTCGTGGGTGCGCGGCCGGGCGGCGATGGGCGCAGGGGCGTCGCAGGTGCGGCCGGCGCAGGTGCTGGCGTGCACGCGGGCGCGGGCACGCGGAAGGTCGGGCGCGCACCGGGCGCGGGTCCGGGCGCACGATGAGCGCGAGGCCGGGCGCGCAGGGGCGCGCGACTGGCGGACGGCTGGGCGCGCAGGGGCGCAGGGCCGGATGCGCAGGGGCGCGGGGCGGGCGCGGGCCCGGGCGCACGGTGGGCGCGGGGCACGGTCAGGCGCGACAATAGGGCACTGCCGGCCGGCTCTCGTGGGCGGCCGTGCGCGGTGGCTGGGTAGCGCGCGGTGGCGGCCGCAACGGCCAAGAATTCTTTGAATTATTGGCACGGGCGACGATGCAAAACAGGGGGGCGTAAACTCCTTTTTTTTCTTTTCTATTTTTTTCTTACCTTCTCTCACAGGAACTTTTCTATATCCTCTGTTCCCCCCTTTTGTTTCTTTTTCACTTCTTTCTTTTGCTTTGCGCTGAACGCGAGGGAGATAACAAAGAGAAAGAGAAATAGACAGAGAAAATAGAGAGAGAGAGAATACGAGAGAGAACCGAGAGAGAAATAGAGAATCAGAGAGAGATAGTAACAGAAAGAGGGGGGGAGAAACGTAGGGCAGTTTCTTTGCTAAAATTTTGTTTCCCTTTTTTTCACTCTAGCAACCAAGAGAGAGGAGGGGAGACGACGGGGATGCCGGAGACGATGGAGGCGCCGTTGTTAGGCTCTGATACCAAATCTGTTGCGGATGGCGTTGGAAGACGGATCGACGGCAACTCCTAACGGCACGGACGGGAACGAATAAGTTGCTACCTCACGCAGCTCGGCCTCACGCCGGACGGTCTCACACCGGGCGACACTCAAACTCACAAAATGAGATAGAGGGAAGGGAAATGCAAGCGGGGAGGGCTCTCACACATAAAACAATCTTTCATTCAATCTTATCATATCATACATAACACCCTTAGCCCCCTATTTATAGGGAAGTCCATAACAACAATACCCTCAAACTTTCACTAATGTGTTTATACCCTAGCCTAATAAAACAAAACCAAGCCACCTAACTTTGACTTGTGGGTTTTAATAAAATAAAATACGCAAAATACACACATGTCTCTTGACTAGCCTAATAAGATGAATACATACACAAAGACGAATACATACACACAAATATATAAAAATACGTGTATCACTCAATACACACAAATATGCCGAGTCTTCAGGAAGCCGAATCTTCGAGCCATAAGCTCGGTGCAGTCGGGGCGGTGCGACATCGGCTCCGAGCATTGGGCCCGGTGTCCCCACCAGTTGGGGCATGCGGCTCTGTTTGTGTCCGGCGGCACTTTGTTTGGTTTACAAGTCTTTTGGAGATTTACACAGACATCGGGTCCCTAGATCACTCAGAACAGTGGGCCCATTTCATTTTTTTAATGCTTTGGTATGCAGCTTGTTCCCTGAACTTGCTCCAAGGACTTTGCAGACAACCACAATGTGTCCCCGGATGCTAGAGTTTGCCAGTGCCGAGCCCGGTCCGCTGTCACAATAACTTTTTCAGATCAGAGGTCCACTGACCAGGGTTCCAGTGGATTCAGCAGGGACCATTCATTTCTGGACCTTGGCAGCACATTCCGCTCCTTTGGCGAATTCACAATGTCAATGCAATCTGGGAGATGTTGAGGTCCTCACTCACCCCATTTCGGGTGCCATGGTTACCCGACCACTTTTAGAGCCTGAGCTGATTGACTGGGCCCTGTCAATCCACCCGAGCATCTTGGTTTTTAGGAAAGGTGGCCTGCTTCATTTGGAACCTTATTATCCGTTCCGATTTGGATGGAATTTTGGTTACGATCAACATATTCCTACATCAGTCGCCCAATTTCCGCTGGAAAGTAGGTCGAAGCATAGTTAAATTGTTGCTAGTGACGGCCATCTTTGGTGGGATTTCTTTCACCGCCAGGATTCCGCTACTTTAAGATGTCATCGGTGTCAAGCCGCGTTCCTCGGGTTACCCCAGAGTATATTAAATGGTGGAATGCCCGCACGGGCTTCTATCGCAATGCCAGAGGAACTTGCTGGGACGTAGCAGGGTGCACATTCCTGAGTCAGCGGCCTGGGCCGGTATTTGACATTGATGAGGCCCATCTGAAGAGACTGTTCTCCCAGCACCCGAGGGAAGCAGACACATACATAGCCAAGCGGCGAGTTCTGAAGGAGGATGCATCCCAGCAATTGACACCGGTACTTGCTGATGTAAATGAGGATGCCTTTATGAAGAATTTGAAGCATCTGTGCCAGATTGGTAGTGCTCGTTTGGAGTCTCAATAGTATCCATTCTCTATAGATTAGCAACTTTCCAAGATAGCTTCATGGAAAAGTCAAACTGACCGCTCTTGCCCATACAGGGCATTTGTGAGGAGGGAGGATAGAACCTTGACGTATTATCAGCATACGTCCTGGCTATTTATTCTAATGAATATTCATGGGCTGACTCTTGATAACCCTGTAGCAAGTATCTTGGACAGGCCCCTATTTGTATCTTTTCAGTATGCTGACGGCTGGGGGATGGATCACCTTGGCCTGTAGCACTGTCTTGCTTCTCGCGGCCACGCAGACTTAGCCCTCCTGGCGGAAAAGTGTCAAAAGATTGGTGACGTTTGCTGGCTTGTTGGGGAGGCTGCGTCCCGTAGCAAGGAGGTGGCCTATCAGTATTGGCCCCTTTCATCTTTTTACAATGGCCCGACAGGTATGACTTCCTCCAGTTGACATGATGCTTGCTTCATTGCTTGATCTTCTCTATAATAATGTGCATCCTCTTTGACAGATAGACTAGACATAAAGCAGCAGGAGATCTACCAGAAGATTATTTCCCAGGCTTAGGAGCATACATATTTTGATATCTTCGAGCCGACGCCAACCACCACGCCGTTGCCTCCTGGCAAGAAGAGGGCGGCTTCTGCAGTGAAGGTCATCGTGGGGCGGGCAAAGAAGGCCCGAAAAACTTTAACGAAACAGTCTTCCTCCACAGCCGACGTCACAGAGGTCCCTTTACCTCATATTCCCTCCTTTGAGGTTTTTGCTGCTCAGCAGGAAGCCGCCCAACAAATAGCTAAAGGTAACATTGCTTTCTTAATGAATTCCAGGGTTCCCCCTTTTTTTCCTTCTAGATGTCTTCATTCTTAACTTGGTGTGTCTTCTTCCTAGCAACAGCTCAAAGGGAGGTTGCTGCCACGGTGATCATTGAGGAGACCATAAGTGCATCAGAAGATGTAGGAGGGGGGATTTCCGCCATTGCTCCGGAGGACATTAGGCTGCCTTCTCCCACGCCAGCCAGTGAACTTGAAGGTGAGCTTGCCTTTTTTAATTATTCTTTTCCCATTGATGACCTTTCTGCCCTTCTTTATATACGAGCATGTGTTACAGTGGCCGAAGGGGCCGGAGCTGGAATTGGGACTCCCGCTGTGGATGTCCCTCAGCTGCAAGAGGGACACAAGACTATATTGAAGAAAGGCACTATCCCCTCATGATGGATAGTCACCCGTTCGACAGCCCTGAAGACAACAGAAGTGGCGGGTCCGCCTATACCCAGCGTGGAAATATCTTCCAGCAGCTCCGCCACTTCCTCTAACGAAGAGATTGACTTTGGCTCTTCTGAAGGCGAGGAAGAGGCGCATGAATCAACCAGGGAGGGAGCAGTAACGCCTCCCATGTTGACAAAGGGTCTTCCATTGTTTAGCCCTCCGATGCTGTCAGTGCCATCATCTGAGGGGATATCACAAGAAGAATTTGCCGATATTGACATGGAGGAGGAGATAACTCCACATTTTGTTGCTTCAACAGCAGAACTATCATCTTTCATGCAGGCATTTGAAGAGATCGACCCTGAAATGTGAGTGAGCTCCACCCCTTCCTTCTTATCTAACTGCATAGCCTTCTTGCTTATTTGCCACTTTGATGCTTACTCCAGCTTGTTTCAGGAGCCCAGCGCCACCGACCTAGTTTTGATACCAGCCTCCGATATTATTTCTTCAGAAGCATTAACTGCACTGCTCCCCAGGGCTACAGCTTCTGCTGGGATGACCGCTGTATTTCGTCATGTGTCAGTGAGGGTGCAATCAGCGACTAATATATCATCATTGGAGCTGGGGGCATTAGGAGAAGGTTCTGCTCTTGCTGGGGTTTCAGAATTAAGAATCGAAGTAGATCCAGCCATGGGTTCTGCCTTTGTCCCTGCTGCCGTGCTGACTGTCGCACTTGAACTCACAGTTCCATCTGTGCAAATGATAGAATCTGAGTCTCTACCATCTCCAGTAATTACCTCGGAAGCAGCTCTTGAAGATTCAATAGTAGAGGAGACAACAATTCAGGACCGGTTCATTGAAGAGATCAGTTCACCTCCGGCAAGTATTCAGAAAGCAACCCTTGAAGATTTGGCAGTAGAAAAGACAGCAGCCCGGGAAGTGGTTGCTGAAGAGATCTGTTTACCTCCCCTGGCGGCCGCTCCATCTTCATCTTCCCAGCCAGACATCGGCTGGTGGGCAACTATTAACAATGAAATCACCTTTGAAGTGGCTCCAACTACTCCCCCGGGCTTCACTTCATCAGACAATTTCATCTGGCAGAATTTAGAGATGTTGCACCGGGTAGTGGAATCCCAACTGGCATTGACTTATTTGCAATTGAAGGAGGTGGCTGAACACCTAACTGTTGGCTTGCAAGTGCTGGGCTGCCCCCTGGAGATATGGACCCAACATGTGTTGTTGTTGCTAAAATTTGTAAATCGCCGGGACTTCCTGGGGTGTGCCGTAAATGACAGACTGACGGCGCTTAAGCTACAAAGAGCAGATTGCCGGTCTGGGCTAGAAGAGCTGAATTCTAGCCTTCAGAAGCACAGAACCCGACTGGAGGCTTTATCTGCTCGTGCAGAATTGGTGCGCAGTCGAATGGACGAACTACGAGCAGAATTAAGTGTTCTCGAAGCTGAATTGCCGCTGGTGGAGGAGACACAGTCCCAGAATGCTGAAGAGATAGCTTTGCTGGAGGGACGAGTGACCTCACTGCAAGATGAATCGGCTCGCCTCCAAGAAGAAGAATCACGGCTTCGTGAGTTAGGAGCGACTCCAACCGTCGGACTTCCTGACTTTGAAGACATCTTCCGACGACCTTAGCTGCTCTGTACTTTGTAATGCACCCCTTTCAAGGGCCTAACTATATGATCCCCTTTTAGCAATGAAAGAGTATCATCTCATTATTGCCTTGAGTGCATGTCTCCATTTTTGTTTTGTTTTAGTTCTGGTAGCAGTTTGGCAACTCCCGTGTAGATATACTTGTGTCTTGTAGGAGAGCGTCCACCCTTTCAAGGAAAGGATGAGTGAACCGCTCCACTGCGTGACGGTATCTTGAAAGTTTCCAGACTGGGCTGTTTGCATAGGTAGACGTTTCAGCGGCCACATGTGCCGAAAGCAGGAGTGCTTATAGATGTATGTGTGAAGGGTTTAGAAGACTTGTCGAAGCAGATGAATGGTTTATTCCGGGTGGGTTTCATCATCGATCAAGGCGATGTGCCAATCGATCAATAGCAGGTTTCATCATCGATATTGGGTTTATACCGATGCAAAGAATTTAATAGGTTTCATCAGAATAGACGTAAGGTCTAATCTGGACAGGTTTCATCGTTGATCGGGCGATGTGCCAATATCGTCGGTGGGACTTAGGATAGTAGAAAGTGGGTGAGTTTCATCAGGGTAGACGAAAGGTCTACTTTGGGTAGGTTTCATTATCGGTCTAGGCGAATATGCCTTGTGACCGACAGAGGGTTTCATCATCGACATTGGGTTTATGCCGACACAAGAGACTTGATAAGTTTCATCAGAAAGGACGGAAGGTCCATTCTGGATAGGTTTCATTATCGATCTAGGCGATGATGCCTTGTGACCGACAGAAGGTTTCATCATGGACATTGGATTTATGCCGACGCAAGGAAATTGATAAGTTTCATCAGAACGGACGGAAGATCTATTCTGGATAGGTTTCATTATCGATCTAGGCGATGATGCCTTGTGACCGACAGAAGGTTTCGTCATTGACATTGGGTTTATGCCGACGCGAGGAAATTGATAAGTTTCATCAAAATGGACGGAAGGTCTATTCTGGATATGTTTCATTATCGATCCAGACGATGATGCCTTGTGACGAACAGAAGGTTTCATCATCGACATTGGGTTTATGCCGACGCAAGGAAATTGATAAGTTTCATCAGAATAGATGGAAGGTCTATTCCAGATAGGTTTCATTATCGATCCAGGCGATGATGCCTTGTGACCGAAAGAAGGTTTCATCATCGACATTGGGTTTATGCCGACACAATAAAATTGATAAGTTTCAACAGAACGGACGGAAGGTCCATTCTGGATAGGTTTCATTATTGGTGGGACAATTGGCGGAGGCGTCACCAAGAGGTATAGCATATGTGTTCATGTTATAGCCACCACATTACTGACCCAAGCGCCCTTTCGGGTTTTCACCGGAGCCAGCCCCCTCTTACTTTTGCCCACGCGCCCCTTTGGGTTTTCACGTGGCGGGGTACCCGATTTTTCCTGCAGCGCCCTTTCGGGTTTTCACCACAGCTGGGTTATAGCCCTTTTTGCCCTTGTCCAGGATGTCTGAACAAGTCTGGCGGGGCACCTTTATTTTAAGCCCCATTTTTTGTATATTTATATTTTTTTCTCTCCTTTTTTTTGTAATATTTGAGATTGCATGTTGCCTTTGATCACGTAAAAGAGTTCATCTTTGATGTGGGGATTAACATCAGTGCAAAGGAAATGTGGTTTCATCATCTATTCAGACGGAAGGTCCGAATTGATGTCGGTATGCCGGTGGCTGTAGATCGTGATAAATCCACACATGGAGAAGAGATTTAAATATGAGAAAGCATAATAAAAATAAAGGGGGAGATGATATAATAATAAGGGAAAGAAGCACGTGGTGCTACTAAGGAGGGTGATCGCCAGAGGGGTTACCTCAAGAAGAAACAAAGAAGATCATGAATACCTGGTGGAAAATAGAACGAGGGACAGATTGTGAATTCCTCCTCCTCCTTCAACCGGCCGGCCGATGAAGGGGGTTTTCCTTTATTGATTACCTTGCAAAAAAGACAATAAAACAAGCCAAGAGAAGTGAATCAGCCAAGTGCACGTAGTATCAACTCTCAAATAGAAAATATGATGAAAAGGATAAAAACATGCGCACCTCTTTTTGTTTTAAAACCCCTAAAGAAAATAGGGAGGGAGGAGATGTGTGATAAAACTAATGCAAACGTAAAAGAAAGAAAAACACAGTGGACGTGATCGGTTGATGAAGACAAAACAACACAACAGAATAAAAGAACCCTGCTGTCCCTGACGACAGTAAAGGGAAACAAGGTGGACGCAGTTGATCAGAAGCAGAGGAAGCAGAGCCTTTTCTAAACGATCGCACAGGAGGAAGATGAAGCTCTGTAACTCGTAAACCTCTAATCGTAAACTTGTAAACTCTCTGACCCGTCAACATCTGCCTAGATCGACCAGAGCATCCTTTTATAGGATTTCAATCGAAGATAAGCTCAAATTCGGGAAGATAAGGATAGGCAATGATCAAAGAAGGCAGGACTCTAACTCCAATTCGAGCAAGGAGACCAACGGAGGCAGGGATCTCTCCGGGAAAGTTGAGTTTAAGCAGAACATGGAAGGTGAAACACGACCTTGCGAAGGGCGTCAAATCCCAAATTGACGACCTACATCAAGACGTTACTCAAAACACGACCATGATCAAGGGCGTCACTTCTTGGATTAAATTTTGGCAATAAAACTTACTTTATTTGAAAATTATGAGAACACGCCTGAGATGAAGGCGTTAATTGAAACCACGCCCTAAGGAAGGACGTTAATCAATAATTTGAATTTATTTTGAAACCGGATAATACCAGGAATTGACGCCCTGACATTTGGTCGTCCTTTCCATGTTAGGTCGCTATTAAAAACACGCCCCTCTTCAGGTCGCGAATCACAAAAATGCAAAGATCAAACAAAAATAAGAAAAACTTCATATTATGAATGTATCGAAGTTCACTTTTGGGGCGTCAACATAGTGACATGAGATTTGATCAACATAGCGTCAATTTTGGCGTGTCTACAGCCGCCCCGCCTTGGTGTCTGCTTTGCAAGGGAGTGAGACGAAATGGAGTGAGAGCGCAACAAACGGAATGAAGTGGAGCGAACTGATAAGTAGATGCCAAGGTGTGATGTGACACGCCTCAGACACTAAGCTTTGGAAATCTTTCCAAGATTCTGAGCGAAACAACTCCGAGTGATTCCAAGGAAGTATCAATTTGCTGGATAAAGGAGATTAAACTAAACAAGTAAAAATGTGCGCATGGCACGATAAGGAGACACCATTGGAGAGCGGTTACCAGCCAACGTGGACGTGCTACAACCAAGGTGGATTTGCAGAAAAATAAAGGGAATTTAGATGGAAACCCAGCAAAGGGACATTTTCAAGTAATCAGCCTAAGCGGCTTCAAAGAGAATAAAGTACTCAATTTGGAATGGAATATCTCATGTCAACTCAATCAAGAGCGAGTGACCTTCATTATTGCCATAATATGAAGATTTTTAGCATGAAACTCAAAGTCCTACATGATGCATGCTGGGCTAAAAGAAAAGATAAAACAAAATAACAGATAGAAAATAACCAAGGATAATATTGCTAAGCCATCTAGATTTGGTCAAGAATCCAAGTCTCTGAGCTGACACTAAGTCGAAGCCTGTTTGTCCACGCATCAACTCAGAAAAGTGGAACCATCGTCCCAGACCTTCAACGACTCAACGGCCTATCTGTGTGATCAAGACTTTCTTGGAACTATCACTATTTTTTTTTTGGTAAAGGGGAACTCAAATTCCAGGTTCATCAGAACCACAAGGTCCTTGATATGCTATAATAGCGTAGATACCATATAGTAATAATGCTTACAAGAACAACATGATGTTACCTCCGCATTAATCCGGACATCTCGAAAACTGCAATCTTCTACACTCAAAAGTTCATTAGTTCTCTCAAAATTTCAATATAAATAATCCTCAATACAAAGTATAACATGATCATAAGTGCTTAATAAGATAAAATCCTAACGAAATAATAGCACTTAAGTTCATCAAAGCACGTAAGGAACGAAACTCATAAGTTCACAAATTCACGCCTGCAAAGAACGTCGTCAAAACATGGAAGGCGCCTTATAAAGAGGGCGTCAAAATGAAAAACACGCCTTTCCCTGAGGCGTTAAATTCACCAAGGGTTCAAGAAGAAAACGACCCTGAAAAGGGCATTACACAAAACACGACCTCAGTCAGGTCGTCAATTCAACAATTGACGCCCTAACAGAAGGCGTTAATTAAGCACGAACTTTCGTTTCCGATTCGCAAACTAAACCCAGTCCTAATGGCAGTCAACTTGCTAACTCCGAACAGCCTCGGGACTCCCCAGACTTCTATAAAGGAAAGATAATTCCAATCAATCAAAGCAACCTTCGGAGCTCTGTTCTGCTACTTCTTCTGTCTGTTCTTCTGTAGGCATCGCAACCGTCCGAGCTTCTTCTGCAAATCGAAGATGGAGAGGGCGATTAAGAGGTCCAAGTCCTCCACTCCCAGGTTGACCGATATTAACGGGCATATTAGCAGTAGAATTTCCATGAACCAGGTAAAGAGAAAAACCTTCTGTTCTTGTCTTCTTTTGTCTTTACTGAAACATTGTACTCTCTTCTGTATGCATATTCATTCTTCTTTCTGAATTGTTCTTCCTTTCTTTCTTCCACAGGACTTCCCAAATGTCCCAGGAGCAAGGAGATTCACAAAAATCAAGTGGCTCCCTCTCATACTCTCCAAATTTTCTTCAGATATGAGAGTCTATTTAACAAGATGGCATCTTCTGGGTCTAGTCACCCATGCCAAACATTATGATCAGATTCATCTTGACTGGGCAGCTATAGGAGCTCTTGTAGAGATATGGCATCCTTCCACCCATACCTTTCTCTTCTCTACTTTTGAAGCCATGATCTTATTAGAAGAATTGGAGATAATCTTAGGCTTAAAGAGAACGAAGCAAAGAGATGAGGAAAAGGTGGCCATCATGCGAAAACCAATTGCCTCTCATGAGCTATTAACAAGCTTGATATCTAGCCCCAACCTAGTGAATCAAATCAAAGCCACTAAAGGAATCAATCTTCTAAAGCTCGCCTCATGGGTGTACAAGAGAGCAGATCAAGCCAAAGAAGATGAAGAGATAGAGCGGGTAGCAAAGGCTTTCGTGGTGTGCTTGGCAGGAGCACTCCTATTCCAATCCACGGAGGACTTTCTAGAAGAGGCACAATTAAGCGCCGTAGTGAGCCTATGGGAAGGAGATAGAGTGGGACCGGTGATTCTAGCCTATCTCTATAGCGGGCTTACCTCGGCGGCGATGGGAAGGCCCATCTACGGATGCATGCTAGCACTCTCTAGTTGGGTAGATCTCCACTTCAACTTTGATCCATGTGATGAAACCCAACAATCCTCAAGAATCTTCTCAAAAAGCCCACTCTCTTAAATGACCGGTTCACTTGGGATAAGCAATAGAGTGAAGATCCGAATTCCTCAAATTAAGAAGAGAGTGGAATGGAGAGAGCACCTCAAAGTAATGCCAAAGAATCTCTTCACTTGCGCCCAGGGAATACTCAAGACTCAAGAGCTCCGTGCAAGATTTTCTCCCGGGACGGACCTTAGACTCATAGGCGCTTCAGAATTCGTCTTGCACAATTCACATCGGTGCCTTCCTCAACTCGGGCTTCCACGGCAAGTATTCGAGGATCCATCACACCTCCCTCCTATCAAAACAAGGGACCTTGGCAGCAATGAAGATGGAGAAGAATGCACAACAATCCAAGCTCTGTGGAAAATCAACAAGGCTCATCAACCTGTAGAAAACTTAGAAGAAGACAGAGATGAATGGAAATCTTATGTTATAGCTCTAAGAAAATTGAGGCCCAAAATGACTCATTAAGCATTGTAATCTTTCTTTCATATAATCAATGATATTTCCTTTGATTGAGCCATCTTACTGTGTTTCTGAATAACTCTTCCAACGTTCTGTGATTCTGTTGCAAATAACGCCTCAAGCAATGTCGTGAATTCATAAAAGGACGCCTCAGACAATGTCGCTTTCAACATTCCAGTTCACAAATTGGACGCCTTCACTAATGGGCGTTAACTAAAAAACGTCCTAAGGCAAGGCGTTAATACGATTCATATTCCAAAATATATTCGTTGAGATTCCAAAAGTAACGCCTTCAGAAAAGCCACGTTTAATATAAATAACGCCTCAATCGTAGTCGTTACTCAAAAACAGTAATGATTATTCCCATCAAATCAATCAATTGCCATTAAATGCGTCTGACGACGGTTATCATTCCCCATGCAAACAAAAATAACGCCTTAAGAAATGTCGTCAATTATTAAGAAGCGCCTTTATGTCAGTCGTTGATTCCACAAGACGCGGCCTTCCTTAAGTCGTTAATTCTTTTTGACCGTTCGACTTAACTTTCCCTCCTTTCTTCTTCTTCCTCCGTCCTTTTCCCCTCTTTCTCTCTTTCTTCTGCAACCCTAACCGAGAACCCCCTCCCCCAATCTCTCTCAATCTCTCTCATTCTATCCTCTACCTCTTCCTCCCCTCTACACACCCTAGCCCTAGCCCTAGCCATGGCCGGAGGAGGCTTGAAGCGGCAGAGGGTGGCTTCCCGCGAGGTCGTTGACCTGGGCGATGATGCCCACGGCGAGGAAGTCCCTCCCGCGGCGGCCGACGAAGACGCACTGGCGGTGGCGGCCGGCGGCGAAGCTGAAGGAGCCCAAGAGGCCAATGAAGGAAATGAAGATGATGCCAGAGAAGAGGGAGAAAATGAAGAGGGAGAAGAAGGTGAGGACAGTGAAGAAGGAGAAGAAGAAGATGGCGATGAGCCACCGCCCACGGCGGCGGCTCCTCCCCGTGCCGGCCAGCTCCGACGGCCTAGGCAGCCACGGCCTCAACCACAAGAACCCAAACACAAGAAGGTAGGCCCTCAACCCAATTCCCATTTTTTTTATTTTAATTTCATTTCTATGCAATTTACATAGCCCTCGGGTATAAACCCTGCAACCCAGAAAGAAGACGCCCTCAGGGGCGTCACGTTTTAAAAAGACACGCCCAACCCAAGGGCGTTAATTAAATTATTTTCCTGAAGAATAATTAACCCCTTGAGAACACGCCGTAAAGCATGTCGCCCATTTAAATTCATATCATGCTGTTAATTTATATCAATTCCATGCTTTAATCATTTCAAATATTTTTCCATGAATTATTCGTATGCTGTCATTTTTATTTTCTGAAAACTTGAAAACAACGCCCCTCACTAGGGCGTTAATTCAACAACAGACGACCAAACCAGAGGTCGTCCATTCATTAATTCCTGATTAATTAACGGACCCATTTTGGAAAACGCCCCACCCAAGGGCGTGACTTGAACTATTTTTTAGGAATTCAGAAATTAACCATAGAACCACGCCCAACACAGAGGCGTTTCTTAGATGAATAGCGACCTAGGATAGGTCGCAAATTCAAAACACACTTAGAACCACGCCCTCCTCAGGGGCGCTAATTTAACAAACCACGACCTGAGGATGGTCGTTAATTAAATCAAACATCAACATAATCCAAGGCAATCAAAATGAGATTCAGCACGAATAATCAACATAATTAAGTGAAAATTCTTTTCTTTTTCTGCAGGGATTGATGAGGACACGGATCTCCTGGGTTATGGTCCGGGCAGCATACTACGGCCTCCCCGAGTTTCAGAGAGCGAGGGTAGATGCTATGGGGTTTGGGGCCTTCCTTAGCATAGAGCCAGTTAGGCCCGACCTACCACTTATCCAGGTTCTACGGGAGAGATGGGACAGGACTAGCCGGGCATTCTTGATGCCATGGGGGCACATGATTCCCACCCTAGAGGATGTGGCTAGGATCACCGGGTTGAGGGTAGAGGGTGAGGCTGTGAGCGGGATCACCTACCCTGACTACACTGAGTTCGCCCAGAGGCTGCTAGGGCTAGAGATGGTCTACGAGACACCCAGCGAGTGTAGGACTATCTTCCGTACCGACCTTACTACAGTGATGGGCTTAGGGAATGCTAGGCACAGGTCCGGGGAGACCTTAGAGTAGTTTTCGCAGAGATTGATAGATGGAGCTAGGGCGGTCTACTTCCAGGACCCAGCTGACAGAGAGAGAGCAGACCGAGACTTGAGGAGGTTCCTGCTGCTGCTACTGGGGAGGCTATTGCTCGGGACGAAGGGCGACGTCATCAAGTGCCGATTCCTGGGGATACTCGAGGACTTGGAGGCAGTTGGCAGCTACGCCTGGGGAGCGGCACTGCTGGCGCTTATGATGGCCGACCTGTCCACGGGGACAGGACGAGAGACGACCGTCAGTGGCTTCTCACCTTTTCTTCAGGTATGCATTCTTCTTCTTTTTTCTTTTCTTTTATTTATCTATGCGTGTGAATGCCTCACTAATGCTATGCATGGATGCAGGTTTGGAGCCATCTATACATGCCGATGGGGCGCGTTGACCCACGGCCTGGAGGTGAGGGAGCTTTTCCCCTCGCGCGGCGCTGGCTGCAGGTGGTGTTGAGGGCCCCACTGGGCTACGAGTTGTGGGTGCTGCGGAGAGAGTTCCGAGACTTCCCTCCCTCGCTGGTATGTATGAATGTTATGCATCTTTCTTTTGCATTTATTTTGAATTTGTTATGATGATGATGACATGTATGTTTATGAATGCAGGTGCAGTGGAGACCCTATGAGGGGATGACAGACGAGGGCCAGCCGTGGGTCGTAGCGGGCCGTCCTCGCTTTGAGCATGAGCTGCGGGTTCACTGCTTGAGCGAGATCGAGCCGTTACGTCTTAGGTTGGTGATGAGGACCCTGGGCCTCCACCAGGAGTGGGTAGAGGTCGGCGAGCCACACGGCATTGGGAAGAAGACGCGCGGTCGTACAAAGGCGACCGACTGGAGAGTGCGGTTCGAGGAGCAGTACGTCGACTGGCAGCGAGGCGGGACCAGAGTCACCTCCCGGGCGACTGACAGCTCCGAGTACCTCCGGCGCTACTGGGGGGTATACGCCAGCCGACCCCAGATGAGGGTCTTAGGGGTATGTATGAATGCAATTATTTTTTTAAATTGAATGCAAATGCTTATGTTTCTATCATATGACTAACATGTAATGAATGCGGGACATAGCGGTGATGGATGCACATGCCCACCTACACAGTCTGGAGGACCAGCTGGCCACCACACGGGCCGACCTGGAGACCCTGGTGAATGTTTAAATTATTTCTATATGCAAATGTATTATTTTTTGTTAAATTATTGATGATTAGCCACTGACGATCTCAATGAATGCAGCGTGCCCAGCAGGGAGTAGTGAGGAGAGACCCCAGGGAGGCCTCCAGCTCTAGAGGGCCCAGTGCAGAGGTGACTGGATTGGCAGAGCAGTTAGCTGGGGCGACCGCACGAGCTGAGGCAGCAGAGCGCGATCTCACTTCACGGGTAAATTCCAAAACACAAATCCATTCAAATATTGATTATATAATTGTGCACTGATGAAATTCATTTTACAGACTAAGGAGCTTCGAGCCACTCTTACCTGCGTTGATGAGGGCTTCCGTGCGACGAGCACACAGGTGAGTGGTTCAATCATGTATTGCTTAAATTGCTAGATTGCATTAATTATGGAATTGATGATTTGCTTACCTATTTGCAGGCGACTCAGCTTCAGGCGGTACGTACCGAGTTGGCGATCCGTGATCGACGGATCTCAGAGCTAGAGAGGTCCCTGAGGCATCGAGAGGAGCTGCCTCAGGACGTGGCCGAGATGCGGGTGGCTCTTGAGCTGAAGAGACGGGAGCGTGCCCGGGAGCGCGAGGAGCATGCTCGTGAGCGGGAGGAGTACCAGGCGGACCGTGCCCGTCACCTTGAGCTTCAGCAGGCGGAGTGTGCCCGGTACCAGGAGCAGGTAGCAGCACGCGAGCGAGAGCTGGCAGACTCGAGGACCCAGTTGATCCTTTCTCAGGAGCGGCTACGAGTGTCTGAGGAGCGTCTCTAGCGAGGGCGCGAGCGAGCACAGGCTGCGGGGTACTCCTTCACCAGCTCCACCTTTGTGGGGGGCTCTTCCCTCCGAGAGAGGAGCGAGGCAGGGGGTCAGGTTCGGGTTCCAGCTTCTTCACGGGGGCCCATGCCTCCTCCACCAGCGCCAGCTTGGGACGGCGAGGAGGAGGTTGAGAGTAGGAGAGAGGAGGGTGGAGGCGAGAGCTGAGAGACTTACTTGTACCCCTCCACCCTCACCCTTGTACTCAGACATTCATGATGTATATATATATATACGAGATTGACATCCTTTTGTTACCTGAGCACTTTGTGTGGTTGTGGCCTTGTGTTTGTGTACTTTCCTCTTTCCACGTTCTTCGTCTTTGCTTTGCTTTGCCCTGTTTCTGTGACTGTAATCCACACTTTGAATAAACAGGTTAATTCATCTGTTCGACTTGACCCCTTGCTCAATAAGCAAGGGGTGCCTTTACTTTTGACCTTAATGGCGGGTCAAGGGGCCAAGCCTTTAATCAAATAAGGCAAAATAAAATAGCTGATAACGGGGAGATGCATCATGCAAGCATGCATATGCAAACCATAAATAAAAGATGCCCATGCAAAAGAATGCAAGCATACATCGTGAAGAAATGCATTTTTTTCTTTTTTTTCATTCATTTTCTTTTTTTTGTTATTTTTCCTGAAAAATGCGCCTTAGAGTAGGTCGTGGTTCGCATAAAGACGCCCTAGAAGACGGCGTGAATTTGAAAAGGCAATCTGATTTTTGAAAAAGCAACGACCCGCTTAGAGACGTTATTCGGAAAGAGACGACCTAATCGAGGATGTTTATTCTATAAAAAGCGCCTTAGCCAAAGGCGTTAATTGAATTATTCTGCAAAAAAGGTTGACAAGGCTATCAAGACCACGGGGCCTACACAATCACCATCTAAAATTCATTAACCTTTCTTGAGTAATTAAAAGGGGGTCGACGTGATCATAGTTGACTTGTATTCGAGATTTCGCACAGTGCAATTTCTTAAGTCCGTCTTGACCATCCTGCCAGTTCGTGACTTGCCACATAGAAAGGATGGAAGAAAATATAAGGGAAGCCCATAAGGGATTCTGAGATGCTCAAGGCAAAGTTACCTCCCCTACCCTATGCCTGTTGGGGTTCGGTCTTTGGCGTAGGAAAATTTGTTGCCTTTTGCCCCTTTTATATTGCACGCATACGCCCAAGGTTTTCCTTGCGGGGACTTTGCCCTCTTGACATGCTTTTCTTTTCACAACTTGACTTTCACTTTGGAATTGATTTGTATTGATGAATAAAAACCTAATTGTACTTGGGCTTTCGTGGCATTTGCTCCCTTTTGGGCCCTGACTTCCACCTACTAGGGCGGCGGATAGGCTTGGCGTGTCTACCTTGAGGTCTCCCTTCCTCCCTTATGGGCCGAAGAAGAAAAGAACGGGTATTGTCTTTCACTTTTAGTTAGGTTTTTGACTTTCCATCGGATTTTGCACTGCTTGAGTTCAAGAATAAAGCGTGTAGTGTGTCCGGGAGTCAACCCCCATTTAAGTTAGCAAGACTGATGAATGAATTCTAAATTTCGACCTTTCGGACCTTGATCTTTCGTGTGCCATGGCACCAATTTCGATCTTTTTTTTTTTTGCTTTTTGGAATTTCTATTTTTTTTTTTTGATTTTTTTTTTTGGTTTTTGAAAATATTCCACTTTGTTTTAGATTTTTGAAACAATTTTCATTTTGTTTGGATTTTGAATCAAGGGTAGTATTTCTTAAGATACAAACCATTCCAAGGGTGAGTTAACTCTTCTCCTTCAGCATTAATCAATTTATAAGCATTGCCTGGAAAAACGTCTTTTATAACAAATGGTCCTTCCCAATTGGGTTGGAGTTTTGAGCGAGGGCCACCCGGCTTTACGAAAATTCTCTTGATTACCATCTCACCGATTTTGAATTTTCTCTCAATTACTTTCTTTTGATAAAAACGCGAGAGCCTATTTTGATAAACGCGCGCATGCTCAACGGCGATCAGACGCTTCTCATCTAGGAGTTCCAATTGGGCGAGGAGTGAATCACGACGTTCATCCATAGAAAATTCCTTATCCAATTGTACTCGTAGAGAGGGAATGAGAATCTCATAAGGGACTACTGCCTCCATCCCATAAGTAAGGGCGAAAGGGGTTTGCCCAGTGGGGGTTCGAATGGAAGTTCGGTAGGCCTAGAGAGCTTCAACTAGCTTGTCTGGCCAATCCAAAAATTTATTAGCCTCACACGTCTTTTTGACAATTTTTATCAAAGTTTTGTTAGTTGCCTCTGCTTGGCCATTGCCCTGCGGATAATAGGGAGAAGAATGATGCAATGCAATATTATACCTGTTGCAGAGATCCTTGATTTCTTGAGAGATAAATTGAGGTCCATTGTCGGTGACGATGGTGCTTGGGATTCCGAACCTCGTGATGATGTTCTTCATTATAAACTTGCAGACGGTTGACGCTTTGATCTCCACGTAAGCTTCTGCTTCCGCCCACTTGGTGAAGTACTCCGTTGCCGTGAGGATGAATGATTTTTGCTTGGTCAGGAGGTTCGAATCACCAAGAGGTCCAATGATATCAAAAGCCCACATAGAGAAAGGCCATGGGGAGGATGTAGGGTGGAGTGAAGAAGCAGGAGAATGAATCTTATCGGCGTGCAGTTGACACTTAACACACCTTTGCACATAGATGGAACAATCCTCTTCTAGAGTTGGCCAATAGAAACCTAGCCTAAGGATCTTCTTAGCTAGCATCTGGCTATTCACATGACCACCACACACTCCAGAATGCGCCTCTTCCACAACTTTCCATGATTCATCATCGTCGAGGCATCTTAATAAAACACCGGTGAGCCCTCTCCTATAGAGCACACCTCCAATCAAAACATAACGCTGAGCCACTCTTCTAATTGCTTTCTTTTCTTCTGCGGTGGCTTCCTCGGGATAGGACTGATCATTGCAATATCTGGCAATCTCATAATACCAAGGCTTCTCTTCGTCAGCCAATTCTTCTTCCCAGTCTAAAAGCATGACCTCTTTGCCTTTAAGGGATTCCTTCTGCTTGATCTTTTCAAGCACCTTATCCCTAATATCGAGGAATGCACGATCCTTAATAGCTGGCGTGTCACGCTGATGAATTAGAGGAACATGCAAATCACGCTCAGGAGGGAAGACTAAAGTAGAGGCCAAAGAAGCAAGGGCGTCGGCCAAGATATTTTGGCTACGAGGAACATGGACGAAGATCAATTTGGCGAAGAGTTTGGCATAAGCTGAAGAAAGTTCCTGGTAGGATTTGAGCTTAGGATTGATAGTGCGGCATTTGACCAACACCTGGCGCAGAATGAGCTGACTGTCACCCACAATCCTCAAATGGGTGACACCATATCGATGAGCGGGTTGAAGACTGGCCAAAAAAGCTTCATACTCAGCTATATTATTGGTGGCGGGAAAAGTGAGCCGAGCAGCAAATGGGATGGTGACCCCTTCTGGTGTTAAAAGAACCATGCCGATCCCTCTTCCTTGGGAATTTAGAGCTCCATCAAAATGTAATGTCCACATAGGGTCGTGGGGTTGATTAATGGACATTAGTTCTTCATCTGGAAACTCCGAATTGACAGGATCAAAACGAGGTAGAGGGTGGTGAGCAAGATGTTCGGCAATGGCGTAACCTTTGATAGCTTTCTGTTGAATGTAAGTGATATCAAACTAAGAGAGGAAGCTTTGCCAGCGTGCTAATCGATCAGTGAGGATAGATTTTTCAAGGAGGAATTTAATCGGATTCATGCGAGCAATGAGGTGAACCTCGTGAGCTAGTAAATAATGTTTTAACTTCTGAACTACCCAGACTAAAGCAGCGCAAGTTTTCTCCATGGCGGAATACCTCTGTTCACAGGGGTTAAGAAGTTTAGACAAATAGTATGCTGCCCTCTCCTTACCTTCTTCGTCCACTTGAGCTAAGACAGCACCTATAGAGTCATCCAGGACAGAAACATAGAGAATAAGTGGTTTGCCTGGAATCGGCGGCCTCAGGACAGGAGGATTGGCCAAATAATCCTTCAATCCGTCAAAGGCTACCTGACACTTGTCATCCCAATTAAACTTGACTCCCGACTTAGTAAGCTCGTAAAACAGCCTACATCTTTGTGAATGCTGGGAGACGAAGCGGCGAATGAATTGCAACCTCCCGATCAATCCTCGAACTTCCTTCAAATTCTTGGGAGGAGGCATATCTCTAATGGCCCTTGCCTTGTTGGGATCAACTTCAATTCCCCTCTTGCTAACAATGAAACCGAGCAACTTCCCTGAAGAAACGCCAAACACACACTTCTTGGGGTTCATCTTCAACTGATACTCTCGTGATCTTTGCAAGACTTTAGCTAGAACCCCAGGATGTTCAATCCTCATCCTTGATTTCACAACCAGGTCGTCCACATACACCTCAATATAGATATGAATCATGTCGTGAAAAATCACCATCATAGCCCTCTGATAGGTGGCTCCAGCATTCTTAAGTCCAAAAGGCATGACCACATAACAATAAGTACCCCATGGTGTAGTGAATGATGTCTTCTCTTGATCTTCTTCAGCCAGACGAATTTGATTGTAACCCGAGAAGCCATCCATAAAAGAGAGTGTCTCAAATCCTGCCGTATTATCAATCAAAACATCAATATGAGGGAGGGGGAAGTCGTCTTTAGGACACGCACGGTTGAGGTCCCGGAAGTCTATGCAAATCCGAACTTTTCCATCTTTCTTCATAACCGGGACGATGTTAGCCACCCAATTGGGATAGAGGACAACTCTAACAAATCTAGCCTTATGGAGCTTGTCGACCTCTTCTTTCATCTTTAAAGCCATATTAGGGTGGAAACGCCTCAACCGTTGCTTGACCGGCACAGACCCTGGCTTAAGTGTAAGGCGATGTTCAACGAGCGCAGGGTCTAAACCAGGCATATCTTCATAACTCCATGCGAACGTTTCCTTGTATTCTTGCAGGACCAAAATGAGCGCCTCCTCTTCGGAGGGTGGCAAATTCTTGCTTATGAGGACAATCCTAGGGTCTTCCTCGGTACACAAATTAATTTCTTTGGTAGGCTCTTCTACAGAAGCTGATGGTTCATCAAATCGTCTAATGCCACTAGCAAAAGCATCAGCCTCGTCCTCATATTCTTCATAACTTTCATCCCCCTCTTCAATAGGGCCTTCGTCATTCATGATTTCATAGACACCCAAACCCTCATAGGAGCCAACAGCATCCTCATATTCTAACTCTGGCAGGATGATTGGATTCTCTATATGATGAGGACATCATGAGCTTATGGGATGAGTATTAGTGTGTATTAGCTTGTATAGGTATGTATTATGGGTTGTATTGGCTTGAAAGTGTGTAATTTTTGATTTCATTCATTTGGGCTCTCTTTGTAAGGCTTCATTAAGCCATTGGGCCACATTTCTAAGAAGAGTCCATTACTAGGTTGCCTTAGTAGAGTCTATTAGGAGTGATTATCATATTGGACCTTATGCCACCCTTATGGACCATAATAGCCATTTAAGGCCCAATTGGGCCACTCCCTCTTATGGGCTATCTAGATGGGAGAATCCATGGACCAAGCATGGGTTGTGGATTGGGTTGGCTGGCCTTATACCAGCCTAGGCCCAAGAGAGGCCCATGAAGGGGGCGCCCCCTCTTTTGGCCTTATTAGGCTTGGTTGGTGTGTATTAGGTGAAGTTGGAATGGAATTAGTCTAAGGTTGAATGGAAATAGTCAAGTTAGATTAAAAAATTGTATTTGGTGTGTTATTCACACTTCATCTCAGCCATTCAATCCCCAACCCTTGATCCACGGGTCCACATTAGATTTGATTGGAGTCATATATATGCTTGTATTTTCATGAGAAAATCAAAGGAAAAATCAGAATTTTGTTGAATGCCTTAAGTGAATTTTGACCTCCTCCCTCTCTCCCTCTGGTTTCTTCATCCCAACCTCCATTTCTAGAGTGTTTCTATCTCCCTTCATCTCCTCTCAACCTCCGGTGATCGTTTGTGCCGCCGCCGCCGCCATTCGTGCCGCCATCGAGCCGCCTCTGCAGTTCTGCCTTCATCCGACCACAGCAGCTTCCATGATTTGTCTGTCTCAGCCACGAGTTCAGATCGATTTGAAATTTTTAGGGTTGGTTCCTATCCTCTAGCCCCTTCTCCACAAAAACATTGAGGTTCAAAATCCACCGTTTCATATTTTTACCATTTCGTTCAACTCTCAATCTCAGATCTGTTCTGTCACTATCTACAGTGACAGTAGCCCTGAGTTCTCCACCTCCGACCACCCTTTTGATTTTTGTTAGACCTCCCTATTTAACTGGGTGTTCTGTCCATCGTCCCCTACCACCAAAATTTTTGTTAAATTTTTATCGTCCATATACCTATTTTTAAAATTTCATGTTCAACCGAAGCTACAGTACTTTCAGTCAGATCCCAGATCCGACCTTCGTCCAGTAAACAAATCACAGAAACTCATAGACACATCCAAACGTGTCCAAACCAATTTTCCTGTCTTCCCAACTCCGTTTCCAACAACTTCTATGAAGGACACAACCCCAGATTCGGACGTCTACCTCACGGTCAAAGGCAATCCACAGTCAAGTTCTCTACAGGCCTGAGTCTTCGGTTACTGTACAATAGGAGATTGAAAATTCCATAAGTCAAGATCTGAGCAGATCCAGGGCAGATCTTTGGGCCTAGGTTGAAGAGCTTCAAGCTAGCTTTCCAACGGCGCTAGTCTCGTGTCGATCCGACATCGGGGCTGATCGCAGCACCCATTCTCGCCGGAGCGCGCGCCGAAATACAGAACCGGCAGATTTCCGATCGGGTTTTCCGATCGGTGCCGAACGGAGCCGCCGGGCCTCCGACCGGCGAACCAGCGTGCCGCCATCCCAAGGAGAAACCCTCCGGGCATCCACCACTACAACGGTGCCACCGGGTCCCACACGGCCCCTCCGGACAGCACGTGGGCCCCACCGTCACGTGTTTGGGTGTTGCCGAATCAACGCGAGAAGCCGCCCGTCAACCCGAATTCGGTCGTCCCGGACCCCATTGTGTAGCCCTTTACCTCCCTGCGTGGAGTGGGCAGCGAGTTGCATTTCTGTAATATCCGTGTATAATTGTTCCGGGAGTACGACTTTGACCGGGTCTGTCTTCCCCATGCCGAGCGCGTGGAGGTATCGTCTTCGCTCCTACACTTGGCATTTCGATTATTTCATATATGCTTGTTTATGCCGCTGCTAGAGAGCATGTGTAGGGATATCTAGCTCGATATATTTTCATATCACCGCTGCTGCGAGAGAGAGTGAAGCCGTCCCGTGACCCGATCCGGGCACGAAAGTGCGAGCCGACCACCCTAGCTCTTGCCGGTTTCTCAACCGCGCACGTCCGACGCTTCCCTCGTTAAGGGACGATCGCGAGCTTGTCGTGTCCGTGTCTCGTCCCGCATCAATTTGGTATCAGAGCGAGTTTGAGTCTAGGGTGTCAAAAAGAAAAAAAAAGAGTGTCATTTACATCGAGTCATTAATCGGTTTAAGTCGAGTCTAGGATCATCATTGTTTTAAAACACAAAAAAGAGTGTCTTTTCGCATTGCATCACTTTACTCGGTATATCAAAAGGTGTTGTCCGAACGTTAGGCCATGCCTATCGGGAAGGCCGCACACTTGTGCGAGTGATCTTCGGATCGGTTATCTCCGCCACGTACCGAGTCTTGGTTTACGTCTAGGGTCCTTAGTGTGCATGCATTCCAAACTTGCATAGTCGGTCTAGTGTCTTGTCACCGTGTGTATGCATGTCCATGTCCACTGCCAAGACCATACGTCCGAGTGGTCAACTTTTGTGGCCAAAATGAATGTCCTCATGGACCGAGCCTTTGGTTTTGCCCCTCTCATTATGAAAGCCGCTCTACCCAACGGGTCCACAACGGAACTCCATTTCACCGATAGGGAGTCGGATAATTGGGTTTCTCTTGACATCGTGGAGTCTCTCTCCAAGACAGGCGAGATTGTCCGCAATGGTGATTTTGCTTGTGTTGAGTTCTATAAGAGGATCGGCTCTGTTCTCTACACCGATGGCGCATGGTGTAGGATCGGCACACTTGCTGGTTCATGCATCATTTTAGGGCAAAAGTGGTTAGGAGAGAGAAGGGCCAATCTTGACTGGGACAAGAGGACTTGCACCTTATGCCCACCATACCTACCCGGTAAGATCACCCTTAGGGACCCCGTATGTCCAGCCACCCAGCCCCAGCGGCCCACTCCACCTTCGGATTCGCGCTTGGAGCCACCTCATCCCGAGCCACCCGTATTTCTAACGGGTACATTATACATAGCCGAGCCGCTTCTTAGTTGGCTCAAGGATGGCTTGGTCCCACTCCCTTACCCGTCTATGGACCCTACCCTACCTTTGGTGTCCATCAACTCCTACCACACAACTTTTCGGTCTAGTCACCATGTCGATACTTTGGATGACCTTATTATGGGATTAGATTCACAATGGGAGTTGACGCATCTTTTGGCCCGAGGCTTTGACCAACCCGCTAGTTTTAGCTTCACCCATCCGGTCTTAGGATCTATTACCTCCGTGCGCACCGTGGGGTGTGTCACCACGAAGATTCTTCTACTCCTCCCGATGCCGACCGAGTCCGACTTCATTTCCTTTTGCCCGAGGGAGGAAGTTTATTTTCTTCACATGACCATTGTCCCGTTCACTATGACGGATGAAGGTGAGCATTCACACCTTCAAGAATTTCACGATTGGGACCGTGTCATGGAGGAACCCATCTCCCGGGGTCATACCTTCTTTGACCCTTTTGACCCCTCCACTAGTGAAGCTCCCGAGCTATCACATTCTCTCCACCTCTTCCAAGGAGTTCACTATTCCACCCATACCCCTCGGTCTAGTCGGCAAGCCGTCTCTACATCTAGGGATGATGACGAAGGTAGTTTTGGATCTCCTAGCCCTTCTTCACCCAAATCCCATCGGTCACCAATGCATGAGTGGTACATCTTACGGTGTCTAGGAGTCCTCCCTTCCATCAACCATCGTGTACATCTAGTATATGCATGGCACATATTCGGGTGTCATGGTCCGCTGTCACCCATGTACGGGTCGGACTAACAGTGTGCTTTTTCTTTGTGTGGTTTGTTTTGAGTGATTTGTTTGCATGGTTTGTGTGTCGTTTGTTTGTCTGCATGCGTCTTGTGCAAGCTCGTTGTCATTCTCTTATGAGTAAGAGGCGAGTGGACTCACTCGATGAGTATGGGATCGGTTCCACATCTATACCCGGATCAGTCACTTATAGGGACTCAACGGTGATTCCTAGTGAGTCTTCGAGCTGCTTCCTTCCCTTTGAGAGTGCCCCACCCGGAGTGTCCACCTCTAGCCTATGGCAGCTTGCGCATATCGAATATATATGGAATGAGCAGGTGACGATCACTTGGAGTGGAGCGTACCCGAGTTACTTGGCACGGTGACGGATCCGCCGGAGTACTCGAGCATCCATACCCCTACTCGACGGGGTCGAGTTTCTCCCACCCGGGGAGAATTGATGAGGACATCATGAGCTTATGGGATGAGTATTAGTGTGTATTAGCTTGTATAGGTGTGTATTATGGGTTGTATTGGCTTGAAAGTGTGTAATTTTTGATTTCTTTCATTTGGGCTCTCTTTGTAAGGCTTCACTAAGCCATTGGGCCACATTTCTAGGAAGAGTCCATTACTAGGTTGCCTTAGTAGAGTCTATTAGGAGTGATTATCATATTGGACCTTATGCCACCCTTATGGACCATAATAGCCATTTAAGGCCCAATTGGGCCACTCCCTCTCATGGGCTATCTAGATGGGAGAATCCATGGACCAAGCATGGGTTGTGGATTGGCTTGGCTGGCCTTGGACCAGCCTAGGCCCAAGAGAGGCCCATGAAGGGGGCGCCCCCTCTTTTGGCCTTATTAGGCTTGGTTGGTGTGTATTAGGTGAAGTTGGAATGGAATTAGTCTAAGATTGAATGGAAATGGTCAAGTTAGATTAAAAAATTGTATTTGGTGTGTTATTCACACTTCATCTCAACCATTCAATCCCCAACCCTTGATCCAAGGGTCCACATTAGATTTGATTGGAGTCATATATATGCTTGTATTTTCATGAGAAAATCAAAGGAAAAATCAGAATTTTGTTGAATGCCTTAAGTGAATTTCGACCTCCTCCCTCTCTCCCTCGGGTTTCTTCATCCCAACCTCTATTTCTAGAGTGTTTCTATTTCCCTTCATCTCCTCTCAACCTCCGGTGATCGTCTGTGCCGCCGCCGCCGCCGTTCGTGCCGCCATCGAGCCGCCTCTGCAGTTCTGCCTTCATCCGACCACAGCAGCTTCCACGATTTGTCTGTCTCAGCCACGAGTTCAGATCGATTTGAAATTTTGAGGGTTGGTTCCTATCCTCTAGCCCCTTCTCCACAAAAAAATTGATGTTCAAAATCCACTGTTTCATATTTTTACCTTTTCGTTCAACTCTCAATCTCAGATCTGTTCTGTCACTGTCTACAGTGACAGTAGCCCTGAGTTCTCCACCTTCGACCACCCTTTTGATTTTTGTTAGACCTCCCTATTTAACTGGGTGTTCTTTCCATCGTCCCCTACCACCACAATTTTTCTTAAATTTTTATCATCCATATACCTATTTTTAAAATTTCATGTTCTACCGGAGCTACAGTACTTTTAGTCAGATCCCAGATCCGACCTTCGTCCAGTAAACAAATCACAGAAACTCATAGACACATCCAAACCTGTCCAAACCATTTTTCCTGTCTTCCCAATTCCATTTCCAACAACTTCTCTGAAGGACACAACCCCCGATTCGGACGTCTACCTCACGGTCAAAGGCAATCCACAGTCAAGTTCTCTGCAGGCCTGAGTCTTCGGTTACTGTACAACAGGAGAAAATTCCATAAGTCAAGATCCGAGCAGATCCAAGCCAGATCTTTGGGCCTAGGTTGAAGAGCTTCAAGCTAGCTTTCCAACGGTGCCAGTCTCGTGTCGATCCGACATCGGGGCTGATCGCAGCGCCCATTCTCGCCGGAGCGCGCGCCGAAATAGAGAACCGGCAAATTTCCGATCGGGTTTTTCGACCGGTGCCGAACGGAGCCGCCGGGCCTCCGGCCGGCGAACCAGCGTGCCGCCATCCCAAGGAGTGACCCTCCGGGCATCCACCACTACAGCGGTGCCACCGGGTCCCACACGGCCCCTCCGGACAGCACGTGGGCCCCACCGTCACGTGTTCGGGTGTTGTCGAATCAACGCGAGAAGTCGCCCGTCAACCCGAATTCGGTCGTCCCGGACCCCATTGTGTAGCCCTTTACCTCCCTGCGTGGTGTGGGAAGCGAGTTGCATTTCTGTAATATCCATGTATAATTGTTCCGGGAGTACGACTTCGGCCGGGTCCGTCTTCCCCACACCGAGCGCGTGGAGGTATCGTCTTCGCTCCTACACTTGGCATTTCGCTTATTTCATATATGCTTGTTTATGCCGCTGCTAGAGAGCATGTGTAGGGATATCTAGCTCGATATATTTTCATATCACCGCTGTTGCGAGAGAGAGTGAAGCCGTCCCGTGACTCGATCCGGGCACGAAAGTGCGAGCCGACCACCCTAGCTCTTGCCGGTTTCTCAATCGCATGCGTCCGACGCTTCCCTCGTTAAGGGACGATCGCGAGCTTGTCGTGTCCGTGTCTCGTCCCGCATCACTATAAATTCAGGAAGGGCTAAACAAGCCTGGCATCTGATAGCTAACTCCAACAGAAACCTACAGGGAATCTGCTTACCCTTGGATTTCTTATGTGAGTCTACCCCTTGAATTTTATTAGAAGAAGAGGAGGAGCAACTAGCTTGATCGGAAAAAGGAAGGGAAGGAGGTGAAAAAGTGGATACAGGAGGTAATACAGAGGAAGTCCCCTCACCAGAGGGGGAGAAAAGATTTAGCAATGAATCTTGAAGGAGCGGCCCCTGGGTCGGGACGCACTCAGAAGAGAAATAGGAGGTCTCCTCAACAGAAATGGAGGATTGGAAATTTAGGAATTTGGCGTTTTTTTTTCGTTTTTGTCTTTTTCTTCATTTTTATTTTCTGTTTTGAGAAGAAAGCAGTGTGAAGGGGGGATAGCAGGAGGAATGGAAATTGCCAGATCAGAGAAAGATTGAATCAGTGATGGCCCGCGAGGGGGCGTGATGGAGAGTTTAGAAAATCGCTCGAGGAGCGAAGAAGGAATTGTGAGAGAAACTTGGATTGAATCTGGAGATAAATTGATTACAATCGGAGGTGGTCTTGGCACGCGACCAAACCGATGAGAATATAGAGAAGCAAGCACCGATGGATGCATGGAAGTGAGAGAAAAGTGGCCGGCCCACAGCCTGTCCACGGTGAAGCCTTCTTCAAACGGAACATCTGGCTCTCCAGTATCAGTGTAGTCACTCAGCAGCTGCCTCTTATCTGTAATTACAGCTGGCTTCTCAATCAATTCATGAATAAGTTGCGGCCATTCCGGGTCAGTCGGCATAAAGAGGCGACTCAGAGAAATAGTAATATCCTGCATATCGAACCACCTGTACCAGTCACATTCTGGATCATCCATTTTTCTTCTTTTGTCAGGCCTTAAGTACTCCATGGCTTTGTATGTGGCCAACGGGGCAATATGACGAGCAAACTGTCTAGCATGAACATCCTGACAGTCTAATATGGAAGTGATTATTGTAGTTTGCTCATTATTTTGAAAGCCACCCGTGACAAAATGTGTCTTCAATGTCCAAGTGAGCGGTTGGTGATCTGTTTTTAATGTGGATGTCATAAATGCCCATGGTTCATCTTTGTTTTTGCCTGGCCCTTTGTAACCTAGGTCACCTCGTGTAATCAGTTTCTGAGGTTTAACAGGCCTAATCCTGCCTTGACAATTGGCACCCAGACCTTTGCCATTCTGATACCCCATTTTCATTAAGATGTTCCAGCCAGAGGTGTTCATCATTGTTTTCTTCTTTTTCCCCTTGGGAGGTAGGGGTGTCATAGCAACTGTTGTGACTTTTTCTGGCATTGGTCGTGGACAAGGGACGTCCAGCACAGATAATAGTGGCTTGTTGGCCGGCCACATGGATGGAACTGATGAAGCCACATGAATATCCTCCTCTGGCAGAATCGGCATACTGGTAACTTTAATAATGCGGCCCTTGTGTGGGAATTTAAGGCATTGGTGATTTGTGGAGGGCACCGCATCGAGTTGTTGAATATAGGGGCGTCCCAGAATGCCATTAAATGTCGGATCCATGTCCAGAATATGGAAATCTGCTGTGATGGCGGCAGGACCCAAACTTACTTTTAACGTAATCATGCCTAGAGGAGGTTTCTTCGTGTTATCATAGGCAGTGACTGTGATAGTAGACGGCCTAATTTGGCTTTCTGGAATGCCACACAACTTCAAGGTGCTAGGTGGCAAGACATTGATGGATGCCCCACTGTCCACCAGACATTGCTTAACAGCCACCTTATTAATGTCAACTATGATGCATAGAGCGTACTTTCTTGCTGGGAGTGGCGCCAGTTCATGTTCATGGAAAGTAATTGCCGGCTGACTGCTAGCGGGCGTTAAAACCGTGATTATCTGCTCAACTGGGATGTCCTCATTGACCATCACCTTTTGCAGATATTCTTTCAAAGCTAGCTGATGAGTGGTGGACCTTTTAATTAGTTCCAGGATTGAAATCCTTGCTGGTGTTCGGTCCAAGTGCTTTAGCAAATCATACTGAGTCCCTAGTACCGACTCTTGTTCTTGCTCTTGCTCTTGCGGCCCCTGCACGGGCTCTAGCTCTCTCTGTGGAAAAATACGGTGGAACATCCGTCCACTGCGGAGCGGCGCCACGCCTTGACGTGCCTCTGTCGAGACAAGTGTGGGAGGGGGATTAGAAGAAGAAGAAGGTGTGTTGGTGTTAAGAAGTGGTGGAGTGGGAGTTCCCGCAGAGGGAATCCCTGTAGAGGGTGCTGGTGACCTGGTAGGAGGCGTAGAGGTAGAAAGGGATACCCGAATGCGGGGGGAATTGGTGGGGGGTGGAATGAGAAGGGTTCTGGGTACGAAAGGTGGCGGAACCGATGGTGGGGGGATCCTTACCGGTGAAGGAGTAGTGGTGGCGGGTACAGTGGGCGTTGGTGATGGGCGGATGAGGAGTGGCCTAGATGGCAGTGGCGAAGGGTTGGTGGTGGATGGGTTTTGTTGTGGCGTAGGCTGTAGAGGTGATAAGCGTGTAAGAAGGGGGCGAACCGGCAGGGTTGAAGAATTGGTGATAGGCGGTGAATTAATGGGGCGTAGAAGAGATCGGCCCACTTGAGGGGTAGGAGAAGAAGAAGGGGTGCGCAAGAGGCGCGGAGGTTGATTTTGATTGTGATAAAGTGCCCCGACAGAGGCATTTTCTTCATGCCATCCCTGCCCTCTCTCCACCTCATAGAGAGACGTGACAGGGTTTACGTGCTGGTTTGGCGGGTGCTCCGGCAGTGGATTGTGGACAATCCCCATATCGTGCTGAGGCGCTGGAGCTTGTTGTTGCTGCTGTGGAGCTGGCTGCTGGGGCTGCTGAGCTTGTTGCTGCCGAGGAGACCTTCTTTCTTTCATGGTGGTGATGAATTGTCTCATCTCATCCCAATTGATGTCACCTTGGTCATTTAGGTCATAAATGTAATCTCTGAAGTGGAAGCAACGATCCAGGTTATGACCAGGTGCACGATGGAAAGCACAGTAACGGGATGTGTCAACATTAGTGGGCCACGCTGTTCTTTCCCTTGGTAATATGAGCAAATTGGCGGCCATTAAGGCATTGAAAATATCTGGGAGACTTTCTGGTAATGGAGGGTAGTGGTCCCTTTTGGGGCCAAGTGGTGGTCTCCGTTGTTGTTGTTGGCCATAGTTGGTAGGTGGTGGTACCTGCTGGTACTGTTGCGGAGCTGGAGGGTTAGCGCGGGGCGCGTGGTTTGGTGGTGAAGCAAAGGAATGTTGGGGTGCGAATTGGCATTGTGGGGTGGAGTTGAAATGGGGGCTTTGTGGTGGAGGTGGGTTAGGACGTGGGTTAGCTTGATGGGGGTGGCCAACTACGCCAACCTGCTCATTTGCAATAGTGCCCTCTGTCGTGGGCCTGCTGTTGTTGACAGTTGTGGTTTTCTTGAATAGCCGTGACTTCGGCTCAAACATGCCCATAATGGGCGAATCCTTCATCTGCGTCTGGATATAACGAGCCCTTTCGTAGAGCTCCTCCATGGTGGTTAACCGGTTCATGGCCAGTATGTGCCGGAACTGAGGAGTGGCATTGGAAATTATCATCTTGACTTGTTCCGGTTCAGATAGTGTATCTTTCAACTTTTCGGCCATAGACCGCCATCTATCAGCAAACATTATGAAGTCCTCCTCGGGCTTCATCTTTTCCGCGACCAGATCTGTGAGCGAAAGGGATGGTCCGACCCGATCTCTGTATTTTTGCAAGAACTTCCTTTGAACAATATCGAAGTCGCCGGCATCAGCGGAATCCAGTGAATAAAACCATTCAAGGGCTGGCCCCTCCAGAGATCTCCTGAATAAGTAGGCCAAAGAGGCCTTGTTGTCTTGCCAGAAGGAGGTCTCGTACCTGAAGTCCTTCAAATGAATAAAAGGATTACCAGTCCCATTATATCGCCGAAAGTTCGGCATTTCAGATGGTGGTAAGTGGAAGACGGGCAATGTAGGGAGCGAAATTTCCGGGGCATTCTTAGCCGTGGTGACCTTCTTTAGTTGCTCCTCCATGCTGGCCAATTTCTGGAGTAATAGCATATTAGTGTCGGACTCGACTGGGGCCGGATTTTGAATAAAAGAATGTGGTATAGGTGTCCGCAGAATTCGGGGAGGTTGGAACTGAGGCCTAACCGCTGAATAGCTCGCCTGTTGGGCCGGCATGGCCGCACCAGGCATTGGTGGACGAGAGGGGGGTTTGTGCAAGACTGCCTGGTCATTAGTGAGGTGATGGCCACTCTCGGCCGGAGGGGGATTGGAGGATGAAGAGGGAACATACTTCCCTTTCAAAGCGGCCTGAATAGCCTACCGCTGGGAATCGTCTAACTGAGATAAAGCATTAATTAAATCCGTGACATTGAGGGATGGAGAAGAATTCCCCGAGGTGTTGGAGGGTAAAGTTTAGGAAGAGGGCACAGCCTCTTGAGGAGTGGTATCAACCACATGGATTTGAGGATGATGGGACTGAGGAGGAGGGTAATTTCCCTCATAATAGATGGAATCCTGGGGGGGGTCTCATATTGACCAAAAACATTCTCATCCTCATCATCATAAGAATACCCGTAGCCTGTCATGTTGATGATTTTTCCTGAACGGAGTTGCATGTTTAAGAGGAGAGACGGCTTTATAAAGGCAGTATCAAACAAACAACCACTCAATCCAAACAAGTCTAAACAAATCAATCCAAGCAAGTGTATGCAACCAAGTTGAGATGAACGCAAGGTTTTAGTGTTATGCTTGAGATTAGAGTGGATTAAATTGTTGAATAGTTCACTTCCGTTTGCAATGTGAAACCTAGTTGATCCAAGTGTAACCTCCGGGTCAACTAGATTCTTTCTCTCTCCTCACTAACGATGGGTTCTCTATACTCCGGGTACTTCAAGGGTACAACCAACCCGGCATCCGTGAGGGAATCCACGGGTGCGGGGACTTACGGAGGTCTTGGAAAAGGGATTTCCGGTCCAAAGAGACGGAATGCTCAATGGAGGGTCGTCCCGATTCCAAGAGAGGTGTGTGGAATCCTAGTGTAGAGAGAGGAGGTCTCTCAACCAAATGCCACAATATGCAAAATAAGATGATAAGATCACAGCAATATAGGCAAGCAATGTAATAATCAATCCAACAATCACAGACAGCAACAGGAAGTAGGTTTCTGTAAAACACAGGAAAGAGACGACCTGGGGCAGGTCGCTATCAACCAAAGCAACGACAGGGTCACTATCATGAATCACTGCGAGAGGCCATGAGGCAGCAGTGGGAAACAAAGACACGCCTCTGGTGGAGGCGTGAAATATGAAAGGGACGCCTCTACGTGAGGGTGTCAAATCTGAAAAAGCGCCTTGAAGTGAGGCGCTATGCCATAAAAGAACACCCTAGGGCAGGGCGTGAATTCACAGGTAGCGTGCTAAAAGCAGTAAAATGATGAAAGACGTCTTGACAAAAGACGTAACACAGTAATAAAATGCCCTGGATGAAGGCGTTAAAAGAAAAGGCGCCTCTGTTTGAGGCGTGAATTCAGGAAAATATGCAATCACAAACTGGCTGATCCCGGGGAGTGTGCAGGGTGCACAATGGAGGGTGCCTGTGGGGCACAAAAGGAGGGATACCGAGGGTACCAAAGGGGAAGGGGCACACGTGGGTGCCGAAGGGGAAAGGGCACACGTGGGTGCCAATAGGAAAGGGCACACGTGGGTGCCAATAGGAGATGGTAATCAAAAGAAAAACAGTGGATGTCCCACCGTGATCGCCAATTTGTAGATCGTTATAAATCCACACATGGAGAAGAGATTTAAATATGAGAAAGCATAATAAAAATAAAGGGGGAGATGATGTAATAATAAGGGAAAGAAGCACGTGGTGCTACTAAGGAGGGTGATCGCCAGAGGGGTTACCTCAAGAAGAAACAAAGAAGATAGCGAATACCTGGTGGAAAATAGAACGCGGGACAGATTTTGAATTCCTCCTCCTCCTTCAACCGGCCGGCCGATGAAGGGGGTTTTCCTTTATTGATTACCTTGCAAAAAAGACAATAAAACAAGCCAAGAGAAGTGGATCAGCCAAGTGCACGTAGTATCAACTCTCAAATAGAAAATATGATGAAAAGGATAAAAACGTGCGCACCTCTTTTTATTTTAAAACCCCTAAAGAAAATAGGGAGGGAGGAGATGTGTGATAAAACTAATGCAAACGTAAAAGAAAGAAAAACACAGTGGACGTGATCGGTTGATGAAGACAAAACAACACAACAGAATAAAAGAACCCTGCTGTCCCTGACGATAGTAAAGGGAAACAAGGTGGACGCGGTTGATCGGAAGCAGAGGAAGCAGAGGAAGCAGAGCCTTTTCTAAACGATCGCACAGGAGGAAGATGAAGCTCTGTAACTCGTAAACCTCTAATCGTAAACCTGTAAACTCTCTGACCCGTCAACCTCTACCTAGATCGACCAGAGCATCCTTTTATAGGATTTCAATCGAAGATAAGCTCAAATTCGGGAAGATAAGGATAGGCAATGATCAAAGAAGGCAGGACTCTAACTCCAATTCGAGAAAGGAGACCAACGGAGGCAGGGATCTCTCCGGGAAAGTTGAGTTTAAGCAGAACACGGAAGGTGAAACACGACCTTGCGAAGGGCGTCAAATCATAAATTGACGACCTACATCAAGACATTACTCAAAACACGACCATGATCAAGGGCGTCACTTCTTGGATTAAATTTTGGCAATAAAACTTACTTTATTTGAAAATTATGAGAACACGCCTGAGATGAAGGCGTTAATTGAAACCACGCCCTGAGGAAGGACGTTAATCAATAATTTGAATTTATTTTGAATTTATTTTGAAACCGGATAATACCAGGAATTGACGCCCTGACATTTGGTCGTCCTTTCTTTGAACACGCCCCATGTTAGGTCGCTATTAAAAACACGCCCCTCTTTAGGTCGCGAATCACAAAAATGCAAAGATCAAACAAAAATAAGAAAAACTTCATATTATGAATGTATCGAAGTTCACTTTTGGGGCGTCAACATAGTGACATGAGATTTGATCAACATAGCGTCAATTTTGGCGTGTCTACAGTGGCTTAGGCCCGAAGCCGTTCACCAAGGATGCATATGTGTTTCATCGTTGATGTGGGGTTTACATCAACGCAAAGGAGATAAGGTTTCATTATCGATCTAGACTGAAGGTCCGGATTGATATTCGTATGAAGGAGGCTTGGGCCTGAAGACGTTCGCCTAGAATGCACATATGTCTCATCATTGATGTGGGGTTTACATCAACGCAAGAGAGATAAGGTTTCATTATCGATCCAGACGGAAGGTCTGAATTGATATTCGTATGAAGGAGGCTTAGGCCCGAAGCCGTTCACCTAGAATGTACATATGTCTCATCATTGATGTGGGGTTTACATCAACGCAAGGGAGATAAGGTTTCATTATCGATCCAGACGAAAGGTCCGAATTGATATTCGTATGAAGGAGGCTTAGGCCTGAAGCCGTTCGCCTAGAATGTACATATGTCTCATCGTTGATGTGGGGTTTACATCAACGCAAGGGAGATAAGGTTTCATTATCGATCCAGACGGAAGGTCCGAATTGATATTTGTATGAAGGAGGCTTAGGCCCGAAGCTGTTCGCCTAAAATGTACATATGTGTCATCGTTGATGTTGAGTTTACATCAATGCAAGGGAGATAAGGTTTCATTATCAATCCAGAGGGTGGTCCAGATTGATGTTTACATGAAGGAGGGGGTAACCTTCCTCATCCACATCACCATTCTTCAGAGCTCTCATCACCATCATTTCTTCATGTTGAGGCTTGTTCATTCAATCATTTGCCACTCCCTCAAAGGGCAGTGGTGCAGCATGGTAGAGTTTCAGATGCTTCCCATTGAGTGGCGGGAATTGAACTTCCCCCCGATGGTTGACAACCACATAAGCTCCATCTTTGTAGACCCTTTGGACCACATATGGACCCAACCAGTTTGCAGCCAGCTTGCCCTTTGGTTTGGAAGTCATAACTTCTTTATTATTGACCATGACTAGGTCAACTTGCTTGAACTCCCGCCCTTTGACGACCTTGTTGAAGGCATTTGCCATGCGGGCTTGATATGCCTAGATATTCTTCTGTGCTTGAAGGCATTTTCCTTCCAGCTCAGCTAATTCTTCAAATCTTCTTTCAGCATTTGCTTGTTCATCGTGGGCTAATCCATATTGAATTGTAACCCTGAGTGATGGGACTTCCATCTCTATGGGGACTACTGCCTCGGAGCCATATACTAAGGAGAAAGGTGAACAGCATGTAGGGGTTTTGTAGATAGTACAATATGCCCATAATGCTTCGTACATCCTTTCCCCCCAGTCCTTCTTGCTGGAGTTGACAGTCTTAGCAAGGAGCGTGCATAGGGTTTTATTAAATGCTTCAGCCAATCCATTTGCTTGCGGATTGTATGGTGTGGAAGTCCTCCAATCAATCTTGTACTTCTTGGCGAGCCGATATATTTTCTGACTCTTGAAATGGCTTCCGTTATCAGAAATTATTCGGTTGGCAACACCAAACTGAAAAATAATGTTCTGTTTGATGAATCTGGCGACCAGCTCACCAGTCACTTATCTGAGTGCTATAGCTTCTGCCCATCTGGAGAAGTAGTCTGTTATAGCCAAGATGTACTTGTGCCCAGCTGAAGACGTTGGAAGAGGTCCAACCACATCGGTCCCCCATTGAGCAAAGGGCCAACTAGGAACTGTCGGGTGTAGGCGCACAGGTGGCCTTCTGGGCACAGTAGCATGCCCCTGACATTTCTGGCATGTTTTTGCAAACTGACAGTAGTCTTCAAACATAGTAGGCCAGTAATAGCCCAATTTCTTAATTTCAATCTTCATCTTTGGTCCAGCTTGGTGTGCCCCGGCTGTCCTGGCATGTATCTTTTTCATCACTTGCCAAGCTTCATTGGTGGATAGGCAGCGGAGCAGAATCTTCTTACGAGCGTCCGCCATGACTCGGAATAGTGTTCCGCTTCGGAGCTTATAAGAATCTTTAGTCCGAAGGAGTTTCATTCTTTCTTCTTTATTTTTGGGTAGCTGCTGGTGAAGGAACCACTGTAGTAGATGCTGCCTCCAGTCGGGCTCCCGTGCTTCTTCGGCTACATTGACCTCATATTCTTCTGGGCATGATTCTAATACACTGGGAACCTGCCGCCGGTTTATCACAACAATGTTCAGTGTTTCATCTGGCGGGACTGCTAGTGAACTGGCCAGTTTTGCTAAAGCATCGGCCTGATCATTATGTCCTCGGCCCACATGATTGAGTTTGATATGGTGAAAGCTCGCCATCGGGCTAATGCTTTTTGGTAGGAGGGGTTTAGTTCTGGCTTCCGTACCTCAAACTCTCCTTGCATCTGTTTTATTATCAGCATTGAGTCACCGAACACTTGGAGCATATGGATTCCCATGCTGAGAGCGATTTGCAGGCCAATTATCAGAGCTTCATACTTGGCTTCATTATTAGTGCATGGCTTGTTTATTGAGCACGAAGTGTATACCACTTCCCCTTCAGGTGACTTTAGGACAATGCCGGCTCCTACTCAGATTCTGACCTGTCCAGCTGAGGCAGTTTCTGTTCTCGACGCCCCATCAAAGTAGAGGTGCCACATCACTGGCTGGGCTTGACATGCCTCTAGTGTCTCATTGATGTGACACCACCTTGGACCTAAATTCGCAAGCAACCAAATCGATAGGCGGATTCACTCAAGCGGGTTCACCAGCGTCGCGCACACCCGGGTCCGTTGGTGGACTGGCGATGGGGTGAGGGTCCGAGGTTGGACCCGGAGGTTTCCAAGGGTATGGCTGGCTTGGGAGGACCCCTAAGGGCCATGGGTTGCCAAAATTCATGGGTGGTCAGCACGCCGAGGGCGTGGGTAAATTGATCTCGCTCACAACTGACCCGCGGTGAACACTCACATATTAGCAATTTGGGACCGGGCACTCTCTCACCGTCGACGGAGCAACCAAAAGCAATAATAAACTAAGCAATTAAATGCCAGCAGTGAGAAGTGTTCCGAAGCTCACCTGATCGGCGTGAATACACCGATCCTGGCCGGAGACGAGGGCGAGCGGGGAGGCGTGGGTACGCACCCGCACGCCGTATTGGTGTAGCTCGAACCTGAAATTTTCAATTTACATGCACTACGCCCCTTGCAAGGGGGTTGGACTAGGGGTGAGGATTAATTTTACAACAAAAACGTACCTCCACACAGGGAGGGGTGCTCAGCCGGCCAGGCGGGGTGGGGAAAACTATGCTAGAAGCCGAAGTGTGCAGTTCTGCCCGCTCTGGAACAGCTTGATAGGCAGTTGCTGTCGGCTCCTCTACGGGCTCTCCCGAACTCAGTTGTGGACGAAACCATCGCCAAATCCTCCGGGGTTTGCCCAGGAGGTCGTCGGAGTTTTTTGGGAATTCCTGGTTGATGGCGTTGGTTGGGGCAAAGGCGCGAATAGGGTCTCTGTTTGCTTGTCCTGGTAGCTTCTGCACCTCTAAAGCAGGAAGATGAGGCCGCCACGAACGCTCCCGAGCTCTGATTCAAGCATGGCTGGAATTGTTGGATTCGTGGTTGAGTCCTATTCGATCAGAGACCAGTGGGGACACCGGAGGAGGTCGGAGCAGATGACGAGGACCCAAACAGTACCGGGGTATCAGACTGCTTCTAGAGAAAACTGATCAGCGCACTGGAGGGAGAAAATTTGGAACTTTTGATGCCGAGGTCCTAAATTTGCTCTGCTTCTTGGAGATGACAGAGTACTTGTAGGGGAAGCACTCAGCCAAGTGGCACTCCAAGAATCATAGGAATCAGACCATGGGAGCCTCTGCAATCCTTCTCTGGTTGTCTGCCTGGGAGGAGCTACGCAGGTCTTCGAGATTTGCTCCTCCGGGCAGCTCCAAGGTCGGACGACGACGAGGCTGCCATTGTTGCAAAGCTGACTAGATGACAATTCCACCGGTATATGGTACACTCTCTGAAGCTTCTTGGTGATGACGTGGCAGCCTCTGCAAGTGGGCGCTCTTCTACTACCTGCGAACTGAGGTAGGGTCTGCAACTTGCCGATGGGAAATGGAGTAGGAGGGGGGCGAAATGGGGGTGGATGAGTGTGGGGCGAACCCCGGCTGTGAGGGGGTCTGGGAGGGGGTGATTGAAGGTGAGGGTGTGGCAGAATGGGGGCTGGATGGAGGTCTAGCAGGTGGAGGGAGAGGAAGCTGCGAATTTGGTGTTGGGAGGGAGATAGGGAATAAGTATTTGAAAATGGGTTTAAGAGAGGGATTAATTTCTGGTCTTGGGGATGGGAAGAGGTGTGTGGGGAAGAGAAAGGATGCTTGGGGAGTGGGGAATTCTCCCTTGTGAGATGAGAGAGGTGCTTGGGGAAGGGGTGTGGGTGGTTGGTGGTTGGAGGGTGGAGTGGGGATAGGTGGATGCTACCTTGGGGATGGGGTGGAGTAAAGAGAGGGGTTGTGGGGAGTTGGAGTGGCTTTAATGGAGGGGGGAGGGAGAGAGGAAGTGGTTGGGAGGGGAGGAGAGAGAAAGGGGGCGCCCCTCTTAGAGAGAGAGAGAGAGATATGAGAGAGAGGGGAATCCACCCCTTAGAGAGAGGGAGAGAGAGATGGAGAATCCACTCCAATTACACAAAAGTGCAGTCAATTTTTTTGACTGACCAAAAGATTACAAATGAGGGGGTGAAGGGGGGTATTTATAAGGACCGGACTTTTCACATGGCCATACTGACCCTAGACAATTGACACAATGACCAGATAGACCAGGGAGGGGCGCCCTTGGGCCTAGCCCATTATTTGGGCCCATTAGACTACTTAATTAGCCACATGACTCAAGACTTAGGTAAATGACCCTTATACCTAGGTATCAGACTCAAATAAAGGGAAAATTACATAGTTTATGACTCAAATAAAATATGAAAATTACATGGATTGACTCAGAAAAATGTGGAGAACACAATGGCGCAAATCGACGATCCATCAGAGCTTCGCAAAATGTGGAGGGGTAAGTGATGCCCCCATCATACCCCCAGGGTGGGGAGAACTTGACCCCGTCGAGTATGGGTCCACCGGGGAAATGGCACACCAATGCAGCTCCAGGCGTGCCACAATCTCCGAACTCAACCCCGCGTCCATAGCTGGGGGACAGTATTTCAGCTTCTCAAGGTGGCTCGGACACACCCTCTTGCTGGTGATGACATCTTGCTTGTCCAGTATTGCCTCCATGTGCACACGTTGGACTCACATGCTGATTTGTGGAGACTCTCCGAGGTGTCACTCACAAAGGTAGGAGTAGGCTCGAAGCTCTCAATGGGATCCACTACAGTGCCCTTAGAGGGTGCTGGGTCCGCCACGTGGGAAGTGGTGTGAATCCCAAAACCCATCGGTAAGTCCAACCCGTAAGTCGGGTTGCCAAAGCCACTCGGAACTTGGGATGGTCCAAGTCCTCGTGTCCTCGATGTGGAGGTGACCCTAGGGTAGAGCCACTCCAAAGTCACCATCACTAGGTTGCCTACTTAGAATTCCAAGCGGTGCTTATGAGCTTTTGCCTGTTTCTTGTAAATTTCACCGCTCGTTGCCTGATGCTTGCTTGGATGCATATGCCATGCACTATGATGCAGTGTGTTGATGTTATGAAGACTTTGAATGATTTGGGAGGACCGGGGCAGCCATAGGTGTCCCGCTTATGCGTGGGTGTGATGAAATCCGGAGGACCCGGACATCCATGAAGGCTCCTATCATACATAAGACCAATGCTGAATTGGGGAGGGTCGTTATACCCAAATAGGGACCACTCATGCTTCCTACTTGACATGTGGGTGATGTGAATGAATGGACCCGACTTTCTAATCCTGCCAAGTGGTGTGTTGTGCCAAGACTTATGCACTCCTATCCCAAAGATGACTTCCATGTGTATGAGTGTGGAACGGCCTTTGAACTTTCATGTGAAAGGGTCGAAGGGATCCAGGAAGGTGGGCATTATGGAGAGGGGCTCTCCCTTGCTTCCTAGGCGTATGTTGCCTATGGCGATGGTTCCCTTGGTGTGGCCCGAGTCTTGGAAGAGGTGGACTTGGTCCAAAGTGGTTGGTTGGGGTAGGGAAAGGTGGGTTGTGGGTAAGGTGGGTGGGTCACATGGGTAACTAGGCTCCCATTGGAAGGGATCAAAGGGGTCGTGGATTGGGTTTCCTAGGGAGAAGTGCTCTATGTCCTCAAGGTCTTCACAAGGTGGGTCATCCTCATCTATTGGGATGATTGGGTCGGTGTAGTGAGTGGGTGGGTTGGCCAATGTCTTTGGGATCTCAATGGTAGGGGAGTGGACCGAGATGGGTTCTTCCACCATGGAGAGAAGGAAAAGGAGGGCGCTAGTGTAGCAACCAACAGTGCAAACCGAGGTGATAGACCCGACGCATGGGTGGATGAGGTCAAGGCTCTTGGGTCGGTCCGCCCCTAGGGTCAACAAGCAAGTCAAGTCTAATTGCCACTCTAGACCCTTGAGGAGATCATCCCAACCCTCTACCTCATAGTAGGATTGGATCGTGGTGTGAAAGGAGGGGAGGGGCACAATTTCGGATTGAGAAGTGTGGGGTTGAACTAGGGATGGTGGGGCCTCGCTTGAGCCATTGGAGTATGGACTCATTCACGGTGAGGGTGCCATGAGTGGTGGTGGTTAGTTCTTGAAGGACCGGGCTAGGAGAGGTGAATGGAATCGGAAGCTCTTTGATTTCCTCTATGGCGGGAGGTGGGTTCGGATTGGTACCCACCACTTCTTGAGTGGGTGTGTGGGCCATGGTCTCCTCTACCAAGGGGCTGGGACAGTCATTTGGGGGTGGGCTGATAGTGATAGCTGGTGTGTGGTGCACACGAGGTGGTGAACAAGCATGGGCTTGGGTTGGGATTGGTAAGGGAAGTAGTGGGGGTCTAGGTTGGGGTTGGGTTGGGGTAGGGAGAGGAAGATGGGTGGGTTGAGGGGGTTTGGGAAGATTGTCCTTGGGAGGGGTGTCCTTGTTGGTGGACGATGGAGGGGTAATAGTGGCCAGGGTGGGAGAGGTTTCAACCACTAGGGGCATGGGAAGGTGCTTCCTCGTGGGGCATTGTCCGGCGATGTGCCCCAATTGGTGGCACCTATAACATTTCGGCACACACTTACCCAAGGTTATTTCACTCACTTCTATCTCCATAGGGCTCTTTCTCTTTAGAGAAGGGGTGAGGCGAGGTGTGGCGGAGGGGGACAATGGGGCTTGAGTGGTGTGGGATGTGGAATGGGGTTTTGGTTGGGGTGGGGGGAATTGGGGAACTGGATTCTTCGGTTGGTCGGGTGGGGATGGAGGAGTTGAAGTGCTCCTTAGGCTTTGATGATGCGAGTAGGAAGGGGACACATATCTAGCCCTAAGTTGTTCCTTCATGTTTCCCCAAGTGGTGACAGAATCTTCCCTTCTAATTATCCTTAGCCCGACAATTTGTAGCCAATAAGTTTAAGCCCGTTTGGTAAGTTGTGATTTGGCAAACCGGACTTTCTCATCTCGGACATGGGATACCAAGTGAAGTAATGGTCCATTGAGAGTTCCCAATCTAAATAGTCACTCGGTTTACTAGACCCATCAAAGGTGGGGGGGTGGGAAGGTGCACTCCTACCGGTCGCCCTTGGGACAAGCCCATTTTCCTCTAATTGGTTGAGTCAACCCGATAGGCTATCAAGCCGCACATTGGCATAAGGCATTGCTCCCATTAGGTAGCTGACATGGCCGTGGAGTCCATGTTTGTTGGTGGTGGATTTATCTTGGGGGTTTGGACTCATGGAGAGGGCCGATGGGTAAGGTCGGTATGAGGCAGCAATGCTAGTGGACAAGAGCGATGCACTGGGAGACTCTAAATGCACATGCGCACCCTAGGACCAACTTGTGGAGAGACAAGTTGTGAACTTGCTCTGATACCAATTTGATGTGACACCACCTTGGACCTAAATTCGCAAGCAAACCAAATCGATCGGCGGATTCACTCAAGCGGGTTCACCAGCGTCGCGCACACCCGGGTCCGTAGGTGGACCGATGATGGGGTGAGTGTCCGAGGTTGGACCCGGAGGTTTCCAAGGGTATGGCTGGCTTGGGGAAGACACCAAAGGGCTAGGGGTTGCCCAAATTCATGGGCGGTCAGCACGCCGAGGGCGTGGGTAAATTGATCTCACTCACAACTCACCCGCGGTGGACACTCACATATTAGCAATTTGGGACCGGGCACTCTCTCACCGTCGACGGAGCAACCAAAAGCAATACTAAACTAAGCAATTAAATGCCAGTAGTAAGAAGTGTTCCGAAGCTCACCTGATCGGCGTGAATACACCGATCCTGGCCGAAGACGAAGGCGAGCGGGGAGGCGTGGGTACGCACCCGCACGCCGCATCGGTGTAGCTCGAACCTGAAATTTTCAATTTACATGCACTACGCCCCTTGCAAGGGGGTTGGACTAGGAATGAGGATTAGTTTTACAACCAAAACGTACCTCCATGCAGAGAGGGGTGGTCAGCCGGCCAGGCGGGGTGGGGAAAACTACGCTAGAAGCCAAAGTGTGCGGTTCTACCCGCTCTGGAACAGCTTGATAGGCAGTCACTGTCGGCTCCTCTACGGGCTCTCCTGAACTCAGTTGTGGACGAAACCAGCGCCAAATCCTCCGGGGTTCGCCCAGGAGGTCGTCAGAATTTTTTGGGAATTCCTGGTTGACGGAGTTGGTTGGGGCAGAGGTGCGAACAGGGTCTCTATTTGCTTGTTCTGGTAGCTTCTGCACCTCTGAAGCAGGAAGATGAGGTCGCCACGGACGCTCCCGAGTTCTGATTCAGGCGTGGCTGGAGTCATTGGATTTTTGGTTGAGTCCTCTTTGATCAGAGACCAGCAGGGACATCAGAGAAGGTCGGAACAGATGACGAGGACCCAAACAGTGCCGAGGTATCAGACTGGTTCCAGAGGAAACTGATCAGCGCATCGGAGGGAGAAAATTTGGAACTTTTGATGCCGAGGTCCTAAATTCGCTCTGCTTCTTGGAGATGACAGAGGACTTGTTGGGGAAGCACTCAGCCAAGTGGCGCTCCAAGAATCACAGGAATCAGACCGTGGGAGCCTCTGTAATCCTTCTCTGGTTGTCTGCCTGGGAGGAGCTGCGCAGGTCTCCGAGATTTGCTCCTCCAGGCAACTCCAAGGTCGGACGGCGGTGGGGCTGCTATCGTTGCAAAGCTGACTGGATGACAATTCCACCGGTATATTGTACGCTCTCTGAAGCTTCTTGGTGATGACGTGGCAGCCTCTGCAAGTGGGCGCTCTTCTACTGCCTACGAACTAAGGCAGGGTCTGCAACTTGCCGATGGGAAATGGAGTAGAAGGGGGGCGAAATGGGGGGTGGATGAGTGTGGGGCGAACCCTGGCTGTGAGGGGGTCTGGGAGGGGGTGATTCAAGGTGAGGGAGTGGCAGAATGGTGGCTGTAGGGAGGTCTAGAAGGTGGAGGGAGAGGAAGCTGCGAATTTGGTGTTGGGAGGGAGATAGGGAAGAAGTATTTGAAAATAGGTTTAAGGTAGGGATTAATTTCTGGTCTTGGGGATGGGAAGATGTGTGTGGGGTTGGGAAAGGATGCTTGGGGAGTGGGGAATTCTCCCTTGGGAGATGTGAGAGGTGCTTGGGGAAGGGGAGTGGGTGGTTGGTGGTTGGAGGGTGGAGTGGGGATTGGTGGAGGCTACCTTGGGGATGGGGTGGAGTAAAAAGAGGGGTTGTGGGGAGTTGGAGTGGCTTTAATGGAGGGGGAAGGGAGAGAGAAAGTGGCTGGGAGGGGAGGAGAGAGAAAGGGGGCACCCCCCTTAGAGAGAGAGAGATATGAGAGAGAGGGGAATCCACCCCTTAGAGAGAGGGAGAGAGAGATGGAGAATCCACTCCAATTAAACTAAAATGCACTCAATTTTTTTGACTAACCAACAGATTACAAATGAGGGGGTGAAGGGGGGTATTTATAAGGAGTGGACTTTTCACATGACCATACTGACCCTAGACAATTGACACAATGACCAGACAGACCAGGCAGGGGCGCCCTTGGGCCTAGCCCATAGTTGGGCCCATTAGACTACTTAATTAACCACATGACTCAAGACTTAGGTAAATGACCCTTATACCTAGGTATCGGACTCAAATAAAGGGAAAATTACATAGTTTATGACTCAAATAAAATATGAAAATTACATGGATTGACTAAAAAAATGTGGAGAACACAATGGCGCAAACCGACGATCCATCAGAGCTTCGCAAAATGTGGAGGGGTAAGTGATGCCCCCATCACTCATCATCAGGGAGTTCAGCTTCTAATGGGACATCTTCTAGCGCAGGGTGTGCTGCAAAGAAGTCGGCTACGGCTTGGCCTTTTATGGCTCTTTGAGGCACATATGAAATTTCAAATTCCATCAGGATGACGGCCCATTTTCCGAGTCTACCCTTGAGTGCTGGCTGAGATAATATGTACTTGAGCGGGTCCGCCCCAGATATTAATTTGATTTCATGGGACAGCATGTAATGCCTAAGTTTCTTGACAGCGAAGACCAGGGCCAGACAGGTCTTCTCTATGAAAGTGTATTTTTCTTCAGTCCTTACCAACCTTCTGCTAAGGTAGTAGAGGGCTTGCTCTTTTCCTTCTTCATTTACTTGAGCTAGCATTGCCCCCAGTGAACAATGAGTAGCTGCTATGTAAAGAATCAGAGGTCTTCCTTTGATCGGTGCTCCAAGCACCGGAGGGGTTTTTAGATATTCTTTCAACTTCTCAAAAGCTGCTTGACACTCTTCATCCTAGAAGAACGGCATGTCCTTCATCATTAGCCTGTGAAAAGGGTGATATCGACCTGACAGGTTTGAAATAAATCGACGAATGTAAGCCAGTCGGCCTTGCAAGGACCGCAACTCTGACAGACTCTTCAGAGGAGAGAGAGCTCTTGAATAGCTTTAATCTTGGATGTATCAATCTCAATGCCTCTGTGCTGGACAATGAATCCAAGGAATTTCCCGCTAGACACGCCAAAGGCGCATTTTATGGGGTTCATTTTTAGCTCATATTGGCGTAGCCTTTGAAACACCACCCTCAAATCTTGCAGATGGTCTTTCTTTCTGTTGGTCTTCACCACCAAATCATCAATGTAGCACTCCACCTTCTTGTAGAGCAAGTCATCAAATATCTTCGTCATGGATCTTTGATATGTAGCACCGACATTCTTAAGGCCGAACGACATCCTTTTATAATGGAATATCCCCTTTGGGGTGTGGAATGCAGTATAGACTCTGTCCTGCTCAGCAATCCAAATTTGGTTATATCCAGATGATCCATCGATAAATGAGAGGGCTTCATGGCCTGTGGTGGCGTCTATCATCACCTCGGTGATCGGCAGAGGGAAGTCATCTTTCGGGCATGTTTTATTGAGATCCCGAAAGTCAACACATATTTTTATCTAGCCATTTTTCTTCTTCACGGGCACTATATTTGCTAACCATGTTGTATATTGATTTTCTTCGACGAACCCCACATCAATGAGCTTATCAACTTCTCCATTAATTTGATTAATCAGCTCAGGCCACATCCGCCTGGGAGGCTACTTTTCAGGCTCTGCTCTTGTATCAATAGACAGCAGATGTTGTGCTACATCAGGGTTCAATCCTGGCATCTCATTGTAGGTCTAGGCAAAACAATCTCAGAACTCCTTCAGAAATTGTGTATACTACTCTTGTTCTTCTGCTGACAATAGCGCACTGAGAAAGGTCGGTCTTGGATCCCCCTCGCTCCCCAGGTTCACTTCTATTAGCTCATCAACGGTAGCTTGACCGTCGTCTTCGACTTCTGGTGGAGCTTCTTCAAGGTTGATGAAGCCTCCATTGATGTAATCTTCTTCAGCTTCCAGGGCCTCCAGCTCCCCGAGTGATGTGTAAGTCGACCTCAGGTCTTCGAGACCGGCTAGTGGTTGTTGGTTTTCCTCAGACTGGCTCTCTGGGGTTAAAGAAACTTGTCCTTCATTTTCTTTGCTCCATTGTTGCACTACTAGACCCTCCACCGGGTTTTTGTCAGCTCGGATTGGCAGTTTTGATGTCTCATCTTATGTTCCCGACATAGGACCTTCTGCCCCCTGAGAGTCCATAGGTGGAAATTCTTCTGCTGGATCTGCTAGGTCCTGCATGGCCCGGATCTCCTCCAGTATGTGCTCAAACTCTAGGCGCTCCTTTTCTTTCTCAGCGGCTTGATCTTCCTTAGGTGTTCCCCTATCAAATCTAGCCACATCTTGGAATAGATCCTCCATGTAAAGGGGCTCCTTCTAGTATTGGCATAGAGCGACTTCATCCTGTTCCCCTGAGCTTTCATAACTGTCATGGGTTTCAGCATCACCTTCGGGGTGTTGTGTTGTTTCTTCGCCATATGGTGGGTAATCATCATAATCTGCCTCGAAGGGGTCTTCGTGGGTGAAGTTGGTGGAGATAACACTTACCTCTGTCTCATAATACTCATGTAGAGTATACCCTAGCCCCGGATGCCGAGTGATCTTCAGCAATTCTTTGTTGTTGTTGGGAGGGTCCCAGAGTTTCTGGAATGACTTCTTCTGGCCAACAGGCTGCAGCAAGGGCATTTGCATTTTAGCAAACATTTGGGAGACCCGTCAGGTAGTGTAATCTAGACGCGAAATTGGTACCATCCTATTGGCTGCCTCCTCCGGGATCACACAGTCTTCATCATCCTCATCGGCAGGTTCTCCAGGATAGAATACCGTAGGGGGTTCGTCGAAATGGGGAACCTCCATAGTCTTTAGTGGTTGAACGGTCTGGCATTCTAAGCTTGGAATGGGTTTGAACAGTCCAAGCGGGACCTCAACAAGACTGAGCTTCTCTTTTATGTCATCATCTACTTCAATAGGGTAAGCAGCTGGTGGTGTAACTCTAGCAAAGTCCCGAGTCTGAGAGACGTGGGCGACCTCCTGCTATTTCACGTATCCTGGGGGTGGTGGAGGGGACCATTCATCTGCTTCCGACATCGCTTTCTTCTGGCTTGCGGGAGCTTCTCTTTTCTTCACCCCTTGGGAGACTTCTGTATAAAATGGTGCCTCAAGCATGTGGCACTCATTTACTTCGAAGGAATACAGGTCTGCAAACACCCTTTCCTCTTTGCCGTTGTGGCAGTATTTGATGCATTGGTGTAATGTAGAGGGCACTATCTGGTATTTATGTAGCCAGGGTCGTCCCAGCAAAGCCTTGTATGTGGTATTTGAGTTTATCACATAGAATTGCACGGTGGTGGTGAAGTCACCAAATGTGAGGTTGAACTCTGCCACTCCGAGTGGAGTCTCACATTTCTGATTGAAGCCAGCAATCCTCATATCTTTCACCTTGGTGAGGTGCAGATCAAAATAGTACTTCTGGTAGATGTGGTAAGGCAAGATGTTCACAACAGCTCCTGGATCTATAAGAATCTGGCTTAGTGGCTGACAGTTGAGATGCCCCCTCATATATAGAGGCCTGTTATGATTGGGGTCAGGAATTAACATGTCATCCTCCGTGAATGTAACAGTCATCCCGGAGTCAACTTCTGTCAGAAGTGCTTCATATTGGGCTGGTGCCTGTAGGGCACAAATAATGGCTTGGCGAGCTTCTTCGCTCAAGGAGAGGATCTCCCATATAGAAAATCTCGTTGGGAGTTTCTTCAGCATCTTCATAATTCGGCTGCCCACACGGACATTGGATAATCGTATCTCCTCCGCCCAGCGGGGTCTCGGAGGCTCATGTGCTGCTTGTGGCATGGCTTGACCTTCTCTTGTTTCCTTCTTCTGCGGGGACTGTTGGGGAGTCTCCGTTGGGGCTGTTGCTTCCGATGTTGAGGGAAGGTTGATGTTTGCTTCATCTTTTCCTTTGATCATTGCTGCGGATGGTTACCGGGGTTTTTTATCTTCAACAGTAGTACTCGGAGCTGGCTGTTTGCCTTCCAGAACGGAGAGGAATTCAAGGAATGACGGGGTCTCATTACCCCCTTTTGTTTTTGCATAGAGGCCTGACGGGGGAGGGATTTCAATGCCTCGGACTTCTAGCTCTGGTATTTGATAGGGTTGTTCACCCCTGAAGATAATATTGTGGTTGGCTGGAGGGAAACGCTTCCACCTTCTCCCAGAGCGGGTAACATGCATTGAGGTCGAAGCCTTAGCTTGATTTGCTTCTAGTGACAGAGTGGAAGACTCTCCTTCATCTTCTTCCCCTTGTAGGGTGAACAACGCTGATAGAGTATTACACTGCAATGTGACTATTTTCTTCTTATTTCTTGGTTTCTTCTTCTTTTGATGCCTGGACTCGGCTGGCTTGTGGCCCCAGAAGAGGTCAGCTTCAGTTTTCTCTTGCTCTTTTTCTGATTGCTCTTTAATGGATAATCCCTCCAGCTCTTCCCAGAGGACATGATCTTTCACTAATATTGGCTTCAGCTTAGGTTGTTCATATTCATCAAGCTGGTTTATATATTGTTGCAAGTGCTTCGGATGTAAAACCGACCTTGGACCTATTTTGCAAGCATTCAAGTTTGAGCAGCGGACTCACACTAGTGAGCTCACCCGTATGGCACACACTAGGGCCCGAAGGCAACTAGGCGATGTTGGAGAGGGTCCGAGGTGGGACCATGAGGCTCCAAGGGTTGGCAAGCTTGGGGAGAACCCAAAATGGGCCTAGGATGCCCAAATCATGGGCGGCCAACACACCAAGGGTGTGGGTTAAGTGGATTCACTCTCAACTCGCCCGCGGTGGTCACTCAATTTGGTGGCAATGTAAAATCGGACACTCTCTTACCGCCGACGGAGTAACTATAGCAATACTAAGCTAAGCAAGTCCAATACAGCAATGAGGGATGTTCAGGAGCTCACCTAGCCGGCGTGAAGACGCCGACTCCGGCCGGAGACGGGGGCGAGCGGGGAGGCGAGGGTATGTACCCGCACGCCGCGTCGGTGTCGCTTTAACCTAAAAGTGTAAAGAGTACAACACTACGCCTCTCACAGGAGGGTTGATCTTGGGGTGGGGATTAAGTTAATTACATCCAAAACTACCTCCACGCAGGGAGGGGCCTTCAGCCGGCCAAGCGGGTTGGGGATTACGCAATGAAACTTGACCTCCCGAGCTCCACCGGTTCTGCCCTGCTTCAGGTTCACTGGATAGACAGTCGGAGACGGTGCTGCCACGGGTTCCACGGAACTCGGATCTTGACGAGACCAGCGCCAAAAGTTTCCCAACTGACAGAGGATGAAGCTTGAATTTTTTTGGGAAGCTTTGATACTCGGGGCTGACCGCGCCAGCGACTGGAACAGGACAGCAGCGTCTGGTCTCTGGCGGGTACCGAACTGATGCAGCAGGTTTCAGAAGTCACTGTGGGCTCTCCCGGACTCCGATTGGAATGAAACTGGCGGTGATGCGATCGTGGTCGGGGTAGCTTCGAGCCGGAGTTGACGGGGATGCGATCCGATGTCGGTGCTTAGAGGGGTAACCGGAGGAGTGAGGACTGGTCTAACCTGAGACCACAGGTGGCAGTCTGCCGTCTCCGACGAAGAAAATTAGAGCAGAGGGTTCCGGTGGCCGATTGAGTCCCTTCTTATTGGAGGTGGCAGCTAGCTTGAAGTAGTTTCTTCCCTCGAAAAATGGCGCTCAGAGCCTTCACGAGCTGGCCGTGGCAGAGTCTGGGACCGGACTGATTGATTCTGCCTCTGTCTGGTGCAGATCAATGTGGCTGGTTACAGAGGGTGCCATGATCTCTAACGAGCTCTGATTGAGGCGAGACCTGAACCGTTGGAACCGTAGCCAAGTCTTCTTTCTGTTGGCACTGACGGAGACATCGGCAGATGTCGGAGAAAACCAGGACGATCAGATGAGTAGAGGGGTGTCGGTTCTGGCTCCTGTAAACTGACCTGACACACTTGGAGTAGAAAATTTTTAACTTGAGATGCCGATGTCCAAATTCAGCTCTGCTTCTTTAGGATGAAAGAGGACTTGAGAGGGAAGAACTTTGCTGAAGAACACTTGATCTGAATCCCAAAAGGTTCGTCGTGCTCGGGCTTCCAATCTCGCTCTGGTTCTCTGCCTGGGGTCTTCTTCGCAGTCGTGGGAGATCAGCTCCTGCGGATAGCTCCGACCTCGGAAGCCGGCGAGACCACCTTTGTTGGAAAGATAACTCGCAGACGATTCCAGCAATATAGGCCTTGTCACCTGAATCTCTGAGGGACGATCATGGCTGCCTCTGCAAGTTGCTGCAACTCTACTGCCTGAAACAGAGATAGAATGAGGAGATGTGCAAGGGGAGAGCAAGGGGGAGGGGGGGTGAACTTGGTTTGACCAAGGGGGAGGTGGGGGGCGAATTTGGGAGCTTGTGGGTGTGGGGAGATGAAAGGGCACTGCCTTAGGGAGAGGGAAATTCGAATTTGGGCTTAGGGAAGAGCCCCTTCAACCTTGGGGAGAGGAAGGGGTGCTTAGGAAGTGGTGTTGGGTAGTTGGGGGTTGGGAGGTGGGGTGTGGATTGGAGGATGCCACCTTGGGTTGGGGGGGAGTTAAATGGGTGTATGGGGAAGGGGAGAGGTCTTAATGAGGGGTGAATGGGGAGGAGAGAGAAAATTCCAAAAATTGGGTGGAGGGAGAGAGAGAGAGAGATAAAGAGAGAGAGAGAGATAATGGGTGAGAGAGGGAAGAGAGATTTGGTAGAGAGGAGTAAGACTAGAGAATTTTTTCTATTCAAATGATTCTTCAAAAGTTGTTACATATGAGGAGTGGGGTGGCCTATTTATAGGCACATGACTTTTTCACAAAGGACCCTTACAAAAGACACAATGACTAATAACCGAAGGGAAGGGCAGGCATCCATGGGCCTAGCCCAATGAGATGGGCCCAATAACCTATCAAACCAACATAATGACTCAATACTTAGGAAAATGACTCAACAACCTAGGTACATGACTCAAATAAAGGGAAAATTACATGATATTGACTCAAAGAAAATGTGAAGATTATATGACTAGACTCAAAAATACATGACTAACATAATGGCGCTTGCCGACGAACAATCCGAGTCCGGAGAAAATGTGGAGGGGCAAGGGATGCCCTCATCATACCCCCGGGGTGGGGAAAACTCGACCCCATCGAGTATGGGTCCACCAGGGAAGTAGTACATCGAACTGCGGCTCTGGGTGATCCTCGATCTCCATACTCAACCCGCGACCATAGTCGGGGAACGGCGCTTCAGCTCGACAAAGTGACTCGGTCATACCCTCATGCTGGTGATGGGATCTTGCTTGCCTAGTATTGCCGCTGTGTGCTCACGTCGGGCTCTCAGGCTATTTGTGGTGGCACTCCGAGGGTGTCTCTCACAAGGGTAGGTGTAAGCTAGAGGCACTCACTAGGATCCACCGCGGTGCCCTTATAAGGTGCTAGATCTGCCACATGTGAAATGGGGAGAATCCCAAAACCCTTTTTGAAAGTTCAACCCATAAGTCGGGTTGCCAAAGCCACTCGGAACTTGGAAAGGTCCAAGTCCTCGTGCCCTCAATTTGGAGGTGACCCTAGGGTAGAGCCACTCCAAAGTCATCATCGTCAAGTTACCAACTTGGCATTCCAAGTGGCGCTCATGAGTTTTTGCTCGCTTGTTGTGAATATCACCGCTTGTTGCTTGATATGTGCTTGGATGCATATGCCATGCTTGATGATGCGATGTGAGTGGGCAATGTTTGGTATGCAAAGGTGGTCCGGGGCAGCCACATGTAGATCGATCATGCTTTGATGCTATGAAGATTGTGACAGACTCAGGGGGGCCGGGACATCCATAGATGAACCTTTTATGCATGGGTATGACAAATGTCGGGGGACCCGGACATCCATGTATGCTCCTCTCATACTTAAGACTCATGATGAATGAGGGTGGGCCAATACATCCAAATACGGTCCACTTATGCTTCCTACATGACATGTGGGTGATGTAAATGAATGTACCCGACTTATGAATCATGTCAAGTGGTGTTGTATGCCAAGACTTATGCACTCTTGTGACAAAGATGTCTCCTATGTGTGGGCCTTTGGACTTCCATTGGAATGGGTCGAAGGGGTCTAGAAAGGTGGATATCATGAGATGGGGGACTTCCTCGATCCCTAGGTGTATACCACCCAAAGTCATGGTTCCCATGGTGTAACCCGGGTCTGGGATGGGGTGGATTGGATCAAACATGGTGGGTTGGGGTAGGGAAAGGTAGGTGGTAGTTAAGGTGGTTGGGTTACTTGGGTTCCTTGACTCCCATTGGAATGGATCATAGGGATCATAAAGTGGGTTACCAAGGGGCTCCATGTCCTCAAGATCCTCAAAAGGTGATGAGTCATCTTCTTCTAGTGGAATGGTTGGGCCGGTGTATGGGGTGGGCTGGTTGGTCAAGGTTTTAGGAATCACAATGGTAGGGGAGTGGACCAGGATGGGCTCTTCCACTATGGGGAGAAGGAAAAGGATGTCACTAGTGTAGCAACCAATAGTGCAAACCGAGGAGATAGACCCAATGCATGGATGGATGAGGTTAAGGCTCTTCGGTTGGTCCGCTCCTAGGGCCAATAAAGAAGTCAAGTCTGATTGCCACTTTAGACCTTTGAGGAGATCATCCCAATCTTCTACCTCATAGTAGGATTGGATTGTGGTGTGATAGGAGTGGAGGGGAACAATTTGGGATGGATATCCCAAAGGTGAGAGAGGTGGGGGTGAGCTAGGAAGGGTGGGTCCTTGCTTGAGCCATTGGAGTATATGCTCATTCATGGTGAAGGTGGGTGACTCTTGAGGATTCGGGCTATTTGAAGTGGTAAAGGGTTGAGGCTTTTCCTTACCATTGGTGTGATCTTGGGCTTCCTTATGGGTGGGAATGGGTTCTAGACTAGCATCTACTCCCATGTGGAGGGTTGTGGAGGTTTCAATTCCTAGTGTTAATGGGTTGGGTAGGTCTAATGCGGGAGAATTGGTGATAGCTAGAGCCTGGTGCACTTGGGGTGGTGGGCAAGGGTGGACTTGGATCGGAAGGGGAAGTAGAGGAGGCCTAGGTTGGGGAAAGATTGGTGTAGGAAGCGGGAGGTGAGTTGGGTGAGGGGTTTTGGGTTTGGGATGGTGGCCATTATGGGCCTTGGTGGAGGGGTGGACACGGTGTCCACATAGTTTTTAATGGTGAGGGTTGGATGAGTGGTGGTCACCATGGAGGGAATTGGGTCGGTTAGGGGTCTCTTGCCCTTGGGATCATTTGGGGTGGAAGTGGGGGATAAAGAGGCTTGACTAGTGTAGGTTAGTGAAGGGGGTTTTGGTTGGGGTGTGGGGGCCCTCATGGGATTAGGTGGGGAGGTGGAGGCCTTGGAGACTTGGGTTCTAGTGGTAAGGGTTTGGACGGGTGGGTTTGGAGGAGTGAGAGTGCTCCTCGAGTTTTGGTAACCCGGGTAGGAAGGGGACATATATTTTGCTCTAAGTTGCTCCTTCATGTCCTTCCAAGTGGTGATAGGAGTTTCCCTTCTAAGTATCTTTAGCCCGACAATTTGCATCCAATAAGTTTCCGCCCGTTTGGTAAGTTGCATTTTGGCAACCAATGCCTTTTCATCCTCGGATATATGATACCAAGTGAAGTATTGGTCCATTGTAGCTTCCCAATCTAAATATTCTCTAGGAGAGGTTCCATCAAAGGTGGGAAGTGGGAAAGGGACCATTCTATCGTCTGTCCTTGGGGCGGGCCTATTTTCTCCAAGTTGGTTGAGTCGGTCCGATATGTTATCAAGCCGCTCATTGGCATAGGTCAAGGCTTTCATGAAGTAGTTGACATGGCCAAGGAAGTTATGGGTGTTAGTGGTAGGCATCTCTTGGTGGCTTGGACTTATGGAGTGGGCCGATTGGTAAGGTTGATATGAGGTGGCCATACTAGGGGACAAGAGTGATGCACTTGAAGACTCTAAATGCATAGACATGCCCTAGGACCAACTTGATAGAGACAAGTTGTGAACTTGCTCTGATACCACTTGATGTAAAATCGACCTTGGACCTATTTTGCAAGCATTCAAGTTTGAGCAGCGGACTCACACTAGTGAGCTCACCCGTATGGCACACACTAGGGCCCGAAGGCAACTAGGCGATGTTGGAGAGGGTCCGAGGTGGGACCATGAGGCTCCAAGGGTTGGCAAGCTTGGGGAGAACCCAAAATGGGCCTAGGATGCCCAAATCATGGGCGGCCAACACACCAAGGGTGTGGGTTAAGTGGATTCACTCTCAACTCGCCCGCGGTGGTCACTCAATTTGGTGGCAATGTAAAATCGGACACTCTCTTACCGCCGACGGAGTAACTATAGCAATACTAAGCTAAGCAAGTCCAATACAGCAATGAGGGATGTTCAGGAGCTCACCTAGCCGGCGTGAAGACGCCGACTCCGGCCGGAGACGGGGGCGAGCGGGGAGGCGAGGGTATGTACCCGCACGCCGCGTCAGTGTCGCTTCAACCTGAAAGTGTAAAGAGTACAACACTACGCCTCTCACAGGAGGGATGATCTTGGGGTGGGGATTAAGTTAATTACATCCAAAACTACCTCCACGTAGGGAGGGGCCTTCAGCCGGCCAAGCGGGTTGGGGATTACGCAATGAAACTTGACCTCCCGAGCTCCACCGGTTCTGCCCTGCTTCAGGTTCACTGGACAGACAGTCGGAGACGGTGCTGCCACGGGTTCCACGGAACTCGTATCTTGACGAGACCAGCGCCAAAAGTTTCCCAACTGACAGAGGATGAAGCTTGAATTTTTTGGGGAAGCTTTGATACTCGGGGCTGACTGCGCCGGCGACTAGAACAGGACAGCAGCGTCTGGTCTCTGGTGGGTACCGAACTGATGCAGCAGGTTGCAGAAGTCACTATGGGCTCTCCCAAACTCTGATTGGAATGAAACTGGCGGTGATGCGATCGTGGTTGGGGTAGCTTCGAGCCGGAGTTGACGGGGATGCGATCCGATGTCGGTGGAGAGAGGGGTAACCGGAGGAGTGAGGACTGGTCTAACCTGGGACCACAGGTGGCAGTCTGCCATCTCCGACGAAGAAAATTAGAGCAGAGAGTTCCGGTGGCCGATTGAGTCCCTTCTTCTTGGAGGTGGCAGCTAGCTTGAAGTAGTTTCTTCCCTCCAAAAATGGCGCTCAGATCCTTCACGAGCTGGCCGTGGCAGAGTCTGGGACCGGACTGATTGATTCTGCCTCTGTCTGGTGCAGATCAATGTGGCTGGTTACAGAGGGTGCCACGATCTCTAACGAGCTCTGATTGAGGCGAGACCTGAACCGTTGGAATCGTAGCCAAGTCTTCTTTCTGTCGGCACTGACGGAGACATCGGCAGATGTCGGAGAAAACCGGGACGATCAGATGAGTAGAGGGGTGTCGGTTCTGGCTCCTGTAAACTGACCTGACACACTTGGAGTAGAAAATTTTTAACTTGAGATGCCGATGTCCAAATGCAGCTCTGCTTCTTTAGGATGAAAGAGGACTTGAGAGGGAAGAACTTTTCTGAAGAACACTTGATCTGAATCCCAAAAGGTTCGTCGTGGTCGGGCTTCCAATCTCGCTCTGGTTCTCTGCCTGGGGTCTTCTGCGCAGTCGTGGGAGATCAGCTCCTGCGGATAGCTCCGACCTCGGAAGCCGGCGAGACCACCTTTGTTGGAAAGATAACTCGCATACGATTCCAGTAATATAGGCGTTGTCACCTGAATCTGTGAGGGACAGTCGTGGCTGCCTCTGCAAGTTGCTGCAACTCTACTGCCTGAAACAGTGATAGAATGAGGAGATGTGCAAGGGGAGAGCAAGGGGGAGGGGGGGTGAACTTGGTTTGACCAAGGGGGAGGTGGGGGGCGAATTTGGGAGCTTGGGGGTGTGGAGAGATGAAAGGGCACTGCCCTAGGGAGAGGGAAATTCGAATTTGGGCTTAGGGAAGAGCCCCTTTAACCTTGGGGAGAGGAAGGGGTGCTTAGGAAGTGGTGTTGGGTAGTTGGGGGTTGGGAGGTGGGGTGTGGATTGGAGGATGCCACCTTGGGTTGGGGGGGAGTTAAATGGATGTATGGGGAAGGGGAGAGGTCTTAATGAGGGGTGAATGGGGAGGAGAGAGAAAATTCTGAAAATTGGGTGGAGGGAGAGAGAGAGAGAGAGAGAGAGAGAGAGAGATAATGGGTGAGAGGGAAGAGAGATTTGGTAGAGAGGAGTAAGACTAGAGAATTTTTTCTATTCAAATGATTCTTCAAAAGTGGTTACATATGAGGAGTGGGGTGGCCTATTTATAAGCACATGACTTTTTCACAAAGGACCCTAACAAAAGACACAATGACTAATAACCGAAGGGAAGGGCGGGCATCCATGGGCCTAGCCCAATGAGATGGGCCCAATAACCTATCAAACCAACATAATGACTCAATACTTAGGAAAATGACTCAACAACCTAGGTACATGACTCAAATAAAGGGAAAATTACATGATATTGACTCAAAGAAAATGTGAAGATTACATGACTAGACTCAAAAATACATGACTAACATAATGGCGCTTGCCGACGAACAATCCGAGTCCGGAGAAAATGTGGAGGGGCAAGGGATGCCCTCATCAGCTTCACCTCGGGGCCTATCTTCTCATGAGTTTGCAGCGGGGTCTGCTTCCTCCGATTAGGAGTGATTATTCGAATAACTTGTGGTGACTCTATAGTGCGCCACACAGGGTTTATTGCTGGTGGGGGTTGCTTTGGAGTGACACCCCGGATAGAGGCCCCTGACACTTTAGAGACTAATGGCCGTCTCTTGGTCTTGGCTGGTACTGTCTGCCATCCCACCTGATCTTTGACAGGGGTAAGAAAGCATGCTTCATATGTATGTTGTGTGCAGGTTTCAACAGCCTCTTCGGGTAATTGTTGGTATAGGGAAATCACATTAATAGCCGGTCTCATCACTGGGGGCTCATGAGCACGTGGGGGATCCCCCTGGTGCTCTCCCATTTGGAGCTCGCCCTTCTTAATCATGCTTTCCATGACGTCTTTGAAGACGTAACAATTTTCAATGGTATGTCCCAGTGCCCGGTGATATGGATAGAATAGGGGATCATCGTTCTTAGCTGCATCCTCGGGTCTCTTTGGCTAAGGCAATGTTATCTTGTTGTATTTATATGCCTAATTAAATAAAGGCCCTGTCTTTTCTTTGGGAAATGAATATAGCTTCCTCATTTTGTTCCTCAAAGAGACTTTTTCTTTCTTTTCTGTTGCCTCTGTTGGCGGATGGGCAGCTGCTGCTTTGGCCTTTGCTGTTTGCTGGTCAAAGGTATTGAAACCCACAGTATTTTCTTCAGTCGGCGTCGGCCGCCGTTCAGCAGCCTTCCCTTTCTGGGAAGTAGGAATGTTGTTTGCAGGACATCTGGACAGGAAGGTCTCGACCTTTGCCACCACACTATTCAGACGGTCAAATGTCCTGACATCTGTTCCAATCATCTTTTCAAGCACTTCCCTCCTAAGGTTTTGCTTGCATATTTGAACAACATCTTCTTGGTATGGAGGCCGTTTGCATCTCATGGCTAGGTTCCTCCATCTTTTAATATAATCCAAGGCCGTTTCATCCTGCCTCTGCCTAGTAGAGTATAATTCTGCCACTGTAATCTCTCTTTCTGTGACATGGAATCTTTCTCAGAACTTTTGCTACATATCGGGCCAATCAGCTACATACCCGACAAGTAAGTTGGAGTACCATTCAAAGGCCAGGCCCCTGAGGGACGAGCCGAAGAACTTCAGCAGATAAGCTTCATCAGCAGCCAAATCTCCCATGACAGTTATGTAATAAGCAATATGTTCCCTTGGGGAGCCTTGCCCATTGAATTTCTCGAACTTTGGCGGCTTGTTAATCCTGGGGGTAGTCCCTTTGTAGCATATTATGGAGGATATTGTACCTGGTAGACATCAAAAGTCCCGTAATCACTGTCAGCCCTCTCAGACAATTTCATTTCTATCATCTTTTCAACCATCAACTTGTTCACCATAGCAGTATCGACAGGCTCTGGATAGAAGTGGGACTATTGTTGTGTGAAGGGGGTTGTCATGACAGCGGCATGTAAACTCGGCTGCACTCTTGAAGGAGAGGGTTGCACTATTGGCTGTGGCGGGAAAGGCTAGCATGGAGCTTTCCCGTGACTTGCTTGGTGGGAGACGGCAGGTATTACCACCTCCACAGAACTAGAGACTTCTCTTGCTGGCTCCGCATGCTTGGAGGCAGAAGTTTATTCATTCTTCTCATTTAATTTCCTTTGAAGAGACTCAATCTTCTGTTGATATCTCTCAAAAATCATCAGGATGGTTGGGTCCAGGGATGCAGCCATAGGCATATCTTCTGTCACTCGACCTGATGTCCCCTCACCCAGGTTCATGAGTGACACATCTTCTTCTTCTGAAGTCACCACATTTACAGTTAAAGTGGTGACCCTTAGTGTATCATCGACGGCAATGAGTTTTTCCTTTGCTGCTTGGCTCCGCCTTGTTATGAGGCCAGGTCTTTGAGCCAATCTGGAGAGCTATTCAGGCTGGTCAGGTAGAGCACCATACCTTCCAGCAACTCCAGCCATGTTACAAGCAAAGATTTGCAATTTTCCTCTTTGCCAGCAGACTCTTCTTCGGACGTGACCAGGGAAGGCCAACCGATCAAACACAGATATCCTTTCTTTTTCTTCTCCCCGCTGCGGGGCATCCTTCGAACATCCGGCCCTTTGACCGTCTTCAAGATCATTGGAGTCTGAACACGAGACTCCTGACATCATTTCTTCCTTGTTATCTTCCTCTTCTTCTTCGACACACATGGCACGAAGTAATCTTTTCTTCCCCAGGGATGAATTCCCTAGACAATGGAAATAATCTTGGACTACTCTGCCCATTTCTTCTCGACTATGCCTCTGGGGAGCAGCTCGAGGCATTAGTCGCTCTTGTGTTTTCGGCTGATAAGCTAGCCTTGTCACATGTGCAGCTTGATACATCTTCGGTGGATACCGGAATACATCTGCCTATTGGGCACAGGCCCTCGGCATGTGGGAAATAGCCATTAGAATAACCTCTTCTTCTTCTTCTTCTTCTCTTATCAGGACTTTCCAACCTCCTCTCCTGGGGTGCATAGCAGCAACTTTTGTCTTTGCAGGGGCTGTGGCTGGGCCCTGTGCTCTCTTGGGCACCCAGAATTGCTTGAATCTTGTTGGTTTAGGTGCCAGTGGCTTCCTTTCTTTTCCTTTCATGTTGGCCCTCCTGGTGGCCAACACTTGGAACTTGTTGTTGGTAGGGACCGCCGGAATGATGCGGTCGTGTAGTGCTTCAGTCGGGCGACCATTGAGATACACCCGCATTCCTCCTACTAACATAGATTTTCCCGAAGTCGATAGACGGCCTCGGGGTGGAGCAGCCCGGCTCCTCTGGTAATTCTTCTTCTTTCTATTAGCAGCAGCAGGAACATCAGCTCTTCTATCCAAGTGGTGGACGTAGCATGAGACAACTGTTGGTACAGTAATTATCTTTTGCGACTTCTTCTTCTCTGGTACATCTACAGCTTTTATCGCAGTAGTTTTCTCAGCTTCATTATCAATCTTGAGAAGATTGACGAACACGAGTCCCAAGTAGTTAGGCAGACCCACTGTCGGGGGCATGGATCCGAATGTAGTCGGTACCACCAGGCACCCATCACGAACGTGATTGTCGATGACTTGTTGGCCGAACTCGAGGGAAATCAGTCCAGTCTCCATTTGAGTTCCTGCAAGTAAGATCAGCACACAGTCAGTACTTTTGGGGAGGCCGCCAGGCCTCTTACTTTGGCGAAGAGATGAAAGGAAACTCGGTCCCACCGGGCGTGCCAGCTTGTAGGAGTGGATTTTATGGTTTTATTATGATATTTATTTATTAGTTTATTAGTTTTGATTCTAAGTTGTTTATTTTAGTTATTGGTTGGTTTATTAGGCGTGTCAGTCACCGGAGTGACGATTTATTATGTGCTCGATCTGACTTGGTCATTCGATTGTGAAGTCTGAGTCTGGACCAGAAGTCTGTCATACCATAAAGGTTATGACATTAATTACGTCCTTCCAAGAAAGGACAACCCTTGATTAAACGCCAAAGTAAGAGGGGCCCCGGGGGCAAAACGAGATAAGACTGCTATGCTGATTTGTTTACAAGATATAAGATACATGCATATGCTCATGCGATTTAGTAGTTTCATTACGGTTCATCTGCCTGCTTCCCGGGACGGGGGCAGAGAACTTAGGTTTAAGTGTTGTGGTGCTAGACTCGGATTCAAAAGGGGGATTGAATGAATCCTTTGGAAATTTTGACCAATTAAAAATTAATTGTGTCAATCAGAGATGTTGAACAGGAACTAACTAGATTCTACCGAGTCTGAAGGGCAGCGAGGAACTTAATCAAGCAGAAAACATGCAGCTAACATGCTCACAGGACATGGAGAGACAGATCGGCTTATACATTCATCTAACGGAGCGGGACAACCAAACCACAGCAGACAAGAAAACTTTTAGGTGGTTCGATCCTTCGACCAACGTCCACCCCACACTCAAACCAGAGTGTGGTTTACTGCTATGAAATAGCTTGAAATCGCTGGGCCTCACAGCTTGCCTACAAACCACTGATTCACAGCTTCAACGGCTGGGCCTTACAGCTTATCGTCTGCTGGGCAAAACAGCTTGGCCGTCCAGAGGAATCCTCCTCTGCTACCGCTGACACACAGCTTGAATGGAAATGTATGATGAAAGTAAAAATAAAATTCAGCAACGAAAAGCCGATAATAAGATCAAACAGAATTGCTCACACAGGAGCACAGTGTCTTGGATCTGATCCGGAAGACACTTAAAAACAACAGATTTGAAGTAAATATTGACGATGTTTCACTTCACACTCTTTCTGCCTTCTACTCTCAGAACCTCTCTTTTTATTCTCTCGTACTTCTTTTCTCTGGATCGTGGGGGCACTATCTCTCTCCGCTTCAGCTTTCTATCTGCTCATTGATGGAATGGTTTGTCTCTGGTTTTCTCTCTTGATCCACACACTGCTCTCACTTCTCTTCTTTTTCACTATTTCTTTTTTTTTCTTCCTCTTTTGAACCCTTTTCCTCAGCATATATATATATATGTGTGTGTGTGTGTGTGTGTCTACTCCAGAACCTTAGGCGTGTGGATACCCCGTTTCCCGCCTGAAAAGTTGGGGCACGTGTAGTAATATTCTGGGCATCTATCTTCCTCGGATCACGTGCCATTTATGATGGGGCATCTCTCGCCCTTCATATTTTCAAAACCCTGGTTGCTCACCAGCATGATTCTATTGTGTCCGTCACATTTTTCTGAGTGAATTCATGTAATTTTCATATTTTCTTTGAGTCACAATTATGTAATTTTCCTTTTATTTGAGTCTTGTACCTAGGTTAATGAGTCATTTACCTAGCTTAAGTGTCATTAGGATGATTACGTTGCATATTGGGCCCAATTCTGTGGGCTAGGCCCAGGGGCGCCCCTACCCCCCTTGGTTATCTGTCATTATGTCAAGAGTCAGGGACTTTTTGTAAAGTGTGGGTTGCCTATATATAGGACCCCATTTCCCCCATTTCAAGTTAATGAAAAGTTTGCCATTTGAGAGTTCAAATTTCAGTTTTCTTGTGGAGTGATTCCTTTAGTTGGGTGAGAAGCCCTAGGGGAGAGAATCCCCACCCATCTCTCTCTCTCTCTCTCTCCCTCCCTCCCTCCCTCCCTCCCTCCAAGAGAAGGGCGCCCCCTTCTCTCTCTCCTCACCCTCCCACCTAATTCTTCTCTCTCCTCCCCTCATTCAAGAGCCCCACAACTTCCCACATTCCCCATTACTCCACCCCTAGTCCCAAGGTTGCATCCAGCACTCCCCACCCCACCCTCCAACCCCCAACTACCCATTTCCCTTCCCCAAGCACCACTCCACCTTCCCAAGGCTGAAGAGACTCCACCCTAGGCCCAAAATTTGAATTTCCCACCCATTCTCACCCTTCCCCTACTCCCTTGGTCGCCCAAATCATCCCCCATCCCCATCTCCTTGCTAAACATTTATCACCCCTCAATCCATATCCCATTCAACTCTTGACCATGCCCTGGGTCGCAGGCAGCTGAGCACCAGCAGGTTGCAACAGCGGCCACAACGTCATCGGGTCATTTCAGGAGGCGTACCATATACCGTCGGAATCGTCGTCGAAGCAGATTTACAACGGTGGTGGTTTCGTCCCCGTCTGAGTTCGTGACTGCCAGGGAGAGTCATTCTTCTCTGACTGTGCAGGATAGGTCCGGTCAGCGACCTGAAGCAACTTTCAGAGACTGCCACGGCCACTTTCTTGAGAATCTGGAGGCGGGACTTGGTTGAAATCTTCTACGAAGCCTACTTCCAGAAACAATAAGCGGAACCACGTTCGGCATCCGGAGCCAAGATTTATCAATTTTCTCCTCTAGGTGTGCAGTTTTGTCCCCTCTGGGACTGAACCGACCCCTGTCCACTGTTCGGGTTCTCCCAATCTGCTCCGACATCATCTGGAAGTCTCGTGGGTCGCGTTTTAAAGAAGACTCAACACCGGTTCCATCGACTCCATCCACACTCGATTCATAGTTCGGGAGCACTCGTGGCGACCTCTTCTTCCTGCTGCTGAGGTGCTTCTGCCGCCTGAGTCAGAACTCAGGGGCCTTGTTTGCAGTCTGACCCCGACCGGCACCGGCGACCAGAGAAATAAAAAAAATTTCGGCGTCATCCTGATCCAGCTACGATGATTTTCTAACTAGTCTCATCATCGGTAAAATTCAGGAGTGGCCGCAGCAGCGTCATCTTCCACTTTCTATTCCCTGTTCTAGAGAGCAGGCAGAACCGACGTTGTCCATCCGTTCGGCTTCCAATTCAGTTTTTCCCCTCCCCGCCTGGCCAACTTAAAGCCCCTCCCTGTGGGAGGTAGTGTTTGAGTGTATGAATGACTCCCCCTCCCCTTGTTCCACCCCCTTGCATGGGGAGTAGTGTTGTAAAATTTTGAAACAGGGTCAAGCTACTCCAGCGCAGCGTATGGGGAACAACGCTTCCCCGCTCGCCCACGTTTCCGAGCGGGACCGGTTTCTTGAAACCGGTCGAGTAAGTGTTCTAACCTTGCTTCCCTTAGTACTTGTCCTTTCAATATTTGCTCTTAGCTCCGCTGGCCGTGAGAGTGAGTGCTCGATCCCTCAAGCTCCGTTGCTTCGAGTGACCACCATGGGGAAGAGTGTAACCGGTGCCCTCGGCACAATGTCGGCTCCATTGAATTGGGCCTCTATACCCTTGGGAACAAACCTTGGCCTTGCTGGCCCTCTACCAGCAGGGGCCCAGCCCTCACATCCTCCACTTGGCATTGCCAAGTTACCCCGGGTTTCGGTTAGTGTCGGGTGAGCGGCCGCCAATTTCAGTCCGTTATCATTGCGAATTGTGCTTGTTTGTTAGAGTCCAAGGGCGTGTCACATCAACTGGTATCAGGGCAAGTCATTGACTTGTCTCTACAAGTCAAGTCCTAGGGCACGCTTACATTGGAGTCATCATCAGTCCGACCCTTGCATTGTCCACCCACCGTTGTCATCATTGAGTCTTGGGTCAAATGGCCCCTCTCCCAATCATATCCCATGCATACCTACCTAATGAAGAGCCCACGGAAATTGACTTCATTGACTTAGAGTCCGATAATTGGGTATCCCCCGATATCGTTGTCTCTCTTTCTAGGACTAGTCAAATTATGAAAAATGGAGACCAATTCTTTGTTGAATTCCATAGATGGTTTGGAAAGACTAAGTATTTTGATGGGGCTTGGTGTCAAGTGGGAACATTGGCGGGTCCATGTATAATCCTAGGCAAGAAATGGTTAGATGAAAGGAATGCCGACATTGACCCAAAACGTCGAACTTGCCTAGTGTATCCGCCACACCTTCCGGGAGCCTTTAAATTCAACAACCTTGTGCCCTCCCATCCGCCGTATTCCCACCCTTTTTCACCACCCCGGGTGCACCACACACCGGCTAACATCACCCCACCCTCAAAGAACCTTCCCACCCCATTAGCTTTAGAAGAAGTAGCCCACCCACTTTGCCACATGGAGACAAATGCCCCTCCGGATCCTTTCCCCTCCATGGAGGGCACCCATGTCCAAATTGAAGGGGAAGCCTCGCACAAGGATCTTCACCTTACACCACCCTCTCTAGTTGGGGCCGAGCTCATCTTAGGAGAACCCCTTATTAGTTGGCTAAAGGAGAGCCCAATAAGAGAGATCACGGTCCACGATTTCCCTCCCATAAAGTAAAACCTTCCCATAGTGCCCTTCTCCTCCTATCACACCATAATCCAAATATCCTACCAAGTGGAAACCTTAGAGGACCTTCTCAAGGGCTTAGCTTGGCAATTTGAGTTGACCAGCTTGTTGACCATGGCCAACCAACCTAGGAACCTTGACCTCTTACACCTTTGTGTCGGGTCTATAACCTCAATTTGCACTATTGGTTGCTACACTAGTGACCTCCTGCTATTCCTCCCCACCCCCGATGAGCCCGACCTTCTCCTTAATTTGGAGCTTCTTATATCAGGTAGAAAGCCAAAACCTCCCTTCATGGCCGATCCACCCACCAAGAACTTCGGCCCAATTATTTTATTAGAGGAGGATGACCCACCACCATTTGAGGACCTTGAGGACATGGAGCTCCGCCCCCTTGGTAACCCATTTTATGTTCCCTATGATCCATTCCAATGGGAGTCAAGGAACCCGTGTGACCCAACCACCTAATCCACCACCCACCTTTCCCTACCCCAACCCACCATGTTTGACCCAATCCACCCCATCCTAGACCCGGGTTACACCATGGGAGCCATGACTATGGACAATATACACCTAGGGATCAAGGAAGTGTCCCACTTCATGATATCCACCTTCCTAGACCCCTTTGACCCATTCCAATGGAAGTCTAAAAGTCCACACATAGAAGACATCTTTGGCACAAGAATGCATAAGTCTTGGCATACAAAACCACTTGGCATGATTCATAAGTTGGGTACATTCATTCATATCACCCACATGTTAAGTAGGAAACATGAGTTGTCCATATTCGGATGTAATGGTCCACCTTCATTCATCATGGGTCTTAAGCATGTCAAAAGTATCTACGGATGTCCGGGTCCCCCGATATTTATCACCACTTTGCATGATAGGTTCACCTACGGGTGCCCTGGCCCACCTAGGCTGACCAAAGTCTACACGGCATCATTACATGATAGGTCTACTTTTGGTTGCCCAGGTCCATCCATCACCCCTAGAATGTCCACATTCACAAAATTGCATGAAAACCTTCGCAAGCACATCAACAAGGAAAATGAGATTTATAAAAGACAGGCTGCCTTCCATCGATATCACCAAGAATTCCACGTGGGTGACTTTGTGATGATGAGGATGGAGAGGCACTCTCCAGGAGCCATCTCCAAATTGAGGCCTCGTAGGGCTGGTCCCTTCCAGGTTTTGAGGTGCATTGGCACTAATGCCTATGAGTTAGATCTTCTCGAGGAGTATGGAGTGAACCTCACATTCAATGTGGTTGACGTAGTGCCATATAAGGGTCCCACGGTGGTACCTAGTGAGGATATTGAGCTTACTCCATCCATTGAGATAGCGCCCGCCCGTGAGGAGAGTCCACTAGCCAAGAGAGCCCAGCGTGAGCGAATTGAGCGAATATTGGATGAATAGGTCACTGCCACCAGGAGCAAGGTGTGCGAGCGCTATCTCATCGGGTTGATGGATCGGTCTCCTTCGAAAGACTTGTGGGCGGTATCACTTCTACACCCTCCGAGGAGGGAAGAACTCTTACTCGACGGAGTCGAGTTCTCCGTACCTCGAGAGTATGATGGGGCATCTCCCGCCCTTCATATTTTTAAAACCCGGGTTGCTCGCTAGCATGATTCCATTGTGTCCGTCACATTTTTCTGAGTCAATTCATGTAATTTTTATATTTTCTTTATGTCATAATTATGTAATTTTCTTTTTATTTGAGTCTCGTACCTAGGTTAATGAGTCATTTACCTAGGTTAAGAGTTATTAGGATGATTAATTTGCATATTGGGCCCAATTCTGTGGGCTAGGCCCAGGGGCGCCCCTACCCCCCTTGGTTATCTATCATGATGTCAAGAGTGAGGGACTTTTTATAAAATGTGGGTTGCCTATATATTGGACCCCATTTCCCTCATTTCAAGTTAATGAAAAGTTTGCCAATTGAGAGTTCAAATTTTAGTTTTCTTGTGGAGTGATTCCTTTAGTTGGCTGAGAAGCCCTAGGGGAGAGAATCCTCACCCATCTCTCTCTCTCTCTCTCTCTCTCTCTCTCTCTCTCTCTCCCTCCAAGAGAAGGGCACCCCCTTCTCTCTCTCCTCACCCTCCCACCTAATTCTTCTCTCTCCTCCCCTCATTCAAGAGCCCCACAACTTCCCACATTTCCCATTACTCCACCCCTAGTCCCATGGTTGCATCCACCACTCCCCACCCCACCCTCCAACCCCCAACTACCCATTTCCCTTCCCCAAGCACCACTCCACCTTCCCAAGGCTGAAGAGACTCCACCATAGGCCCAAAATTTGAATTTCCCAACCATTCTCTACCTTCCCCTTCTCCCTTGGTCGCCCAAATCATCCCCCATCCCCATCTCCTTGCTAAACATTCATCACCCCTCAATCCATATCCCATTCAACTCTTGACCAAGCCCTGTGTCGCAGGCAGTTGAGCACCAGCAGGTTGCAGCAACGGCCACGGCGTCATCATGTGGCTTCAGGAGGCGTACCATATACCGTCGTAATTATCGTCGAAGCAGCTTTGCAACGGTGGTGGTGTTGTCCCTGTCTGAGTTCGTGACTGCCAGGGCGAGTCGTTCTTTTTCAACTGCGCAGGATTGGTCCGGTCAGCTACCTGAAGCAACTTCTCGAGACTACCATGGCCACCCTCTTGAGGATATGGAGGCGGGACTTGGCTGAGATCTTCTACGATGAGCCTACTTTTAGGAACAAGAAGTAGAACCCCGTTCGGCATTCGGAGCCAAGATTAATCAATTTTCTCCTCCAGGTGCAAAGTTCCCCTCTAGGACTGAACCAACCCCTATCCACTGTTCAGGTTATCCCAAGCTTCTCTGACATCATATGGCGTTCTCGTGGGTCACGTTTCAAAGAAGACTCGACAATGGTTCCATCGACTCCAGCCACACTCGATTCAAAGTTCGGGAGAACTCGTGGCGACCTCTTCTTCCTGCTGCTGAGGTGCTTCTGCCGCCAGAGTCAGAACTCAGGGGCCCTGTTTGCTAGTTCACAAAAAAAATTCGACGTCGTTCTGATCTAGCTACGACGATTTTCCAACTAGTCTCATCATCGAAAAAATTCAGGAGTGGCTGCAGCAGCGTCATCTTCAACCGTCTGTTCCCTGTTCCAAAGAGCAGGTAGAATCGACGTTGTCCATCCGTTCGGCTTCCAATTCAGTTTTTCCCCTCCCCGCCTGGCCGGCTTAAAGCCCCTCCCTATGGGAGATAGTGTTTGAGTGTATGAATGACTCCCCCTCCCCTTGTTCCACCCCCTTGCAAGGGGAGTAGTGTTGTAAAATTTTAAAACAGGGTCAAGCTACTGTGGCACAGCGTGTGGGGAACCACGCTTCCCCGCTCGCCCACGTCTCCGAGCGGGACTGGTTTCTTCAAACCGATCGAGTAAGTGTTCTAACCTTGCTTCCCTTAGTGCTTGTCCTTTCAATATTTGCTCTTAGCTCTGCTGGCCATTAGAGTGAGTGCTCGGTCCCTCAAGCTCCATTGCTTCGAGTGACCACCGTGGGGAAGAGTGTAACCGATGCCCTCAGCACAACGTCGGCACCATTGAATTAGGCATCCATATCCTTGGGAACAAACCTTGGCATTGCTGGCTCTCTACCAGCAAGGGCCCAGCCCTCACATCCTCCACTTGGCATTGCCAAGTTACCCCGGGTTTGGGTAAGTGTTGGGTGAGCGACCGCCGATTTCGGTCCGTTATCATTGCGAATTGTGCTTGTTTGTTAGAGTCCAAGGGCGTGTCACATCAATTTACCTGGTGATTGCATAGACAAACTGTCATAAAAGGAATAAACATTCTGTCACTTTCTTAGCACAAGTCTTACAGACGTAGCGAGTAAGTAAGCATAAACTGCACTGAGTAGGAGTTACCAAGTCAGCCATTGCACTGACTTACTATAAGGTGAGCAAGATGTTGCACCAAGTTGAAGTGAGCAAAGACGAGAGATGCACTTACTTGAGAAAACGCATGACATCATAAGCACAGACCATAGAGTCCAATAGTGCAATAGATATGCACTGATAAGAAACCACAGAGCATAAGGATACACTGACTTTACATTTGCTAGAATGGAAAGTTTGCACCGAGTTGATAAAGAAGAATGCACGGACAAAGGAAGATGCAAGACAGAACTTGCACCAAGCCAAGAAATCCCGTCCAAGTAAGAACTTGCACCGAGATGGCAGAGAGAAAGACGCAGAACAAAGAGAGATGCAAGCCAAAGTTTGCACCGAGTTAGATTTGCACAGAGATAAGAAATGAGCAGACTCAACAAGTGCATTCTAGACAAGAATTGCACTGACCCAGATATTGCACCGAGAGAGTAACGGGACGATAGTGTGTGTGCGTGAACAGAAACTGCACCGAGGTAAGCACTTATGCGTGAAATGTAGAACAAAGCTAGACTTGCACCGAGCTAGATTTTTAGCGATACAACACATGCGCTGACTATGATTTATTCTATGAAATAACATGCACCAAATGGACCATACAAATAGATAGAGTTGAGGGATTTAAACACCTTAATCTAAACATGATTCATAGAAAGTCATTATCAAAACTAGGGTTCCAAAAATCTCCCCCTTTTTGATTATGACAACTATGAGTCATGTATGATTAAACCATTTAAAGAAAATTCAATACTCAGCATTTAAACCAGTGTGTTTACAGTCTGTTGGAGCATGTTCAAAACTTATTCACACGCAGACAAGATAGAAAATGCATAGACAAGATAAAAAATACATTGATCACAACAGGTGTGCGAACGAACAAAATGCAAACATGTAACATGTAAGAACAAAAAGAGGATACTTCTGCGTGTATTAAGAAAGCAACATTAGTGTTTGAATGAACATCTCTTTTCACAAAAAAAAGGTATTTGAAACAGCAGATCTTTTCCCCCTTGTCATTTTACGCAGCATAAACTTCTTGTTGCAGCATACATGAGGTCTTCTTCTCTTCTTCTCCCCCTTTGTCATTATCAAAAATGGGGAATTGGGAGAAATTAGTGACCTTGGTAGCTCCCCCTGTCTCTTGGAGGATATGTTGAACTGGAGCCAGAGATGGGAAGCCTGTTCATCAACGAGGGTGAAGATCTCTAATGGAATCTACCAATTTATCGAGTTTTTGATGCACAGTATTCCCCAGTCTTTCCACTAGGGAGGTGGTTGACTCTTGTTTATTGATAGATTGTTGAACGGTCTCTGATAGTGTCTGTAAATTAGACTAGACAACTTGAAACTTTTTGATGATTTCTGGCTAACTGGCCGCTATCTTGTTTAATGAGCCCTTTATCTATTCAAGCTCAATTTTCAGATCAAAAGTATGGATAAGAATTTTAGCCATATTGCTGAAGATGGAGATTTGGGTATCTTGAATTTTGCTAACCATGTCACCCACTCGAGTGCTGATACCCATGAGAGATTCTAAAATCTCTCGTACTGCTTCATCAGTTTTTCATTTTGCAGATAAAAACTCTATCCCTTGTCTCTTGACAACTTTTTCCAAATGCTACAATTCGGAATCTACTTTGTCTAGTTGAAAGGTATTGAATAGAAACTGTTTATTCATCAATTCATTCTGATTCAACACTATCTCAGTCAGATTTGCCAGCATCTATGCAATGTTAGGCTTAGCACTAGGTCTTGGTGAACTTCTCTGGAAATTCAGTAAAATACTCATGTTGTTGTTCAGGGGGTGCAGTAGGTGGTATACCAAGACTAATCAATTCTCCAAAATGTGGACCAAATTTAGGAGCGTGAGAGAAAGACATTTTTGGATACATTCTATGGTGAGGGGCATGTCCCATAACATATTCTTGTGATTCTTCTTCAGCTGCCCCTAGAGCTGGAGCACTTGGTTGCTCATGTAGAGCTTCTTCAGCAGATCCTTGAGCTGTCACGCCCCGAGTATTTATGACAGTGGAAGACTCACTCGAGAAACGCGAACAGCCGACATGGTAAGTCTCGTGCAAGCAAGAACGATCAGAGCGCAAGACAATCACATACATAAATACAATTGCACAATATTATTTAAACTCCAACTTTATTTCATAATAATTAAATTCAATACTTAAATACAATCATTAATTCAACTTATTCCAATATACCAGACTCAGGAAAATAAGAAAATTACACAGACTCAATCTAAATAATTTAGACTTCCTAAGTCTTCACTCTCATCTTGACAATACTTTCATTCGCTCTCGGACCCGCAACTTGTATAACCCGAATCCGAATTCGAATCACTTCCATCTCCTGAAAAGATTCGAAATAAGTAATGAGCACACTTACCTAGTAGGTATCTTCGCATCAACATGAAGGCACTATTAAAGTAATTAATAATTTAGCTCTAAAGAATTAGGTAGAATCATGCGAATGCGATCAATCACGCGATTAAACCAAGTAACAAGACGATTATGTAAGATAGAATGAGAGCAAGTATGAACTAGCAAGAATGAAACAAGAACATGATATGGCCTTTCATGAACAAGAATGTAACGAGAATGTACTAGCAAGGCACATAATCATCACTCCAGTATCTTTTACTTATGAGCAAGTACCTCATGAATTTTTGTGGAATATCTAGAAAGTCAAGTATCAATCATGCTGTATTGTGTTGTGGATTTTTACTTATTTATAAAGAAAGTACTCCCATCGTAATGCGACGCCAGTAGCATCATACCCCATGGTTTATAATAGTATATTTCGACAATCAGCCGAGGGGACTAGCATGGAGCCCTTGAACACAATCAGTGTTCGATCGCATCTTCAAGTATAAATCAAGTTTTATCCACGCATGTAACAATAAAGTATGGCCAAGAATGTACAATTCTAACAAGCTCTTGATAATGATAATTCAATAAATGATTGCTTCAGTAAGAATCATGAGAAATCAAGAATGACTTAAGCAAGGTTATGCTTATGGAAATAAATCGGTAGTATAACGATACGTTCTTTATCTTTCTTTCATTATATTAGGTTCCTTGATGAATATGATAAGTTCTAGATCATCAAGGGCGTCTTTGACAACGGGGTTGTCCCTCGGTTAGCCGACATCGACTAACCGGTGGGCCCCGCCTCCGCTCGCCCTCCCCCGCACAGAAACTCGGTAACCGACCCCAAGTACCGTAATCGACCCTTCGGGGTCGATTACGACACACTCTTACTCGGTTATCAAAGACGCCCCAAGAGTCTATTTAGAACCTTGGAATATCAACCCTTGGTCAATCCTTGGGTTAAAATACTCGAGTAGTGTGACGGTCGTGTACTGGGCCGTTACATGATGTGACGCTCCAGTATTGGGCCGTTACATTAGTCTGAATCCAGAACTAAGAAATCGGACTCAGTTGAATGTGACGGTCATACATTGGGCCGTTAGATGCTCCTGACGGTCCAGTGTAGAGCCGTTACATTACCGATAATCAAAAACATCGATAGTGTAATCTAATCAATGGACTTTAATGGTACAACCAACTCGACATCCTAGTGGGAATCCCAGGCTCGCGGAGAATTACGGAGGCCTTGAAACAAGATTTCCTAATCCATTGGAAGGAATATCCAATAGAGAGGTCCTCATGTCTAAGAATAGTGTTCCTATAGTGCAAAGTGAACTAAATGGACAACATATCGGAATATGTGCCATATACTTAAAGAAATGACTCTATAGATGGAAAAGAATGTGTAACAATGTGAAACCATGAGAAAACTCCGTCAATACAACATTTGGAAAAATCATGATTTAGAATACAAAACTATAGAGTTTTAGCCGATGAAATTAACATAACTTAAAATAATCCTAAGGCACATTAACCATGCAATTTGATTATGAAACATTAACTAAACTTAAAGTCATGATAACATGTCCAAACTTAGCTATCTAAGCTTATTTATAAGTAAACTCTAACTAGTTATCATTCTGCCTCGGGCTGACAGAATACAGTGCCTGACGGTCTAGGATAGACGCGTTATAGTATTGTGACGGTTTATCGAGGGGCTGTTACAGTGGTGTAACGCACTTGCTAGGGTGCGTCAGAGACAATAGGACAAAATAAAAATACAACAGAATGTGACGGTCTATCGTAAGGTCGTTACATGCATGTGACGGTCTCACGTTAGTGCGTCAGAGAACCTGCTGGCAGTAAACTAAAGTGAAGATTTATGAAAACATAACATGCCTGGAAATCAACATATTACCATTGTCCTAGTCATGATAACGATGCATAGGCCAACTATATACAAGGGTTTAGTGAATAGACAAGATAATACCTTTTAATTTCCATTTAGGGCTAAGAGATGCATGAATGTATAAAACTATGAAATCATGAAATTCTTAGTCTATAATGCATGAAATCAAGCACAATCAGAGGGCTTTTATCCCTAACAAGTTGTTTTTGCCAATCATGAGATAACCTACCTCTTTTAAGACCTTCAAACTTCGAATTTAATACTAGGTGCTACCCTTAGACCATTGTACTTCTTGTGATAAATCAGCAACTTCAATCTGCTCTATTTTCTCAGCCTCTTGACCTAACGATGTGAAATTTTGAGGGTAAGGACATGAGACTATTGGGTACAAAAAGTTCTAAAGGATTGAACTCTAATTACCTCGTTTAGACGTCCTAATCTTGGGATCTTCAGGGGTCTTGCATTCAGATTCCTGGGTTGCTAAGGTTGAATCAGCAACTTTGGAAGCTTCTATCTTCTTGGTTGCTTGGTCTCCTAGCACGAAATTTGGAGAACAATTAGTGTATAATATACTAAACAAAAACGTCTAAAGAACTTACCCGAAATTATAACTCCTTACCTTGATTCTTCACGGGCCAAAAGTAAGGGTCGCTCAGTTCAGAACTAGGTCCTATTTATAGAGTTTTGGTTAGGATTTGAAGATTAGATTAATTCTAGAGTCCATAATTTGTCAGAACCTAATCCCTAAGAGTCCTTAACAATGTTATAATCCATCCCAATTCGATCTCTTATAGATAGGATTTCAAAGTTCCAATCTTTTTGCAATTTCCTCACCTTACGGAATCTGCAGGATGTAACGATCGTGTCTAGGTGCGTTACAGGGCTGTGGCGGTTGCCCGATAGACCGTTACATGTAACGTGTATGGAGTTTCAATTTAATAAAACTCTTTTATTCGTTTATCCATATAATTATCTTATATAATTAGTATTTATCCTTAAAATACGTGAATAAGCCAATTACCCTTCTAGAATATGGGCCAAACATGATGGGCTTGGTCCATAAACCTTTTGGACAATTATTAGATAGCGTAGGTTAACTAATTAGCCTTTTTGAGCCTTATATTGACTTATTAATCTAATAACCACTTCATTAATTTATTTAAGCCTTTATAATTTTTAGAAAATTATTTTATAATTCAAAAATTATTTATAAATTCTGGAGCACTACACCCTCCCCCACTTAGAAGAATTTGGTCCCCAAATTCAATATATGGATTTTGGAGAGTGTACTTTCAGTTAAATAATTCTGGGAATCTTTTTCGCATGGCTACTTCGATTTCCCATGTTGCTTCATATGGCCATGTCTTCTTCCATTGAATCTTGACCATAGGAATAACTTTATTTCTTAGTTAACGCACTTCCCGTTCCAGAATCTTTATTGGCTTTTGCTCGTACGTCATATCCTTCTGAATTTTCAGATTGTCATAAGTAATAATATGGTCATGATCATATACATACTTCTTCAGCATAGAGACGTGAAATACGTCATGAACTCCTGCTAATTGTGGAGGTAAAGCCAATTTGTAAGCCACTTCACCAACCCTTTCAAGAATTTTAAATGGGCCAATGAATCTTGGAGTTAACTTCCCTTTAATGCCAAATCTTTGAATACCACGACCTGGAGAAATCTTTAAATATACATGATCTCCTACCTGAAACTCCAAGTCACGTCTTTGATTGTCAGCATAAGACTTTTGCTTATCTTGTGCCATTTTCATTCTTTCTTGAATGATCTTGACCTTTTCTGTAGAGTTCCTGATGAGATCGGGGCCTAGGAATTGTCTTTCCCCTATTTCACTCCAACATATTGGTGATCAACAGTTTTTTCCATATAAAGCTTCAAAAGTAGCCATTTGTATGCTGGCCTGGTAACTATTATTATATACAAACTCTACTAGAGGTAAATGATCATGCCAACTGCCTCCAAAGTTGATTGCACAAGCCCTGAGCATATCTTCTACTACCTGATTTGTTCTTTCCGTTTGACCATCTATTTGGGGATGAAAAATTGTGCTGAAATTCAATCTAGTCCCTAGTGACTGTTGTAGACCCTTCCAGAACTGTGATGTGAATTGAGGATCTCTATCAGATATAATAGTGACTGGGACACCATGTAGTTTGACAATCTCCTTTATGTATAATGCTGCTAGAATATCCGCAGATCATCGACTCTTTATTGGTATGAAGTGTGCGGATTTAGTCAATTGGTCTATGATTACCTATATTCCATCGTATCCACCTCTTATCTTAGGTAAACCCATAATAAAGTCCATCCCCATACTCTCCCATTTCCATTCGGGAATACTCAAGGGGTGTAATTTACCTGCGAGTCTAAAATATTCTGCTTTTACTTGTTGGCAGGTGAGACAACGGGATATAAAATCAGCTATTTCTCTCTTCATGTTGGGCCACTAGAAATTTCTTTTGAGATCTTGATATATCTTTGTTCCTCCTGGATGAATTGTGTATTTGGAATTATGTGCTTCATCTAGGATTAGTTTCTTCGTAACCTCATGATCTGATACACATATTCGGCCCTTGAATAACAATTTTCCATCATTGGAAAATAGAAAAATCTGGTCTTTGTTCAATATTGGCCTTAACTTCCAGTAATATAGGATCATCATTTTACAGTTTGACCAGATCTTCTATCAATGTAGGTTGAGCTCGGATATTAGCTATAAAATAATCTTCTTCCTTTATGTCTATATCTAAGTTCAACTGAGCAAATTGGGGAACAAGGTTAGTTACACTAATCATAAGACTTGATAGCATACCCATTGGTTTTCTGCTGAGTGCATCTGCTATAGCATTAGCCTTGCCAGGATGATATTGAATAGCAAAATCAAAGTCTTTGGGATATTCTAACCACCTCCTCTGCCTCATGTTAAGCTCTTTTTGAGAGAATAAGTATTTCAAGCTTTTGTGGTCCGAGTATACTGTGAACGTTTCTCCATAAAGGTAATGACGCCAAATTTTTAAGGCGAAAATAACTGCTGCCAATTCTAAATCATGTACAGGATAATTTTCTTCGTGACGTTTTAGTTGTCTAGAAGAATAACAAATTACTTTTCCACTCTGCATGAGAACACATCCTAAGCCAATGCCAGATGCATCCGTATACACTTCGAATCCACCACCTTCGATTGGTAGTGATAAAATAGGAGCTGTTGTAAGATGATTCTTAAGACTTTGAAAGCTCTTTTCACAGTCCTGATGATTCTTAAGACTTTGAAAGCTCTTTTCACAGTCCTTTGACCAGACAAAAGGGTTTTCTTTTCTTGTGAGTCTAGTTAAAGGAACCGCAATTTTTGAGAAGTCCTTAATGAATCTCCTATAATAACATGCTAAACCCAGAAAGCTTCTTACTTCCGATACAGTCGTTGGCCGACTCTAATTCTTGACAGCTTCTACCTTAGAAGGATCAACAGTAATACATTCTTTTGAAATAATGTGGCCTAGGAATGAAACTTCCTCAAGCCGGAATTCACACTTATTGAGTTTGGCATAAAGCTTGTGTTCTCTAAGTGTTTGTAAAGCTATTCTCAAATATTGTTCATGTTCCTCTTTTGTCTGGGAATATATCAAGATATCATCAATGAAGACGACGATGAACTGGTCCAGATATGGCTGGAAAATATTGTTCATTAGTTGCATGAATGCTGCGGGGGCATTAGTTAATCCGAATGGCATTACCACGAATTCATAGTGGCCATAACGACTTCGAAAAGCCGATTTATAAATGTTCTCTTCTTTAATTCTAAGCTGATGATAACCTGATCTGAGGTCAATCTTAGAGAAATACTCTGCTCCCGAAAGTTGATCGAAGAGCTCATCAATACGTGGCAACGGATACTTATTTTTAATTGTGAGTTGATTCAGTCGCCGGTAATCGATGCATAGCTCGAGAGAACCATCCTTCTTCTTGACAAATAGAACCGGCGCACCCCAAGGGGATGTGCTAGGTCTGATGAAGCCCTTGTCTAGTAGTTCCTGCAATTACCTTTTCAATTCCTTAAGCTGTGTGGGGGACATCCTGTAAGGGGCTATAGAAACATGTGCCGCTCCTGGAATGAGTTCAATAGTGAAGTTCACTTCCCTCTCGGGTGGTAAACTGGGTAATTCGGGCGGAAACACGTCTGGGAACTCATTTACAATAGGGATGTCTACTATGATAATTTCTTTGGACTCCGTAATAATGACAGAAGCAAGAAAAGCTTCACATCCTCATGAGATAAGTTTGCAAGCGTGAAGTGAGGATATGATAGTGGGGTGTTTTTTGTACTTGATGTAAAAAAAAAGAGAATTTCGGAAGACCGGGCTTTCGAAAGGATATAATCCTATTTCGGCAATTGATATAAGCACCATGATCTACAAGGCAATCTATCCCTAAAATGGCATCATAACCTTTCATGTCAAGGCATACCAAATTTGCGGGGAGATTATGACCCTCTACTATCACTTCGCTATCAGGATAATAATCGGTAAGCTTTGTTCCAGAACCTAAGGGTGTGGAAATAGTAAGATCTGAAGGTAAGGGAACTGATGCGATTGGTAATGTTTTAGCAAAAGTAGTGGAGATAAAAGAATGAGAGGCACCAGTGTCAAATAACACAAATGTAGGACGAGAACAAATTTGAAGGGTACCTGAGAGAAAATAACAACTTGTTATTTCTCATGAAATTGGAATGAAGAAAAAAAAGTAATCTTAAAGCTAATTAATTATCTTATCCCGGGCTCTACCCAATTCTCACATGGGTATGGAATTTCTTCCTTAGTTCATAGGTAGGGGTCCTTAAACCTTTGACTTTTCCTATGACATGACTCTTCTTCCTAAGTCCTGAGACTTAGGCTCTAATACCAACTTAACTGTCACGCCCCGAGCCTTTATGACAGCGGAAGACTCGCTCGAGAAACGCGAACAGCCGACATGGTAAGCCTCTTGCAAGCAAGAACGATCAGAGCGCAAGACAATCACATACATAAATGTAATTGCACAATATTACTCAAACTCCAACTTTATTTCATAATAATCAATTTCAATACTCAAATATAATCATTAATTCCACTTATTCCAATATACCAGACTCAACAAAATAGGAAAATTACACAAACTCAATCTAAACAATTTAGACTTCTTAAGTCTTCACTCTCATCTTGACAATACTTTCATTCGCTCTCGAACCCGCTACTTGTATAACATGAATCCGAATTCGAATCACTTCCATCTCCTGAAAAGATTGTAAATAGGTAATGAGCACACTTACCCAGTAGGTATCTTCGCATCAACATGAAGGCACTATTAAAGTAATTAACCATTTAGCTCTAAAGAATAAGATAGAATCATGCGAATGCGATCAATCACGCGATTAAACCAAGTAACAAGATGATTATGTAATATAGAATGAGAGCAAGTATGAACTAGCAAGAATGAAACAAGAACATGATATGGCCTTTCATGAACAAGAATGTAACGAGAATGTACTAGCAAGCCACATAATCATCACTCCAGTATCTTTTGCTTATGAGCAAGTACCTCGTGAATTTATGTGGAATATCAAGAAAGTCAAGTATCAATCATGATGTATTGTGTTGTGGATTTTCACTTATTTATAAAGAAAGTTCTCCCAGCGTAATGCGACGCCAGTAGCATCATACCCCATGGTTTATAATAGTATGTTTCCGATAATCAGCCGAGGGGACTAGCATAGAGCCCTTGAACACAATCAGTGCTCGATCGCATCTTCAAGTATAAATCAAGTTTTATCCACGCATGTAACAATAAAGTATGGCCAAGAATGTACAATTTCAACAAGCTCTTGATAACGATAATTCAATAAATGATTGCTTCAATACGAATCATGAGAAAACAAGAATGACTTAAACAAGGTTATGCTTATGGAAATAAATCGGCAGCATAACGATACGTTCTTTATCTTTCCTTCATTATATTAGGTTCCTTGATCAATATGATAAGTTCTAGATCATCAAGAGTCTATTTAGAACCTTAGAATATCAACCCTTGGTCAATCCTTGGGTTAAAATACTCAAGTAGTGTGACGGTCGTGTACTGGGCCGTTAAATGATGTGATGCTTTAGTATTGGGCCGTTACATTAGTCTGATTCCATAACTAAGAAATCGGACTCAGTTGAATGTGACGGTCGTACATTGGGCCGTTAGATGCTCCTGACGGTCCAGTGTAGAGCCGTTACATTACCGATAACCAAAAACATCGATAGTGTAATCTAATCAATGGGCTTTAATGGTACAACAAACTTGGCATCCTAGTGGGAATCCCAGGCTCGTGCAGAATTACGGAGGCCTTGAAACAAGATTTCCTAGTCCATTTGATGGGGACATCGAAGCAAGACCGTCCACATTTTGTTTGTATTTATGTCCTTTCATATTTGTATGTATACCCTTGTGTTATATGTGTATGCAATTGTAAGTCTTAGTGGGTTTATATGCAAAATGCCAGTAGGACCTGCTAGGCGGCCCCCAGCCCTTCCCCATTGGGCCACCTAAGCTATGTGGGGCTGGTCAACCATCCTAGGTGGCCATGTAGAAGGTTTGAATGTCAATTGACACATGGGTAGACAAGTGGGTTAAAAATTCAAAGGTAGGTTACCTACCTTACCAACCTTGTCTCCCCTTGGTCAAGGGGGCGCCCCCCTCCCTATTTTCCATTTTTATTTTTTGTAAAATTTGGATTAGAACTAATTAGTTCTAACCCTAGATCTGAGGGTATTAGGTGTCATTTTACAATTAGTATATAAGCTATGTATTTCCATTATTTGTGAATTAATGAAGGAGAAAAAAGCCTGTGAAGCAAGAGAGCATTTGCGGCCCCTCCTCTCTCCCCTATGGTTCCTCTTCCTTCCTCCAGATTTTTAGAGTGTACAACCTCTCTATCCCCTCCCCTCTATCTCTGATCTTCATCTCAGGTGCCGCCACCGCCGTTCGTGCCGCCATCGAGCCGCCGGGCTCTTCAACAAATTTTATCTCTCAGTCAAGGATTCTTCTTGAGCTCAAATTTTCAGGACATGTTTTAGAGGGTTTCCCCATGTTCTACAAAAATTGGTTTGGCCTCTAGTTTCTAATTTCTTTTTTTTCATTTTCGTCCACCATTTCATTTCAGTTCTTCCAGGTTTCTGTCTACAGTGAGAGCAACCCTGTGTTTCCCATCTCCGGACGACGTTTTGATTTTTTACGGAGCCCCCAAATTTACTGGAGGTTCTATCCACCATCCCCTCCACCCACTACTTTTCGTAGAATTTCTAAAGGCCATCTCATATTTTCTAAAAATCGTCTTCAGATTCCCCTACAGTTCTGTCAGCCAGTGTCCAGATCCGACCATAGTCCAGTATAAATTCTCCATAAAATTCAATTCTCCACAAAATCCTTCATAAAAAATACTCCCGTCTTCCTTGCTTATTTATCCACACCTTTGATGAAGAGCTCGAGGTCTGAATCGGAGGTCTACCCTACGGTCAACGGCAGTTCTCAGGAAACTGCTCTACTGTTCTGAGATTTCAGGAACTGTCCAACAGAAACTTCAAAAATAGATTAAGGCTAGATCTGTGCAGATCCAGTTCATCTCTCTCATCTTAGATTGAAGGACTTCGAAAGAGCTTTCCAATGGTACCTTCTGTGCTTCGATCCGACGTCAGGATTGATCACAACAGCCGATCTCGCCGGATCGCACGCTGAAAAATAGAAGTTGCAGATCCGTGGGAAGCAAATCCGACGAGTGACGATCGGAGCCTCTCGGCCTCCGCCCGGTGAACCAGCGCGCCACCATCCCAGGAGGTGCTTCCCCAGGCGTCCCCACCACAGTGGTGCCATCCCAGTCCCACTCGGCTCCACCGACCAGCGCGTGGGCCCCACAACCAGCAACATACGCCGTCCGAACCTTGCCGACGGGGTGATCAAGTGCAGTCTGTCAACCCGAGATCGGCCCTTCTGGGCCCACTTGTGTAGCCCTTTACCTTTCTGCGTGGAGTGGGTGATATTTCATTGCTGTAATTTAAGTCATTACTGTTAGTGGGAGTTACCGAATTCGGCCGGGATCATCTTCCCCACGCCGGGAGCGTGGAGGTATCGTATTCTCCCCCTTGCTTGGCAACTTGCTTTATTCGTATATATTTCATATGCCGCTGCTAGAGAGCATGATAGGGTAATTAGCTCGCTTCATATTCTTATATTACCACTGCTGCGAGAGAGAGCGAGACCGTCCCGTGATCCGATCCAGGCACAAGAGAGAGCCGACCAACCTAGCTCTTTGTCGATTTCTCAACCGCGCACGTCCGACGCTTCCCTCGTTAGGGACGATCGCGAGCTTGCTTAGAGTCCGAGGATCGCATATCCATTTTGAGTCGAGTCGCGTGTCCGTCCCGCATCACCATTGGAAGGTATATCCAATAGAGAGGTCCTCATGTCCAAGAATAGTGTTCCTATAGCGCAAAGTGAACTAAATAGACAACATACCGGAATATGTGCCATATACTTAAAGAAATGACTCTATAGATGGAAAAGAATGTGTAACAATGTGAAACCATGAGAAAACTCCGTCAATACAACATTTGGAAAAATCATGATTTAGAATACAAAACTATAGAGTTTTAGCCGATGAAATTAACATAACTTAAAATAATCCTAAGACACATTAACCATGCAATTTGATTATGAAACAGTAACTAAACTTAAAGTCATGATAACATGTCCAAACTTAGCTATCTAAGCTTATTTATAAGTAAACTCTAACTAGTTATCATTCTGCCTCGGGCTGACAGAACACAGTGCCTGACGGTCTAGGATAGGCGCGTTATAGTATTCTGACGGTTTATCGAGGTGTCGTTACAGTGGTGTAACGCTCCTGCTAGGGTGCGTCAGAGACAATAGGACAAAATAAAAACACAATAGAATGTGACGGTCTATCGTAAGGCCGTTACATGCATGTGACGGTCTCACGTTAGTGCGTCAGAGAACCTGCTGGTAGTAAACTAAAGTGAAGGTTTATGAAAATATAACATGCCTGTAAATCAACATATTACCACTGTCCTAGTCATGATAACGATGCATAGGCCAACTATATGCAAGGGTTTAGTGAATAGACAAAATAATACCTTTTAATTTCCATTTAGGGCTAAGAGACGCATGAATGTATAAAACTATGAAATCATGAAATTCTTAGTCTATAATGCATGAAATCAAGCACAATCAGAGGGCTCTTATCCCTAACAAGTTGTTTTTGCCAATCATGAGATAACCTACCTCTTTTAAGACCTTCAAACTTCGAATTTAATGCTAGGTGCTACCCTTAGACCCTTGTACTTCTTGTGATAAATCAGCAACTTCAATCTGCTCTATTTTCTCAGCCTCTTGACCTAAGGATGTGAAATTTTGAGAGTAAGGAGATGAGACTATTGGGTACAAAAAGTTTTAAAGGATTAAACTCTAATTACCTCGTTTAGATGTCCTAATCTCTGGATCTTCAGGGGTCTTGCGTTCAGATTCTTAGGTTGCTAAGGTTGAATCAGCAACTTTGGAAGCTTCTATCTTCTTGGTTGCTTGGTCTCCTAGCACGAAATTTGGAGAACTATTAGTCTATAATATACTAAACAAAATCTTCTAAAGAACTTACTCGAAATTTTGACTCCTTACCTTGATTCTTCATAGGCCAAAAGTAAGGGTCGCTCAGTTCAGAACTAGGTCCTATTTATAGGGTTTTGGTTAGGATTTGAAGATTAGATCGATTCTAGAGTCCTTAATTTGTCAGAACCTAATCCCTAAGAGTCCTTAGCAATGTTATAATCTATCCCAAATCAATCTCTTGTAGATAAGATTTCAAAGTTCCAATTTTTTTGCAATTTCCTCACATTACGGAATCTGTAGGATGTAACAGTCGTGTCTAGGTGCGTTACAGGGCTGTGGCGGTCACCCGATAGACCGTCACATGTAACGTGTATGGAGTTTCAATTTAATAAAACTCTTTTATTCATTTATCCATATAATTATCTTATATAATTAGTATTTATCCTTAAAATACGTGAATTAGCCAATTACCCTTCTAGAATATGGGTCAAACTTGATGGGCTTTGTCCATAAACCTTTTGGACAATTATTAGATAGCCTAGGTTAACTAATTAGCCTTTTTGAGCCTTATATTGACTTATTAATCCAATAACCCCTTCATTAATTTATTTAAGCCTTTATAATTTCTAAAAAATTATTATATAATTCAAAAATTATTTATAAATTCTGGGGCACTACATGAGCTCCTTGTTGTTCATCTTCCTGTACATTGACCACAGACTCGGCAATTTCTTCATAAATTTTGTTGGTCTCTTCTGTCAAAATCTGTGTAACCATCTCAAACAGTAATCCTTCATCTGCTTCAATTTCTTATTCACTTTCCTCTTCTACACCTTGTGCATCACCCTCTTGAATTTCTACTTCACTAGGTTGATCTTCCTCTTGTTCTTGATGAACAAGTTGCTGTTCCTACTCAGATTGTACTCCAAACTTATCAAATAGCTCACTGATATTTTGATCCAGCTGTTGTACAATTTTGGCATCAGTTAAATCCAATTCATGAATTTCTTGTTCTAGTTGAAGATCCTTGAGATTCTTCTCAGCTATCATACGAAGAATTTCATCTTGACGAACCTGAGGAGGCTGTTCTGACACTGACCCAACCTGGGTCTCTGTATCCCTTTCCAATGGAGTATCCTTTGTAGAAGGAGTACTCGTTCGTTTAGTTCCTTTCAAGCTCATGAAAGTATTAATGAAGCCCATGTTGTAGATGTTTATCTTGGGGATCGATGACACAACATCACCATCTAGGGAGATGTTTTCCTCCTTAAAGATTGTAGTAAAAGGGGCATCATAAGGAAAGTATCTTCTTGACTTTTTGCAAGTTCCCATAACCTGAATAATTACTTGCGGCAAACAAACTCTAATTTTCTTCAGCAAATAGTAAAGAATAAACCGTTGAGAATCTGTCAGTCTTCCCCTTCCTCCAACTTGTGGAGTGATCATAGAGGTGAGAATGTGATGGTGCAGTCTCTTGGGTGCATAAAATTTGATGGAGTTGAAATGACCGAGCTTAGTCTGTTGCTTGTCATGGATGTTTCTAGGCAAGTTAGTAATGAGGGCAAAAGCATCATGTAGATTGAATGTAAACCCTCCTTCGACCTCTCCATCTATAGGAGTTCTTAGATTCCTGTGTAGGGACTGCCTAGATAGCTCTATCACTTTTCCTTTGACCAGAGAGAAAACTATAAAATTATCAGCATCGTACCTCAAATTGTTGTAGAATTCTGCTACCAGATTAGGGTAATACACCCGATGCATGCCTAAGAATTCTTTCCATTGTTGGAACTCAAACAATTCTAGCATATCAGGGAACTCATAAAGCATTTCTTGATCATTGAAGTCAACATACCGAGGAGGTATAATCTTCCCGGCTTCCAATACGGTTTCTTTGTAGCCTTGGTAGACGTATCTCCCTTTCTTGTGGTAGAAGCTGCTTTCTTCTGCCTTTTGAGGTTGCTCTGCGGCCACCGTGGATGTAGCATCCTCTGGCTGCGGCTGCTCCACTGCCTTCCTCTTCCCCTTACTCGAGGCAGACGGGGAGGACATGGTGGAAGATTAACAAGTGGAAGATAAGAGATAGAGAAATGCTGCAAGAATGGTGAGAGAAGTGACTTGGGAAGCCAAGGTCGTGCTTTGCACAGAGGCGAGGTACAAGAATCGCGAGAGCTAGAGAGGGTTTCGAGCGGGAAGGGATATGTTGGACAGTGATGGTAAATAGGGTTTGAGAGTATTATCTAATATACTATCTACTTACCAATCTCAACATATAATACCCAAAACACCCTTTATCTTACGAAAAAAGGCCTTTCCTCTCTTTTGTGATCTTCAACGTATGGGACTATATCGAATAACATGAAGTCTTCATAAAATATCTTTTGAAGTGAAATCGATAGGAATAAAACAATTCCAACCATGATTACCCTCAACAAGATATGCCGTTAATTCTTACTAAACATTTTCATTTCCCAGTCCTGAAGAGAAAACCATTTTTATATAGAGCTTAAATTAGTTTTAATTTTTCTTGAAGCCACACCAGAGTCAACCATATGAATATTAAACTATTATAAAAGATTGAGCATTCTGGTAATACTACACCTTTTTACTCAAGGAAGCATGTTGATTAGACACCGAAATCTCTTGTTACTCAGTGTAGTTTTACCTTACTGCTTCAAAATTTTTGAACAGACATAGCACTTATCATCATGACATAACCTTTGAATTTCTTTGAATCAGATGGTCAGTTTCTCAAATAATGTGCCATTGCTCTGCCTCCTTTTGACAAACAATTTTATTTGCTTATTTTCCTTTGATGGCGTATTCTCTGGTCTGTCAACAGAATAATCCTAGAACAAGTTTAAGAACCATATAAGCATTAGATTCTTCGTCAAGTTGACCAACTACTCATGATTTTCAAAATTTTAAGTAATCTTTTGAGATGTTCCATTTCAGACTGTTTTATGACCATTGAGTCTACATTCAGAGACACTTGTGGAAACTTTAAGATAGGATATAATATCCATATGCAGAAAATCACGGTCCAGTTAAGATCAGGAATTTCATTCTTAGTTAGGGGTGTTCTTAGTAGTTAAGTGTTGAGGATTAGAAAAGGTAATAGATATCATATTTTAACTCCCCCTGATTACCACATTCTATGGACTTGTTGAAAGGGAGAAGAGAGCAAAGATAAGCATGAAGATATGACAAATGTTTGCCGAAGAGCGAAGTTCAGAGTTCAGAGTTCAGAGTCAATCAGTTACTCAGCCTAAGAGATTTGTTCCATAGCTAACATCCTCTTATGTACACAGTCAGCTTCTAATTCCTCGGCTTGAATAGGAATCAGTACATTCAAAAGGGACACTTGTCAACAGCTTTCTAATGAACATAGACTGTCTCAGCAACATCACATAATAACTCATATCACCACTTCAGGTCACTATCTAAGCAGACATACATCTGAAAGCTCCAAACAATTGCAGCACTCAAAATCTGATCAGCTTTTCACAAACAGACAACCCATCATTCAAGCAGCTAGGCTCTCAAACACTTTGACTTCCCCTCAAGAATTGCTAGGATTCTACCCAACCAATATTTATTTTTCTTAGAGTGCACAGATTTAACATGACTGTATGCATAGAAAATTCTACATGCAACTTGACCCCTGGTACCTGGCGAAGGTAAGCCTCTACGCATAGGGTGGATTTCCAGACAGAAAACAACTGCCCTTCTCCCAACATACTATTTTATATACCATAGGGTCGTGCAAGCCTACTTATCTAATCATGAACATGATATCATCCATCATTGATTTATTTCAATTATTCATGTAACATTCCACATGGATCATTTGCTCATACAATTTCAGTGAAGAGATGCACAGATAATATGATGATATCAACTATGACACTGTTGAATATCACATAGAATGCAAACATGTATCATGATAACTCAAGAAGATACTACTATAAGGCCAGAGTTTAAGACAATTAGACAACTAACCTGAAAGATGCAGAAATGGGGTTTTTCATGTTCTGGTGCCTCAGCTTATTTACCCCCTTTTTGTTTCCTCCGAGGCATACCTGCAAGATCAAGTTAGTTTGCAGAATATGGAACCCAAAAACTTTTGGGTTCTACTAAGTAAGTAGCACATTTAGTAGGTGTACTCCGAGAATTCCAAACTTTCCTATTATCATATTTCATAGAATGGCAGTCATTCATGATATGTCCCATTCTCCCACAATAATAACAATGAGTGAGAGATCTCATAATTTTCTTGACACGGTCATCATGGAATTTTTGATGATGGACATGAGTTAAGTAATTTCTGTCATAACGATCATTATTTCTTTTCACATACCAACATTCAGATTCATGGTGGCCAATTCTTCCATAAGAAAAATTTTTACTACTAAAAACATTTTTATTTACAGGGAAGTTTCCAAATTTTGAATTGACTCTCTTTCTTTGAGCATGCCAGCAATGGGCTCCAATATGGCCCAACTTCCCACAGTGGTAACAGTGAATTTTCTTCTTCTTAACTGCATGTTGATTGTCTTGAGTTTTCCCATCATGAAATTTCTTAGAGGCCCGCTCATCTAGCTCCATTGTCCTACACTTATGCATTTTATGACCAGTTTTTCCACAGTAATGACATGAAAAGTTTTTGTGTTTGCATGTGACTGAATGGGGAAGCTTTTTCTAACGTACAGTTGTTCAGGACAATTTTTAGAGACATAAGAAACTTTAACAGCATCAGATGAGGTTTGATTTTATGTTTGTTTTCACTCTTTTTCTGTTTTCTTCCATTTTTTAAATTTTTACTTTGTTCTTCACTTCCCTTCGCTGTGAACTGAAATATAGATGAAGTGGAAGGTTTTTCTTATTCTGAACTTTTAACAAAAATAGTTTTCAATTTATTTCCATCGACCTTCTTCATTACTGGACTGTAACCCAGTCCCTCTTTTTGAAAATTCACATTAGCTCCAAGTAATTTATTCAAATTATCTTTTCCTTTAACAAACTTTGATAGGGAACTCTTTAGATCTTCAATTTCAGCTTGCAAGGAAATAATGTAGTCTTCACAGGAATTGACTTGAGTATGTAAACCATCATTTAGACCTTTCAAAGTCTCATTCTACTATGTTAACTTCAATTCTATATTCACTTCCTTTTCTTTCAAGACTGATTTTCCTCTTTCAAATGCCATCAATCTTTCAGACAAAACTGTATTCAGAACCATCACCTTTTTATTTTGATCTTTTAGATAAGCATTTTCTTCAAGCAATTTGTCTTGGCATTCATCAATTTCCTTTTTCTGTTCAAGCAATGAATCATTTTCTTCTTTCAAGGATATGATTAGATTCTTCTGCATATTATCATCAGAATCAAGATCTTCAATCAATTCCTTTAAGAAGGTGCATTCATTACACGAATTTTCATTTTCAAAAGCTTTATTATTAAGACATTCATTTTCAGATTTCAATCTGTCTATTTCAGATCTCTCCTTTTTCATGTCTGATTTCACATTTTCATTTTCAGCTTTCAAGCGAGTAACTTCAGAAATCATTTCTTTTCTAAGTTTTTTCTTTTAAGACTTGACTCTATCATATTTATTTAATAAATACTCATTCATGGAGAGTAAATCATCATAGCTAAAATTCTCAGCTTCAGAATTTACCTGGAAGGATGAGTCCTCGGACTGATCTCTGACCATCAAACATATTTCCTCATCTCTACAAGATCTTCCCAATATTTTGTTGAAGATTTCCATTGCGCTCCTGCATTCATTAACACATTGAAAGCAATTAGAGTCCATTGCCCTTTTTGTTAGATTTAGGGCCTTTTGATTTTCTTCAGATTTTAGTCTGTTTAAGGATCTCCATTGAGATTTGTCCTCTGGAACTTCATATGGACTGTGATCTATAAGTACCCATAAGTCAGAATTCAAATGTATCACATAGTCTCCAAAACGATCGTACCAGCCATAGAAATCCGAACCGGTGTATACAAGAATTTCAGCCATAAGAACAAGACAAAACAGATCAAATTAAGACCAAAGCTCAGAATTAGATCATATCAAAAATAATGCTAACAGACAGATCAAATCAGATCGCATCGAAACAAAATCTAGGAACGAATCTGCAGGTTGTTAGACCTTTTGTGCAGAAACTTGGCTCTGATACCAATTGTTGAGGTGCTAGACTCGGATTCAGAAGGGGGGTTGAATGAATCCTTTGGAAAATTTGACCAACTAAAAATTAATTTTGTCAATCAGAGATGCTGAACAGGAACTAACTAGATTCTACCGAATCTGAAGGGCAGCGAGGAACTTAATCAAGCAGAAAACGTGCAGCTAACATGCTCACAGGACATGGAGAGACAGATCGGCCTATACATTCATCTAACGGAACGGGACAACCAAACCATAGTAGACAAGGAAACTTTTAGGTGGTTCGGTCCTCTGACCTACGTCCACCCCACACTTAAACCAGAGTATGGCTTACTACTGCCAAATAGCTTGAAATCGCTGGGCCTCACAGCTTGCCTACAAACCGCTGATTCACAGCTTCAACTGCTGGGCCTTACAGCTTGCCGTCCACTGGGCAATACAGCTTGGCCGTCTAGAGGAATCCTCCTCTGCTACCGCTGACACACAGCTTGAATGGAAATGTATGATGAAAGAAAAAATAAAATTCAGCAACGAAAAGCTGACAATAAGATCAAACAGAATTGCTCACACAGGAGCGCAGTGTCTTGGATCTGATCCGGAACACTTAAAAACAATAGATCTGAAGTAAATACTAACGCTGCTTCACTTCACACTCTTTCTGCCTTCTGCTCTTGGAACCTCTCTTTTTCTTCTCTCGTACTTCATTTCTATGGATCGTGGGGGCACTATCTCTCTCCGCTTCAGCTTTCTATCTGCACATTAATGGAATGGTTTGTCTCTGGTTTTCTCTCTTGATCCACACACTGCTCTCACTTCTCTTCTTTTTCACTAGTCCCTTTTTTTTCTTCCTCTTTCGAACCCTTTTCCTCAGCATATATATATATATATATATATATATATATATATATATATATATATATATATATATGCGTGTCTGCTCCAGAACCTCAGGCGTGTGGATACCCCGTTTCCCGCCTGAAAAGTTGGGGCACGTGTAGGAATATTCTGGGCCTCTATCTTCCTCAGATCACGTGCCATTTACCTGGTGAATGCATAGACAAACTGTCAGAAAAGGAATAAACATTCTGTCACTTTCTTAGCACAAGTCTTACCGACGTAGTGAGTAAGTAAGCATAAACTGCACTGAGTAGGAGTTACCAAGTCAGCCATTGCACTGACTTACTATAAGGTGAGCAAGAGATTCACTACTAGAAAAATAGAAATATAAGGCAAAATTATTCTGCCTTTTAAAGTGTCAAAATCTGCCGTCTATTCTATTAGAAGGCGGAAAGAGGATGAATTATGTTCTTCCTTCTATTCCACTGTCTTCTATGTAAATAGAAGGCGGAAAGTGAATTTTAGAAGGCGAAAACTTTAAAAGACAGAAATAATAGTTATAGAAGGTGATTTTTTTTCGCCATATAAACTCATGATTGAAGGCACTTATATGTGCCCTCTATTATTTTTTAGAAGATGATAATTTCTGTCTTCTAAGATCTATATAGAAGACATATATTTTTACTTTCTATTCCTTTTAGGTGGCGAAATTTTTTACCTTATAAGTTGTCAAAATAAGTCAGTAGAAGGTAAAATTTTCTGCCTTCTATACTTACATCAGAATATAAACTATTATCCTTTAAAAAGAGTCTTGTTCTCCGTATAACCTATTATATTTAATGATAGTTCTTCTAAAATAATTTCTCAAGACTAAAATAATGTTTATGTGCCTTTGGGGCAAGAAAAAGCACATGTGAAAACAAACGAGGAATGACCTCAGACGGGATTCTGCAACGCCAGTAAGAACAAGGAAACGTGTACTCTCATCATTGAATGGATTCAGAATGAATTCTAGGTAAGTCAAAATGGATCTTGAGTACACACTATGTTTCACAACATGTAAAATATGACGTGGAATACAAAGATGTACAAGAATCGTCATATAGCCTCCAAAGTAGTGGTACAATGCTGAAAATTTTTGGTTGAACACTGACAAAGGCATCTATTCCACGTTCAGGAGTGTAAATACATCGCCATAGGAAGAAGAAAAATGGATTTAGAATGCGTTCCGGACCATCCGAAATGGCTTGTGTATCCACCTGTCTAAAAATATATATGTAATTTCACTTCACGATCCTTCGCTTCTCCACTTTGGCAACTTCTTTTGATATCTTTCCAGCTTCGTTTCCGAAAATATATGTTGCATTCTTTGCCTTCTTCCCCATGATTTCCAGTCTAACTTGTTCATCGGGAAAGAAATTGACATCTTGAAATAGTCATGTGCATCTCTATAGGATCAGGACTTGCACACAAGATCATTAAAATCTAACTCATCATCTTCAAATGAATCCTACAAAAATAGAAGACATTAGAAAAGAGTACATGGTATTTACTAAACTTCAAAAAGGATCATATGCTTTGAATTACAAGATAGGCTAAAAATGACAGCATGAATACACAAATCTTCAATCTTACTTGTTCATGACTTCATCAAAATCCTGAATAACAATTGCAACCACATTGAATATCATCTCGAACACATATAACCAAAAGTTTTGAGCATTGATATTTCTTGAAGGGCGCTTTTTCATATAGCCTAAATTTCGGACAGGTAATGTGTAAAAGCAATTATTCATTAGAGAAAATGAAGCAGATCATTCTAAGTGCATGAAATAAGAAGAGAACAATATCCACAAATGCAATGACATTTTCTATCTACAAGAGAAAAAAATAAATGCACCCAGACAAACTCTCAATTCAAGACTAATGCAGGATTTTTTGGGTCCACAAAACCTAAGTACCATTCAGAGTGAATTCAGAACTGAGGCTCAAGGGTGGTACCTCTGTGTAAACACCAGCAAAACCACTTAAGAGTGCCATAACCTGTAAACGTGGCATACATTTAAATGTTTTTAAGCATAGAGAAGAGTCAGAAGACCATGGGAAAAAATATAGTCAATTAAATGTGCCAAAAGCTCATGAATTCTATAGCTCACAACGGCCATCATCCATCCTTGAAAAGGAGTTTGAAGAATGCTATATGAACTGCACCACACGAATAAGTTTGCATGAATAATAATCCTTTCAGTGAGGTTAGAAAGGATGAGAATGCAATCCTTTGGGTGAGGTTAAAAAAAGGGCAATAGAAAAGAACACATTCTTGGAGACCTCTCTTTCAGGTGCAACTATTGAGTTAGAAGGTCTGAGAGAAAAAAAAATAAAGATATTAGTAGAATCTGCTGAATCTTTGAATAACAAAATCTCAGACCTTATCTTGGAAAATTGCAGCCTTTAATTCCAGTTGGAAACCACCTCTAAGATTATGGGGTAGCTTTTAGACGATAATGCCTTCCTGTGGAGCTCTTTGTCTGAAGCTAATGTTGAACTTGAAGGATTGAGAGGTAGATTGAAAAGCTTGGAGGAGTCCTCCCAATACCTCCTCAATGAGAACTCCAGTCTTCAGTCTGAAACGTACACATTAGTCTTGCCGGTGGGACACACTAGCAATAATCTGGAAAATCTGAAGAGAAGTTATGCAGAATTGGAAGATAAGCATTTGAATCTGGAGCAGGAAAAAGAATCAACCCTTCTCCTAGTCATGTGAATTGCAACATTTATTGAAAGTTGAAAAGCAAGAACATGAAGCTTTTATCCTTTCAAGTAACAAACAGCTGGTGACTTTGACAGACATGATAAATATCCTACAGGAAGAATGTCAAATTAGGAATAAAAAAAAACTTGAGAGCGTAGAGCATAAACTCTTCATTTCTCAAATTGAGGCATTCATGCTGTAGAGATGTCTCTTTTATTCTAAGCAAAATAATTCAAGTCTTGGAATGGAATGCCAAAAACATGTAGAGGCATCAAGACTTGCCGAGAGTAAGCTATCGCAATTGGAGATGGAAAATGTTGGACAAAGTAAAATGATTGCATTCATATCAGAGCATAATAAGAAACTAAGAGAAGCAATTAAGGTGGTGTTGAACGCTCTTGATATCAAGGGTGCTCGCACATTAGGGGAGGCTGCACATGAAGCAGATTGTCAGCATGCTTTGGATCAAACTAAAGAGATACAGAGTTTCATTTCTGATCTCCTTAATGAAAATCTCATCTTTATTGTTGAGAAATCAGTAAACATCACTCTTCTGCAATGTATAGGACTGGATCTTATTGCCCTAAGCTCAGAAAAAAATGCCCTTAGTCTTTAGTGCAGAACTAGAACAAAGCAGTTGTTAGTACTGAAGAGTGAGAAGGATGATCTCCATCAGATAGGTGAGCAGTTAAGGCAGGATATTTTTACTAGCCACCTGAGAGAACAGAATCTAAAAGCTGAAATAAACTCTTTGGGTAAACAACTGTTGGATTAATTGAGGCCCATAAAAACTTCCAAGGTAAGTATTGCAACTTAGTAGAAGAAAAACAATCACTGAAAAGTAATATTTTGAGCCTGAGGAATGATATACAAGTTATAGAAGAGGAGAACAATGCTCTCCTTGCAGAGGTAGTGTCCCTGAGTTTACTTTCTCTAACTCTTGAGACATTTGGTGCTGAAAGAGCCATGGACTTGAGAGTTTGCTGAAGTGATTTGAATCACCAAATTGAGACTGGAAGTCGTCTCTTAATTCAAAAGGACTTGGGGCTGACAGAGGTAAATCACAAGTGTAAAGTTACGGAAGGTGAAAACATGAAATTATGCAGAGATCTAGAATGCATAAAGATGAAATTTAATGAGGCTATGCATGTAAGGGAAGAGTTGGAGAAGAGGATCTGATGTCAGAACTAACAAAAAGCATCTGATGTCAGAACTGACATATGTGATCAAAAACTATGATTCACTGGCAGCTGGATTTTGCTCAAGGCTCCATCATATTACAAATCAAAAATGAAGGTTCTATCTTTACAAATCAGCAATCCCTCCCCCTTCGAGCATTTCCACAAACACCCGTGGTACAAAAAAAAAATGAAAGGAGTAGAACAAATCAAATGGGCAGGAAAACGACCTGACCTTCTATAGCAAACCCCCATTTCCTGCTGAATGTTCACTGACAGCTGGATTTTGCTCCTCCCCTCTCTGCTATCCCTCCATGAGCATCAATAGAAGGGAAACTCCATGCATTCTCTTTGCATATCTGAGCATAATGCCATGCTGGCCTGCTGGCTACCCCCAAGGCAGCTGGTTCCTCCTCTTCCTACATATACATACATGCATATACGCATGCCTTGCATACAGAAAGAGATCTAATAAATGAGACACAACCAACAAACAAAAAAGAGGAAAGATAAATGCTTCATGAAGAACACAAGGAAATGGAATGCAAAGAATTAAAGAGGAAGAAGTGAAGAGATCAGACAAAAATGGAATGATGAAGAAGAGATGAACAAATAAACCAATGAACTAAGATGAAACAACAAACCAGAGCCAATTCAAGGAAACCCATGATCGGGGATTAAAAAAAATAACTGGAGGATTCAGAAACCTAATGGAATAACATTCTTTATGCAAACCTCCAATATCGTTGACACCACCAGCTTGACATTTTGAATACTGCAAGCTTTTGTTCCATGAAGGTTGAATATTACTAAATCCCTTTAAAAACAATTTAACTTTCATCATTTTATCTTTAGATTGGGCTGCAGGCCTTATTTTCATCTTCAAGAGTGGTTAATGTCCTTGATTTAGGAGTATCAGACTTTAACTCAGTATTCTCCCGGGATGCCACCTTGCCTTTCTCAAGATTTTATAAAATGTTTGAACTGTTCTTAATTAAGGAGAAAGGATTACTTTGAACCCCCAAGCTGAAGCCTGGCAGATTGAGTCCATGTTAACAACTATTTGCCGAGAATCACTTGTTACACTGCACTCCACATAGCAAATTCCTACATTTTTAGAATGGGATGGTACCTAGTATCAATCCACCACTGACTGAAAACAAGAGAGAAATTCTTGCAATAGCAGGTAGGCTGCCCATTCCTTTCAGCCTCTGATTTATCCTTCATAGTTGGAGCCTAAAGTTTGAAAGATACAAGAATGTACTTATTACTGGATGAGGAGGGGTATGCACCAGTGTATCCTATAGAAGCAGAAACGTATGTTGCAGTAAAGATGTAAATTTATTTTTTGAAGTTGGCATGGCCCACATATCACAGAGGCAAAGATGTAAATTTATTTTTTGAACTCGGCATGGCCCATGCATCACAGAGGTAAAGATGTAAATTAACGTATAAAAAGTGTACTAGTTGCTCATTAGATTTTGACAAAACTGAATAGGCACTTGATATTACCTCATGTTTTCAATCTCTGTTTGCATGCTCTACACGTATATGCCTTCCATCCAACATCTGCAAATAAATCATTGAAATATTTAGTGGAGTAGAAATAAATACAGAACCTTTGATTGAAGACCACCAGCAAAAATTTTACCTGACCATCCATTAGTTGTAATGCTCTGCTACGTTCACTTGACAAAGCAATCTTGACAAAGCCAAACCCTTCTGATCTCCCACTTGATCACATATTACATTTACTGCCATGTGAATTCAGGTCATTTTCTATCAAAATTCTTTAGCATAACCTACAGAAGCTAAGAGCAGGGCCATGAAGAGGCACCTTCAATAATTTTACCATGTTGCTCAAAAGAATCCTTTAGAGTAGTTTCATTTGTATCATAGTAAAGTCCTGCAATGAATAAAAATTAACGAGCAGAACCGTCAACCATGCGTTATCATAACCACCCTCAACTATGCAAGAGAGAAACTTAGAACTAAGGTTATGTGAGGATGCATTTTAAAAGATTAGAAACGATTAATTCTTTGTCCAAGAAAGTGATTCTAACTCCATCAATATATAGTAAAATATTTGCCAAGGTGCTTACTAGTTAAGTTACTCTTTTTTCTAATTATTTGAACTAATGACCATGGTATAATAAAATATTGTGCTTCCATTTAATACTACCAGCAAGAAACACATGAAAAAGACTGCCTCACTCTCTAAGTGAGACCATTGCATTAACTATGTGGTAGAAATGCTCCCAATTTGTATTGGGCAGTTAATCCCCCTACCTAGAGAAGTTTCATATTACTCAAATTAAAAATTTGGAAGAACAAAATAGAAAGATGACAAAATATCAAATAACATGAAGGAGAAAAGGCCAAACATCTGGGACAAGAACAACAATGAAGTATGCAACTTCTTGAATCCCAGTTCAGAGCTTTGTAAAATTCTGTTTTGCATATGTGATACCTTTATGATTGTGGCATTTGTTATCACCTTCTTGAATCCTAGTTCAGAGCTATGTTACAGAAGTTCTCAGGAGAGACTTTGCATATTACAATATTGATATGTGTTATAGTGTAGAGGCTCCTACATCCTTTGATATTATAAAAGTACAATAAGATCATAGCATAGTTGTGTAAAATAATAACTTGATGATAAAATATTAGAATGGAAGAGCTCCATAGAAAATCATGTTGATGCTGACTTGATTTCAGACTTGTAACTGACTTGAATTCAGACTTGTAGTAAACTTAAAGAACTTTCAAAAAAAGAAGTTAATAAATGATATATACCTCTGAAAAGGATAAATTAAAAGATGACACGAAACAAATGTGAGCTATCCAGTGAGGGATACTGTTGCTGCTAAGCCATGCAGTTTTCTTTCAATGGCACCTCAATTATGTGGAGCAACAACCAGAACTTATGATTACAAAATTCAAGTGTCCTACATCCCTTACATGACACATCGATGATTCGGAGGAGCATCTTCCTTTTTTGGAAAAATGGTAACTTCCTAATGGAAAAGATTGTTAAAGTCACTTCAAGCCAAGATGAGGTTGGAAGAAGTGGAACAATATATGTGCTACATAACTCTCCAATGCGCCATCAAATAAGCCTGGAGGATAGGCTATCTAGGCTATTCAGACTTCAGCCACTTTGGTAAGCGACATGAGCTATTCCACTAGGAATGGGTTGGAAATAACATGGTATAAATAATTCAAGCAGTTGAATTAGTTGCTCCTGCTAGAATAGGAGTTCATCTTTGCCTATTTTACTTGTTCATCTTTGCCTATTTTGCTTCTTATGCCACTCTTTTACCAAATCCACAAGAATACTATTAGTTTATCCTATTTATCCTGAGTAGAATAAGATTATATGGTTATCAAATCAATTAGTTACTTACTCGAGTATATCCTCCCCAAGCATAACTCATCTGGATTAATCTATCTGGATATCAACCATGTCACGCCCCGAGCGCGGAAGATACCCGGAGATGCGCGACGTGTCTATATCAATCATGTCAATCAGAGTGGTCGTGTATTCGACACAAAGACAGAGATGCGCAAAATAGCAAGATAACCCAATCCTTTATTTCATAATGGATAGACTATTAGAAATCCAATACTCTGTTTAATAAAAAGGAAAAGAATACATATTTGACTCAAGAAACTATAGAAAAGACTAGACGACACTTGTAGAAGCTCTATCACTTTCACTCTTGATTATTCCCATCCGATTGACTTCCATCGTCGTCGGACTTACCTAAAAAGTACAAAGGGACAAACGGAATGAGCGAACGCTCAGTAGGAAATTATAGCTCAAGTACTAGCGAGGGGTTTAAGTAATTACATTTTTATGAATGCAATAAAGCTATGCATGCTCGCATAAAACGACAGGATAGATAGAATGTAGTATCAAGGAAATAAGATGAACTTATCATGAACTTTCAACAAGATAACAAGTTTATTCGAGATATTCAGGCAAGTACATTTAACAAATCATGTCAAGAACTTTGGCTATCATGTATCAAGCAAGCAAGTAAATTACCCTTTTTCGAGCCACGCATTTCATTTCATGTCAAGTACGAGTCAAGTACAAGATGTGTGTGGAATGTCCAATCAAGCAAGTCAAGTACTCGGTATAATGCCAGATACCTTATCATTTTAACTCCCATGGGCACAAGTACTTTCGGGTGCTCCTCCCAGGACCAGATCGGGCCCTATATGCGCAGGCATTTATCATGTGTTTTGACATCCACTCTTGTTTATATAGCCAATATAGAATTTCAATAATCAAGCTTGTAGATACGTATGACAACATTGATAGAATAGAGTCCAAAAATATGACAAAGGCCGTAGAATGGCGATAATAACGGTATAATCACGAGTTCGATAAAACTAGGTAGAATATGGTTCCCTTAACTTAGGTACCATGACAAATCAATGGTAGAATTGAGGTCCACATGAACATTAGATCAAGCAAGATACCCTCATTCTTATCATAGAATTGGGGTTTACAAGAATGACACGATATGGCATGATATCATCATCCCATCAAGAATTTCTTATGATATACTCTTTGTATAATCATAAGGGCCGGTATACCATGTTTCTTTAGATTGACATGGCAAGGATCGTGTAATGGGTTTTTAGGGTACAACCAGCTCAGTCGGCCTTGAGGGAATCCAAGGCTACGAGGAGTCTTACGGAGGTCTCTATGACTAACTCGCTAGTCCAAAGGAACGGAATGTCCAATGGAGAGCTTGTATGTCAATGAGAGTTGAGTGTGATCGGTAAATCAACATGAAAACATGGGACTATACTCACGGAGTGGAGAATAGTGCCGATATATATATATATTATAATATATAAAACCATCGGTTAGCAAATCAGATGAAAATCAGTTTATAGTAAAATAACGACTTAGGTCAAGTCGTTTCTCAAGTAATTAACGCCTAACAGAAGGGCGTTTACATATGGTCCGTTTTGCAGAATTTTCAATAATTCATTAATTTATCTAAAACGCGCCTTGGGAAGGGGCGTTTCTTCAAGAGTTGACGACTACAGTAGCAGGCGTCTCCTTATTTATATATTTGACAGAATATCAATAATTTCATGAATTGTCTAAAACACGCCCTTAAAAGGGGCGTTACTGTTTAATTCTATTTTTCAGAATATATATATTTCAGGAATTTACAGAAAACGCGCCCTCTGAAGGGGCGTTATTAACATAATTACGCCCTAGTTCAGGGCGTTAGTTTCACAAGTCACGACCTAACTTAGGTCGTTAATTCGTCAAGGGTCATGAACAGTAACGAAGTTATATAATCAAGCAATTTTCCAAGACAGGACAGGTAAACTAGCAGGTAGAGTCATGCATTGTATTAGAATCAGGATTTCAAATATATCATCTTTATAACGTGGGTATTTATTATTTTCATAAAAGTAACGCCTGTGTACAGGGCGTTTATTCTGAAACTGACGACCATTGTTATGGTCGTTACTTTTAAAGTAGCGCCCTATTCAAGGGCGCTTCTTTCAATAATATTCCAGCAACGTCCGGGAAACTATAATAAAACTAATACATGATATGCATGATGCTTCTTGTATATATAAATTTAGTTTGGGCTACAAGACTTGAGAAAATCCTACCTTTAAGAGTTGATTTGGAGATGACCGTGAGGGGTTTTTGGCTAGCAGAAGATGATGGCTTTGATGAAGAGGCTTCTACAACAGCTTTCCTATGAGAGAAGAAACTGTATCAGTTTCTTTGAAATCTGATCATCACGTCAAAAGTGAAGAAAAGATCTTTACCAGCTCTCAACGTACGGCCACCGAGCTCCCTTAACCTGTATAGAGAAGAAGATGAAGAATTGTTAATTCTTCATGCAACTGAAGCAGAGAACAAAAAGGGAAATTAAGAAGAACGGTTTGTTCTTCACGTACCTCTGCAGTCGGAGGTATCAAATAGGTTTAGGGTTGTTCGATCAAGGCTTATTTATAAGATTTTGGAAATCCTATTAGGGTTAGTGATTGTGTGGAAGTAATGCTTCCCTAATAGAGTCCTTACCCTAGTAGACACTTACTGGATCAGGTTGATCCTTCCCCTGATAAGCTCTGGGTCGAACGGGTCCGAATGGAATTAACGCCTTAGGTAAGGGCGTCGATTCTTTAATTAACGACCTAGTTCAGGTCGTTTCTTAAGAAACGTCTTGGATAAGGGCGTTCCTTGTTTTTGAAACACGCCCCATATATGGGCGTTTCTTTTACTTGCCTATTTGGTCGTGAGAGTTGACGACCGCACGTGTGGGCGTCCTTTCTTTAGTCACGCCTTTGATAGAGGCGTTCCTTTTTGAATTAACGCCCTAATAAGAGGCGTTATTTTAATTTTGTTTTACTTCATCTAATTAACCCTATTCTTATTATCTGTATTACTACTGTAATATATATATATTTTAATTTATTTCAAATATTCATTTATCAGGGTTGCTACAAACCAGGCCCTAATTAGTTAGTTTGTATGGTCGAGGATGTGCAACCTCTATTCATTATTTTAATAAAATTGGTGGCACAACCCACATTCTTCTAGAACAAAAAGTTCAATTGATAGGATATGTTATGGGAAGATTATGGTAACAATGCTAAAAAGCCCCTTTCTTGCTTCCTGCAACAATTATGACCATCCAATCAACATACGTGAACATTCATGGGCATAGAGGTCCAGTACAAACTTCGCTTTACAATCATCTACCTTGTTGCTTTTGAAATTGTGTAATGTTAGAGAATCAGCTTTCTTTTCAGAATTGAGGATTCATCCGGAACATGTAGCTAGGGATTCCGGGAATGCATGAAGTATAGCTTCCAGACTTAGTCCTCACATGCGTAGCAGATAATATAACTGACAATAAAATGTCTAACGAGGCATAATTGTGTACGGATGAAAGAAAGTGGGGAACCCCGTGCCCAGCACGACAACTTGCAACCCAGATAGAGATAATTAGATGACAATTCGTAAATTTGGCACAGGGAGACAGTCACCCGGCGTAGCTCCTTAGAATGATCCCTGCCCACATCGCCACCGACGATTGTGCAAGCTTGCCTGGTAGGGAACCAGCGAAACACCGAACCGTATCATAGATTCAGAATTTTTGTCGGATCAGATGTAAAGCAAGATTGAAGTAAGAGAATGAAGCATGAGCGAAGGTAGGGATATCTTACTACTGGTAGAAGCCGAAGGCGTCGTCGACGAGGTCATCGACCATGTCGAGGACTTTGTTGATGAAGAGTTGCGGGTTCAGATTGTGGGAGTCGAAGACGGCCTCACTGCTTCCTTGATCAGGGTCTGTCGGCACACAGCCCCGACCCCGCTGGCGTCTTCTCGAGAGGATTTGACCTTCTTCTTCTCGGATCTATTAAGGGAGCCGAAGGTGGGGGTCTTATGGCTGTTGGATCCATCGGGGCTCGACGAGTCGGACTTCTTCGACGAGAAGAACTGCCCCTTGTACACCATCTTCGCTACACCCCACCACCCCACCACCCCGACCCCAACGACCAAAGCCATCGCCGCCCCCTCCCTGCTCTGATTAGGTCTAGGAACAGTAGCTCCCTCCCCCACACCCAGCACTCCCTACCTCCTCTGCCAGTGTCCCGGCACCACGGCAGGAGTGAGCAGCGCTCGAGCTCTCTAGGGTGGGCTAGAGGGAGAATGATGGTGGGAGAGAAAGAAGGACTATGCCTTCATCCCTGTCGTGATGGGAGAGAGGACGGTGGGGGAGAGGAGGAAGAATAGGGCACCGGATGGAAGGGGAAGAAGGAGGTCGATAAGGTGAGGAGGCGGAGGGAAACCCAAAATCGCGCGGGGGTGGGGGTGGTGGGGAGTCACAACTTGTTTACGAGTAAAAGGCCAAATTTCAGTGTTGCCTTCTATTTACGAAATTTTATAAGACACAATTTTACATTCTGCCTTTAATTGAAGACATGTGATATGAATAAAAGGCTTATATATTTTCTACCGTTTAATCTTTAAAACAAAAGCCACAATTAACTTTTGCCTTTTATTTTTTGCCTTATAAAAGTAATTTTTTAGTAGTGGTTGCACCAAGTTGAAGTGAGCAAAGATGAGAGATGCACTTACTTCAGAAAACACATTACGTCATAAGCACGGACCATAGAGTCCAATAGTGCAACAGATATGCACCGATAAGAAACCACAGAACACAAGGATACACTGACTTTGCTTTTGCCAGAATGGAAAGTTTGCACCGAGTTGATAAAGAAGAATGCATGGACAAAGGAAGATGCAAGATAGAACTTGCACCAAGCCAAGAAATCCTATCCAAGTAAGAACTTGCACCGAGGTGGCAGAGAGAAAGACGTAGAACAAAGAGAGATGCAAGCCAAAGCTTGCACCGAGTTGGATTTGCACAGAGATAAAAAATGAGCAGACTCAACAAGTGCATTCTAGACAAGAATTGCACCGACCCAGATATTGCACCGAGAGAGTAACGGGACGATAGTGTGTGTGCGTGAATAGAAACTGCACCGAGGCAAGCACTTATGCGTGAAATGCAGAATAGAGCTATACTTGCACCGAGCTAGATTTTTAGTGATATAACACATGCACTGACTATGATTTATTCTATGAAATAACATGCACCAAATGGACCATACAAACAGATAGAGTTGAGTGATTTAAACACCTTAATCTAAACATGATTCATATAAAGTAATTATCAAAACTAGGGTTCCAACATTAAGAACCACTCTCACGCATAGCAATGACTTCCAATTGGGCATGGCCCTTAAAGATGGGTGATCTCGCGCTGGTCCTGAGCTGGAGGAGATTATCACTGATCAGTAAACTGTAAGGAAGGGAAACAAAGCCGGGGGCCCAGGGATGGTTCCCTGGGGAAAACGCTCCGATGCCTAAGCCAGTAGAGCAGTGGTGGAAGCTATGAAGGGAGGAGGAAGGAGATGCACGAGATCCCTCTCCACCAAGGTGGTGAAGTGGTTCCTGCTTAGGGAGTTTTAGGCGTATGTTGGCCTTACCTTTCGCTGGAGGGAGTCCCATGTTTAAATAGTGCGCCAGCCTCATGAGTACTGTAAGTTGAGGAGTTTTAGGCGTGGGCTCTTTACGTCCTCGACGTGGGCTCTTTACGTCCTCGACGTGAGCTCTTTACAGCCTTGAGGAGTCATGGGCCCCCTTATCTTCGTAAACTCCTGCTAAGAAATGGCTCTTAATGGCAGCGTGGATAAGCAACCGTCGATCGATCCAAGCGTGAAGAGTACCGGCCCTGTCCCGGGCGATGGGCATAGCTCGGGTGAGGTTCGGTTGGAGTGGGCGCTGGGCGCCAGCCCTTATCCCGGTGAGGGGGATAGGTTAGGTGTGGGTCTTCCTCCGACAGGACCAACGCTCGGCCTTCCACCGCCTAGGAATTGCTTGATCCCGAGTGAGCTTATTGGGCTTTTATGTTAAGTGGGCCCTGCGGGGTGGTCACTTAGATGAGCTAGGCCTCATTTGGTCTCGCTGGACCTAGTTCGGCCTCTCTTGGATGGGCTACAGAAATCCCCCTCTCCACTTGTCCCCCTCCTACTCCCGAGCCTTGGCAGGCTCGGAAGAGTAGCCGTTGGGGTTTTGGACCAGCGTGGCTCGGGTGGGTGGAGATCTGGCGGTGTTAAGAAGCCACGTGCCGTGGTCACCTAGGCCCGTAATAATGATAATCCTGACGGATTTGAAACGAAGGGGCCCCTTTTTCTCAGAGGTTGGAACGACGTGCCGCCTTCTGCAAGGGGATATAAGCGTTGTGCGCTTGCTATCGTTCCATGCTCCCTCCGCTTCGTGTGTCCCGCTGGGATGGAACCGAGGAGTCTGAGGTGACCGTTCATAGGGAGAGGTCCCTTTAGCATGTTTTCGAGGGGAGAATCGTTTAAAGCAAGCAGCCTCCCTTCGCCTATAAAAGGTCTGAAGGGCGTCTCTTCCTCTCCATTGCTTAGGGTTTCCCCTGACAGTCTTTCCCCCCTCCTTCTTCACGAAGCATTGTGCTGTCAAATTTGAAGCATGGAAGACACTCTGGAAGACGAAGCTGCCGATGACGGAGGGCAGAAAGTCTTTGCTGCTTCGGGCCTGAAGGGGGTTCGACGTGCGGAAGCACGTCGTGTTCTTTTTATCAGTTCCGATGGCGCTTGCGGGGAGGGACGTAACGGCGGGCGGATGGGGGGATCAAGCACCCCTTTTTCTTGTCCCTTCCCGCTCACTCTCTAGAGAGGATCCCTCATGATTCCTCTCCACTTCCTGCTTCTCCTCCCATCTCCCCGCAGCCTCTTTCTCTCTATTCTGCCCTTCCTATCATTTCTTTCACTCTTCCCAGGATGCCTCTTGACATCCTCTTTTTTTCTTTCTTTGGCTCTTTGCAGGATGCCTCTCGGCATTCCCTGCGATTAGTTGGCTTCCTCTTCCCCTTCATCTTCCCTGTGCAACTTGGAAGGTAGCCTTCCTTTGTCACCTTTGTTTCGAGTTACCCGAGCCAACGGGGTCGACTATCCTTTATCCGAGCCAGTTTCCGCATGAGGTAGAGTAAGTGGCTGGTCGTAGGAAGGTTAACCGAGTCAGCCGAGCGATGGGCGATAGGGGAAAAGCCATGGTGGTGGGGGGAGAGGCCCCTTCTCAGGCCGCATAGGACCCTCTCTCCAATACTAGCACCCCAGCTGACGAACCACCTCCTCCACCCACGGCGGTGGAGCTACCACTCAACGGGGGCGCTGACGCTTTCCAAGCCCTCAACGCAAAATTGGACGTCCTCGTGGAACTCATGAGGACCCAAACGGCCAGGGAAGGGATGTCACGCGCCCCTCCGGAAAGCCCTCCCCACGGAAACGTGTCCTAACACACTGTCGGAGGCTGCTTCACCCTCCGAGGACGGCGGCTTATTAGCAACAGGTCTGGAGGACCTTCACAAGCCCCTCCTCCGGAGCAAGAGGCCTCCTCCGCGCCAAAAAGGGGAGAACCTGGGGTACGCCGTCCACACCCAGAGATCGAAGTCCCTGGGGAATGCCAGGACAGCCCACCATCGTGCCCCCCTAGCCCCACAGCGCAACGGCAGCTGGAGTTATCCCTCCGACTACGAGAGTTCGAGAGATGCTTTGTAGAGCAGGAGCGCGCCTTACGTGCCTTGCAGAAGACCTCCCCAGCAGAGGACGAGGAGAAATCCCCATTCTTCGACTGCATCTTGAAGGTAGAGATATCTCCTAGAATCTCCATTCTGACCTTCAAGTCTTACGACGGCCAGGGTGACCCGGCCAACCACTTCAACAGCTTCGACGCCCTGATGACTCTTCACGGGGGGTCCGACGCCATCAAGTGCCGAGCCTTCGTGACCACCCTGGTCCAAGGTGCCCAAGCATGGTTCCGGGCCCTCGCCCCCGGATCCATCCGAGACTTCAAGTAGTTCGGGCGAGTGTTCAAGGAGAGTTTCACCGATAGCGGCGCCCCAAGGTCGGTAGGGGGGCTATTCGCTCTCAAACAGGAGCAGGGGGAGAGACTCCGGGCTTATATCAACCAATTCAAGTCGGAAGCCCTGAGAATCCCCCACCTGGATGTTGCCTCGGCCATAACCGCACTGACCAGAGGCACCCGTGACGAGAACCTCTGCCGTGAACTTGTCCTCCACCCTCCCTCGATTCTTGCCGAGCTAGTGACTCTAGCGTTATGCCATGCATAGTGCGAAGAAGTTCTCAGCGCATGTCGAGGTGCAACCGGTTCGGGTCGGGAGGGGGACAAGAAGCGAGCACCCGAGCCAAGCTCGGGCCAAGGAAAAAGGCGAAACCGAGACAGGGAGCACAAAGAACTGTCCCGGAAGTACGATCGGTACACTCCCTTAACCACTCTAGTGTACGAGATCTATGAAGACATCAAAGGCTCGGGCCTCCTCCGCCAACCCTCGCCAATGAGGTCAAAGAGCCGCAATCGCAGTAAGCACTACATGTTCCACAGCGACCACGGGCATCATCCCGGTGATTGCCGCGAGCTCCAGGATGAGATCGAGCCCCTCGTCAGCCAGGGGCACCTATCCCAGTTCGTCGCCGGGCACAAGGAATACCGAGGCACCCTAGAGGAGATCGATAACGCCCCTCACGGGGTTCACATCAATGTCATCACTGGAGAAGCTGCATCAGGAGGAGACAGTAGCCGAGGAAGGAAACGTCATGCTGAGCGGTATAGCCGAGCCATCGAGCCTCCCAAGGCCCCGTCAAGTGAGCCACAGGTCATAGTCTTCTCCGACCAAGACCTGGAAGGGCTGACCACCCCGCATGACGACGCCCTGGTTATTTCGGCTACGATAAACTATTGTAACGTAGATAGGATTCTAGTTGACAATGGAAGCGCCCCTGATGTATTGTCATATGAGTGTTTTCTTAAGATGGAGGAGGATCCGTCTAAACTCCGCCCGATCCGAACCCCCCTTTGCGGGTTCAAGGGCCAGGCCACTTATCCCGAGGGAGCCCTGAGCCTGCCGATTACTCTCGGCACCCCACCCAAAACCATTACGGTTATGGTGGACTTCATAGTGATCAAGGTTATGATGGCATATAACGCAATCTTCGACCGGGGGATCCTTAGCCGAACGTAAGCGGTGTCATCTACCTATCACCAAACAATGAAGTTCCCCACTAAACATGGGGTGGGGGAAGTCTGGGGCAACCAGGCGATGGCCAGAAGGTGCTATATTATCTCGGTCGAAGCCACAAGGTCGGACGGGAAGAATAAGGGCCCCTTGGAAGTCGAGGAAAAACCCACAACATCCGAGCCTGGAGGCGAGTTGTTAACGGTTTTCCTAAATGATGACCCGACCCTAGGAGTAAAGATTGGAGCCGACCTACCATCCGAGGCTCAGCAGCGCTACAAAGAATTTCTTTCCGGGTACATCCGAGCCTTTGCATGGTCTGATGATCAACTCCCCGAAATACCGGGAGAGACAGTAGTGCACAAACTCAACCTCGACCTGACTGTGAAGCCCGTACAACAACGCAGAAGGAAGCACGCGCCAGAGAAGCAGCCGGTCATCAAGGAGCAAGTCACCAAGGGGCAGAAGATTGGTTTTTTTAGATCGATCCTGTACCCGACGTGGCTGGATAACATCGTCCTGGTGCCAAAAGCTTCGGGAAAGTGGCGAATGTGCGTGGACTTCACCGACTTGAACAAAGCCACACCAAAAGACTGCTATCCGTTGCCGAGCATCGACTAACTGGTTGACTCAACCTCGGGCAACGAGATTCTCAGCTTCCTGGACGCCTATTCAGGTTACCACCAGATCAGAATGGATCCAGAAGATATCAATAAGACCGCCTTCATCACCGACTTCGGTGTATACTGCTACACCCGGATGCCCTTCTGGCTGAAGAATTCTGGAGCAACGTACCAGAGGCTGGTCAACCATATGTTCGAGGGATAGCTTGGTCGGAACCTCGAGGCCTACGTCGACGACATGCTCGTCAAAACCCCCAAGGTCGAGGACCACTTCACCGACCTAGCTGAGACCTTCGACACTCTCCTGAGGTACAATATGAAGCTCAACCCCACCAAGTGTGCCTTCGGAGTAACGTCTGAGAAAGTCCTGGGTTTCTTGGTGACCCAACGTGGGATCTAGGCCAACCCCGATAAGGTCCAAGCCATCTTGGACATGCGGCCGCCCACCTGCACCAAGGACGTTCAACGCCTTATCGGGTGCATTGCTGCGCTCAACCGATTCCTGTCCCATGCGGCCGAACGATGCCTACCCTTCTTCAAACTGTTGAGGGGGCCCAAAATGGCATCTGCTACGTTCCCATGGGATGAGGAATGCCAAAAGGCATTCGCCAAACTTAAGGAGTTCCTGGCTTCGCCCCCGGTGCTGTCCAAGCCTGTCCCAGGTGAAGCCTTGCATCTCTACCTCTCGGCAACCCCATCCATAGTTAGCTCGGTCCTGGTCAGAAATGACTTGGGAGTTGAGAGACCGGTCTAATAAACCAGCAAGGCGCTCAACGAGGCTGAAAGAAGGTACCCTGCAACCAAGAGACTCGTGCTAGCGTTGGTTACCTCGGCCAAGTGCCTTCGACCCTACTTCCAAGGGCACTCCATCCTCGGTCACCCTGAAGCCTCGGGACGCATCGTCAAGTGGGCCATTATGCTCGGGGCCTACGATATATCGTACCGGTCGCGCTTGGCTATCAAAGGACAGGCGCTCGCTGACTTCATCGCTGAAAAAACCATCCCAACTGAAGAAAAATTTTCGTCTGCGCCCGTGCAAACCTGGGAATTGTTCATCGACGGATTCTTGATAAGTGCTATATTTTACGTCATAATTTACATCACATTCATCATCTTTGAGCATTAAATGGATAAAGTCGTGCAACATGAGCATTAATTACATTCTCACACATTATTTGAGTCTTCATGTATTTTATCATCTTTTTGAGCTTAAAAGACCATGTGAGAAATATTTAAATATTTGGATAATTATTTTGGAATTGATATTTTAATTTTCAAGAAACATCGACCTAGATCAAGGCGCTATTTAAATAACGACAGCTTCAAGGGCGCGTATTCAGTAAGAAGTGACACAAGACTAGGTGTCAATTAATTTGAAGAAAGAGAAAAAAAGAAATGATGACTGAGCTCAAGGAGTGATTTAATGAATGCCCTTTTAAGCAGGCGTTGATTCCATAAATCGTGACCGTGTGAAGGGCGTTAATTCCTGCTCTACGGAGAAGTCAGAATATTTGGAAAAATAAAGAGGAAATAACGAAATAGCGCCCACTTGAGGAGGCACAACTTCAATAAATAACGCCCTAGCTGGAGTCGCTAATTGAAGAACTAACGCCCGGATGGTGGTCGCTATTTACAGTTTGATGCAGAAGTGGAACAGCAGTCTCCCAATCGAACTGTGCTTCCTTGTTTTGAGCATATCTAAGCTTAATCTATGAAAAGGAGGTTTTCAAATTGAAAAGGAGTCTAAATGGATCAAGTTGTATTGTTGGAAACTAGTTTTTGGATCAAATTGGGAAGCCACGGTCGTGGGTTTCTCTGCTACTATATAAAGCCACTGAGAGTGCCATGCGGGGAGTTAACCAGTTGGAGGTCTGCCATAGGGATTTATTTTCAAGCTTTTCCGTTCATCTTTGGCAGTTAAGTTCTGCATCAAAGTTCTTCGTTTTCCAATCTTCTACAAATTCTTATTCTTCATCTTCCTCTAATTCTTCCATTTTTCAAAGTTATTTTCAGTTTTCCAAAGATCTATCTATGCATTTTTACTGTTCATCTGGTTTTAAAATACTATGCTATTTCTCATTTTTCCTCCCCTTCTAATCCTCATCTCCCTCTGTGTTCTTCACACAAGTTGTGCATTTTTTAAAGTTCTTCAACTTCTTCTTCTACCCTTGCTTCCAATTCTTCCTCCTGTTCAAGTTATTTACTGTTTTCTAAAGTTTAGATTTTTAGGGCTTTCACTGTTCATATGCGCACCACCTCCTGTTCTTACTAGTTTTTCACCCTCTTCCACTCCTATTTTTAATTTGTGTTATTCATCAACATTCCTCATTTTTCAACGATATACAACTTCTCTTCCTTCACCTTCTTATAATTCTTCTTAGTTTTAAAGATATTCTAAATTTTCTAATGTTCTATCTTAGGTTTTTCTGCACTGTTCATCCACGACCTATCTCTGTTCATCCTCATTTTTATACATCATTCTCTCATTTTTAAACTCCGAGTTCTTCATCAATATTCTATGTCTCTTCTTCCTCTACAACTTTGATGTTTTCTATTTTTCCCAATTTCTTCTGATTTTAAAGTTATTCGCTTTTCAATCTATCTCTATTTTTAGTTTTTATCTTCCTTGTATTTTCCACCGAGCTTTCTTTCTCTCTATCTCTCTATTCTCTCTTTTCAAAATACACCACACACACATGTTTCCACAGTAAAATTCTTCTCTTCTTCTTCTCTGTTTTCCTCTCATATCCCTTTGGCGGATGTTCTTCCAATTGGTCTTCTCACGGCGTCGAATTCCAAGGCGAGGCGATCTTCATCCAAGGCTTGGCAAGGAGGCGGCGCTATTCTTCATCCATTGGCTATATTTTCTTCTCTTTTCTCTTTGATATTCACATATTGTAATTTTTATTTTCATAATGTGACTTTCCACTATCATCTTAATGAAATTCATCATTTGAGTAAATTGTGATCTTTTCTCTCTCTATCTCTTCCAAATTCTTTTCTTAAACCCTCTCAAATTCTTTAATTAAATTTCTTGCACTTTATTTTCCTTAGTTTCAATCTCACTCAAAATTCGGTTTTCAAAGCATAAGGTACTTTTCTAACTTGTTGAAATAATGATTTTTCCTCCTCGTGGGATCGACTCCGCTTACCACTGTATATTTGATTTTCATATCTTTAAAAGTGAGTGAGTGCGATTATTTTAAAATTGTGACACGGCTTTCTTAACGATACTAGTCGGTGTGCATCAATTTTTGGCACCGTTGTTGGGGAGGAAATTAATTTTTTATGTTGAAAAATTCCTTGTGTTTGATTTGTATATAGTTTTACTTATTTTTCTATTTTTTATTTTGTAGAAAAAATCAAAAAATTTAGAAAATTAGAAAATTATAGAAATTTGGACCTGCATATTCCTAGGAAATAATCTGTCACAGAAAGTTGAAAATCAAAAATTCTGGAAAATTTAAGCGTCACTAAGGGTCAGTATACGTAGGAAAAGGTCCCTTTTTGTGAAATTTTAAAAAATTCAAAAAAATCTGAAAAATTCTAAAAAACTATAAACAAAATCAGAATTCTAGAAAACTCCAAAATCATGATTTTAGATGTCACTTTGTAGTAATTTTGCATATTGTTTGGTATGTTTAGTTGATAATTTTTTTTCTTCATATCTCTTTTTAAAAATTCAAAAAAAAATCTAAAAAATAGAAAAACAGAAAAAAATTATTTCATGCTAGCATATCTTCATCTTAGTTGCATTATTTTCATGCATTTTATATTTTAGTTGATTTCTTATTCACTTGCATCATTATTTGAAAAAAAACTTTCTCTTCTCATCTATTTCCCCTTCTTAAGGGCATTAGGATCTTTACACATTTCTTAAATTTGGAAGGACACTCCATTGAGCATTCCGTCTCTTTAGACTTGAAATTCCATCTCCAAGACCTCCATAAGTCCCCGCACCCGTGGATTCTCTCACGGACGCCGGGCCGGTTGTATCACGAAACACGTTGGAGTTAGAGTACCCTTAGAAGGTTTTCCATAAAAAATAATAAAATATATATATATAATTATCATTCTTGCATTCATATAGTTAATCCTTGCATTTGCATAGTCTAGTTAACCCATAACCCATTCATATAGGGATTCATTGCATTTTGAAAAAATCATCATTACCTTTTGAGCCCTTTGCATTGCATGCAAGGTAGGAGATCCCTCCACCCACATTTGATAGGACATATTAGTGAAATTGAAAGGTTAGTGCATTCAAGACCACAACTTCAACCTAACCTCATAACTGACCAAAATCCAAACCAAGCTCCTAAACAAATGAAGGATTATTTTATGCCTAATCAATAGCAGCCATCCTTCTATGTTCAAGCACCTCAGAACCACGCGGTTCAGTATGAGATTAAGTCTAGTACCATCCAGATGTTATCATCATTCTATGGAAATCCTAATGAAGATTCTTATAAACATCTAGATGAGTTTCTCCAGATATGTTCAACTGTCAAAATCTAAAACTTCTCAGATGATGCCCCTAAGCTCACTCTCTTCCCATTCTCCCTTAAGGATAAAGTAAAATATTGGTTGGGAGCCTTGGGTAGAACGATTGATACATGAGGAGAGATGCAGAAAGAGTTTTTGAAGAAACTCTACCCCATTGGTAGGACTAATACCATGAGAAGGGCCATCACTGGATTTACACAAAACCCTGGGGAACAAATTCATGAGGCCTGGGACAGGTTGAAAGATTTATTAAGAAAATGTCCCCATCATGGCCTATCTAGATGGCAAATCGTTCAAGCCTTTTATGAGAGATTAACAGAAAATTACAGGCAGATGGTGGATGCCTCATGTGGGGGGGCTTTTATGAGTAAAAGTGAAGATGAAGCTTATGAATTGTTTGAAATGTTAAGTGAAAATTCTATTAGTCATGCTTCACTTTCTTCTTATAAAAGAATGATTGGACCATCTAAAAAAGGTGGACTTTATGAAGTTAAAAGTCAAGGAGATTTTGAGAATAGGCTGGATATTAATGCGCTTGTGCAAAAGTTGAATAAATTGGACTTGTTGGTGCAAAAGATAGAGAAGGTAGATTTCGTGGCTCAAAAGCTAGATCAACTTTTGTCCATGAATAGATAGGAGTCCTCTCTTCCTTCTGCTCAGCGTCTCTCAGATTCAAACCTTCAAGAACTTTGTGCTTTATGTTCTAGCCCAAATCATACTTTCATTGATTACCCTACATCGGCCCAACTTCCCCCATTTATTCAAGAACAAGTCTTTGCTGCTCAGGGAGTCTCCAAGCCTAATTATGACCCACATTCCAATACTTACAACTCGGGCTGGAGAAATCACCCGAATTTTTCTTGGAAATCGCAACAAGGCTCATCTACTCAAGTCAATCCCTCAGTTCCAAAATAATCTTTTCAAGTTCCGAACCAGTCTCACCAACATCTTCAAAATCCTTTTCAACATAATCAACAACAACAACTTCCATTTCAGCAACCATCGTTCCATCATGCTTAGGCCCCATATCAACAAGCTCCATCATTCCAGGGCCAATATAATCAATTTCCATCACATTGTTATCAACCTCAAGCCTCGTTTCAAGCTCCTTATCAACCGCCGCCTCAACCCCCTCAGCCTCATTTTGAGGATAAATTTGACCAACTTCAGCAACTTATTCTCTCTCAGCAACAATCAATTGCTAAGTTAGAAGGTCAAATAGGTCAGTTGGCTGCTAATAATATGAGGAGAGATGCTGGGCAATTACCTAGTCAACCCATAGCTAATCCCCATAATCAACAACCTCCGGGTTTTCAGCAAAGATCTCGTATTCTTCCCCCTCCAAATCAGCCCGTTCAACCTCAGCCACCCCCTCTTATCGTTCCTCACTTCGAGAATGCCAAAGCTATCTCTACCCTTAGGAGCGGGAAAATTCTCAATGATCCATATCAGGATATGGACGTGGGTGGTAGTAAGGGCCAAGATGTCCAAGAGGAGAGTGATGATGAGGAAGAAAAGCCGATAATTGTTCAAGAGAAAAAGAAGCCGGATGGGGGGGAGAAGACAATGGACAAAGGAAATATCAAGGTTGATGAAGGTTTTCAAGGATATGTTCCTTAGGTCCCTTTTCCGGATGCATTAAAGCCAAAAGTTCAAAAGAAGCTGGTCCAACAAGAAGAGATGTTGGAATTATTTAAGAAAGTCAATATCAATATTCCACTCTTGGATGCTATTAAACATGTGCCGGCATATGCCAAGTTTTTAAAAGAGCTTTGTACACCAAAAAGGGAGCCGAATGTGATAACACAAAAGATCCGCTTATCAGCATATGTTAGTGTTGTTTTAATGAATCATCTACCTAAGAAGTTGAAGGATCTCGGAGCTCCATTAATTTCATGCGATATAGGTGGGGTGACATTTGATAACGCTTTGCTAGATCTTGGAGCTAGTGTTAATTTATTACCCACCTGCATATATGAGCAATTTGATCTGGGAGAATTGAAGCCCACTTCTATAATTCTTCAACTGGCAGATCGATCGGTGAAGACGCCAAGAGGTTTGTTAGAAGATGTGATAGTAAAAGTTCATGAGTGTTATTTCCCAGTGGACTTCTTAATCTTGGACATGGCCTCGTCCCGGGAGTTAAAACATACACCAATTATTTTGGGACGTCCATTCTTAGCTATGGCGAAGGCCAATATAAACTGTGCCACTGGGATGATGGATATTTCTTTTGGAGGAGAGAAGGTCTCTTTAAATATTTTTAAAGCATCACAATACTCGGACCATGAAGAGGAATGTAACGTCATTGATATCTGTGAGGAGATAATTAAAGAATGTCTAGGCCATGTGAGCATTAAATGGATAAAGTAACGTCATTGATTATTTGATTTTTTCTCCTCGTGGGATCGACTCCGCTTACCACTGTATATTTGATTTTCATATCTTTAAAAGTAAGTGAGTGCGATTATTTTGAAATTGTGACACGGCTTTTTTAACGATACTAGTCGGTGTGCATCAATCCTCCAACTCGGTCAGGAGCGGCGCCAGTATCCTCCTGAAGTCCCCCGAAGGAGCAGAGCTGCAATACGCCTTGAAGTTCAACTTTTAGGCGTCCAACAACGCCTCCGAGTACGAAGCCCTTATCTCGGGAGTCCGCATGGCCCGGCGGTTGGGGGCTGAGTGAGTCAGAATTCACACTGACTCCCAACTGGTCGCTGGCTAGGTCAACGGTGATTATGAAGCCCGGGAAGAACCGATGGTCAAATACCTCCAGCTGGTCAAAACCGTGGCACAAAAGTTCGAGAGTTTTGAGGTAGTCTGAATAGCTCGGGAGGAAAACTCCCGAGCAGACGCCCTCTCTCGGCTAGCCTCCTCTCTTGACCCCGAGGGTACTCGATCGATCCTTCTCAAGGAGCTAGAGCGATGGAGCATTGATGCGGAGCTCATGGCTGTTGACTCAGCCTCCCCAAGCGACTGGCATACCCCCCCATCTGTCGTGGCTCCAAGACTCTCCGGAGCCTCCCGACCCTCAGGAAGTCCGGAGATTGAAATATCATGCTCAGTGATTCGTCATTCTGGACGGCACTTTATACCGCAGATCCTTCTCTGGTCCCCTCTAAAAGTGCATCAGTATAGATGGAGCCTGTAGCAACCCTGATAAAAATAAGATTTTTAAAATAAATCAAATTAGAATAAAAGATAAGTAAATAGATGACAAAGAGCCTAAATGAGTAAATCATTAATCAAGAGGAAAATAACGCCTTTTATCAAGGCGCTAATTCAAAAGGAAACGCCTCTGTCTAAGGCGTTAATTTAAAGAGGACGCCTACACACTAGGGCGTCAAATTTCAAACGACGGAAAATAAAATTAAGGAAAGGAAAGGAAACACCCTCTACATGGGCGCGTTTCGCATAAGAAATGACGCTTGACAAGGCGTCAATTAAAATTAACGCCCTCGCTTAAGACGTTAATTCAGTTCGAGTTTCGTTCGACCCAGGAGACCATCCAGGGCAAGTTCTGGATAACTATGTCGAAGGTGGAATATGGTAAGGACTCTATCATGGAAGTATTACTTCCAATACAACTCTAACCCTATTAGGATCCCCAAAATCCTATAAATATCCTGCTACTCGACCCAGACCGCTGTTTGGCGTTCTGTGTTGCTGTTGTCGTCAGTGAAGAACCGGTAATGTTCTTCCTCTTTTTCTTTTACCTTAGGTTATATGATTAATGATCTTCATTATTTCTTCTGTAGGAAGTCTGCAGTAACTCCCTGTCGAAGTGAAGAACGTGAGGTTCTTCATCCTCTTCTTCTTCCTCTTCTGGTGATCAGAAGACTCTGTTACAAACAGAGTGTCGTTTCCATCTCCAAACCTTCATCCATTCATCAGTTAAATCTTCATAAGGTAGGTTTTCTCAAGAAACGTAGCCCAAATTAATTTAAGATCCTTAATAAAATCATATGTTATCCATGCATATAGTTTCATCATGGTTTTAAATATTTTCTGTAAAATTTTGAAATACGCGACCCTGACAAGGGCGCTAATTCTTGTTTTGACACCCTACCTAGGAGTCGTCAATTTCATGTAAATTGATAATTACCCATGTTTAAAATTCTATATCTATGAAACCATGAACCTAATATAATGCATGTTCATCCTGATTGAATCCTGCTATTTTTCTGGTCCTGACCATGTACCTATTTTTTGAAAATTTAATATCTGAAATTTAGAAAATTATTGAATTAACGACCTGCACAAAGTCGTCTCTTATTGAACTGACGCCCCAGACCAGGGCGCTAATTGAAAAGTAACGCCCCTGTCCAGGGCGCGTTTTTGTTAAAATTCCAGAATATTGATTTTTTGTAGAATGGAAATATTGAAGGGACGACTAATGTATAAGTCGTCAAATTGTGAATAAACGCCCTTGAGTAAGGCGTTAATTGGATAATTAATGACTTAGCTTAAGTCGCTATTTTCTGTATTACTGTTTTACACTGATTACTGTCAACCGAAGGGTTATATATATATATATATATATATATATATATATATATATATATATATATATATATATATATATATCGGCACTATATTTCCACTCCGTGAATATAGTCCCATGTTTCATGATGTTTTTATCGCACTACCCTCAATTCTCATTGACATACAAGCTGTCCATTGGACATTCCGTTCCTTTGGACTAGCGAGTTAGTCATAGAGACCTCCGTAAGACTCCTCGAGCCTTGGATTCTGATGGAGACATCAGCGACAACCAGCTCACTTTGTGTTTGCATTTATGTCCTTTTGTATTTGTATGTACGCCCTTGTGATATATGCGTACACAATAGTAGGTCTTAGTTGGTTTATTTGCAAAAGGCCATTAGGTTTCTTTGCAAATATGCTTGTAGGCCCTGCAGGGGCCCCCTCCCTCCTCCTTATTGGTCCACATGGACTCTTGGGTCCAAGGTGGCTGGTCCATGGTCCAAATTTGGACTTGGACCATGAATTAAATAAAGAAGACAATTCCAAATTGTCCTCTTTAAGGGGGGGGCGAACCTATTAGTTTATTTGGGTTTAATGTGGTGTTCACACCACATCTCAACCCTCCATTCTTCAACCCTTGATCCAAGGGCTCATATTAGATTAGAACCCTTTCATATAAATACTTGTATTTTCTTATGGAAAGAATTAATGAAGAAGAAATTAGCATTTTGCCTCCTTGAAGCTTGTGCCCCTCTCCCCTCTCTCCCTGGTGTTCTTCCACCTCCAGCCCATTTATAGAGTGAGATCCCTCCCCTCTTGATCCCCTCCAACTTCTGAAGCAGCTCCGGTGATCGCCGCCGCCGCCGTCTCGCCGCCGACGCATCTTCACCAACGAATTCGGTTTTCTATCCACTCTGGACAGACCTCTCTTCTCAGAATTGTCTCTCTCTCTTCCTTCATCTTCTGATGCTCCAATTTTCAGGGTTGGTTCCCCTCTTGAACCCTTACCTCCACAAAAAATTTCAGGCAAAAATTCGTCCTTTAGATATTTTTAGATTTTCGTCCAAGTTCAAATTTCAGTTCTGTCCAGGTTCTGTCTACTGTTCAACAGTTCTGAGTCTACCTTGTTCGACCCATGTTTTGAATTTTTTTGGGGCTCTAAAAATTACTGAGACTTCTGTCCACATATGTCTACCACCATGAATTTTCTTAATTTTTTATAAGGTCTCTAGGTATTTTTAAAAATTCGTACCAGTTCCTGTGAGCAATTTTTCCACAGTGTCCCAGATCCGACCCAGGTCCACTCAAAAAATCCCATAAAATCCATTTCCTATCTAAATCAAAAACCAAAAATAGGCCCGGTTTTCTATCTCAGAGATCTTCAACTTTTCTGAAGAACTCATCTCCATATTCCAAGGTCCTCTCACCGGTCAACGGTGATTTTCAGAGAAGTCAGAACCTGCCCCTGCAGTTCTGGCCTGTTTACAGCAAGGGTGTAAATTCCATAAGTCAGATATACGTATCTGATTATTTTTTATGAAGGCCCCTACGTCGAATTATTTGGAGTCCTCTTTCCAACGGCGCCGAGCTCGTTGCATTCCGACGACGGGGTTGATCACAGCAGCCGATCTCGCCGGACAGCACGCGAGAAGACAGCAAGTGCAGACTTGTGGCCGGTTTCCCGCGAGCGTCGTCCGAGGGCCGCCCGGCGTCCGGCGGTCGTTCCAGCAACTCGCCATCCTAGGGGAGCGCTTCCCAAGTGTACCCACACCAGAGGAGGCATCAGGTCCCACACGACCCCTCCGGTCCACACGTGGGCCCCACTAGCACGAGTACGCGCGAAGCCGAAGCCGTGCCCGGAAACCGCCCGTCAACCCGGAATTGGTCCTCCCGGGTCCCCTTGTGTCGCCCGTTACCTCCCTGCGTGGAGTGGGCTTACTTGTATTGCTGTAATCTTAATGTATTAAGTTCCCGGGAGTACGAGTTTCGGCCGGGTGCCATCTTCGCCACGCCGAGCGCGTGGAGGTATCGTATTCGCTCCTTGCTTGGCATTCCGCTTATTTCTATATATGCTTGTTTATGCCGCTGCTAGAGAGCATGTGTAGGGTTACCTAGCTCACTTTTAATTTATCATATCACTGCTGCGAGTGAGAGAGTGACCGTCCCGTGACCCGATCCGGGCACAATTGAGAGCCGACCACCCTAGCTCACTGCCGGTTGTTCAACCGCGCACATCCGACGCTTCCCTCGCTAAGGGACGACCGCTAGCTTATCGTGTCCATGGTCCCGTCCCGCATCAATTTGGTATCAGAGCCAGGTTGAGTCTAGGGTGTCAAAAAGTAAAAAAAAAAAGAGTGTCATTTACGTCTAGTCATCAGTCGGTCTAAGTCGTGTTTAGGATCATCATATTTTTAAAACAACAAAAAGAGTCATTTTTGGGTCGCATACATCCCTTTACTCGGTATATAAAAAGGTGTTGTCCGACCGTTAGGTTACTCCTATCGGGAAGGCCGCACACTTGTGCGAGTGACCTTCGGGTCAATTATCTCCGCCGCGTACCGAGTTTTGGTTAAGTCTAGGCGCATCATTTTGCATTAGTGTGTTTTGCTTTAGTCGGTGTCTTCTAGTCGGTGTGTTTGCATGCCCACTCGTCGGGGTACTCAGTACTCACCCCCACCCCCACCTATGGCCAACCCACGGGATACCTCGGGAGACTTCCACTCCCTACAAGAGGCGATGATGGCCATTATGGCTAGGTTGGACCAATCCGATGCTAACTTTCGGACCTTCTCCGAGAATATGGATGGTCGCCTTAGGGCCATGGAGGGACGCATGGAAAACTCCGATAGGTCGGTCCAAGACCTCGTTGGGCGGTTAGATAGGATGTCACACGGGGACCCTCCTGGGGCAGCCCAAGGTCCACCCGCACCTTCTCCCGCGGGGGCCCAAGTCCCACCCGCTCCCATGGCCCAAGTCCAGGCCGCTCCCTCGGCCCAAAACCAGCCACCACTGGTTCCTCCACCCGCCCCTCCTCGGGTTCCCCAACTACCACACCGTGACCTTGGTCTCGAGGACTATGGGTCCGACAATGCCTACGAGGGGTATGGTCAACGCCGTCGTGGTTTTCAGCCACAACGAGATGAGGATGATGATAGGGTCCTTAAGACCGTGCGAGCGGACCCTCCCGCTTTTTACGGGTCTTTGGATCCGAAAGTCTACCTAGATTGGGAGTTTGGCATGGACCGTTATTTTGAATGGTATGATATGTCGGAGCGTCGAAGGGTCCGATTTGCCACCATGAAACTCATGGGGCAGGCACAAACCTATTGGAAGAATGTGGAGAGCCTGCTACTTCAGCGGCTAGAACCCCCGATTGACACATGGGCCGAGATGAAGAATAAACTTCGGCAAAAGTACCTTCCTCCCACATACCGCCAGCGACTCATCGATAGATGGCAAAGTCTTAGCCAGGGAGACCGGTCCGTCTCCGAATACATCGCGGAGTTTGATGAGTACTTTCTACGATGTGGTGTCACGGAGGAGAGTACCATGCCCGTGTCCCGCTTTCGACGTGGTTTGCGGCCACACTACCAGTATGAGCTTTTCCGCCGCAATGCCAAGACGTTGGAAGAGGCATATCAGGTTGCTCTCGAGATGGAGCAATTTGAGGGAGAGTTCGAGTCTAGCCATCGGTTGGGCCCCACCCCTCTCCGTAGTACCGAGCCCCGTCACTCTATAGGCCCACATCAGCGGCCTCCCATGGCTCGACCTCAGGAGCCCACCCGTCAGGAGCACTTCGCTCCACGGCCTCGCCCTCCTCCACCCCGGGATCTATTTCCATCCCAACCACCGGCACCCTTTGCCCGTCCCCCAGCTCCTATAGCCCGTCCTCTGGCACCGGCACCCCCGCCACTCTTGTCCAAGGCACCTACACCTCCCCCATTGTTGCCTACACCCCCTACCCGGCGGGATGATAAGGGTAAGGTCCCTCTTATCGGGGAGAGTAGTCGATCGCGAATACAATGTTTCCACTGTCACGGGTACGGCCACATTGCTAGTGAGTGTCCCGCTCGCACCACCCTAGCCTTAGGTGTTGGAGGATCCGCACCTCCCGAGCTTGAGCATGTCGATTACGAGGCCGACGAGGCACTGGCCGATGAATACTATGCCATGGGGGAAGAGCTGGGCGACCCTTCTGCCGCCCAGGATGTCGCCACCTAGTGGGTTTGATGCTACCACCTTAGTCTAGAGTCGTGCATGAGTCAGTGTGCTTTCTTTGTGTGGTTTGTTTGTGTGGTGATTTTGAGTCGATTGTTTGCATGGTTTGCATTCGTGTGTCAGTGCATGGTGAGTCTGCATGTGTCTTGTGCAAGCTCGTGTCGTTCCCGAATGAGTGTGAAGCGAGTCGATTCACTTGACGAGTATGGGATCGGTTTACTTCTATACCCGGATCAGTCACCTATAGGGACTCAGCAGTGATTCCTAGTGAGTCTTTGAGCTGTTTCCTTCCGTTGAGAGTGCCCCTTCGGAGTGACCACCTTTGGCCATAGTAGTGCGCATATCGAGTATATGTGGAATGAGCAGGTGCCGATCACTTGGAGTGGAGCATACCCGCGCTACTTGGCACGGTGACGGATCCGCCGGAGACCTGAGCAGCCGCACCCTTTACTCGACGGGGTCGAGTTCCTCCCACCCGGGGAGAATTGATGGGGACATCAACGACAACCAGCTCACTTTGTGTTTGCATTTATGTCCTTTTGTATTTCTATGTACGCCCTTGTGATATATGCGTACACAATAGTAGGTCTTAGTGGGTTTATTTGCAAAAGGCCATTGGGTTTCTTTGCAAATATGCTTGTAGGCCCTGCAGGGGCCCCCTCCCTCATCCTTATTGGTCCACATGGACTCTTGGGTCCAAGGTGGCTGGTCCATGGTCCAAATTTGGACTTGGACCATGAATTAAATAAAGAAGACAATTCCAAATTGTCCTCTTTAAGGGGGGGGCGAACCTATTAGTTTATTTGGGTTTAATGTGGTGTTCACACCACATCTCAACCCTCCATTCTTCAACCCTTGATCCAAGGGCTCATATTAGATTAGAACCCTTTCATATAAATACTTGTATTTTCTTATGGAAAGAATTAATGAAGAAGAAATTAGCATTTTACCTCCTTGAAGCTTGTGCCCCTCTCCCCTCTCTCCCTGGTGTTCTTCCACCTCCAGCCCATTTATAGAGTGAGATCCCTCCCCTCTTGATTCCCTCCAACTTCTGAAGCAGCTCCGGTGATCGCCGCCGCCGCCGTCTCGCCGCCGACGCGTCTTCACCAACGAATTCGGTTTTCTGTCCACTCTGGACAGACCTCTCTTCTCAGAATTGTCTCTCTCTCTTCCTTCATCTTCTGACGCTCCAATTTTCAGGGTTGGTTCCCCTCTTGAACCCTTACCTCCACAAAACATTTCAGGCAAAAATTCGTCCTTTAGATATTTTTAGATTTTCGTCCAAGTTCAAATTTCAGTTCTGTCCAGGTTCTGTCTACTGTTCAACAGTTCTGAGTCTACCTTGTTCGACCCATGTTTTGAATTTTGTTGGGGCTATAAAAATTACTGAGACTTCTGTCCACATATGTCTACCACCATGAATTTTCTTAATTTTTTATAAGGTCTCTAGGTATTTTTCAAAATTCGTACCAGTTCCTGTGAGCAATTTTTCCACAGTGTCCCAGATCCGACCCAGGTCCACTCAAAAAATCCCATAAAATCTATTTCCTATCCAAATCAAAAACCAAAAATAGTCCCGGTTTTCTATCTCAGAGATCTTCAACTTTTCTGAAGAACTCATCTCCATATTCCAAGGTCCTCTCACCGGTCAACGGTGATTTTCAGAGAAGTCAGAACCTGCCCCTGCAGTTCTGGCCTGTTTACAGCAAGGGTGTAAATTCCATAAGTCAGATATACGTATCTGATTATTTTTTATGAAGGCCCCTACGTCGAATTATTTGGAGTCCTCTTTCCAACGGCGCCGAGCTCGTTGCATTCCGACGACGGGGTTGATCACAGCAGCCGATCTCGCCGGACAGCGCGCGAGAAGACAGCAAGTGCAGACTTGTGGCCGGTTTCCCGCGAGCGTCGTCCGAGGGCCGCCCGGCGTCCGGCGGTCGTTCCAGCAACTCGCCATCCTAGGGGAGCGCTTCCCAAGTGTACCCACACCAGAGGAGGCATCAGGTCCCACACGACCCCTCCGGTCCACACGTGGGCCCCACTAGCACGAGTACGCGCGAAGCCGAAGCCGTGCCCGGAAACCGCCCGTCAACCCGGAATTGGTCCTCCCGGGTCCCCTTGTGTCGCCCGTTACCTCCCTGCGTGGAGTGGGCTTACTTGTATTGCTGTAATCTTAATGTATTAAGTTCCCGGGAGTACGAGTTTCGGCCGGGTGCCATCTTCGCCACGCCGAGCGCGTGGAGGTATCGTATTCGCTCCTTGCTTGGCATTCCGCTTATTTCTATATATGCTTGTTTATGCCGCTGCTAGAGAGCATGTGTAGGGTTACCTAGCTCGCTTTTAATTTATCATATCACTGCTGCGAGTGAGAGAGTGACCGTCCCGTGACCCGATCCGGGCACAATTGAGAGCCGACCACCCTAGCTCACTGCCGGTTGTTCAACCGCGCACATCCGACGCTTCCCTCGCTAAGGGACGACCGCTAGCTTATCGTGTCCATGGTCCCGTCCCGCATCAGATTCCCTCAAGGCCGACTGAGCTGGTTGTACCATAAAAACCCATTACACTATTTTGCCATGTCACTCTATAGAAACATGGTATACCGGCCCTCATGTTATGCAAAGTGTGTATCATGAGAATTCTCTTAATGGGATGAGGTTATCATGCCATTTGATGCTGTTCTTGTAAACCCCAATTCTATATTCAACATGATGTTCTTGTGGACCTCAATTCTATATTAAGAATGAGGACGTCTTTCCATGGATGTGCTGTTCTTGTGGACCTCAATTCTGTATAAAGAATGTCCATACTTGTTTGTCATGGTACCCAAGTTAGGGAACCAATTCCACCTAGTTTTATCGATAATCGTGATTGTACCGTTATTATCGCCATTCTATATCAAGTGTCATGTTTTTGGACTCTACTCTATCCAAGTTTATCCTGTATGTCTACAAGCTTTATTCTTGAAATTCCATATTGACTATACACAAAAGTGGATGTTAAAATACATGATTAATGCCTGCGCATATAGGGCCCGATCTGGTCCTGGGAGGAGCACCCGAAAGTACTTGTGCCCATGGGAGTTGATTGATCACGGTATTGGCATTATACCGAAGTGCATGACTAGCTTGATTGAACATTCCACAAATCTTGTACTTGTACTTGACTCGATATGACATGACTTGCGTGACCCGAAAAAGGGTAATTTCATACTTGCGTGCTTGCAACGTGATAGCCAAATTCCAACATGACATGATGAATACACTTGCTTGAATATCTTGATATCTTTTGATATAAGTTCTTGAAAGTTCATGACTAGTTCTTGTCGCTATCTTATTGTTGTACACTCTCTCTATCTTGTCGTTTTATGCGAGCATGCATAGCTATAGTGCATTCATGAAAGATGTAATTACTGAAACCCCTTGCTAGTTCTTGAGATATAATTTCCTACTGAGCGTTCGCTCACTTAGTGTTTCCCTACTTTTCAGGTAAGTCCGACGATGAGGGAACTCAAACGGATGGGGAAAATCAAGAGTGAAAGAGATAGAGTATCTTCCGTGTTATCTAGTCTTTTTCATATTTGCTGAAGTCAACCTTATATTTTTCCTTTATTTTAGTTAGTACTTCAAAGCTTTGTAATAGACATATTCTTATGAAGGAATAAAGGATTGGGTTATCTTTACTTTTGCGCATCTCTGATTTTGGTGTCGAATACACTAATACTCTGATTGACATGATTGATATAAACTCGTCACGCGTCTCCGGGTATCTTCCGCTCTCGGGGCGTGACAGTTTTTGTGGTATCAGAGCCTAGGGTATTCAATTCTTAGGAAAACCCAAGTCCAAGGATAGGTTTAACCTTTAACCGGTGAGATTGGGTAGAACCAAGGGTTAAAGTTAACATAGAAATGCTAGCTTCTAAATGAGATCACGTATTAATCTAGTTATTGTAATTATAGGATAATGGCTGCCGAACGTGCTCAGTGGCGCAATATGCAGCGTACACTTCAAGGCATGACCCAGGTGCTGCAACAGGTAGCACACGGAGGAGCACAACGAGCAGGGAGTCTCCACCAAGTCTTTAAAAACATGAACCCGCCTAAATTCACGGGTTCTACTGATCCGGACGATGCAGAGCACTGGATCAGGGAGACGGAACGTATATTCCGTGTTATGCAGTGCACGGATCAAGATAAAGTCTTATTATCTACTTTCCAACTAGAAAGGGATGCCCGATGTTGGTGGGAATCAATAGAAGCTACTTTTCAAGACCAAGTTACTTGGGAAGAATTCGTGGAACATTTCAACGCTAAATATTTTTCGGACCGAGTACAGGAAAAGAAAGCTGCAGAATTTGCTGCACTGAAGCAATGGTCCTTGTCAGTGGCCGAGTACGAGGCCCAATTTTCTAGATTATCTCGGTATGCTAAGCACTTAGTTAGCACCGAGAAGATGAAAGCTAGGAGGTTCCTAAATGGGCTCAGGCCCCAATATATCACACAACTGGCACCGATGGATATTCAATTCTATTCGGAGATAGTACGTCGAGCCCAACTTCTAGAAGATGCCACGGAACTATCTGATAGAATCCGTGGGAAGGACAAGAAAGAACAAGTTACAAGTTCGGGTTCCTTTAAATCCAACTTCAAGAAGAGGCCTAGCAATGGAGGTACTTCCTCACAAGATCAGAAGTTTAAGAAGACCAAGCCCTTCTCCATCACCACTACCCCATCAAATATAGTGTGCAAGCATTGTGACAAGGCGGGCCATAGGGCAGAAGAATGCTAGAGGAAATTAGGAGCATGTCTCCGCTGTGGGAGTCGCGATCATCGAATTCCCGATTGTCCATTACTTAATGATCAAGCCGGGGACGAGAAGCGCCCAGTAACCTAGAATGCTCGTCTTCACGCAATTAAGGAGACCGAACAAGAAGAAGAAGGCGGACTAGTAGAAGGTACATTGAAAGTTTGTTCCAAGTCTGCATATGTCTTAATTGATACTGGTGCTTCACATTCAATTGTTTCCAAGAAGTTCGCTGATCCGTTACCCCTAGAACCGGAATGGATAAAATTAGTCTTGTATACTCCTCTAGGAAACGAGACTGATATTACACACCATTACCAGAACTGTGAAGTATTGGTTCATGGTAAGAATCTCCCTATTGATCTTATATGTTTAGATCTAAAGGAGTATGATGTCATACTAGGAGCGGATTGGTTATCTAAATATCAGGCAACGGTCGATTGCCGCAATAGCAAGGTTACTTTCGAGGAATTTCCAGAACTGATCTTTACTAGCCCCAAGAGGCGAAGCAAAGCCCCTCTTGTTTCGGCTCTGCGAGCTAGCAAGCTCATCAGGAAAGGATGTGTATCTTTCCTTGCATTCGTCACGATTAAGGAGGCTAAGGAAACTAAGATAGAAGACATTCCGGTGGTACAAGAATTTTCGGACGTATTTTCGGAAGATTTGCCTGGATTACCCCCACAAAGAGAAGTGGCCTTCACCATCGATTTAGTTCCTGGTGCGGGTCCAGTTTCTAAGGCACCGTATAGAATGTCACCTGCTGAACTCAAGGAGTTAAAGGAGCAATTATTGGAACTCATTAAGAAAGGATTCATAAGACCAAGTACTTCCCCATGGGGAGCGCCTGTATTATTTGTAAAGAAGAAAGATGGATCCATGAGGTTATGCATCGACTATCGACAGTTGAATCATCTCACTATCAAGAACAAGTATCCACTGCCGAGAATCGATGAGTTGTTTGATCAAATTTCAGGATCCAAGTACTTTTCCAAAATTGATCTTAGGTCGGGATATCATCAGTTAAGAATCAAGGATGAGGACATTCATAAGACTGCATTCAGAAGCAGGTACGGCCATTATGAATTTGTTGTTATGCCTTTTGGACTAACGAATGCCCCGGCTGCCTTTATGCAGTTAATGAATAGTTTATTCAGGCCTTATTTGGATCAATTCGTGGTGGTCTTTATTGATGATATATTGATTTATTCCGAGACCAAGGAAGAGCATGAGGAGCATTTAAGGATTGCATTACAAATATTGAGGGCAAACCAATTATATGTAAAACTCAGCAAGTGTGAATTCTGGCTTGAGGAAGTGACTTTTCTCGGACATGTTATATCAAAGGATGGCTTATCAGTAGATCCATCAAAAGTTGAAGCTGTAAGAAATTGGGAAAGACCGACCAATGCTAGCGAGATCCGAAGTTTCTTAGGTCTTGCTGGCTATTACAGGCGATTCATCAAAGATTTCTCTAAGATCGCCGTACCACTTACGAGGTTAACTCGCAAAGAGATCCATTACGAATGGAGTGAGGAATGTGAAAGAAGCTTCCAAACTCTCAATGATCATCTTACTACAGCTCCTGTCTTAGTTTTACCAATGGAAGGAGGGAAATTCGAGGTATACACTGATGCTTCTGGCATTGGCCTCGGATGTGTTCTAATGCAACAAGGAAAGGTTATAGCTTACTCTTCTCATTAATTAAAGAAGCATGAAGAGAACTACCCCGTCCATGACTTAGAATTAGCCGCGGTAGTATTAGCACTAAAGATCTGGAGGCATTATCTATATGGAGTACAGTTTACTGTAGACTCCGATCACAAGAGTCTCAAGTATCTTTTCTCTCAAAAGGAACTAAATATGAGGCAAAGGCGTTGGCTAGAATATTTCAAGGACTTCGACTTCAATATACAATATCATCCCGGAAAGGGTAACCATGTAGCAGATGCCCTTAGTCGAAAGCCGAGAGCACTATTAGCCAATTGTATGATTCAAGAATGGAAGTTGCTGGAGCAATTCTCTAAGCTCAATATAAGCATGGACACGAACTTCAAATGTGTCACATTGTCTCATGTAAGCATTCATCCAGACCTATTAACTGAAATACAAGCACTTCAGGATGATGACCCAACATTAGTAGAAATCAAGGGCAGATTGGAAGGACAATCTGATTTCTAATTAACTTCTGATGGAAGATTGATGTTCAAGAATAGAACTTGTATACCGGATTGTCCCGAGTTAAAGAAGAAGATCTTAGATGAAGCTCAAGATCAAGGTACACGATTCATCCTGGATCTACCAAAATGTACCAAGATGTGAAAAGAAATTTTTGGTGGCCCAACATGAAAAGGGAAATAGCGGACTACGTGTCGCGCTGTCTCACATGCCAACAGGTCAAGGCGGAACACCAAAAAGCCTGCTGGAAAATTACATCCTCTAGATATTCCCAAATGGAAGTGGGAGAATATTAGTGTGGATTTCATCATGGGTTTATCTAAATCAAAAGGAGGACATGATGGAATATGGGTTATTATTGACCGATTGACTAAATCGGCGCATTTCTTGCCAATCAAGAGCCGATGGTCAGTCGATGGGTTGGCTGCATTATACATCAAGGACATAGTCAGATTACACGGTATTCCTATTTCAATCGTGTCTGACAGAGATCCCCGTTTTACTTCTCATTTTTGGAAGGGACTACAATATTCGTTGGGAACATGGCTTAACTTTAGTATAGCTTTTCATCCTCAAACGGATGGTCAGACCGAGAGAACTAATCAGGTGGTTGAAGATATGCTCAGAGCTTGCATCATTGATTTCGATGGAAGTTGGCATGATCACTTGCCATTGGTGGAATTTGCATACAATAATAGCTACCAGGCAAGTATACAAATGGCACCTTTCGAAGCCTTATACGGAAGGAGTTGCCGATCACCCTTATGCTGGGACGAAGTTGGAGAGAAACAACTGCTAGGTCTAGACATGGAAAGGGTTACCACTGAAAGAATACAATTGATTCGAGAAAGACTGCAAGTTGCTCAGTCTAGGCAAAAGGCTTATGCCGATACAAGAAGGAGAGATCTTGAATTCCAAGTCGGAGATCATGTATTTCTCAAGATATCGCCTGGACGTGGAATATGGAGATTTGGTGTTAAGGGCAAGCTTACACCAAGATTTATCGGACCTTTCGAGATACTGGAAAGAGTTGGCGAGGTTGCTTGTCGCATCGCATTGCCTCCTCAACTGTCCGATGTTCATAATGTGTTCCACATATCTATGTTGAAGAAGTATGTACACGACCCATCGCATATTATCAAACATGGAGACTTAGTTATCCAGCAGGATCTCACATATGAACAGAAGCCCATAAAGATACTAGATCGTGAAATACGTACCCTAAGGAATAAGGTTATTCCCATGCTAAAGGTACAATGGAATAAGAGTTCCGAGCATGAAGCCACATGGGAGACCGAGGAATCCATGAGGAAACGATTCCCAGAATTATTTTAAGGTATATACTCTACACTATCCACATATATATATACTATTGAATTTGGGGACCAAATTCTTTTAAGTGGGGGAGGGTGTAGCAACCCTGATAAAAATAAGATTTTTAAAATAAATCAAATTAGAATAAAAGATAAGTAAATAGATGACAAAGAGCCTAAATGAGTAAATCATTAATCAAGAGGAAAATAACGCCTTTTATCAAGGCGCTAATTCAAAAGGAAACGCCTCTGTCTAAGGCGTTAATTTAAAAAGGACGCCTACACACTAGGGCGTCAAATTTCAAACGACGGAAAATAAAATTAAGGAAAGGAAAGGAAACGCCCTCTACATGGGTGCGTTTCGCATAAGAAATGACGCTTGACAAGGCGTCAATTAAAATTAACGCCCTCGCTTAAGACGTTAATTCAGTTCGAGTTTCGTTCGACCCAGGAGACCATCCAGGGTAAGTTCTGGATAACTACGTCGAAGGTGGAATATGGTAAGGGCTCTATCATGGAAGTATTACTTCCAATACAACTCTAACCCTATTAGGATCCCCAAAATCCTATAAATATCCTGCTACTCGACCCAGACCGCTGTTTGGCGTTCTGTGTTGCTGTTGTCGTCAGTGAAGAACCGGTAATGTTCTTCCTCTTTTTCTTTTACCTTAGGTTATATGATTAATGATCTTCATTATTTCTTCTGTAGGAAGTCTGCAGTAACTCCATGTCGAAGTGAAGAACGTGAGGTTCTTCATCCTCTTCTTCTTCCTCTTCTGGTGATCAGAAGACTCTGTTACAAACAGAGTGTCGTTTCCATCTCCAAACCATCATCCGTTCATCAGTTAAATCTTCATAAGGTACATTTTCTCAAGAAACGTAGCCCAAATTAATTTAAGATCCTTAATAAAATCATATGTTATCCATGCATATAGTTTCATCATGGTTTTAAATGTTTTCTGTAAAATTTTGAAATACGCGACCCTGACAAGGGCGCTAATTCTTATTTTGACGCCCTACCTAGGAGTCGTCAATTTCATGTAAATTGATAATTACCCATGTTTAAAATTCTATATCTATGAAACCATGAACCTAATCTAATGCATGTTCATCCTGATTGAATCCTGCTATTTTTCTGGTCCTGACCATGTACCTATTTTTTGAAAATTTAATATCTGAAATTTAGAAAATTATTGAATTAACGACCTGCACAAAGTCGTCTCTTATTGAACTGACGCCCCAGACCAGAGTGCTAATTGAAAAGTAACGCCCCTGTCCAGGGCGCGTTTTTGTTAAAATTCCAGAATATTGATTTTCTGTAGAATGGAAATATTGAAGGGACGACTAATGTATAAGTCGTCAAATTGTGAATAAACGCCCCTGAGTAAGGCGTTAATTGGATAATTAATGACTTAGCTTAAGTCGCTATTTTCTGTATTACTATTTTACACTGATTACTGTCAACCGAAGGGTTATATATATATATATATATATATATATATATATATATATATATATATATATATATATATATATCGGCACTATATTTCCACTCCGTGAATATAGTCCCATGTTTCATGATGTTTTTATCGCACTACCCTCAATTCTCATTGACATACAAGCTCTCCATTGGACATTCCATTCCTTTGGACTAGCGAGTTAGTCATAGAGACCTCCGTAAGACTCCTCGAGCCTTGGATTCCCTCAAGGCCGACTGAGCTGGTTGTACCATAAAAATCCATTACACTATTTTGCCATGTCACTCTATAGAAATATGGTATACCGGCCCTCATGTTATGCAAAGTGTGTATCATGAGAATTCTCTTAATGTGATGAGGTTATCATGCCATTTGATGATGTTCTTGTAAACCCCAATTCTATATTCAACATGATGTTCTTGTGGACCTCAATTCTATATTAAGAATGAGGACGTCTTGCCATGGATGTGCTGTTCTTATGGACCTCAATTCTGTATAAAGAATGTCCATACTTGTTTAGGGAACCAATTCCGCCTAGTTTTATCGATAATCGTGATTGAACCGTTATTATCGCCATTCTATATCAAGTGTCATATTTTTGGACTCTACTATATCCAAGTTTATCCTACATGTCTACAAGCTTTATTCTTGAAATTCCATATTGGCTATACACAAAAGTGGATGTTAAAATACATGATTAATGCCTGCGCATATAGGGCCCGATCTGGTCCTAGGAGGAGCACCCGAAAGTACTTGTGCCCATGGGAGTTGATTGATCACGGTATTGGCATTATACCGAAGTGCATGACTAACTTGATTGAACATTCCACAAATCTTGTACTTGTACTTGACTTGATATTACATGACTTGCGTGACCCGAAAAAGGGTAATTTCATACTTGCGTGCTTTCAACGTGATAGCCAAATTCCAACATGACATGATGAATACACTTGCTTGAATATCTTGATATCTTTTGATATAAGTTCTTGAAAGTTCATGACTAGTTCTTGTCGCTATCTTATTGTTGTACACTCTCTCTATCTTGTCGTTTTATGCGAGCATGCATAGCTATAGAGCATTCATGAAAGATGTAATTACTGAAACCCCTTGCTAGTTCTTGAGATATAATTTCCTACTGAGCGTTCGCTCACTTAGTGTTTCCCTACTTTTCAGGTAAGTCCGACGATGAGGGAACTCAAACGGATGGGGAAAATCAAGAGTGAAAGAGATAGAGCATCTTCCGTGTTATCTAGTCTTTTCATATTTGCTAGAGTCAACCTTGTATTTTTCCTTTATTTTAGTTAGTACTTCAAAGGTTTGTAATAGACATATTCTTATGAAGGAATAAAGGATTGGGTTATCTTTACTTTTGCGCATCTCTGATTTTGGTGTCGAATACACTAATACTCTAATTGACATGATTGATATAAACTCGTCACGCGTCTCCGGGTATCTTCCGCTCTCGGGGCGTGACAGAGCCAACCGAGGGATTCAAGAGGTTCACGAAGGCCTGTGCGGAGTGCACCAAGGAGGAAGGATGCTCGCCAGGATCTTGCTTCGATAGGGTTACTGGTGGCCCACTCTACAGTGCGACTGCTCGACCTACCTGCAACAGTGTGACCGATGCCAGCGATTTGACCACTTGGTCCGTCAGCCGGCAACAGAGCTAGTCACCCTAGCCGAGCCTTATCCTTTCGCTCGGTGGGGGATCGACATCCTTGGGCCGTTCCCTACGGCTCAGGCCCAGAAGAAGTTCATCATCATCACCATCGACTACTTCACCAAATGGATCAAGGCCGAAGCTACAGCTAGGATCACCGAGACAGTCGTGTGGAGTTTCGTATGGAAGTCGATCATTTGTCGCTACGGCATCCCCCGGGTGATAGTGAGTGATAATGGTCGGCAATTTGATTCTCCTTATTTCCGAGAGAGATGTGCCGACCTAAACATCCGCAATCACTTCACCTCGGTCGCCCACCCTCAGGCTAACGGACTGGTCGAAAATGCCAATAAGACTATCTTAAAAGGCATCAAGACTAGGCTCGGCAAAGCCAAGGGCAGTTGGCTCGAGAAATTGCCAAACGTACTTTGGTCGCATAGAACGACTCCCCGAACGGCAACCAGTGAGAGTCCCTTTCAGCTAGTGTACGGCACTGAGGCCGTGATCCCGTTTGAGATTGGCAATCCCTCCTTCCGAGTCATATGCTTCTCGCCTGAGGCAAACGACTAGAAACTGCTCTAAAACCTCGACCTAGCAGATGAAGTCCGAGAGATTACCAGCATCCGAGCAATGGAATATCAACGTCGCCTCACTCGATACTACAACATCAAAGTCCGAGATAGACACTTCCAGCCAGGAGACTTCGTTCTCAGAAAAGCTGAAGCCTCTCGACCACTTGAGGCGGCGGGCAAGCAATCCACAAATTGGGAAGGCCCCTACCGAGTGGTCGAGACGCTCGGGAAAGGAATGTACCGTCTATCTACTATGGAAGGAGAACCCATCCCTCGGACGTGGAATGCAACTACACTATGCAAGTTCTACTTGTAAACACTTCAGTCGTGTAAGCAATATGAGATAAAACAAAAACTCACTTCCTCTTTTATTCAAATAATTGTTTGTACATCAGAAAGGCCGAAGCCAATACAATACATGTCAAAAAAAGCAAAAATCCATCTGGCATCACCGTACAAACCCATCGCTTGGCTGACTCGGTTAACCTTCTTGCGTCCAGCCACTGACTCTGCCTCGTACAGAAACTGGCTCGGATAAAGGATAGTCGACCCCATTGGCTCGGGTAACTCAGAACAAAGGTGACAGAGGAAGGCTACCTTCCAAGTTGCACAGGGTAGATGAAGGGGAAGAGGAAGCCAACTAATCGCAGGGAATGCCGAGAGGCATCCTACAAAGAGCCAAAGAAAAAAAAAGAGGATGTCAAGAGGCATCCTGCGAAGCGTGAAAGAAATGATAGTAGGGGCAGATGAGAGAGAAAGAGGCTGCGGGGAGAAGGGAGGAGAAGCAGGAAGTGGAGAGGAATCATGAGGGATCCTCACCAGAGAGTGAGCGGGAAGGGACATGAGAAAGGGGTGCCTGATCCCCCCATCCGCCCGCCGTTACGTCCCTCCCAGCAAGCACCGCCGGAACTGATAAAAAGAAGGCGATGTGCTTCCGCACGTCGAACCCCCTTTATACCTGCCCGCCAGCCGTTGAACCCCCTTTAGACCGGAAGCAGCAAAGACTCTCTGCCCTCCGTCGTCGACAGGTTCATTTTCCAGAGCGTCTTCCATGCTTCAAATTTGACAGCACAACGCTTCGTGAAGAAGGAGGGGGGAAAGACTGTCAGAGGAAACCCTAAGTGATGGAGAGGAAGAGACGCCCTTCAGACCTTTTATAGGCGAAGGGAGGCTACTTGCCTTAAACGATTCTCCCCTCGAAAACATGCTAAAGGGACCTCTCCCTACGAACGGTCACCTCAGACTCATCGGTTCCATCCCAGCTAGACACACGAAGCGGCCGGGCATTTAAAGCATGAGAAAACGGAAAGACACCCTGTCCGACGCCCGCCCAACCATTATACGAGATCCACGCAGAAAGTATCGACACTTTCCAACTACTATGGATACACTGGTCAAACCACGGCAATGGCAGTAAGAAATGGTCAAGTCTTTATCATAACGCTACTGCCTTACGTTTTTGACCTTCCCTTACACAAAAAGAGAAGTTTTTTCTTCAAAAAGGAAAAACGTACAAGGAGAAAAAGGAAAATAGATACATTAGGCCCCTGGCCCATCTTGAGGCTCGGAAGTTGAAGGCTCGGACGGTCTGCCCCCGACATCCTCGGTGACGGACGACCCTGGCACTCTACCTCAGTTGTGCGCCCTTCCGAGGCACCGGAGTTGGCGACTCCTCGGACGATGATGAGTCCCCCTGGTCTCCTTCTTCCCCCGACGCCGAACTAGAGGAACCGGAGGACGCCAAATCCGAGTCGTAGCATTGCCCGGATGGGAAACTGATTGTCCCGGGCACCTACTCCTCCACGTAGAAGAAGGCCCGTCTGTAGCCATGCTCGGTTCCTTGCGAAGGCCCCGGTGAAGTGCTAACTCGTAGTAGGGGAGGGAAACCTCTATCTGGTCGACCCGATAGGCCTCTGAGCGTTTGTATTGCTCGAGTGCCTCAGCCCCTGCCGATCCCACCCCACTAGCGAGCTCGGCCTTCTCCCACTCCACCTTGGCCAACCTCCGCTCTGCCTCGGCTATCTGCTTCTCCACCTCGGCCTCCAGCCGAAGACGCGTGGCTTCCTCCGCTCGGTCTAATAGCTCGGCATGCTCGGCCTCCCACTGGCCATCTCGCTCGGCGTGGGACACGCGCTCCTCCTCCAGAAGCTTGCTCTTCCTCTCGAGCAACCCGCGGGCTTGAGACAGTTGCTCGGTCAGTGTCTGGACCTTCGCCTGGCTCACCCTCGCCATCTGTCTAACCGAGGAGAGCTCCCGCCGAACCCCATCATGCTCCTCGGTGAGCCGAGCTACCTTCCTGTCGGACGCACCAAGGGTCCAGGCAAGGTTCACCCGTTCTGACTCCGACCGAGCGTAAGCTTCAGCCAGAGAGGCACCCAATTGGGCCAGGACCAGGCCACCCTCCATGACCATCTCAAGGCCACGGGTGGGGAGCGTTTCTTGTCTCCTCCCCTCGCTACCTTCGTAGCTATACTGCAACATTTCTGGTACAGAGGGCCCCGGATGTCTAGCCTCTCCAGAACAGTCAGAATAGGGACCCCCCTCCGAGCGGCATCCCCTCGGGAGCCCCGCTGGCCGGCCCGGATTGAGCCGCTGTGGTGAGGACACACGGCGCTATCCTCGACGGAGCACCCGGCACACCGCTACCTCCTTGTGGCTCGGCGACGGCGGCACCTTCTAGTTATCTTTTCATCATGTTTAGGCCATGTTGGGCCTCAGTCTGGACTTGCTCAGGCCTTGTGGGCCTTGTCTTTTGGTCCCTGCGTGGACATCTTATTGTTTGGGCACTTATTGGGCCATATAGTGGCCAATTGGGTTGCTTTGTGGGGTAATGGATCTTGTTATTGGGTCAGGGGCTTATTGGGGCTTGAAGCCCACTTAAAAGAGGCCCATTAGGGTTTAGGGGGCGGCCCCCTCCCCATCTAGAGGAGGAGGAGGCAGCCGCCCCCCCCCCTTCCTAGTTCTACTAGGGAAGGTGGGGGGCGCTCCCCTCTCCCTTCCCCTTTTCCCCTCTCCTCCTTTCCCCAACTCCACCCCTTCCTTATCCCACTTAGATTCCTTTCCTATTTTCTAAGCTTGCTGAAATTTGGGCCGCCTTTCTCTCCTTGGAGCTGGGCGCACCCCTCCCTTCTAGTTAGATTAGGGTTTTCCCATCCCCTATAAGTAGTTCTCACCTTGTACCGATTACAGTTTACACATGAATTTGAATACAAGTGAGTATTGTGCAAAGCTTTTTGCGCCCTTCTCTCTCTCTCTCTTTCTGCTCCTGCGACGGGAGAACGGCGGGGTGTGACGCCTCAGCCCTCGGTGGACTCCGGGGTTCCCTCTTATCCTCATCTTCTTCCTCAACGGTTCGTGTTCGTGATTCCAGATTTCTGCCCCGACTTGTAGCAGAGCTCGCGCCCCCTTCCTGGACGAGTTTTGCCACGACCTATTTTCTGGAGATACGTCTGCAGATCAGCTTCGCGTCGGCGCCCATTTTGCATCAATCGGAGATCGGCACTGCCCGTACCGATTTTCTCCGCCGACCTGCGCCAGCACCACTTTCTCTGCTCGCCCAGCGGGGAGGCCCTGATTGCGAATTTTCCCCAGGCCTCCACGCTGCGTCTTTTGCCCTGGTTTCTTCAGGGTTCGTAGATCTCCGAGTCAACTTTCCAACGCCGCCGACGGCGTCGCGTTTCGACATCGTCACCGTCCGTGGCGGTCGATCTCGTGGGGTTGCGCCAGCGCGTCTGCCCAGTCCGCCCAGCGAACCAGCCCCGACTTTCAGCGACTCCTGCGGCTCGCACCGGCGTCGTCTGCCAGCGCCATTTGGCCGAGGGCGATCTCTGCCAGTCAGCTTTCACCCCCAACTGGCCCGGACTTGTTCGGGCACCAGAAGGCCGATTTCCAGATTTTACCGTCGGCGAGCGCAGTTCTGCGCCCACAGAACCTGATCTGACTTTCAGCAGCGCCCACGGTCACCACCGGCGGATCCAGCGCGCCCCCTTTGGCCGGAGCGTTCCTCCAACAGTCAGCGACGCGTCCTCTCTGACGGTGCCTCAAACGGGCGTCGTATCAGCCCGTGAGACCCCCCCTCCGCCCAGGCGCGCGCGACACCGGTTTCTGCAGCGTTGCACCCGAACCTCCTCGTGGCCGACCCGTCACCGAGTGCAGCCCGTCAACCCGTGTCTGGCAGCCCCGAACGTATTGGTTGTAGCCTTTTACCTCCCTGCGAGGAGTGGGCCGTTATTGGGTTGTATTTTATTGACCTCTGGTGTATCGGGGTTGTTGGTTCACGGCCGGGGTTCCTTCCCCACGCCTAGGCGTGGAGGTACGCGCTCCGACTCCCCTCCTCTTGCTTGCTCTTTTAGTATGTGATTGATTATGCCGCGTGAGAGAGGGTAGGTGCCTAGCCACTTATTGCCATCACCGCGGATCGTGAGTGAGAGCATCCATCCCTAGCACTAGTCGAGCACCGAGCTAGGACTCGACTCCCCTTGTCTTTGGAGGTCGACTATACGCCTAGACACGTGCGCTTCCCTCCTTGGGACGGCCGAGGTCGGAGTTTCTGTTGAGAGACGTCCCTCATTCTGTGGGATATCACGGTGGTCAGCCACTTGGCGACCCTTGAGCGTGCTACTGCCGGCCTCAGTTAGAGTCTTTTGTGAGTCTTAGTCCGTGTCGGTCCCCGTCCCGCGTCAAATTTGGTATCAGAGCATGGTTACCAACTTGTCCTTACAGGTTGGGTCTTAGGGTCGTGTCTAGGTTTTGGACGTGTCTTGTTTGAGTCTTGCATCTCATTGCATTCGTGTCCCTCTAGGTCTTAGGGTGTCAGCCTACCCTTCCCTTAGTCTCCTTTGCATGCCCACTCGGGGTGGTTCGGATTACCATCGCCCGGACGCCATGGGTGACCAACACCCACCTCAGGGACGCCCATCTCTAGAGGATCTGATTACCCAACTTATGACCCGTATGGACAGGTCCGACCAGTCCATCAAGGAGTTGACTGAGCATCTAGATGGCCGTCTGAAGATCATTGAGGATCGTGCCAGAGTGTCTGACTTAACCATCCAGGGCCTTGTTGGACGGATTGGGAGAGTTGATGAAGTGCCCCACCAGGACCCTCCTAGAGCCGATCGAGCCCCTCCAGTTGCTGCCGCTCAAGCCCCTCGGGCTCAGGAGCGACGTCCCCGAGCCCCCGACTTTGATGACTATGGGTCCGAGAATGATTTTGAGGGGAAAGGGCGCCAGTACCGTGGTCGTCGACCACATCAGGATGAGGATGATAGGATCCTTAGGACCGTCCGTGCCGATCCACCCACTTTCGAGGGGTCCCTTGACCCAAAAGTCTACATAGACTGGGAGAATAGCATGGATAGGTATTTCGAATGGGTTGAGATGTCTGAGCTTCGGCAAGTCCGATTTGCCAAGATGAAGCTCGTGGGGAGAGCCCAGACCTACTGGAGGAATGTCGAGAGCCTGATGTTGCAGAGGCAGGATCCACCCATAGAAACCTGGATTGACATGCGGCGTAAGCTCCGCGAGAAGTATGTCCCTCCTTCTTACCGCCAGAGGCTCATCGACCGATGGCAGACCCTTAGTCAGGGCGATCGGTCCGTGACCGAGTACATCGCCGAGTTTGACGAGTATTATTTGCGATGTGGAGTTGATGAGGAGAAGGGCATGCCTGTTTCGCGTTTTCGCCGTGGTTTGAAGCCCGAGTATCAGTATGAGCTCTACCGTCGCCAGGTAGACACTTTAGAGCTGGCTTACCAGGTTGCCCTAGAGTTAGAGCAATTTGAGTTGGAGTTTGGCCCCACCTTTCGTCAGGGGATGCCTAGTCAGCGGGGTCTTGACCCTCGCTCCACTTCCACCCAGTATGGTCGATATCCGGCGGCTCGGCCCGCGGAGCCTCTTCGCCAGGATCCCACTGGTCCCAGGCCCCGTCCACCCCTTCCTAGGGACCCGTTTCCTCCACCTCGCCAGCAGCCGCCCTACCCCCCCACACGCCCTACACTTCCACCTCCCGCGCACCCTGCGCGTTCTCAGCCTTTACTCCCCGCGCCCCGTCATGATGACAAGGGCAAGAGTCCTATGACCGCTGGAGCCTCATCCAGTGCGGGCGCACGTACTACTTGTTACCGGTGTGGCGGATTTGGCCACTTTGCTGATAGATGCCCCACTCGAGAGAGGAAGGCCCTTGTCATGGCAGACCCCACTTCCACTGAGTCCCCCACTGAGCCTATTCCTGTTAGTTATGAGGTAGACCAGGACTTGGTTGAGGAGTTCTTCGATGATCTGCTCGAAGGAGAGCAGGATGGTGCCCAGGGTAGCCACTTTCAGGGTGACCCACAGTTAGGGGTAGTTAGGTGCATCCTAGCCCAGCCCCAGGTGAGTGACGACTGGCGTCGCACCACCATTTTTCACACCTTCTGCAGGCTTGGGGGTAAAGCTTGCAAGATTGTCATTGATAGCGGGAGTTGCATCAACGCCATTTCTACTGGCACTGTTACCCGCCTTGGGTTGACCCCAGTTGACCACCCTGCCCCCTATAGGGTTTCGTGGGTCGATTCTACCTCCATTCCTGTTAGGCTCCGTTGCCTGGTGCCCCTTCAGTTCCAGACCTATCAGGATGAAATTTGGTGCGATGTTCTACCTATGGAGGTAGGTAGCATTATTTTAGGGAGGCCGTGGTTGTTTGACATGGATGCCACCCTACAGGGCCGTGCAAACACTTGCACATTTGATCACAACGGCCACAGGATCACCCTCCACCCAGCCCCACCTAGGGACCCTACTGTTAGGGGACCAGCCGGCCCTAGTGCCACGACCACCCCTCACCAGGGGAAGGTCAGCCCACCACCACCACCACCTCCGGTGTCAGTTTCCACCCCCTCTCCCACCCTCACCATAGAGGCCCCTCCGACTAGGAGGTTGATGATCATCAGTCCCCGAGAGATGGAGAGAGAGGTTGCTAGTGGTGTCCCTCTTTTAGCTGTGGTTGTCAGGGAGACGGGTGAGGTGGTCCCCAGTCTCGAGGGAGTGACAGACCCTCAGTTAGCTGAGATGTTGCGAGAGTTTGCTGATAGTTTCCCGGAGGACCTTCCCGAAGGCCTTCCACCATTGCGTGACATTCAGCACGAGATTGATCTTGTCCCGGGCTCGTCCTTGCCCAATCTTCCACATTATAGGATGAGTCCCGCGGACCACGCTGAGCTACAGAGACAGGTTGATGAGTTGATGAGTAGGGGTTCCCTTAGGGATAGCAAGAGTCCCTGTGCTGTTCCCGCCCTGCTAGCACCGAAGAAGGATGGCACATGGCGTATGTGCATCGATAGCCGTGCGATCAATAAAATCACGGTTAAGTATAGGTTTCCCATTCCCCGGCTAGATGACTTGCTTGATATGATGTCAGGAGCCACGATTTTCTCGAAGATCGATCTTAGGAGTGGCTATCACCAGGTGAGGATCAGACCAGGTGATGAGTGGAAGACTGCATTTAAGACCAAGGATGGTCTTTACGAGTGGTTGGTCATGCCCTTCGGGCTGACTAACGCCCCTAGCACCTTCATGCGGGTGATGACGCAGGTGTTGCGTCCTATGATTGGAGTGTTTGTGGTCGTCTACTTCGACGACATCTTGATTTATAGCCGCACTAGGGAGTTACACCTAGACCACCTTAGGCAGGTGTGTGTTGTTCTGAGACGGGAGAGCTTGTTTGCCAACCCTAAGAAGTGTAGCTTCATGACTGACCAGGTTTCTTTCTTAGGGTTCATTGTGTCCCGTGACGGAGTCTCCGCTGATCCGGAGAAGATCCGTGCCATAGTGGAGTGGCCCGAGCCCCGCTCACTCCACGATGTTAGGAGCTTTCATGGTCTGGCGACATTCTATCGCCGTTTCATTAGGGGGTTCAGTTCTATCACCGCCCCGATCACGGATTGCATCCGTAAGGGCGAGTTTACCTGGACGAAGGCTGCAGCCACAGCCTTCCAGACTATCAAGGTTCGCATGACCCAGGCACCCGTTCTTACACTTCCTGACTTTTCTAAGGTGTTTGAGGTTACATGTGATGCCTCAGGTGTAGGCATAGGGGGAGTGCTTAGCCAGGAGTCCCACCCTATAGCCTTTTTCAGTGAGAAACTCAATGATGCCAAACTGCGTTACTCTACTTATGACAAGGAATTCTACGCAGTTGTCCAGGCTTTGCGCTATTGGAGGCACTATCTCCTCCACCAGGAGTTCGTGCTCTTTTCTGACCACGAGGCATTGAGATTTCTCCACACCCAAAAGAAGTTGAATGCCAGACATAGTAGATGGGTGGAATATTTGCAGGAGTTTACATTCGTTCTCAAGCACAAGGCAGGTGCTGAGAACAAGGTGGCCGATGCTCTTAGTCGGCGGGTGATGTTGATATCCACCATGAATGTTCAGGTGGTTGGTTTAGAGAAGTTGAAAGAGGCCTACATTGATTGCCCGGACTTCGGTCCCATCTATTCTGCCCTTCAGTCAGGACCGTCCCGTGAGTTTAGCGAGTATGTTCTTCAGGATGGTCACTTATTTCGAGGTGATAGGTTGTGCATCCCACGGACTTCAGTTCGTGATTTTCTTACGTGGGAGCTTCATGCAGGAGGTCTTGCCGGCCACTTCGGCCGAAACAAGACCATAGAGGCTGTTGAGCACCGTCTCTGCTGGCCCAGTTTGAAGAGGGATGTAGCCCGCATAGTTGCCCAGTGTCGTATTTGTGCCCTAGCGAAGCAGAGGAAACAGAACACTGGCCTTTATACCCCTCTGCCTGTCCCTGATAGTCCTTGGCAGGATATCAGCATGGACTTTGTGCTTGGTTTGCCCCGTACTGCACGGCGGCATGATTCTATTTTTGTTGTGGTTGACCGCTTCTCCAAGATGGCCTTGTTTATTCCTTGTTCCAAGACATCGGATGCCTCTAGAGTTGCCAGGTTGTTCTTCACCCACTGTGTGTCCAGGTTTGGGTTGCCGCGTACCATTGTTTCTGATAGGGATGTGCGTTTTACGAGCTATTTTTGGAAAACCCTTTGGCGGATGATGGGCACCCAGTTGAAGTTCTCCACCGCATACCACCCCCAGACTGACGGTCAGACAGAGGTAGTCAATAGAAGTCTAGGGGATCTTCTGAGGTGTTTAGTGCGTGATAGAGTTGGAGATTGGGACCTTGTCTTACCATTAGCAGAGTTTGCATATAATGATTCGGTCAATAGGTCTACAGGGTTGAGTCCATTTGAGATTGTCACTGGTCGAAGACCTAGGAAGCCGATTGATTTGATTCCCTCCCCCATTCAGTCCCGAGTCTCTGAGTCAGCTGAGTCTTTTGCGGAGCATATTAGACAGTTGCATGACCATGTCCGTCGTCATATAGAGGCCAGCAACGCACGTTACAAGGAGTTAGCTGACGCGCACAGACGCACACGTGAGTTCCGCGAGGGAGAGTACGTCATGGTCCGGGTTAGACCAGAACGGTTTCCTTCGGGAGCCGTAAAGAAGCTCCAAGACCGCGGTGCAGGACCATTCAGAGTGTTGAGGCGTATTGGGTCGAACGCGTATGAGATCGAGCTACCAGACGACTACGGGATCAGTTCGACGTTCAATGTCTCTGATCTGGTAGCTTATCGGGATCCCGCGGTGATACCCAGTGAGTTATTTGGGCCTGACCCTCCTGTTGTGAGTGATACACCTACTGAGAGTCCACCTCCTCCAGCCCCATTACAAAAACGCGAGCATATAGATTGCATACTGGATGAGCAGGTGACTACTACCAGGAGCGGAGCCTACCAACGCTTCTTAGTGCGTTGGAGAGGGCGCCCCGAGTCGGACAACACCTGGATTACACGTGGAGAACTGGAGCGGATCGATCCGGACCTGCTGGAGCGGTACCTCCGCGATCGTGACCCTTACTCGACGGGGTCGAGTTCTTCCCACCCGGGGAGAATTGGTGAGGACACACGGCGCTATCCTCGACGGAGCACCCGGCACACCGCTACCTCCTTGTGGCTCGGCGACGGCGGCACCTTCTAGTTATCTTTTCATCATGTTTAGGCCATGTTGGGCCTCAGTCTGGACTTGCTCAGGCCTTGTGGGCCTTGTCTTTTGGTCCCTGCGTGGACATCTTATTGTTTGGGCACTTATTGGGCCATATAGTGGCCAATTGGGTTGCTTTGTGGGGTAATGGATCTTGTTATTGGGTCAGGGGCTTATTGGGGCTTGAAGCCCACTTAAAAGAGGCCCATTAGGGTTTAGGGGGCGGCCCCCTCCCCATCTAGAGGAGGAGGAGGCAGCCGCCCCCCCCCCCCCTTCCTAGTTCTACTAGGGAAGGTGGGGGGCGCTCCCCTCTCCCTTCCCCTTTTCCCCTCTCCTCCTTTCCCCAACTCCACCCCTTCCTTATCCCACTTAGATTCCTTTCCTATTTTCTAAGCTTGCTGAAATTTGGGCCGCCTTTCTCTCCTTGGAGCTGGGCGCACCCCTCCCTTCTAGTTAGATTAGGGTTTTCCCATCCCCTATAAGTAGTTCTCACCTTGTACCGATTACAGTTTACACATGAATTTGAATACAAGTGAGTATTGTGCAAAGCTTTTTGCGCCCTTCTCTCTCTCTCTCTTTCTGCTCCTGCGACGGGAGAACGGCGGGGTGTGACGCCTCAGCCCTCGGTGGACTCCGGGGTTCCCTCTTATCCTCATCTTCTTCCTCAACGGTTCGTGTTCGTGATTCCAGATTTCTGCCCCGACTTGTAGCAGAGCTCGCGCCCCCTTCCTGGATGAGTTTTGCCACGACCTATTTTCTGGAGATACGTCTGCGGATCAGCTTCGCGTCGGCGCCCATTTTGCATCAATCGGAGATCGGCACTGCCCGTACCGATTTTCTCCGCCGACCTGCGCCAGCACCACTTTCTCTGCTCGCCCAGCGGGGAGGCCCTGATTGCGAATTTTCCCCAGGCCTCCACGCTGCGTCTTTTGCCCTGGTTTCTTCAGGGTTCGTAGATCTCCGAGTCAACTTTCCAACGCCGCCGACGGCGTCGCGTTTCGACATCGTCACCGTCCGTGGCGGTCGATCTCGTGGGGTTGCGCCAGCGCGTCTGCCCAGTCCGCCCAGCGAACCAGCCCCGACTTTCAGCGACTCCTGCGGCTCGCACCGGCGTCGTCTGCCAGCGCCATTTGGCCGAGGGCGATCTCTGCCAGTCAGCTTTCACCCCCAACCGGCCCGGACTTGTTCGGGCACCAGAAGGCCGATTTCCAGATTTTACCGTCGGCGAGCGCAGTTCTGCGCCCACAGAACCTGATCTGACTTTCAGCAGCGCCCACGGTCACCACCGGCGGATCCAGCGCGCCCCCTTTGGCCGGAGCGTTCCTCCAACAGTCAGCGACGCGTCCTCTCTGACGGTGCCTCAAACGGGCGTCGTATCAGCCCGTGAGACCCCCCCTCCGCCCAGGCGCGCGCGACACCGGTTTCTGCAGCGTTGCACCCGAACCTCCTCGTGGCCGACCCGTCACCGAGTGCAGCCCGTCAACCCGTGTCCGGCAGCCCCGAACGTATTGGTTGTAGCCTTTTACCTCCCTGCGAGGAGTGGGCCGTTATTGGGTTGTATTTTATTGACCTCTGGTGTATCGGGGTTGTTGGTTCACGGCCGGGGTTCCTTCCCCACGCCTAGGCGTGGAGGTACGCGCTCCGACTCCCCTCCTCTTGCTTGCTCTTTTAGTATGTGATTGATTATGCCGCGTGAGAGAGGGTAGGTGCCTAGCCACTTATTGCCATCACCGCGGATCGTGAGTGAGAGCATCCATCCCTAGCACTAGTCGAGCACCGAGCTAGGACTCGACTCCCCTTGTCTTTGGAGGTCGACTATACGCCTAGACACGTGCGCTTCCCTCCTTGGGACGGCCGAGGTCGGAGTTTCTGTTGAGAGACGTCCCTCATTCTGTGGGATATCACGGTGGTCAGCCACTTGGCGACCCTTGAGCGTGCTACTGCCGGCCTCAGTTAGAGTCTTTTGTGAGTCTTAGTCCGTGTCGGTCCCCGTCCCGCGTCACGCTGCTTTGTCCGCCCCTCTTGCCTCTGTCGGATGGGGCTGCATCGCCTCTCCTCGCGACCCCCCAGCGTCGATCGGCTCGGCCCCTGCGATGCCACCCAGAGCGTCGCCTACCTCGCCCGACGCTCCTGTCTCGGCCGCGATCCTAGAGTCACCCGCTTCGTCCCCGGCCCCCTCGGCTCCTGTAGAGGGGAGAGAAGGGCCAGCGTCGCCGCCAACCGCAGAATCGACCCTGGCCTCCTCGGCCCCCACTTGCTTAGTGGATGGGAGAGCCGGCCTAATAGGGTCGGCCCCATCACGCTCGGCCGAGGGGAGAGCCGAGCCAGAGCAACCTTCAACTGCGGGGCCGGCCCCGGCTCTTTTGGCCCGCTTCTTGGCCTTCACGGCGTCCCGTATCATCCCCTCCACGGGATCCTTGCGCTTGGACCCCCGCGGCCTGGAAGACTGATGGAGGCATCACCTACGACTCCCTCTGGCTTGGGACATCTTCACACTCCAGAGTTGTTTGAGCTCAGGCATCATTCCATGTGGGCCCCATTATCTATTTTGAGCTTTCTATTTGAGTCATTTTGATGTATTTTCCCTTTTATTTGAGTCATGTGTGTAGACACGCCAAAATTGACGTTACTGTGAGTACATCTCGTATTATCTCATAATGCCCCAATTTGACCGTCAAATTAACTTTGTTTGAGTGGTTTTTCCCACTTTCTTAGATTTCTCCATTTTTTTCTCCATTTTCTTATTTTTCCCTATTTTTTTGATTTTCTGAGTATTTTTCTATATTATTTTCAGATTTTTCAATAATTAACGGCGTGAGAGGGGGCGTCATTTGTTTTTAAGAAAATTAAAGAAAATAAAAATGAAAATGATGTCTCTTTGAAGAGGCGTCCGTTCTTTCGCTTTTCCTATTTTTCTGGATTTTCTAAGAATTTTTTGGAAATTTTTTTTAGAATTGACGACATGTCAAGGGGCGTTGTTTTGAATTTAAATAAAATAAAACTTGAAACAAATAGAATTAACGACATAGTGTGTGACGTCAATTTCAAATTAAAATATTTTAATATTATTTCCAGCCCTCTTTCAGGGGTGATTTGGTGGCCTTCCGGGTGTCAGAAAAATATGAAAAAATAGTAATTGGAATCAGCACAGTTAGATGCACGTCCACCTAAAAAATGGAAAAATAATATTGAGAATTAAAAAATGGCCCTGTTTTACATGTTTTGATATAACGTCCCTCACTCGGGCGTCAATTCAATTGACGCCCGAACGCGCGGTCGTCATTTCCTTTTGACTTTTTTTATTATTTTGATTCACGACACTGTACAAGTCGTCATTTTCAATTGACGCCCCTAGTCAGGTCATCATTTCCATTGTTATATTTTGATATTTTAAATCCGCCCGAAATTCGTATTAAATTCTAAATAGCGCCCCCCTCAAAGTCGTCAATTCTTTTCAAATTTCAGAAAGTCCGTATCTGTCTCGAAATGCCTCCAAAATGACGACGCCTCCGCGGGCGTTATTTTAAGAAGCGGCCATCTGTCCGGTCGTCAATTCTTGTTCAATTTTGAACTCCGACAGAACCTCATTCTTTCCCCATTTTGAGCCCCTTTTCACTTGGGAAAGGACTCTTAAGGCTTTCTAATATTGAGGGGACACTTGTCTAATGAATATCTCCCTCCAAATCCCATTAAAACATATTTTCCTAATTTCCCTTAGAATTAACTCCGAATTTTAGCCCTATAAATAGGACCCCTCTCTCCCTTGTGTAGAGGGCATGAACACTAATTCAAGGGGAGGTGCTGTGAGATTGGAGGCTCAAGGAGAAGACTCCCACATGCTTAAAGCTTCATCCATGAAGATCTTCTTCCCCACTTGAAGATTTGGAGCCTCTTCTTCCTTGGAGCAAATTGAAGATATAAAGCCCCTTTTGGAGAAACACATCAATAAGCTTATCCCTCCCTTAATCTCTTTTGTTTCTTTCATGAAGTAGTTTGCATGCATCATGTTATTTTCTCTTCTTTCATTATTTTTATCATCTCAACCATGTTGAGATCTCCTTAGTGCAACACTTGCACTCTCCTTTATCTTATCATTCATCATAATCTCCCATACCCTTTGCATAGGGGTTTAAGGGCCAACACCCAACAAGGTGTGTTCTTATACATGCTTTTCATGCTCATCTCTATTATGAATTTGATGCTACACTCACCTTGATTTCTAATTCCTATTTTTATTGGTTGTTGTCTTTGATTCTTTGCAAGGGTAATCAACAAGAAGAACTCTCTTCATCGGCCGTCCGATCGGAAGAGAAGGTGCACTCACAATCTCCCCCACATCCTTTTGAGGTATTTATATTCGCGATCCCTCCATATTGTTACTGTTTATATCTTTTGAGGCCCTTGCGTCTCTGGCGATCACACATTCCCCTTAGCATCCTCGCATGCTCCCCTTTTCTCCCTCTTTTCCCATTCTTCTTTCCTTCTTTTTTCCTTTTAATTGTTCTAAGTGGATTTCTTAGAATCTACAAATTGGCGATCACAGTTGTAGACACGCTAAAATCAATGCTATATTGAGTAAATCTCATGTCACCGTGTGACGCCCCAAAGTGGACTTCAATATTGGTTTAATATGAAGTTTTTCTATTTTCTATATGTTAATTGTGATTTCTTGGCATTTTTCTTTGATAATTGGAATTGACGGCCAAGCTAAGGGCGCATTTCAATGAATGGACGACTTCGAGTAGAGGCGTTGATTTCTGGATTTTTACGAATCCTAAACAAAATGAAAAAATCAAAGAATTGCCGTTTCCATTAGGGGCGTCTATTATTTAGCGCCCGTATTTACAGGCGTCAGTTCAAAATCTTTAATAAGGAAAGTCATTTGTTGCCATAATTAAATCCGGGGATTGACGACTGAGTGCACGTCGTCATTTTAATTAACGCCTTTGGTGATGTCATCATTTTTAATTGACGCCCTTTGAGAGGTCTCGTTTCCATGTCTGTCTCCCTTTCGCCTGCTTCTTTCCAGTAATGATCCCTTCCCCGTTTTACTCCTTGTGTTTATTTTGGAAGAGGGTTTCTTATTGGAGGTCCATTACCTTGTTTTAATCCTATTATTACAAGGATTTTTGGGCTATAAATACCCCTAATGTTCTTCTCTCGCGTGGGTGAGAGGGCAATGCATTGTGAGTTTTTTTTAACAGGGAGAAGAGAGTTTCTGTTTTGCAGGATCTATTTTCAAGTAATTCTTCTTCCTCCTGGTGTTGATTCTTCTTCCACTACGGTCTTCTGCTGTTGTTAAACTATTTCTTGTTTTCTCTCCCAGTACTGCTGCACGCACAGCAGAGAGGGGATCTTGCTTTCAATTTCTCTTATTAGCATTCATTCATCATCTTCATCTTGTTCTTTCTAGCTATCCTGCTAGAAAATGTTACCACTTTCACATCATATCTTGCTTTCATATATCACTACATTCATATTCTCCATACCCTTTGTTACTCCTCTTAAGGGGTTTAAAAAAACAAAACACACAAGGTGTGTTTATGCTCCACTTGATCAATTTCATGATTTTAGAGCATTGATACTACACTTTTTGGCTAATCCATTCTTTTCATTTGTTTTGTGTGTCTTTACAAGGGTAATCAAGCTAAGAACCCCCTTCATCGGCCGGCCGGTAGAAGGAGGAAGGAAAAGTCCACAATTTCACCCGCTCAATACAAGGTACATGCGATCACTTTATTTTTCTTGAGGTAACCCCTCTGGCGATCACACTCCTCATTAGCACCACGTGCTTGTTTATGCCCTCACCCATTAATTCCTTCATTTACATTTTTACTTATTTTTATTAAGTAGATTTTTCTTATTTTAATTGGAATCTACAAATTGGCTATCACGGTGGGACTCCTTTTGTTTTTCTTTTTGATTACCCTTCCCCTTGGGCACCCACGTGTGCCATCTCCCCTTTTACACCCACGGTGCACCTCCTTTTATGCTCGACGTAGCATTCTCCCTATGTGATTGGTTAGTTTGATAGATTTTTAGAAATTTCATTTATCCATCTCTTAAAAAAATGATGAGCATGCTATATCCCCTTTCATGTTTTTATTGATTGCCATGATTCTTATCTTGTGATTGTGAGTGTTTTCATTCCTTCCTATTGGTATTTTCGTCACTGTTTGAGCTTTCTGGCCCTTGGAGAGGAATTAGCGCCCTTCACAGAGGCGTCATTTCAGCATATATCAACCGTTTGAACGGGCGTCACTTCCATTTTATTGGCAGGATTTTTTTTCATCATTTTATAATTAACGCCCCTCATTGAGGCGTCATTTTCCAGTATAACGCCTCATACCAAGGCGTCATTTTCTTTCACATTACATTCTGACGCCCGTGTCAGAGGCGTCTTTCACTCGTACAGCGCCTTACTGGAAGGCGTCATTTTGATTATCATTGTTTATTCATGTTGATTACTGCTATTTGACGTCCCTGTGCACAGGCATCCATTCTAGATACAGCGCCTCACCTTAAGGTGCTATTTTACTCTGCTTGCACTATTCACAGTGATTAGCGACTGACACTCAGGTGCTGCTTCTTGATATAGCGACCTTTCCCAGGTCGTCATTTTGTTCTGCGATGTTCATGCTGATACTGTCTGCTTGATATTGCATGCTTGCATTCATCTTTGCATTTGGTTTGGGAGACCTCCTCTCCCCACATTTTTAGAAAATCTTACCCCCTCTTGGTGAAGGAAGGACCCTCCATTGAGCATTCCGTCTCATTGGACCGAAAATTCTTAAACTAAGTCTCCGTAAGTCCCCGCACCCGTGGATTCCCTCACGGACGCCGGGCAGGTTGTACCTTTGAAATCCTAGGTTTAGTTGGCCTATGCATGGTGAGAGAGTGTTCTTAGTTGGCATCAAAGTGAACTTACATTGAAACTAGGTTCCTCCATTGTGCGAATCACTCCGAAGTTTGTTAAAAGTCATCAATTCACCAAGGTTCAAATAAAAAAATAAAAAAATCAACGGTAACCATTCCAACTCGTGTGCTTCTTTGCAAATTGTTTTGCTTGAACTTTGATTGCATAATGGCTTACCTTGATAGACAAAATAACATGTTTAATCTTAATTATGTTCATGAGGATGCACAACCTAGCACATCCTATACTCGTCAATTTCAACCTGTTCATCATAATTCTCGCCACAATCATCCCAGGGGACCACGCCCTCATTCTTATGGTGTTGCTCGACCCATGGGCAATGCGCAATCTCATGGTCCCTTGCCTCAATCACTAGCCACTATCCCCTCGGGACCGTCTCCTCCCAACGACGAGAAGGTCTCTCAATTCATCAGTGCATTGGATCATCTCACCCCTCAACAAATCCAAGTCCTTAAGGCTATTGTTGAGGGCACATCCTCTCCTCATCCTCCTTTGTCACCTACTCCTATTCGGGTGGCCCATCACCCTCCTCCTTCATCCACACCTACTCTTATTCGGGTGGCCCATCACCCGCCTCCTTCATCGACACATACTCCTATCAGAGTGGCCCATCACCCACCTCCTTCTATTTCTCATCCTTCACTGCCCCAAAGTCCATTTATTCCTTGTAATCCGACCCGTCCGGGTCCTTTAGCGGGTCATCCTATTAACCCTCCTCCACGGCCGTCATATCAAGCCACCCCTCCAAGGCAATCATGCCAACCTTCCAATGTTCATGCTACACCCCTTCAGCAAAGTATCTTTGATAGAATTGCTTCCATGAAGGAACAACTTAAGAGGCTCACCAACCCACGGCCCGCTCCTCCTCCATCTCAAGTCAATCCTCTTCATGATTTCATGAATAAGATCGCTAAGTTAGAAAAAGATTGGAAGGAGATAAGAGAGAATGACATCAATAACACGTGTGAGTAAGATATCAAAAATCAAGTGGACGTCGTTCACCCTCCACTCACCCACCCTGCTCATTTATCTGGCCCTCCTCCGTCTCCACCTTCGCATTTACCTCCACAGAATTTTCCACAATATCATGACCATCTGCCTCCGCTTTCACATGATCCTCCACAAAATCCTCCACCACCTATTATTATGCCTCCATCACGGTGTCCACTTAATGTTTTTGAAGATTTGGAGACGGCACGAAAAGTTGAAATTCCACAGGCACCCCTTTCAAGTTTCCTTCGTTTCCCACTCCCTCCATTGCCACCCGATGAACACCTTGCTCAGGATGAAGCCACTATCCCTAACCCCATTTATGAGACCAATTGGTGCTATGATGATGGGTCGATACTCCAGTCACCCACACCGGTGCATCATGCACCTTCCCCTGTACTTAATACTTCTCGCATCATCCGACGCTTCCTACGCACCAAACCCTCTCATTTTACACCTTCGACCTCTACTCCATCGGCCTCCGCCGAACCTCCACTAATCTCCACTCCACTAACTCCCGCCAAGCCATCCAAGCTTATCTCCACTCCACCGGCCTCCGCCGAGCCTTCCACTAAACCTCCACCCAATCCGCCATTAGCCTCTACCCCATCGGCTTCCACCGATCCCACCATCGAACCTTCCCCAATTAACCTTCCATCACCGCCACCTGGGCCCTCCATTATCCCTTTAACACCAAAACCCACTTTGCTTGTTCCTTCACCCTTACCCATGGCTAGTCCTGAGCAGGATCCACCCTTTTTTGCACTCAAGCCAACCCCGACTACTTCTGGGCAAAGGGAGAAGCTCGACGTGTTTGAACCTCTGTTTCCACTCACCCTTTCTCCAACATCTTCCATTACACCTCCACCATCCATGGAGCCTTCCGCCTCCGCTTCCTCTACCACTCAGAATAGGAGTGCTTTTGCAAGTACTTGTGCCGAAGATGGTCAAGAGCCGGGCAAGAAGGATTTGGCCACGGCCATGCTATTCAAGATGCAAGAATTGATCTGCCGGATGCCAATCCGTGTTGTCGTGCCGAGCATGTTTGAAGAGGCCGAGTTCCCGCCACTGCTCGCCAGAAGAGAATGCCAAGCGTTGATGCCACCCAAGGGCCAGACAGGGCACCCCTTGTTCCAACTTTCCAATCTTGAACCCATTCTTCCATACAAGGGGCGAATGCCTATTCTGTTCAACATTCTTTATATGTCGCAATCACTGGGCATGGCGGTGCTTCCTATCCCAACTCTTCAACTCCCTCGCACTATTGCTTTTCACTCTCCAAGGGAGTTGTCATTTACTATTGAAGCTTCATCATGGGCTCTTGCTTTATCCATTGGGCCAATTGGCCATACACTTTCACTGCCATGGAGGGGCGGTTATCTTGGTGCTAAATGGCTTTCCACTATTTTACCCACCTTCCATTCAATGCCATCCATATTCCTGTCTATCACTAATTCTTCATGGGCCACTCCAGGGGTAAGGAGGAGGATCTCATCCTCTCGCCCTTCATGTTCTTTACATTCTTTGCATTTCATGCATCCATCACATCCGTTGCATTGCATCCACATGCATTTACACTTCTTCTTTCCCGGGATTCCAAACCCGTATCTTCCCCGCCTTCCAAAATCTCCGGATCCCCCACATTTCCTATATCTTTCGCCCGTATCTTCGGGATCTCCAGATCCCCTTACACTCACCGGGCATTGTGCCCCCTCCGATCTTCCCTCAGGGCATCACGCCCCTTTCCAACTATTGCATCCGGACTCCCCGAATTTCTCTCTTGTCCTCTTGGGGCATCACGCCCCATGGTTTCTCATCCCTCCGGAACCTCTGGATCCTTCATCCTCTTCTAATCCACTCCCCCCAGGGCATCGCGTCCTACCAAGTTTTTCCTCCTTAATTCTCCTGGGGCATCGCGCCCCCTTTCCTGCTATTTCCCTGGAACTTCCAAGTGTTTCATCCATCCTTTTAGGGCATCACGCCCTTTCTGATTCCACTCCTCCGGAACCTCCGGATCATGCTCTTTGGGCATCACGCCCCTCTGCACCATCACGCCCGAATCCTCTAAGCATCTCTATTAGCACAGCGAAGAGTGATATAGAAGGGGGGATGAATAGATCACTCCCTAAAAATACTAATTCAAAATTAATTCAATAATTCGAATCCTCAACCCTTCAGATATAGCGAGAGGGACAGCTACGACAATCAATAACCAAGACAGAAGGTAGAAGAAAGATCGAGATCTGTTCACAGTGAAACAAAATACCAAGCAGAAGGAGAGCAACACAACAATGATATGCAAACCACAGAAGAGGCAGGCAGTTTTTAGGTGGTTCGATTGCAGTCCGCAATCTACATCCACCCCTCACTCCAAACCAGAGTGAGGATTCCACTAGCTAATGCTAGAACAGCAGACTCAGTCTGCAGACAATTGCTGCCACACAGCTTGACCAGGGGAACAGCCTCCCCTCTTCCTCCACACCGGAGGGATACAACCAGTGACAACAGTCACTAGCAAACTAGAGACTGAGGTCTCTCTTCCTCCACCCAGGAGGGAACCCACAAGCGACTCCCTGTCACTTGCAAACTGGAGGATCGATCCTCCCTTCCTCCGATCACTGGAGGGTAACAATATTCGATAAGGAATATGAAATGAAAAATGAAAACATGAAAATCAAAGCACAAAAATCCTCTCTGAAAACAAGAAACAATGTAGCTTCCGAAGAAGCAAATCAGACACTTCTCTCTCACACAGACTTTTCTCTCAGAACAATTCTCTCAAATCATTTCTCTCTATCTTCTCTCTGGAATGTGGAGGCTCTCCCTTTTCTTCTTCTTCTCAGCTTTTTCCTCCAGTTCTGGTTCTGTTGATCGCAGAAGACACCCTTTTATATGGCATCAGACCTGGATTCCATGACTTTCACACGACTGGCGGGAGTAAGGCTCGTTCCCTCCTTTTCCAGAGCATCCTCGGATCACGTGCCAAGCATCATCCTCGGATCACGTGCCCAATCATTAGCCTGAATCATCTGCAGGCAGAGAAGAAAGGAATGTAACTAGTTAGTTCAGGTTTTTAACATAGCATGTATAGACTTTAAATGCAGTAAATAGGCAAGTGTGTACAATGTGAGAGTGTGTAGACTTGAAGCCCTTCAAGCGACCTCAATGTACAGACTTGCGGGGGATGCAAGAACAAGCGACAACAAAATGTATAGACTTAACCGCTGCAAGCATAGGTTGTACACACTTTGATTGCATGCATGTGAAAGTAGTGTACAGACATGTTGTGAAGAACAATGCCCAAATGCAGTGTACAGACATGCTGTGAAGAACAATGCCCATAGCAGTGTATGGACTTAGAATGCACGAGATAGCAGTGTACAGACTTTGTGATGCACAAGCATATCCAATGTATAGACTTTGAAGTAAAGGCAGGAGTTACACAAGCAATGTATAGACTTCAAAGAATGCACAATGCAAAGGATGTACAGACTTCAGACTCAGCTGCGAACTGAGTTAAAGAGTGTATAGACTTGATGAATGCCTTGGACAGACGCACGATGTACAGACTTTGTGAGACGCTAAGTGAGACAGAGCTGGATGTACAGACTTTGAGAGAGAATGCACTGTTGGCAAACTCTGTACAGACTCTGAGAGACGATGCACTGTAGCCATGCGATGTATAGACTTCCCAGCAGCAAGGCTTTGCTATGAATGTGCAGACTTGATGAAATGAGGCATGTACAGACTTGAACTCTTGCAATTGAAGGCTGTACAGACTTGGTCGTGTATGCGAGACAAGGTAGACACTGTACAGACTTGGTTATGCATGGCAAGACAAGGTAGACGCTGTACAGACTTGGTCGAGACGATGCATAAGACGCTGCCAGACGCTGTACAGACTTGGACGTAGGTAATGATTGTAATGTGTAGACTTAGTGTGTAGTTAAAGCAGCGAACGTAGGAAAAGGTTGGAATGTATAGACTTACGTTCGATCAGCAATGTATAGACTTTACAGTGTTCATGCTATGCGTGCGATGTACAGACTTAGTGGCACTATGTCTGCAATGTACAGACTTAGTGACGCCTGCATTCTATGCAATGTACACACTTTGAACGCCTGCATGCTATGCAATGTATAGACTTCGAGGACTGCATGATGTGCGATGTATAGACCTACCACCACTGCAATGTATAAACTTGATGAGCGCCAAGGTGATGAATAGACTTCAATGACTCATGCAGTGAAAGCACAGACAATGTACAGACTTAGTGCAAACAGGATGTGCAGACTTGTAGTATGCAATGTCTAGACTTGATATGAAGGAATGCAAAATGTCTAGACTTGCTATGAGGGAATGCACTGGCTGTACACACTTGAAGTAATGCATGCAGGAGACGATGTACAGACTTGGTCTTGCGACCAGGGGCTGTACAGACATGATGTGCAGACTATGTGTGTGTGTGCGAGACAATGTTTAGACTTAATAGATGAAGCATGCATTGATCTAGAGATAGAAACAGATTGATTTATAGTGTGAGACATCATCAAAACCGTAGGGATGCAACAATCTCCCCCTTTTTGATGATGGCAACACTATGAATCGAGCAATATCAATGCTTAAAAAGAAATCAACAGCAGCTTTAACAATCAAGGCAAATTCAAAGCAAGTGCATGCTGAGCCAAAATAAACACTACTGCTGAAACACTTCTTTCTCCAAAACCACTCCCCCAACAACTCACTCTCAGCTCCCCCACATCTCACTCTCAGATATTGCCATGACAAACTATTCTCCCCCACAACTCATGACAGCAAATGATCTACTGATATTGCACAACCTCTCTCCCCCTTTGACATCAGCAAAAGGAAATGCAGAATATATGAAAGTGCTGGAGACATGAGGAAGAAGTACAGTAACATCTTAGTGCAGAAAGGCACGAACAAGTCTTAAGAGAATCAGTGAGGTGCTAAACTCAAGTGAAGATTCATGAACTCCAGTAAATAATAAAGAAATAGAGTGATAGAAAAGTTTATCAACATACATAGTATATGATTTAGAACAGGGGTGAACAAGTATGGCATGACATAGTTGAACAAGCAACTATCCCAGAAGACAACAAGAGACAAAGTTAAAGAAGGTGTTCTCAGGTATTGAGGAGAAGCAATCCATTAAAGTGTAAAACGACAAGGGATTTTGAGATGATTTTCAAGAAGACCAATGAGTAAGTTGGTAATTCACACTTTTGACATTAGGGAGACACCTTGATTAGAGGCCTGAATCCCCAGTTACTCAGTGTGAGTACCTCATTACCTCCTCCTTCTTTTTTTTAAAGGAACAGAGTTAGTAACTGTGGCTTTTGACATGAGGAAACACCTTGATTAGAGGTCAGAGTCCCTAGTTACTCACCAGCTAGCCACCATTGCTCTGTGATGGTCATAATATTAATGTCATGTTTTTTTGTTAAGCATTTGACACCTCATGACATAGGAGAAAATTTCATTTCATTGATGAAGCTCCCAGTTTCTCAGTGACCAAATCAGAACCTTGGTTCATTCAGTTTATCCCTTGTGTTGAGGAGAAGGAATGATTGAAAATAATACCAGAAGGACTATTTCTTGAAGTGAATCTTGAAGTCTAAATTTCAAGTTGTTTGGGTCAAATATCAAGACATACAGGTTTTGGCCTGAACCAGAATCACTGACAATGTAGGAAGATATACTTTATACAATTAATCCAGATCTCTGAAGGACTACCAGAGGAAAGATTCTAGCTGGACTTTAGTATCACAGACTTATAGACTTAAGAGATGAGTGAGATTCTACTGTCTGAGAGAACCACACTAGATCAGTCATGAGAACCAGCAAAGACACACATCTGGTCAGTCTTTTTGAATCTGACAAAGAACTCCTCCTCTCACAGCTCAACCAGCTCCCCCTTAATCAAAGCATTACTGAAGGCTACCCAGTTGACACATAGAACTCCCCCTCACAACAGGAACGCCCTTCACTCTTAAGACAGCTTGAATAAACCTAATTCTCTTCTTAGAGTAGAAAATTTTTCACTGTCCAGAGGTTTGGTGAACATGTCAGCAATCTGATTAGTAGAGCCTACATGAATCAGTTCAAAATTATTCTTAGACACCTCATCTCTTAAGAAATGATGCCTTATCTCAATGTGTTTGGTTCGGGAATGCAACACAGGGTTCTTGGCTAGATTGATGGCACTGGTATTATCACAATATATAGGTGTGCAACCCAGGTCTACTTGGTAGTCCTGTAGCTGGTGTTTAATCCAAATGACTTATGTACCACAACTCCCTACAACCACATATTCAGCCTCAGCAGTGGAGAGGACCACAGAGTGTTGTTTCATGGATCCCCAAGAGACTAAACACCCACCTAAAAATTTATAGTGACCACTAGTGCCTTTTCGGTCTAGTTTACATCCTGCATAATCTGCATCTGTGTATGCAATTAAATCTAGTGAGTGTGTAGCAGGAAACCATAGACCAAGTGAGGGTGTAGCTGATAAATATCTAAAAAAAAATTTCACTGCAGCTAAGTGTGATTCAGTGGGTCTAGACTGATACCTTGCACACATTCCTACACTGAACTGTATATCAGGTCTAGAAGCTGTCAAGTAGAGTAAAGAACCAATCATACCTCGATAGAGTTTGGCATTTACTTCTTTACCTGTCTCTTCTGCATCCAATGAGGTGTTGGTACTCATAGGTGTTGTTATATGCTTCAGGTTGATCATACCAAACCTCTTGAATAGTTCCATTGTGTATTTGGTCTGGTTGATGAAGCATCCATCCTCCAATTGTTGTATCTGTAAGCCAAGAAAATACTTTAGTTCACCTACCAAACTCATCTCAAATTCAGCAGACATCATTTTAGAGAATTCAGCACATAATTCACAGCTAGTTGATCCAAACACAATGTCATCTACATATACCTGAGCTATGATGAGATCGGTATTTGTACTCTTGCTAAATAAGGTTTGATCAACTTTACCTCTCTTGTAGCCCTTGCTGATCAGAAATTCAGTCAGTCTTTCATACCAAGCTTGAGGGGCTTGCTTTAGACCATACAAGGCTTTGTTTAACCTGAAAACTTGGTTAGATTGAGGAGAAAACTGAAAACCTGGGGGTTGTTCAACAAACACTTCTTCCTTGATGATGCCATTCAAAAAGGCACTCTTCACATCCATTTGCTGGAGTTTTATGTCCTTAGAGCATGCAAATGCTAGCAATATTCTTATTGCCTCCATCCTAGCAACAGGTGCATAGGATTCATCGAAGTCTACACCAAATTCCTGACAGTAGCCCTTGGATACTAGTCTGGCCTTATTCCTGGAAATGATTCCATCTTCATTCATTTTATTTTTAAACACCCATTTAGTTCCTATGATATTAACACTTTCTGGTCTCGGAACAAGCTCCCAGACATTATTTCTTTCGAACTGACCTAATTCCTCACACATAGCATTGACCTAAGATTGATCAGCCAAGACCTCTTCTACTGATTTGGGTTCAATTTTTGAGACCAAAGCAATTAGGTCTTGATTATTAACATTCCTAAAATGAGACCTAGTCCGAAGAGGATCTTCAGGGTTGCCTATGACTTTATCTATTGGGTGATCTTTGAGGAATCTAATGTTTATTGAAGACTCACCTATTTCTCTTGCCCCTTCCTGATTGGGAGGATTTGTTGTACCACTTAGCTGAGTCTTCTCTCCTCCCTGGTCTTCTAGGAAGTCCCCATCATGATTGGAATCCCTGTCAATATTTTCAATGTTAACAACACCTTTCTTTCCACTAAAAAGAATGTGTGGAGACTCTTCAACTTTCTGGTCTGTTATATTAAAGATCCTATATACCCTTGACACTTCAGAGTATCCTAAGAATATTCCAGGGGAGCTTTTAGCTTCAAACTTATCTAAGTCTTTCTTGTCATTATTATGAATAAAGCATTTAGCTCCAAAAATTCTGAAATGAACCAAGTTTGGTTTCTTACCTTTTAGTAGCTCATAGGGTGTTTTCTTGTGAATAGGTCTTACCATGGCCCTGTTGATTATATAGGTTGCTGTATTGGCCGCCTCTGCCCAGAACCTCCTTGGTAATTGACTCTCAATCAGCATGGTTCGGGTCATCTCCACAACAGTCCTATTTCTTCTCTCCACAATTCCATTCTGTTCAGGTGTCCTTGGAGAAGAAAACCTGTGGGTTAGTCCCTCTTTTTCGCAAAGCTCAGAAAACATGGAGTTTTCAAATTCACCTCCATGGTCAGATTGAATTGTACAAATGCTGTATTTTCCTTCTTGTTTGACCTTATTGAAAAACTGGTTAAACTTTTGAAAAGCATCACTTTTACTGGCTAAGAAAAAGATCCAAGAAAATCTAGAGTGGTCATCAATGATCACATAGCCAAACCTATTCCCATTAAGACTTTGAGTCCTGGTAGGACCAAATAGGTCCATATGAAGTAGTTCCATTGGTCTAGAGGACAATGGCTCAGATCTTAGCTTGAAAGAATTTCTGGTCTGTTTGCCTAGAGCACAGGCATAACAGGATTTTGAAATGGAATTGAACTTGATCCTAGGCATGCCTCTAACTAAATCATGCTTGACCAATTTATTTAGAGTAGAGAAACTAGCATGGCCTAGTCGTCAATGCCATTCAAAGGCATCACTTTCAGAATCAGCAGATAAACAAAGATTAGATTCAGATTCATCATCTAAGTCTATCATGTAGACATTATTAGTCCTATTGGGTACAAACTTAATCACATCAGAATTTATTTGAAAAATTTTACATGAATCATTATCAAACACAACCCTGTGACCCTTGTCACATAATTGACAAATGCTAATCAGGTTGTGTTGAAGACCTTCCACAAGTAGAACTTTTTCAATGGAGTTTGTGGAAGACTTACCTATTGTGCCAACTCCAATGATTTTACCTCTGTTCTTTCCTCCAAATTTGACCAGTCCCCCAACCTTCATCTCTAACTTGCTGAACTTGGATTGGTCTCCTGTCATGTGCCTGGAGCAGCCACTGTTGAGGTACGACCTACACAATTAAAAATCAGGCAAAGTGATTTGGAACCCAAGATGAGTTGGGTCCAAAGACATTATTCAAATCTGTAATCAGATGTTTAGGAATCCAGATTTGCTTCAACATTGTTTTCTCTGGCACCTTTACTTCTGGTTTATTGAAATTATAACCGGGGTTGTGTCCAGCTGGTCTAGGGAAGTAAGCTCTATTCCAGTCATTGGGCTTCCCATTCCTGGGATATCTCCTGTGAGCTTGTTGATTAACAGATTTTTGAGAATGATAGTTGTTTCTCAAGTAGTTTCTGTTTGGACCCGTCTGTTTGTAGTAATTCCATTTTCTATCCTGATCCATTTGCTTGGTCCATTTACCATTTATATTCTGGTGAGTGGGCTTAGTGAAGTTCTTCACAAGGTTCATTCCCTTTTTAATTGGTTGACCAGCACTATTTGGTAAATTTTCTTTTGGACGTTGAGCTCCTTGACTGCTATTTGAGCTGGATGGTATGTCCAGCTTCTCTTTTCCCTTCTCTGGGCAGAAGGTGGTGGTTTTGAATTGAAAGGGTTTCTTGTTAGTTGGGTCATAGCCTAGACCTTCCATATTGAAGTTAACCCTTGTTCCTAGTATAGCATCTAGACTTGTTTTTCCTTGAACAAATTTTTCCAAAACCTTCTGTTTGTCTTCCAGCTCTTTTTGCAGAGACTAAGAGTTTTTTAAGAGTTCAGCATTCACTTTCTTAACAGCTTCATACTTCTCTGAGGTTACTCTATTTTCTTTCAGGCTTTCTTCCATTTTCATTTTGAGTTCATTGAGCTGGGTTTGACTCTCCTGGTATTCCACCTTGTGTTTTTCATTTTCTTTTTTCAAGGATGTCATTTCTTCTAAGTCTTTCTTTAATGTCAGTCTTTCCTCACTGATTTGGGTTAGTTCTTCAATATTAGTATTGAATTTTCTCTTGAGGACCCTATGCTCTTTACTGAGAGAATTGAACTTGTCTAACAATTCACCATAAGCATCTTCCCAGTCATCAATAGAGAAATTTTCAAAGACATTTATTACCTCCTCTTCGCTATTTGCCATTAGGCAAATTCCTTCTTCATCTTCCTCCGAGGAGGTGCTTTCTGGATCTTCTTTCTCTTCGCTCCACGTGCAGACCATTGCCTGTGGCTTCTTCTTCTTCTGCACCTTTGAGCTCTTCTTCTGGAAGTAGGGACCCTTGTTCTGGAGATCTGGGCAGTCCCCTTTCATGTGTCCCTGTCTGTTGCAATGAAAACAAGTCATTCTCTTAGTATTTCTATCCTTGTTATTGCTAGACTCATCGTTCTTATTGAAGGAGTATGGCTTATTCCTCCTAAAGGTCTTCCCCTTAGTCCTTAAAAATTTCTTGAACTGTCGAGTGAGCATTGCTTGCTCCTCCTGATCGAGATCAGAAAAACAACCGGACTCGGGGCTACTGCTCCCGCTACTGCTATCCTTGTTGCGGGATGCCTTGAGAGTAACATTCTTTCCCTTCCTGTCACTTCCTTCATCTCCTCTTTTAAAGTTCATCTCATAGGTCATGAGGGATCCTATGAGTTCATTCACTGTCATAGTCGACAGATCCTTTGACTCCTCTATCACAATGGCCTTAGTGTGCCATGCTGGGGTTAGAAACCTAAGAATCTTCTTGACTATATCTGCCTCTGCTAGCTCTTTCCCTAGCCCCTTAAGAGTGTTCATGATCAAAGACAACGTAGCATACATTTCTGTGACATTCTCCTCTGGTTTCATCCTAAACAGTTCATACTCAGAGGTGAAGAGATTTACCTTCGAGGCTTTCACTAGAGCTGTACCTTCGTAGATTAGTTCCAGCTCATCCCACATCCGCTTGGCCGTCCTATAGGCTGATATGCGGGCGTATTCTTCTGGGTGAACAGCGCACTGGATTATGTTCAGGGCCGTCCAGTTGAGTGAAGATAACTTGACATGATCATCTGTCCATGCATCCTCGTTCGGTGGCAGATCATACGGCCCTGTAGTAATTACCCTCCATAGCTTGTGGCTCTGCGCCCTGATGAACACCTCCATCCTATTTTTCCAGAAGAGATAGTTATTACCATCAAAGAATGGAGGGCGACTAATGGATTGTCCCTCAGCCATGAAGCTTCGAGGACTAGTAGGATTACCCTGACCGTTGGCCCACATGATGCCAACCTGCACTGATACCAAATGTTAGCGAAGCGAAGAGTGATATAGAAGGGGGGATGAATAGATCACTCCCTAAAAATACTAATTCAAAATTAATTCAATAATTCGAATCCTCAACCCTTCAGATATAGTGAGAGGGACAGCTAAGACAATCAATAACCAAGACAGAAGATAGAAGAAAGATCGAGATCTGTTCACAGTGAAACAAAATACCAAGCAGAAGGAGAGCAACACAACAATGATATGCAAACCACAGAAGAGACAGGCAATTTTTAGGTGGTTCGATTACAGTCCGCAATCTACATCCACCCCTCACTCCAAACCAGAGTGAGGATTCCACTAGCTAATGCTAGAACAACAGACTCAGTCTGCAGACAATTGCTGCCGCACAGCTTGACCAGGGGAACAACCTCCTCTCTTCCTCCACACCGGAGGAATACAACCAGTGACAATAGTCACTAGGAAACTAGAGACCGAGGTCTCTCTTCCTCCACCCAGGAGGGAACCCACAAGCGACTCCCTGTCACTTGCAAACTGGAGGATCGATCCTCCCTTCCACCGATCACTAGAGGGTAACAATATTCGATAAGGAAGATGAAATGAAAAATGAAAACACGAAAATCAAAGCATAAAAATCCTCTCTGAAAACAAGAAACAATGTAGCTTCCGAAGAAGCAAATCAGACACTTCTCTCTCATACAGACTTTTCTCTCAGAACAATTCTCTCAAATCATTTCTCTCTGTCTTCTCTCTGGAACATGGAGGCTCTCTCTTTTCTTCTTCTGCTCAGGGATTCTTCTTCTCAGCTTTTTCCTCCAGTTCTGGTTCTGTTGATCGCAGAAGACACCCTTTTATATGGCATCCGACCTGAATTCCATGACTTTCACACGAGTGGCGGGAGTGAGGCTCGTTCCCTCCTTTTCCAGAGCATCCTCAGATCACGTGCCAAGCATCATCCTCGGATCACGTGCCCAATCATCAGCCTGAATCATCTGCAGGCAGAGAAGAAAGGAATGTAACTAGTTAGTTCATGTTTTTAACACAACGTGTATAGACTTTAGATGCAGTAAATAGGCAAGTGTGTACAATGTGAGAGTGTGCAGACTTGAAGCCCTTCAAGCGACCTCAATGTACAGACTTACGGGGGATGCAAGAACAAGCGACAACAAAATGTATAGACTTAACCACTGTGAGCATAGGCTGTACACACTTTGATTGCGTGCATGTGAAAGCAGTGTATAGACATGTTGTGAAGAACAATGCCCAAATGCAGTGTACATACATGCTGTGAAGAACAATGCCCAAAGCAGTGTATGGACTTAGAATGCACGAGACAGCAGTGTACAGACTTTGTGATGCACAAGCATATCCAATGTATAGACTTTGAAGTAAAGGCAGGAGTTACACAAGCAATGTATAGACTTCAAAGAATACACAATGCAAAGGCTGTACAGACTTCAGACTCAGCTGCGAACTGAGTTAAAGAGTGTATAGACTTGATGAATGCCTTGGACAGACGCACGATGTACAGACTTTGTGAGACGCTAAGTGAGACAGAGCTAGATGTACAGACTTTGAGAGAGAATGCACTGTTGGCAAACTCTGTACAGACTCTGAGAGACGATGCACTGTAGCCATGCGATGTATAGACTTCCCAGCAGTAAGGCTTTGCTATGAATGTGCAGACTTCATGAAATAAGGCATGTACAGACTTGAACTCTTGCAATTGAAGGCTGTATAGACTTGGTCGTGTATGCGAGACAAGGCAAACGATGTACAGACTTGGTTATGCATGGCGAGACAAGGCAGACGCTGTACAGACTTGGTCGAGACGATGCATAAGACGCTGCCAGACGCTATACAGACTTGGACGTAGGTAATGATTATAATGTGTAGACTTAGTGTGTAGCTAAAGCAGCGAACGTAGGAAAAGGTTGGAATGTATAGACTTACGTTCGATCAGCAATGTATAGACTTTACAGTGTGCATGCTATGCGTGCGATGTCCAGACTTAGTGGTGCTATGTTTGCGATGTACAGACTTAGTGGCGCCTGCATTCTATGCAATGTACACACTTTGAACGCCTGCATGCTATGCAATGTATAGACTTCGAGGACTGCATGCTGTGTGATGTATAGACCTACCACCACTGCAATGTATAAACCTGATGAGCGCCAAGGCGATGAATAGACTTCAATGACTCATACAGTGAAAGCACAGACAATGAACAGACTTAGTGCAAACAGGATGTGCAGACTTGTAGTATGCAATGTCTAGACTTGATATGAAGGAATGCAAAATGTCTAGACTTGCTATGAGGGAATGCACTGGCTGTACACACTTGAAGTAATTCATGCAGGAAACGATGTACAGACTTGGTCTTGCGACCAGGGGCTGTACAAACATGATGTGCAGACTATGTGTGTATGTGCGAGACAATGTTTAGACTTAATAGATGAAGCATGCATTGATCTAGAGATAGAAATAGATTGATTTATAGTGTGAGACATCATCAAAACCGTAGGGATGCAACAATCTCACTGATTTTTCTTGGGCGTCGTGCCCTTTTCTATCCTCTTCCTCCGGAACCTCCAGATTCTCTTTCCTTCTTCTTAGGGCATCGCGTCCCTTCCCATCTCATTCCTCCGGAACCTCCGGATCCTTCATCCCTCTCTCTATCCCTTGGACATGATGCCCCTTTCCATTTTCTACCCCCGGAACCTCCGAACCCTCCATCTTTCCTCCGTTTCATCTTCCTACTCCTCCGGGACATCACGTCCTTTATCCTCTTCTTCCTTTTTCATCACCTTTTTGCATATTTCTTCCTAGGGCATCGCGTCCCTTCTGATTTCATCCCTCTGGAACCTCTGGATTCTCCTTCCCATCATGATTCTCCTCCTTCGCCTTCGGATGATTCCTCCTATCAGGATTCTCCCCCTCTGGATCCTCCTCTTTCCAGCTATCAATTTCTTATTCTAATTCCTCCTGATCCTGGGTCCGACCCAACTTCTTCCACATCCACTGCCTTGGGCATCTACCCTTTCTCCCACTGCTTCCGAGGCTTTAGTCCTCACTCCACTTCTTGATTTTCCGCTTCTTCTATAAACCGTTCCTTGTGATCAAGGTCTCTGCGCCTTAGCGAGGGAGTTCTAGCCCTCACCTCTCTTCATTTTCTCCTTATTCGTCTGAGTCTTGTCTAAATACCACTCCTTCTTGTTAAGCCACTTCAAACCTTTGCTTCCAATCCTTTTATCTGCTACTTGAGGACAAATCCCATGTTGATCAACCTCGCCTCTGCAGCTGCCTAAACAATGATCGCAAGGTAACATATTGGCGTAAGTACGCATTTTTATGATATCATTGCCTCATTACTTCACCCACGGTTTTCAAAATGAAGTGCTTCTTAACAAGATTAAAAGTGGTGTTTTAGACCTTTATCTTAGGCTTTTGTTTAATTAAATCATCATCAAAAAAGTCTTTAGGCTTGCTTCTGCAGCACCTTTGGTTAATAAGAACCCCGCGCTGGGAGTATGATGTTCTCTCTCCGCTTGTTAAGAGCAACCCTTAGCTGGGCATTCCACACACTTCACGGCGTCCTTAGCCGGCTCCTTGATAAAACACCGTTGCTACTTTGGCCATGTCATGAGTATATCTGAAAGTCTTTTCTCTTCTTTACTCGGCCGCATACAGGGGCAAGAGGTTGAAAGATGAGATGACCAACCTAGGTACTCCCCAATACGAGAGAAGTCTCAAATAGGGGCAGTCTTGACCCATAATAAAGTAAAATTTCATGATACATCTAGCCAAAAAGGGCTATTATGAAATAGAACTCAAAATTTTGATAAATTCAAAATTATGAAATATGGCATGTCAAGAGTGGCAAAGTCCCCGCAGGAAAAACCCTGGTCGTATGCATGTCAAGGGTCTAAAAATCAAATGCACAAAGCCCCGGCACAACATATTACCTCTTTGAGGGGAAATACCTTGGAAGGAATTCAAGTCCCGATATCTCCCATCCTGCATAAAGCTTATCCTCAATTATTCTTCTCTTCTCCCTCTAAGATCGAATGTTTCTCGGGTATGGCCTTGGTAGGGGCACCGTTAATCAAGGGCAGTCGATTATAGGGCGCCACCCTTCAATGCACGCTCGGCTTTGGGTAGTTTTAGCGAAAGGGGAAGGAACGAGGACCCCTAGCCAGTGGTTCAAAAACACCCTTTGATGTTGCATTAACAGAATCTAAAAAAAATTGAATATTTACTAAACCATAATCTAAAAAAAGTTGAATATTGTCTAAACTAAAATAAAAAAAATTGAATATTTCCTAAACCAAAATCTAAAATCCAAAAAAAAAAACTTGAATATTTCCTAAGTATAAATCCAAAAAAAAATTGAATATTTCCTAAACCAAAATCCAAAAAAGTTGAATATTTCTGAATCAAAATCCAAAAAAAATTGAATATTTCACAAAAATCCAAAAAAAAATTGAATATTTTCAAAAATCCATAAAAAATTAAAATATTTTCTAAAATCCATAAAAATTCGAATACTTTTTTCAAAACCCATAAAAATTTGTATATTTAAAATCCAAAAAAATTGCATTGTATTTTCTGGTGGTGCTTTTGCAGGAACAATAATTTTGTAAGGACCAAGAACACGAGATGAGTCCTCTCCATTCACCGCTATCAATCTTTTGATTCTTCCTAATATCATCATGATTTGTCACTATGTGCACTCCTGATTATCATCTCTCTATTCATGTCATACTGGGCATTAATTGATCGTTCATCTCTAAAATCTTTTAATAAACTCCTGCTGATTTCACTTGATCACTCTGCCACTGGGCATTACTTGATCCTGATCATCCAATTCCAATCTCACATGCCAAGATTGTCATCCTCATGACAAACAACAAACAATGATGCTTTACAATGCTATGATTTAACTCATGCTAAACATGCTTCACCTTGCTAATACATGCTTGAATGCTATCCACACCAAGCTTTGATTGCTTTGATGTCTATGTTGTGATTGCTTATTGATGCTTTGATTCATGCTATACTTGCTATGCTTAAATGCTTTATTTATTGCTTGTTATCTTCCTTATATCTTGGCTAATGAAATTTTGAGCGCAGGATAAGAAGCTCTTGGTCCCACCAACTAGGCATCATCATCCAAACCCCACGGTGTTTGCACCTCATCTCAGTTCCCCACCATGCTTATTGCTATCACCATCTCCCCTGTATGCATTCTACTATATGTTACATACGCTACTAGATTATATCAAGGACCTTGTGACTTTGGTAAATCCGGAATTTGAGTTCCCCTTCATCAAAAACGATGACGATTCCAGAGGCATCTTAGTCATACGATAGGCCGTTGAGCCGTCCAAGACTGGGGACGATAGTTCCCTTTTGCGAGTTGGTGAGCGGATAAACGGGCTTCGGCTCAGTATCAGCTCGCGAAATCAGTTTCTTAACTCAGTCTTGGCAGTTTAGCAATATTATCCTTGATTATCTTATATTTTAATTTACTTTATTTTTCCCTTTAAACCCAGCATGTATTCATATAGGACTTTGAATCAACAGTGAAAAATCATTCTGATAAGGTGATTTTGAGAGTCAAATTGATCTTAATATTTCTAGATATGAGATATTCATTGCTGAATGGAATCCTCAGTTCGTTTTATCGCTATTTTGGGTCATTTTCTCGAAAGTTCTTTGTTTGGATTTCTATCCTCTAATTTCAATCCTTTTCCTTTGATCCACCTTGGTTGCAGCACGTCCACATTGGCTGGTAACCGCTCCCCAATGGTGAAACCTATAGGTTTGTGACCTGGGGTACTTCCACCGCCCTGGAAGTTGATCATTCCTTTTCGTGCCCGCGTGCACACTACCTCTTTTATCCAAACATCGTTGATTCCATTGAATTTCCAGAGATTACCTCATCTCGAGCTTTTGATTCAATTCTCATCAGGTGATGTTGATTGCGTGTCTCATCACACATTGGCATCTACTTTTCAGTTCGCTCTGCTCCCTTGCAAAGCAGACGCCAAGGCGGGACAGTTGTAAACACGTCAAAATTGACGTTACTATGAGTACATCTCATATTATCTCGCAATGCCCCAATTTGACCCTCAAATTAACTTTGTTTGAGTGGTTTTACCCACTTTTCTTAGATTTCTCCCTTTTTTTCTCTCTTTTCTTATTTTTCTGGATTTTCTGGGTATTTTTCTGCATTTTTTCAGATTTTTCAATAATTAACGACGTGAGAGGGGGCGTCATTTGTTTTTAAGAAAATTAAAGAAAATAAAAATGAAAATGACGCCTCTTTTAAGAGGCGTCCGTTCTTTCTCTTTTCCTATTTTTCTGGATTTTCTGAGAATTTTTCAAATTTTTTTCTAGAATTGACGTTGTTTTGAATTTAAATAAAATTAAAATTGAAAAAAAATAGAATTAACGACATAGTGTGTGGCGTCAATTTCAAATTGAAATATTTTAATATTCTTTCTAGCCCTCTTTCAGGGGTGATTTGGTGGCCTTCCGGGTGTCAAAAAAATATGAAAAAATAGTAATTAGAATCAGCACAGTTAGATGCACGTCCACCTAAAAATGGAAAAATAATATTGAGAAATGAAAAATGGCCATGTTTTTACATGTTTTGAAATAACGTCCCTCACTCGGGCGTCAATTCAATTGACGCCCGAACACGCGGTCGTCATTTCCTTTTGGCTTTTTTTATTATTTTGATTCATGACACTGTGCAAGTTGTCATTTTCAATTGACGCCCCTGGTCAGGTCGTCATTTCCATTGCTATATTTTGATATTTTAAATCCGCCCGAAATTCGTATTAAATTCTAAATAGCGCCCGCCTCAAAGTCGTCAATTCTTTTCAAATTTTGGAAAGTCCGTATCTATCTCGAAATACCTCCAAAATGACGACGCCTCCGCGGGCGTTATTTTAAGAAGCGACCATTTGTCCGGTCGTCAATTCTTGTTCAATTTCGAACTCCGACAGAACCTCATTCTTTCCCCATTTTGAGCCCCTTTTCACTTGGGAAAGGACTCTTAAGGCTTTCTAATATTAAGGGGACACTTGTCTAATGAATATCTCCCTCCAAATCCCACTAAAACATGTTTTTCTAATTTCCCTTGGAATTAACTCCAAATTTTAGCCCTATAAATAGGACCCCTCTCTCCCTTATGTAGAGGGCATGAACACTAATTTAATGGGAGGTGCTGTGAGATTGGAGGCTCAAGGAGAAGACTCCCACATGCTTAAAGCTTCATCCATGGAGATCTTCTTCCCCTCTTGAAGATTTGGAGCCTCTTCTTCCTTGGAGCAAATTGAAGATATAAAGCCCCTTTTGTAGAAACACATCAATAAGCTTATCCCTCCCTTAATCTCTTTTGTTTCTTTCATGAAGTAGTTTGCATGCATCATGTTATTTTCTCTTCTTTCATTATTTTTATCATCTCAACCATGTTGAGATCTCCTTAGTGCAACACTTGCACCCTCCTTTATCTTATCATTCATCATAATCTCCCATACCCTTTGCATAGGGGTTTAAGGGCCAACACCCAACAAGGTGTGTTCTTATACATGCTTTTCATGCTCATCTCTATTATGAATTTGATGCTACACTCACCTTGATTTCTAATTCCTATTTTTATTGGTTGTTGTCTTTGATTCTTTGCAAGGGTAATCAACAAGAAGAACTCTCTTCATCGGCCGACCGATCAGAAGAGAAGGTGCACTCACAATCTCCCCCGCATCCTTTTGAGGTATTTATATTCGCGATCCCTCCATATTGTTATTGTTTATATCATTTGAGGCCCTCGCGTCTCTCGCGATCACACATTCCCCTTAGCATCCTCGCATGCACCCCTTTTCTCCCTCTTTTCCCATTCTTCTTTCCTTCTTTTTTTCTTTTAATTGTTCTAAGTGGATTTCTTAGAATCTACAATGTCCCTAGGTCTTTTGTTTATTTCCTTCAGTTTGAGTGTCATTAGGATTGATTAGATTGTTATTGGGCCCAATTCATTGGGCTAGGCCCAAGGGCGCCCCCTACCCCTTGGTTATTTGTCATTGTTACATGAGTCAGGGACTTTTTGTAAAATGTGGGTTGCCTATATATAGGACCCTATTTCCCCCATTTCAAGTTAATGGAAATTGCCATTTTAAGAGTCCAAATTTCAAATCTTAGTGGAGAGATTCAATGTGAGAAGGTGTGAAACCTAGGGTGAGAAACCCACTTCAATTCCCCCCCTCTCTCTCTATGGGGTTCGCCCCCTTCTCTCTCTCCTCACCCTCCCACCTAATTTCTCTCCCCTCCACCTTCCATTAAGGCTACTCAAACTCCCCACACCCCCTCTTTACTCCACCCCATCCCCAAGAGATCTCCACCAATCCTCATCCCACCTCCCAACCCCTAACTACCCATTTCTCTTCCCCAAGCATCTCCCCACCTTCTCCAGGCTAAAGCAGCCCCTCCCAAGGCCAAAATTCAAATTTTCCCTCCCCTCTCTCATCCCCCACCCCCTAGGTTGACCCAAGGAGAGCCCCTACTTGATTTGGTCACCCCCACTCTCCCCTCCATCAACCTAGATCATCCTCCACCTCCCCTCCTTTTCCACCTTGTGCAGAGGCCAGCAACCACTCTTCTGCATTCCCCCCTCTTCCTACCCCTCCATCTCTGCCCTAGCAACCTTCCACACCTCCCCCACATCCCTCTCCTACCACTCATCCATTCCCCATCACCCTTCAACAACCCCTCTTCCCCATTTCATGGACACTTGGAGCTACACTGAAGGTTCTGTTCGCAGCTGAGGACCTGCAGAGAACCAGCGTCTTGCAGCTCCGGCCACTACTTCATCCCGGCATCCCTGGAAGCACAAGAGTAACCGTTGGAAGTGCCACCCAGTCCTTTTTCCCGTCGAAGGTGGTCTCGTCCCGTTATGAGTTCGTGGCTGCCCGGGGGAGGCGATCTTCCACGACTGCGCATCTGCTTCCTGACAGTCAACCTGAAGCCAATTGCCGAGGCTCCCACGGCTAACTTCTTGAAGCTCTGAAGGCGAGCCTTGGCTGGGAGTTTCTACACCGAGTCTACTTCCAGTATCAAGAAGCGGAACTCCGTTCGGCATCCAGATCTGTGTTTTCTCGTTTTCCTCCCTTCAGGTGCGCAGTTCTGTCCCCTCTAAGACTGAACCGACCCCTGTCCACTATGCGGGTTCTCCAAAGCTGCTCTGACATCATCTGGCATTCCCGTGGGTCACGTTTTGAAAAAGACTTGACAACGGTTCCAACGACTCTAGACACACTCGATTCAGAGTTCGGGAGTGCTCGTGGCTACCTCTTCTTCCTACTGCTGAGGTGCTTCTGCCGCCAGAGTTAGAACTTAGGGGCCCTCTTTGCAGTCTGACCCCGACCGGCACCAGCGACCAGAGAAATCAACAAAGTTTTGGCGTCATCCTGATCCAGCTATGATGATTTTCCAACTGGTCTCATCATCGACAAAATTTAGGAGTGGCCGCAGTAACGTCATCTTCAACCGTCTGTTCCCTGTTCCAGAGAGCAGGCAGAACCGGCGTTGTCCATCCGTTCGGCTTCCAATTCAGTTTTTCCCCTCCCCGCTTGGCCGGCTTAAAGCCTCTCCCAGTGGGAGGTAGTGTTTGAGTGTATGAATGACTCCCCCTCCCCTTGTTCCACCCCCTTGCATGATGAGTAGTGTTATAAATTTTTAAAAAATAGGGTCAAGCTACTCCGGCGCAGCGTGTGAGGAACAACGCTTCCCCGCTCGCCCACGTCTCCGAGCGGGACCGATTTCTTCAAACCGATCGAGTAAGTGTTCTAACCTTTCTTCCCTTAGTGATTGTCCTTTCAATATTAGCTCTTAATTCCGCCGGCCGTGAGAGTGAGTGCTCGTTCCCTCAAGCTCCGTTGCTTCGAGTGACCACCGTGGGGAAGAGTGTAACCGCTGCCCTCGACACAACGTTTGCTCCATTGAATTGGGCCTCCATACCCTTGGGAACAAACCTTGGCCTTGCTGGCCCTCTTCCAGCAAGGTCCCAGCCCTCACATCCTCCACTTGGCATCGCCAAGTTACCCCGGGTTTGGATGAGTGTCGGGTGAGCGGCCGTCGATTTCGGTCCGTTATCATTGTGAATTGTGCTTGTTTGTTAGAGTACAAGGGCGTGTCACATCAATTGGTATCAGAGCAAGTTTAGATTTGTCTCTACTAAGTCTAAGTCCTAGGACCATTGCATTGTGTTTAGCATTCCCCTCCCTTACATGTCCACCCGTAGTGGAGCCATTTACCGACCCGACCTATCATCTTCGGTTCCCCCCATAGATCCCAATCCCCAACTCAACCAAGATGCCCCTAGGGAGGAACCCCAAGGCCAAATGAACTGGGTGGATGCTACCCTTACAAACATTCTTGCCCAACTTGAGTCCCTTTCCACTCGGCTTGCTCAGCTAGAAGAGCATGAGTTCCACCCAAGGAACAATGAACCAAGAGCCCACCCTCCACATGTTGAAATTCATACGGATGAGTTCCACCCAAAAAACAATGGACCAAGAGCCCCCCCTCCACATGCTGAAATTAATAGGGAGGACTTGAATGTTGACCCCTACCATGACTATGAGAGGCCTCGCCACCATCAAAATCATGAAAGGCGTCCACGGGACGACCCGGATGACCCTCTCTTAAGGATGATCAAGGTAGAAGCTCCAAACTTTGACGGTTCCCATGAACCAAGTGTCTACATAGAATGGGAGACCGCCATGGATCAATATTTTGAATGGTACCCTGTGTCCGACCCTAGGAGAGTGAGGTTAGCCAAGATGCACCTCACCAAATTAGCCAAGACTTATTGGCTAAACCAAGAGGGGTTAAGAAGGGTTAGGCGGGAAGAGCCTTTTAACACTTGGGAGGGTATAAAGACCCAACTTAGAAACAAATACCTTCCCCTATCCTACCACCAAATGCTCTTGGATGAGTGGCAAAGCCTCACCCAAGAAGTGAAGACCGTGGTCGAATACATTGAGAAATTTGACTCCTATCTTTTAAAGTGTGGAGTTCATGAGGGCCCGGAAGTCACCTTGTTCCGATTTATGAATGGGCTCCAAAACCACATCAAGAGGGAGCTTTTCATGATAGATGTCGACAACCTTGTACAAGCCTACCAAGTAGCTCAGGATGTTGAAGTATTTTCAAGGATTCCTAGGTTTGCTTCCACACGGCCGACCGATCCCAAAAGCATGGGACCCCGGCCACTCCTATGAAGGCCCCTAGCCCGAGTGGGAGTGCTCCATTGAGGCCTTACAACCCACCTCCCATCACCACTCCAACCAAGGCCGCCCCTATCCTTCCCCCTCCACAGATGGGAAGAGGCTTCCAAAGGCCCAAATGTAGGAGGAACCGCCCCGGGTAGTGGGCGCCAACAATACTATAGATGTCAAGGGTTTGGGCACTTCGCGGGGCAATGCCCATCAAAAGGGTTGTCTAGTTTCTAGTGGGAGAAGAAGCTCTCCCACCCCAAGGGGAGCCTGGGAGCACGATTGAGGAACATGAAGCCTCACTAGATTGGGAGGAAGAGTACGAGACCCAATACCATGAGACGGGTCTAGATCACACCATGACATCCACTGACTCCCATATAGGAGTGATTAGATCGATGCACCCTCACTAAACCTCAAGAGGAGGACTGGCGTCGAACCTCAATCTTCCATACTTTTGTCAAAATAGGGGGTCATGTGAGAAAAGTGATCTTAGATAGTGGGAGTTGTGTCAATGCCGTATCCCTCGACACCGTCAAACTCCTTGGGCTTACTACCACTCCCCACCCAAGTCCATACCGGGTTTCATGGATCAATAACAACTCAATCCCGGTCAACACCCGCTGCCTTGTGCCTCTCACCTTCTCCTCCTACCATGGTCAAATATGGTGTGATGTCATCCCCATGGAAGTAGGTAGCATCCTACTAGGGAGACCTTGGCTTTATGACGTAGATGCCACCATCTTGGGTAGGACCAACACATGCACCTTTGAGCATGAGGGAAAGACTATCCATGTTAACCCCTCCCCACCACGTCCCATGCCTAAGAGGGACACTCTCCCTTAAGGACATCACCCCACCACACCACAAGCCTCAGAAAACTCCACCCCTCCAACCCAATCCCTTACCCAAAATCCCAAACAAGGTGTGACCTCGGGGTTGACCAAGGGACTTCACCTCATCACCAAGAAAGAGCTTGAGGAGGAAATAGCTCAATGGGCGCCTTTTTGTGTGGTGGTCATTTGTCTAGGGGAACCCACTCCCTCCAACCCCCATCCCATAGAAATCCAGCAGCTCCTAGAAGAATTCCATGATGTGTTCCCGGAAGAACTCCCGGACCAACTCCCTCCCATGCGTGATATGCAACACGCAATTGATTTAGTTCCGGGAGCCACCCTTCCCAACCTTCCTCATTACCACCTCAACCCCACGGAACATGCCGAACTTCGGAGGCAAATAGAGGAACTAATTAGGAAGGGCTTCATCCGCATTAGCAAAAGCTCATATGCCATACCGGCCCTTCTCACTCCCAAGAAGGATGGATCATGGCGGATGTGTGTGGATAGTCGGGCCAGTAATAAGATCACCGTCAAGTATAGATTCCCCATCCCTAGGCTTGATGACATGCTTGACATGCTAGCGGGAGCCACTATCTTCTCCAAGATTGATCTTAAGAGTGGCTACCACCAAGTTAGAATTAGGCCCGGAGATGAGTGGAAAATGGCCTTCAAGACCAAGGATGGCTTGTATGAATGGTTGGTCATGCCTATTGTGCTCTAAAATGCCCCAAGTACTTTCATGCGTCTCATGACGGAGGTCCTTAGGCCTTTCATTGGGGTCTTTCTAGTGGTCTACTTTGATGACATCCTCATATATAGTCAATCCCAAGAGGCCCACCTTGATCACCTTAGGCAAGTTTGCACCGTCCTATGACATGAGAGCCTATTTGCCAACCGAGGCAAGTGTCACTTCTTGACCACATCCATCACTTTCTTAGGATTTGTGGTATCCACCAAAGCTGTCTCCATGAACCCCGAGAAGGTCCAAGCTATTCTAGATTGGCCGGAACCCCACACCCTTCATGAGGTCCGAAGTTTCCATGGGTTGGCCACATTTTATAGGAGGTTTACCCGGGGATTTAGCACCATCACCGCCCCTATCCCCGATTGCCTCAAAAAGGGGACTTTTGTATGGACCAAACCAGCCTCCAAAGCCTTCCAAGAGCTCAAGGAGAAGATGACCCAAGCCCCGGTCCTATGCCTACCCGATTTCTCTAAGGTCTTTGAAGTCACATGTGATGCATCTGGGATAGGAATAGGAGAGATCCTTAGTCAAGAGGGTCACCCCGTGGCCTTCTTCAGTGAGAAGCTATGCGATGCTAGGACACGGTACTCTACTTATGACAAAGAGTTCTATGCCGTGGTTTAGTCCCTCCGACATTAGAGGCACTATTTGTTTCCCAAAGAATTTGTCATCTTTTCCGACCATGAGGCCCTCAAATACCTCAACTCCCAACAAAAGTTGAATGCCCGACATGCCCGTTGGGTTGAGTACATCCAATCATACACCTTTGTCATCAAACACAAAGCGGAAAGTGAGAACCGAGCGGCATATGATCTTAGTAGGAGGGTCTCTTTGTTGTCCACTATCCAAATAGAGGTGACCGGATTTGAGATGCTCAAGGATGAGTACCCTGGCTGCCCCGACTTTGGACACATCTATACCACCTTGACCACCCACTCTAGCAAAGAACATGAGGGTTTCATTCTGGAATATGGGTTCCTCTTCAAGGGACCAAAGATTTGCATACCACGGACCTCACTCCGTGATTTCTTGGTTTGGGAATTGCATGCAGGAGGGCTAGCTGGCCATTTTGGGGTTCATAAGATCATTGCTCTAGTTGAAGGTCAATTCTTTTGGCCTAGTCTCAAGAGAGACGTAGCCAAGATAGTGGGTCAATGCCGCACATGTGCTTCGGCCAAACAGGTGAAGTAAAACATCGGCCTTTATACCCCTCTCCCCATCCCCGACCGCCCATGGCAAGACTTAAGCATGGACTTTGTGCTAGGCCTACCCAAGACTCAAAGAAAGCATGACTCAATCTATGTGGTCGTTGACAGATTTTCAAAAATGGCCCACTTCATCCCATGCTCCAAAACCTCCGATGCCTCCCATTGTTGACACCCGTTTTATGACCAATAAGTCGGGTCATCTCTTTATTCATTCTATATGATGCTCTGAGTTTTTCACTCTTTGTTGAGTCTCTTGATTGATTTGGAGCCTATTTCTTGGGTCTTTCTCCTTGATCGGATATGGCTCTTTGTGGCACTTCCTTTGACTAGGGCTTAGCAAAACCCTCATTCATTAATTTGAACTCCATTGATAATAACGGTCTGTCCCAGGCGCGTTGTTTCATTCTGACGGATGGGTCATGGGCCGTTACTCTTTGAAGAGTCCTAAGGCTTAAGGGCTTGTTTCAATCCTTATCTTTTTAGTTTATACGTTGATAATAACGGTCTGTCGTGCAGCCGTTGTTTCAGTATGACGCCCTATGCCTTGGCCGTTATTTCCTTGCAGAGTCCTATTGCTTTGATCTTCTTCCCGTTGATCTTATCTTTTTGGGATAAGGTTGAAAGTAACGGACGTTCCTTGGGGCGTTATTTCCAAGTGGCGGTCTGTCATGCAGCCGTTACTTCCTTCAGAGAGTCCTGGCAGTTCAGGCCTTTTCTCTACTACTCCGTGGTCGAGATAAGAACTTGGATTGACGATATCTCTTTCAAATCTGATCCTCAGAACCTTCTGTTTGTTTCTATGGACTCTTGGTGATATTATCTTCAAGGATTTGCTAAGAATTATCCCTTTATCTTGCTGGCTTATCCTCTGCTCGACCTAAGAGTTTGAGGGTCTATAAATAGAACCCTTGACTTCATGGCCAAGAAAAAAAAATCTGGAGTTTGCGCCGAAGTGCTGCCGCATTCTAGAGCCACGTCTGATCAAGGAGAAGTGCTTCTCACGTTCGTCTGCTGCCTGGTGAAGGGAGTATTTGTTCCATTGGTTCCAAAGTTCACAATTGCATATTGAGTTTCCATTCAATCTCTCTTTCATCATAAGCATTATTTCTCTCCTTCCTCCATGTTTTTCACTGGTTTTTCATCATCTAAACATTCTCTTAATCTTTTAAAACGCCCAGAAGGTTTAAAAAACCAAAACCTCCCCGGTATTCCCCTTTCCTTTTGATGATATTTTGCTTATTGAAGAATTGATGCTATATTATTGAAAGGGCTAATTTGGGTTATTTTGTTCTTGTCTTCCACTTCTTTGGCAGGTTTACAGGTTCACTAGGACGAGGCCCAAGTCTTCTAGCCGGCTGGAAGAGTTGGAGTTAAAAGGACTCATACTTTGTCACTGCAGGTTATACGACGGCCTTGTGCAGGCGCGTCATATTCTTCTAGCGGTCTATCGAGCGACCGTCACTTCCATGTGATGCACCGGGTTCTGGCTGTTACTTCTAGCTCACCTACAGGTTCTCTTTGGTTTCCTCTCCCGTGGGCGGGTGTTTCATCCACCTATTTCCAAGGTATATTCAAGTCTTTGGCTTGTTTTTACTTTGGTAGCGATCACATCTTTTCCTTAGTATTGGGCATTAGCTTTCTCCTTCATCACATATATCTTTATTTCCTTGCTTGTTCCACCCTCGCGGTGTCTTTTCATTTACTTCTTGCTCCACGCCCCGACGTGTGTTTTTCTTTATTTCCTTAGCATTAGTCTGATTGAGATAGCATGCCCATGCTAGAGCTAGCTTTGATTGCCTAGGTTCATGATCACATGTTCATAGGTTAAGAGCAGATCTTTGATTACTTGCTTGTCATCTTATCACATTCACACAACAAAAACCCCAAAAAAGAAAAGAAGATAGGCAAAACTAATCAACAGATAATTTTTTGGCGATCATGGTGGGACAACTTGTGTCAATCGTGTTTTTGATTCCTGTTAAACCTGCCATCATCTCTTGTGTTGTTCCCCTCCCGTTTTCCCCTTATTTCCTGTTGGTCCTGATTCTCTGGGTGCTCTGATGGCCCTGTGTCCCCGCGTTACAGTCCTTTGACGCAAGGGCATTAGATCGCCACATTTGTTCTACTGCGAGAGCTTTCACGGTTTTTCCTGTTATTTCTGGTTGATTTTGGTTCTCTGGCTCACTTGACGGTCTTAGCCCCCTGTGTTATATTATGTCTGACGATCGGGCCTTAGACCGTTATTTTCCCCTGACGCAGGGCTCCTAGACCGTTATACTCCAGACAGGTACGCATCCGAGGTGCAGTTACTTCTGCAGTTTCTGCTGTGACTCTTTGCTTGGGTGATACTTGACTTCCTCCTTGCTTTGTTTTATATCTCCATATCGTTGTGTGCATCATTGATTGCTATATTTTAGGCTAGACTTTGCATACACTCCGGTGCACATAGGACCATTCATCTTTTCATATCCTAGATTGCATTCTCCTACCTTGGTGTGCGGACCTCTCGTCTCCATATTCCTTGGGGCCGACTAGGAAATCACACCAGGGACCTCCATAAGTCCCCGCGAGCCATGGATTCCCACACGGACGCCGGGCTGGTTGTACCTTTCCCACCCCGTGTCTAGGGTTGCATAAGTGAAGGAGTGATTACACTTAGAGTCAAACCAAGTCCCATAACCATCTCCTATTAGGAACCCATTGTTGAGAGCACATTTCAATTAATCCACTAAAGTTCCAAAGGAGAAATCACAAAAGAATCGTGTTGCATCATCTTAAAACAACTTGGTTGACTTTGAGTGTCTTCATCTTTTATCACTTACATCTTGTGTTTAAACATTCGAGTTTGGTTACTCATTGTGATTGTTTATGGTTTGTTTGCATTTGTCAAGGTTGTCCGTTGCATGTGGGGTTGTTTTCGTTCGTCCGAATCATCTCTTCAAATCAATCCCTTCTTCACATTCTATTCCAATCCTCTTTTCGAGTCCACCATGGCATCCTTTAATCCTCCCCGTTCCCAAGAGGACTCTCTCCCTCAAGGGCTTCTTGAAAACCCTCCTAGGGTGATCACCTTTTCTTCTGGAGAAGGGACTACCCCTCTCCCATCCTCCACTTCTATGGAAGGTGGTCAAGCTACCCCTTCTCTCTCCACTCCTTCCGCGGGCTCTATCCTTCAGATGATGGCCCAATTGGATCCGGCCCAACTCCAAGTTCTTTATCAGGCCATGCAAGGGTCCAACGCATCTCCTCCCACCATCATCCAAAATCAAGCCAATCCTTCCGTTGTTGGGCTCCCCATTCAGCCCACTCCAATTGATCTTACCCCGGTCCAACCACGGACCATCACTTTCACGGGCATGGAAACGGGCCAGTCTTCCAATTCGGCCCAACAATCTTTTGATAAGGGAAAGTCGCCCATCCCCTCTTTTCTTCAACTGGATCATCACGTATCTACTCCGGTAGCTCCGCAAGTTCTCATGGGCCCTTCCGATTTCTTGCACCCTCGGCCAGGGGTGGCCCAAGCTCCTTCTAATCTGGGCCAATCTCAGGTCCAATATCCTTCTTATGGGCCCCCCATCTCTACTGTTTATCCCTCCACTCCTACCTATGGGCTTCCACCTTCTGTCACAACCGTTCCATCTGCTCCTCAAATTCAATCAGCATCCTTCACTACCCCTGCTCCCTCCCGATATCAGGACTTGCTTGATAAATAGGCCGCCATGCAGCAACAACTCGATTTCCTTCAGAAGCGGGTTGGCCCGCAATCTTTGGCGGATGTTCCTATCCCGAGCTTCCAGAACATTCGGTTCCCTCCACAATCAGAGCTCCCCAGCTATCACAAGTACGATGGGAACAGCAATCCCTTCATTCATGTGAGGGATTTTCTATATGAATCGGCGCAATTCCAGTATGATGATCGCCTTATGGCGTATTTATTCCGCCGATCTCTGGATGGTGTTGCTCTGGAGTGGTTCTACTCTTTACCGCTAGAAGAAGCTGAAAGTTTCAAGGTAGTGAAAGACAAATTCATCCAACGGTTCCAAGATAGGGTCGGTCCGGAATACTCGTTCACAGATAAGGTGGCCGAGAAGATGAAGCCAGATGAAGAGTTCACCACTTATGCAGACAGATGGAGACAGATGGCCGCTAGGGTGCCTGGCCACATTCCAGAGGAAGAGAAGGTCAAGCTGTTAATTTCGAATGCTACTCCGACCTTCCGGAACATCCTGGCGATGAATGACATAGCCAACATGCACCAGCTCTACAGTCGGGCGCGCTTCATACAAACCCAATTTAAGGATTCCCCCATCCACTCACTGTTTGAAAACCAAAAGCCCAAATACCACAAGAAACCACAAGGGCCGGCTACCGAGGGGGTCCAGACAAATGAACAAGTACAAGCCGTTGCCTTTCCATTCCGGGTCACACCGTTCCGCTTCCCCCAAAACCCCCGCAATCCACAAAACTCCGCTCCACAAAACTTTCAGGTCACTCCGCAAAGCCCTCCGCCTACCTTTGCCACTCCACAAAACGCCTTCGTCGCTCCACAACAACCACCACCACCTCCACAATACCACAATGTCCCTCCACCTAATGGCTATAACAACAACCCTAACAACAAGCGCCCGGCTCCCAGGAGAGCTCAATACCCCCCATTGCCAGAGACACTTACAGATATCTTCTCCGCCCTCATGTCAGTGAATGCAATCCAACTCCCTCCGGAACGGCCTAATTGGAACCCGGCCGTTGATCAGACTAAATATTGTATGTTCCATAGGCAGCCGGGCCATACCATAGAAGGATGTTTTCAGTTCTGGGACCTGGTATATGATCTTCATGAAGGACAAAGGATAGATTGGGCCGCGATGCATCGGGCCATTGTTGAGATCAAAGAGAAAAGAGGGCAGCAGCCGAGGCAGCAAGTGCAGCAGCAACAAGCACCGTAGCCGTAGCAGCTACCACCACAGCAAGTACAGGACCTGGGCATCCATCAGAATCCGATGCCGAACCACCCACCCACTCCTCAGCAGTAGCCGCCAGCACAAGTAAACGTGGTCCAACCACCGGCCCCCAATGTCGGGTGGTCTTTTGATGATGATGGTGCCACACCACAAGTCATGGCCCTCCACCATAACCACCGCAATCCTCTTACCCCCTCCTTCGTCCTTCCCGCACACCCAGCATCCCCTCCATTCATCCTCCCAATTACACCCACTTCAGCAAACCCATTACCACCCACGGTTCCGTCACACCCTCCACCACTTACTCCCGTCGCCGTCATCACACCACCATCCAACCCTTCACCCATCCTTACCCCTCCGCTAGCCTTCCCTCCACCCGCGTCAACACTCATCACCACCCTGCCTTCCACCAATCCTTCACCCATCATCCGCTCATCACCTACTACCCCCATCAACCTTACGCTCCACCAAACCGTCTCCCCCACACCACCTGTTCCATTCATCCACCCTACAGGGCCCATCATACTATCTTCAGATGCCGCGGCGAATTGTGCTTTGAGGAGCGGGAAGATGTTCCATCGGAATTACCCTACTACTTCCAATCCCCAGTCCTCTCAACCGACGGCCGAGCAGGAAGAAACTGAACCTCTGCCGGGTACTCAATATGACTTGCTGCATCATCTGGATCGAGTGCCCGCTAAAATATCTGTGCTGGAGCTGATCAAAAGGTCTACCCTTCATCAGGATGCACTGAGAGACTTTTTACAGAAGGTGATGGTCAGCGAAGATATGGCAGTTGATAGCCTACCAACGGCACTAGCAACTATCTCCAAAGGACCGGCAATTACATTTTCAGAGACCGAGCTAGCACCTCCGAAGCACGGCAGATGCCGCTCTGCATTACGATCACTCTGAACAAGGTCAGCATTGAAGCAGCACTGGTTGATACAGGGGCTTCAATTAATGTTTGCCCACTGAGTACTCTACGAGCTTGTAACATATCAGAAGAGTTACTACGGCCTACCCCCACCACTATAGCAGCAAATGACAACTCAAGGCGAGCATGTCACGGGGTGGTCACTATCCAAGCTGAGCTCGGACCTCTTACAATGGCCATGGAATTCTATGTGCTGGACATTGACCCTATGTTTATGGCTATCTTGGGTCATCCATGGATCGATACAGTCGGTGCTGTACCCTCCACCGCACATCAGTGCGTCAAATTTCCTTTTCAAAGGAGGGTCGTCAAGGTCAAAAGCCTATCCACAGTGTAGTCAGTTAAGGCTTTTTCAGAACAGATTCTTCCCACGCTTTGGCCCAGCAGTCGGCCCGTCATATCAGTGCTCGACTTAAACTTTCCTTGGGCTTACACATCTCCTAGGCCCGTCACTACTCCAGTCAACGTCAAAGTGAAGCCTCAGATTCGCGATTCCAAGGGCTGGAACATCATACTGAAACTGGGCTATCAACCGGGGAGAGGCCTCGGTGCACAATTGCAAGGAATGACCAAGCCCATACCAAAGGGAAGAAAAATGGGCAGGAGAGGCCTCGGCTACAGGGAAACTGCATTATCTATGATAGGTGATTCTGGGCCACTCACCTGGGACTACCGTCAACACTTTGTTCGAGGGCCTCTCCAGCCTGGCACATTAGCTCCGCAGCCAGCTCTGCCTATAAGAAATACAATCTGTCCAATTGCGTGTCCACCTCCAGTGCTAAAGGGAGCAGAGGATGATATGATTGATTATGGTCAAGCCCTTCAGGGGCTGTTTCACGAAGAAGACTGCCAGAAACGATAAGAAGTTCGGCTTATGCAGTGGAGGCCGAAGAAGCGGCCTATTGTTGATCTACAGGAAAGGGGGAGCTCTCCCATTATCTTTTCTTGGTCTCCCTCACACTTTCAATCCATTTTTCAGCAAGGGGATCACATACCTCGTCTTCCTCCCATCATGATAAATCCATCTTTTATTGATCCACCTGAGATCCTCTTTGTTCCTTGTGCTTGCGGGAGGTGCCCGCGTATTGATCAATCCACTCTCTTCACTCCTCCTCCTCCCAATGCTCAACTCCACGAGATGTGGTTCTCCTCTTCTGATCCTTTCTTCGACTGCATCTTCCCTGAGCTGTTCCCTATGCAGCTCCCACCTCCTCCCTCTTGCTGTATAGTCTCCGCTGATCTCCAAAAAAAACATCAAATTTGAAACGGCGATTTCAGTGGAAGATTACGCTATCCTGTCGCCATCCTCCTCCCAGGGGCATGAGTCCCCTGCTCCTTCCCTTCCACTAGGCCTCCTCTCTCCTAGGTTAGGATTAGGGTCCGTCGAGTCTAGGGAAGTAGAGTCAATTAGGTCTAGAGAAGTAGGGTCTTGTTCTAGGTCGTCCAACCCTTCCTCTTCTGAGCCGCGCTCGCTTGCTCATCCATTCCGATCTGTTCCTGATAGGTTCTTGCAAGATTTAGCTCAGCGTTGCCATGCTCTTTTGAAGTGCCCAGAATTTGTTGCTACAGCAATTGTGATTGAAGATGACGAGGAAATAGAAGGGGTGTGGAGCGACGACGGATTAGGCGTCTATGAGATTTTGGATGAGAAGGATCCAATTAATGAAGACAGCGATGTAGATGAGACTGCCGATCTATATGCACAAGGACTAAAAAGATTCGACGAGCCGTCGACGGCAGTGGATGAACCTACAAAGGAAATCAACTTGGGAACGGAAGAAGACCCAAGGCCCATCATTATTGCTGCTAACCTCCCTCCACAAGTAGAAGAGGAATTAATCAAGGTACTAAGAGAGTATAGCGATTCCTTTGCCTGGTCTTACGAGGACATGCCAGGTCTTGACCCCTCCTTAGTGAAACACCGACTCGTGCTTAAACCAGGGGCAACGCCTGTAAAACAAAGGTCAAGAAGATTTCACCCCCACATGGCCTTGAGGATCAAGGAAGAGGTCGACAAATTATACAAAGCCAGATTCATCAGAGTTGTTCTATATCCTCAGTGGGTGGCAAACATAGTCCCTGTTATCAAGAAGGATGGAAAAGTGCGTATTTGTATTGATTTCAGGGATCTTAACAAAGCATGTCCTAAGGATGATTTCTCGCTGCCTCATATAGATGTCCTGGTAGACAACACCGCCGGGTATGAAGCTCTGTCATTCATGGATGGGTACTCAGGCTATAATCAAATCTGTCTCGCTCCGGAAGATCAAGAGAAAACCTCCTTCACCACGCCTTGGGGCACGTATTGTTATGTGGTTATGCCATTTGGTCTGAAGAACGCAGGTGCCACCTATCAAAAGGCGATGATGGCTATCTTCCACGACATGATGCACATCTATATGGAAGCTTACGTGGATGATATCCTGGTGAAGTCAAAAACCAAGGAAGACCACCCCTCTATTCTGGCTAAGGTGTTGCAAAGAGCCAGAGAGTACAAGCTCAAGATGAATCCGAAGAAGTGTGTATTCGGTGTCTCCTCAGGGAAGCTGCTAGGTTTTATAGTGAGCAAACGGGGGATCCAGATCGATCCTAACAAAGCACAGGCCGTCATGGACATGCCTCCGTCGAAGAACCTTACGGAACTTCAAGGATTGATTGGTAGATTGCAATTCATCAGAAGATTCATATCCCAGCATTTTCAAAGGTGCCGTCTGTTTTATGAATTGCTTAAAGCGGGGGTCAAGTTCGAATGGAATCAAGATTGTCAAAAGGCCTATGAGGACCTCAAGGAATATCTATACAATCCCCCAGTTTTGCAACCTCCTGTCCCTGGGAAACCCCTAATCCTATACATCTCGGTTATTGAGGACTCCCTAGGGGCGGTTTTAGCACAGGTGGATGATGAAGGGAAAGAGCGGGCTGCATACTATCTCTCTCGGTTGTTTAACCCAGCTGAGTCCAGATACACCGCTATGGAGAAGACTTGTGCCGCCTTAGTTTGGGTAGCTCAGAAGCTGAAACACTACTTCCTTGCCCACCCAGTTAGGTTGATCTCTAGAATGGACCCGATCGTTATCTCTTAGAAAAGCCAGTCCTTTCTAGTAGGTTGACTCGCTAGCAGAGCTTCCTCTCTCAGTTCGATATCACCTTTGTTGTTCAGAAGGCAGTCAAAGGATATGCCATTGCTGAGCATCTTGCCCATCTCCCCATTCCTCACACTGATTCCATTCAGGACGATTTCCCTGATGAGCATCTTTCTGTTATCTCTCATCACCCCTTCTGGTCTCTGCACTTCGATGGTGCACTTAACTCTCAAGGCCGAGGGATCGGTGCTGCTCTGCTTACTCCGGAAGGAGTGACCATTCCCTTCGCTTATCAACTTCGGTTTCCTGCTACCAACAACATCGCTGAGTATGAGGCTGTCTTGGCCGGATTGAAGCACGGCTACCTCTTAGGTGCACGTCATTTGAACATCATAGGAGATTCTCAGCTCGTCCTACGGCATGTTCTGTCCACTTACCGTACCTGTGACCCAAAGCTCAAGCCTTATCAAGATTTGGTCACGCTCCTTGCTAGGCAATTCCGTAAGTTGATCTATATCCATACTCCCCGTTCTCAGAACATTCTAGCTGATGCTCTGGCATCTCTTGCTTCTTCTCTATCTTTTCCTCTCAGTCGGAGCACTGAGACTATTGTCGTCCAAAGATTGGACGCGCCCTCTCTTCAGGATCCTTGGTACATCAATCTTAGGAAATCTATAGAGGCAAGAGCTGAGAAGGAAGATCTCAAGGAAGTTTCATTAGCAGAGCTAGAAGAGATTCTGGACGAAGAGGAATTGCCTCGGGACCATGAAATCGAGATGTTTTGCAAGGAAGGGTCGTTCCCAGAAGGGGCAAAAGCCGAGCAGCGTAAGTCAATAAGAAGAGCCGCCGCAAGGTACACCATTGTTGCAGGAGAACTGTACAGGCGCGCTACTAATGGGATGCTCATGAGATGCTTAGATGATGTTGAAGCTTGGAAGGTGGCTGAAGCAGCCCATTCTAGTGAGTGTGGGGGTCATGTTAATGACCAGGCTCTAGCGAAGAAGATCCTTAGGCAGGGCTACTATTGGCCCACTCTAGAGGAAGATTGCTCCCTCTATGTCCGGAGGTGTCTTAAGTGCCAACTCCACGCTGATAAGATTCATTCTCCAGCTTCATCTCTCCATCCCATGACCGCTCCTTGGCCATTCTCTATGTGGGCTTTCGACGTTGTCGGCCCGCTCGGTGATCCTAATTCCCAGATCAAGCAGAAATCCTTTATCCTTACCGCCACTGAGTACTTCACCAAGTGGGCCGAAACCGAGACGTACGCAGAGATTAAAGTTTCAACGGTGTGCCGCTTCATCATGAAGAATATCATCTCGCGGTTCAGAGTGCCAAGCAGCATCATCACCGACAACGGACCCCAGTTAGTCTCCCAAGAACTTAAGGACCTCTGTAAGAAGTTCAATATTGCATTGCATTATTCATCTCCATATTATCCTCAAGGCAACGGTCAAGCCGAGGCCACTAATAAAACCCTTCTTAAGATCATCAAGAAAACATGCGAAGCTCATAAGTTTTCCGATTGGCCGAAAAAATTAGTAGAAGCTTTGTGGGCTTACCGCACCTCCGTCCGTACTCCTACGGGACAAACTCCCTATTCTCTTACCTATGGGATGGAGGCGGTGCTCCCATATGAGTTCCTGATCCCTTCCCTCAGAGTGCAGCTCGATAAGGAACTTAATCTAGATGAACGTCGAGAGGCGTTACTGGTCCAGTTGGAACTCTTAGATGAGAAGAGGATGAACGCGGCCGATCACGTATCCGTCTATCAAAAGAGGGTCTCGCGTTATTTTCAAAGGAAGGTAATCGAACGTAAATTTCTAAAAGGTGATATGGTTTTGAAACGCAAATTCATTCAGTCCGCAGGTCCTAGGTCTAAATTGCAACCTAACTGGGAAGGGCCGTTTGTCGTGAAAGAAGCTTATCCAGGGAATGCTTATCGCCTAGTAAATGCGGAAGGTGAGGAACTCTCTCACCTGTGGAATGGGTTGTATCTTAAGCGTTTCTTTCCTTAGAGTCTAAACCACGTGCTTCCCCGGCAGCAAGATGCTCCTTCCTGTTTTAAGAAGGATCCCGAGTAAGGCAATCACACACTACATGACATCTCTGGTCAGGTTTCCCGTTTTAAAAGACACCATTTCTCCTCGGCCATGCTTTAGGGGAAAATCGAAGTCCCTGTCCGCTTCATTCTTTGGCTGAATCCAGGGGCAAGAAGTGAATAGGAGGCGACAACCAATCCAAACACCCTAACGAGAGGAGGTCTCAAATAGGGGCAAGTCCGTTATGACCTGACGCCACAAGTAACACAACAACAAAAAAAAGACAGCAAAGGGGTATTCTCTATGATAAAATCAAAAGCATCATCTCAAAAGTCTACCGATTCTGAACTCCGAAGCTCCAGGAATGCAAAAATAGAAAAGCTAGGCATGAGAAGAGTGGCAGTATAGTTCCCCGCGGGACGTCATGAGCCCGGTCGCATGCATGCCTAGAGTGGACAAAGGTTCACTGACGGACACAAAGCCCCAGTGCAACATACCAAATCTCTAATGGGGTTGTACAGTGAGGAAATCAAGTCCTAAAAACTTCCATATCTGGCCTAAGCTTACCCCCGTGTTCTTTTTTCTCTTTTTAGGACCAAGATTAGTACCCTGGGTATGGCCTTGGTAGAAACACCGTCATGTGAATTGGGCCTTGGCCAAGGATTGTCACCCATGTTACACGCCAACCTCGGGACTCCTGATTCTGAACAAGGAAGGGTTCGCGTTGCTAGGGGAGACACTGGTTTTCAAAATCCAAAAACATCAAATATTTTCAAAATCCACAAAAACACCAAATATTTTGAAAATCCAAAAAAAATATCAAATATTTTCAAAATCCAAAAACATCAAATATTTTTCAAAATCCAAAAACATCAAATATTTTCAAAATCCAAAAACACCAAATATTTTCAAAAATCCAAAAACACCAAATATTTCCAAAATCCAAAAAAACCAAATATCTGCGAAAATCCCACAAAAATCAGATGTTTTCCAAAACTCCATCATGTGCATAGCATGCATTGCATTTTTATTATATTTTCCGCCTATTTAATAAGGCTCCACCCCTTGACCAAATATCAAGAAACGGTCATTATCTAACTTGCTTCAAGGCAAGGGGTTGAGTCTAAGAACAGTTCTAACTTGTTTCACGTCTTAGCATGTGCAGACAACATGTTCAAATTCAGGATTGCAACTACGCAGGATGTGATGCATCAGTGTTCGACCGTCACAGTCATTTAACGGTCCCCTCCTTGACCGTTAATTCCCTTCAGGCGTGGGCTTTTTATTCTTTCAACCATTGTCCCTCTGACGGCCTGGTCCATACCGTCATTTCTATATAACGGCCCATCTCCCATCCGTTACTTGCTTCAGAGAACAGGATTAATAAGGCTTTCATTCTGACGGCTCCTCATTAGACCGTCGTTTCTCTATGGCGGTCCACTGCCCATCCGTTACATCCTCCAGAGGCTCTGCCTCTTCACATCATTCTAGCCAATCAACCCACAAAACTTATGCTCATTCAACTAAGCCAGTCTCATCTCATTCAAGCAAGCTTAATAAAACATGAATTCATAAAAATTCCAGCTTTGATTGTTAATTACAAACAATATCTCTAATGAACAAAAGAAAATCAAGGTACATTCAGTTTTCTATCCGCAAGAGGGCGGATTCTTCTCAGCTCTTTCACGTAATTACGGCGTGCTTCATCGTTCTCTTCTACTTCTGCTTGCCACGGACGCACCTTGCTGATCTCTCACATGGTCAGCGCGTTCCGTACTGCTCTTTCATCTTCCTCGGTCCCCATCTTCCTAGGTAGAAGGGGAGGGTAGTGTGATAGTGCAGGAGCTTGGGTTCTTGGAAGTCCGATCTGAAGATGGCACCGGTGCGGGTTGTAGATTGCCATGGTGGTGTTCCCCACTAGTTGGAGGTCCAGGCCTTGACGCCGCGGTATTTTGAGAAGAGTGCTACGAAGGATTCTTGGTCGCATATTGAACTTGTCTATTGGCAAAGTGTTGAAGAAGAGGCGCCATTCATCCCGCATTTTCTTATCCGCCGTCTTGCATTCAACCTGTGAAGAATACCCGAATGCCCCTCCAATGAAGAAGAGAGGGTGGCTCCTGAAGATTCGGCTAGTTGAAGTTAAGTCTTCCTTCGGTTGGAATTTGACTCTCACTCCCATCCAGCACTCAAGGAGTATCATGGAGCCGAACAAAAGTCCTCCTAGGCAAGCCGAGCTTAGTCCTTCATAGAGGTATGAAAGGATCGCTTGAGAGATGGACATTCCCCGCCACAACCCGCTAATAATGATGAGATTTTGGGTATCTAGAAGGTGGTCGGTTGTAGTGAAAAGGAAGACTCCGCATAAGCAAACCGCCACCGCCTTGGCTATTGCCTCATGTCTCTCCCACTTGTTTTTACAATGAGACACTATCCACTGTGCCAAGGGTATCAAATGAATGTGGTGAGGGCTGATCATGGTCCTCACATCCTTTGGATTATGGATGAAATCACTCAAAATCAAGGATGGGTCAATAGGCTCTATTGTGTAGCAAACCCGATCTTCATCCCCCGCCTTAGTCTTAGGAAGGGCTAGGTAGGTCTCTACCTCTTCTAATAGGATGGTTGCCTCGAAGGAAGGGAAGATGAAAGTATGAGTTTGTGGATGCCATAGTTCTACAAGAGCTGAAATACTTGGCCAATCTAGAGATAATTTCTGAAAATTTTTGCCTAAAACCAAGAGTGGTTGAAGGTGCCATGCTTTAAGGATGGATGTGACTTCTATAGGGAGTGCCTTTACCATGGGAGCCACCCACTTCAGACTAGAATAGCATCTTGGGCCAGGAAGAGGCTTGAAGGAAGAAAGAGAAGAAGAAGTCATGAAGAATTGAAGTGCAGAATTTTCTGAATTTGGGTGAGTGTTAGAAGCTTACCACCCTTTGAACATTGGAGCTTAAGTGCTTGGGAATTGACGTCAGCCGTTGGAGCTCTCCATGTTCCTTTTTTGCAGCTTTAGGTCCAGTGTAGACCCTCTCCTCCATGGCCATCATCTCAGAGCTTCTCTTCATCTTGGTTTCTGCCCTTAGGAGAGGTTCTTCAACCCTAAAGCAGGGGTTTTCAGCAAAGCTACGATTTTGATTGAGTTTCCAAGTTTTAAAGGTTTAATTTTGGCTTTGGAAAGGATAAGACTTGAGTTGGAAGGCTTTATCTTCAGTCTAGATAAGTTCTAGTAGAGTTTAAGAGGATAAGTCTCGGGTTTAGGCTCTCACGGCTCAATCCGTCTCGGAACGCAACTCAGGATCTAACGGTCTATCGTGGGGCTGTCACTTGTCTCTAACGCGCCAGCCTTGGGCCGTCGCATTTTCTGTGGGTTTGATTTGGCCAAACCCTGTTCTGTGAAGCTTGACGGTCTACACTTTGGCCGTCGTTATCTTGTAACGCGTGAACCATGATCTGTTACACTCTCAGTCGTTCAGATATTGGCTTTTGGGTTCAAATTTTCCCGACGGTCTTGGTTATGACCGTTATTTCACCCCGACGCGCCAGCCTTCGGCCGTCGCATTTTCTGCTAGTTGCCCTGACAAACTAGTGTTCTGTCATGATCAACGGTCTAGCATCTGGCCGTTATTTGTCAATGACACGTCTCCAGTAGGCCGTCACTTTCCTGCAGCTCAGATTACAAATTTGGACTCTGTCATGTCTAACGGCCGTTAGTCGGGGCGTTATTTAATTGTGACGGTCTGCCCCTAGATTGTTACTTTCTCTGCTGCTGAATTCATGAAATTTCTTCCTGCCCTTGTTTTAGACCTGGCGGCCTTTCACATTCTACAACTCATTCATCATCCACGCATTCTCATACATACTTTTTTTTTCCGCATACATGCATTTCATACATGCATTTTCACACATCACCTCAAATCACCTCAATCAGTCATTCATTTTCTGCATTCACATTCAAACCTGCCAAACCATTCATCCACTCATTCATTCCTGCATTTTTCAAAAACACATTCCTACATTCATTCACACTCATGAAACAAAAACAAAAATACCAAAAAAGAAATTTTCATTTCTCTATATATAGTCATGTAAAAGTAGTAAGAAAAAGAAAATGCATCATTCGGCCGGCCTGTCTGCCGGGCCGCCCTCCTCATCTCCGTCCTCGGGTCTCCTAGCTGGTGGTGCTATGGAGGCACTCTTCTCCTACTGCGCTCTCTCCTCCCTCTCGTTCCTCCGCTGGCCGGAGGAACTCACGAGGAAATCAGCCACCGTCCCGCTTCGGGCGACGCTCCGCTGTGCCCCACCCTGCGAAGCACTCCGATCAGGTCCTCGGCCTATCATCCGGACGGTCCTCTCGAGGGTCCGCAACTCGATCTTCATATCGTAAGCCTGGTGCCGAGCCTCGCGTGCCTCGGTCCGGTATCGATCCAAATCCACCGTCCCAATCCGGAGTCGCTCTACCTCAGCCTGTGACTAAGCTAGCTCCGTCCGAAGTCGCTCCACCTCTGCATCATCCGAGCGTCGCGGGGTCTCCGCTCTCAGCCGGGCTATCTCTGCCCGTGCTAGCTCTGTCTCTGCTCGGGCCCGCTCTGTCTCCGCCCGGCTTCTCTCTATCTCTGCCTGGAGACGCTCTGCCTCCAATCGAGCCTGTCTAGCCTCGGCCACCGCTGCAGCTAGCTCTCTCGCCTGTAGATTGCATGTCATGTAGTTGATCAAAAAGCATTTTTTTGGCATACGCATGATCATGAGCATAAGCATTTAGCATCTTACCCGCTCCGCGAGGGTGGCCTCCGCCTCCTCGGCCCGGGCAACCGCTCGAGCAAACTCGGCATCTTGCTCTGTTCTGCCTCCCGCAGGATGAGAGGAGGACGATGGGGCATCCGGTCCTGCTCGTTGGGCTCCCTCGGCCCGCTGCATTTAGAAATCATGATTAGAAGTCGTGGTTAGTCAGTATTTTTTGCATCATCAACATTAAGCATCATTTAAGTCTAAATCTTACCAGGAGCTCTAGGGCGGTCCGGTACTCGTCCCGCTGCTGGATGGTGGAGTGAAGTAGTTCCTCCAGCTCGGCTATCCGTCCCTCGGGGTCTAGCTGCATTTAAAGCATGTAAGTCAGTACATCTAGCATGATGCATCTTGCATATAGAAAGAGTGTTTTGAGTTTAGATTTGCATACCGGTCGTCGGGTACCTCGGTACACCCGATCGCCGTAGAGTCGAGCGAAGGCCTTCAGATATGCCTCGTCGCTCTCGTTTCGTTCCTTCACCGCTCGGCCCCGCCTGTTCCAGTCGTGGACGTACTTCGCCTTCCGGGCGCACCAATCCACGTTGCCACTGATGCCCCTTGCCGACTTGCCTGGGTGGTCATCGCTGTGGCGTGGAAAGGTCACCTCGGGTTGGTGTAGTCCCCGAGTCCGCAGGATCAGCCGGTAGTGCAGAGGCTCGATGATGTGGATGCAGTGCAGCCAGATGTCTCGTCCCCGGTATGACAAGGCCGCCTCCACCCACGGCTGTCCAGTATAACCCTCGCCACGGTACGGGGTCCATCTCACCTAGGAACATCAAGAGCATCCATCATCATGATCAACATTTAGAAGCATTTAAGAGCATGTAGAAATCACTTTGAGTTCTGGACTTACCGACGTGTGTGGGAAGGAGTCCAGGTCCGCCTGGATCATCCGGGTCAATCTGATGATCGACTCTGTGTCCCTCGCTACCGTCCACCGTCTCGCAATCGGGATACGACCGGGGTGGAGTAGTGTGCCTCTCCCAATGCCCGGGAGGTACATGTAGCTCCAGATCTGCATTTTAGAAATCAAGTCAGTCAAATTGCATAGTCATTTGCATAACATTCTTGCATAATCATATTATGGAAAGCATTTAAATTGCATTTACCTGTAGGAAAGGCGAGAAGCCGCCCAACATCGTCTGCCGGTCCGTCGTGCTGAGAGACTCGAACAGGAACGCTAGCACTGCCGCTCCCCATGCGTATCTCCCGACTCTGTGCAAATGCTCTATCATCAGAAGCAGTCGGCAACTGATGACGTCCGCTCGAGTCACAAAGAGGAGCTTCCCAAATAGTAGCATCAGAAAGCGTCTGAGCACTCTGTCTCCCTCTGGTCCCGCCTTCGCCGCCACGCGAGGGCGCACTTGGTCTATCACTCTGCCCAAATGCTCCTCGGGTAGCTCTCCCACGGCAATCGCCACTCCTCTCAGCCCCAGGCTCTCCTGCAGTACTGATCTCGAGAGCTGAGATGAGGACTGTCCCGGCCTGATCAATTCTAGCCTGAGCAGCTGCTGTGCCATCTACCGGTAATCGCCGTAAGTCCATCCGGTCACTGCGGCTCCGTGGACTCTCAATCTCGTAATCCTCGCTATGTCTTCTAGTGTGGGGATCATGTGGCCCCACGGGAAGATGAAAGCTCTGCTGATCGGATCCCACCTCTCGTGCAACACGTACAGCAAGGGTGTGTCCATCCGGATCACCTCGATGCTGAGCACCTCGGCGAATCCCATGCTGGCTAGTCGCTCCCTCTGGTAGTCGGGCAGTGCCTGGTACACCGCCCGGACCTGCAGCCAGGAGATCCTTGATCTTTGCTTTCCCTGCATGTTATTTAGATCATAAGTTAATTAATTGTATCATAAAACATTACATAAGCATTGTGAAATGAAAACAAAACAAAAATTAGAAATTGAAAACCCTAAAAAATAGTTCTAGGTCCCTGGCAGATGTAACGGCCCTGGGGTAGGGCGTCGCTTGCTTCTGACGCACCAAGGGTGGCGCGTCAGGCATGTGACGGTCGCTGGCAGGACCGTCACATTGTCTGCGTTTGGGCGTTTTTTTCTTTGCATTCCTGTGGTCTCCCACTTTGGCCAAATGGCCTACAATCATTCCTAATGGGTTCGTAGACCCATTTTCTAACCTCAAAACCCGCATGCATCACAAATAAAACCCAAAAAAAATTAAAAATTGAAGTTAGGGCGGGAGGACCTACCTCATGGTCCATGCCCCTTCTCCTCTTCTTGGCTGGTTCCTTGGGCTCCCCTTCACCCAAGGGGACGTCTTCCTGGTCTCCCACGGCCGTGGGAGCTTCATCTTCCTCCCTTGGCTCTCTTCTCCTCGGTTCTTCTTCCGTGACCGGCGGGATCGCCTCCCGTTCGAGCCGACGGTGAAACCGTCGTATTGCCTTCCTCTTTCCTCTCTCCCTCTTCTGTGGTGGTGGCTGGGAACCCTCGTCGCCGGCCATGGTAGTGGTGGGGACGGTGGTTGCCGGTGGTTTTTTGGTTTGGGGCGTTTGATTGCTTGAGTGTTGAATGAAGGCCGTGACCGTTCGGTTTTATTTTTTTGAACGCTCAGGAAATATGACGGTCTATCGTTCGGCCGTTACATCCTTATAACGCGTCTGGCTTTGACCGTTACATGTGATGAGACTGTTTTATTGAAGAATGTGAACCGCCTGGTTTATGACGGCCCAGGGCTGGTCCGTTACTTTATGTGACGCCCTCATCTCAGACCGTTAAAAACTTGCAAGTTCCATGATGAATTAAATGGCTTAATTGATGTTAAAATGGTTCCATGTTCTGTCAAGATGTTTATGGATGATGTCTCTCGCACGCACAAATGGTTATGCCTTGATTCATGTTCATGGTTATTTTTGGCTAACCTATCTTTCATGAAGGAATTTATGAATGAAATCACGCTTTGCCGTCCGTCAGGCAGGTAAGTCAGGTAGTGTATCTCTTTCCCTTATCCCTTAATGCATTACTATATGTTACTTACGATATTATCTCGAGAACCGGCTGGTAATTCATGTGTTCTGGGATCTGATGTTCCCCTTAAACAAAAATGATGATGATCTAAGTTCGCATGTTTAATCGTTGGATAAGCTGTTAGGTTGGAAAAGTTTGGGGATGATGGTTCTGTCTTGCCCGCCGTGGTTGCAGATGGTGTCCTGACCCTGATTTCTCCGATCTAGCAATATTATTCTCGAGTATTTTCTATTTTATCTTTCTTTTGCATTCGTTTTGATTATTTCTTTTCCTTTAGCCCAGCATGCATCATACACATTCTTTGAGCATTCATGAAGCTTCATCTGTTCAAGGTATCTCAGTGATGGTGAATAGCTGTGTTCTTAATCTCGAATGAGGAGAATCATTCTACTCTGAATTAGAAGGTATCCTTTGATCTCGTCGCTCGATTTGGTTGGCTGAAGATTCCTGTCTGGAGTTTAGTCAGTACTCTTTTCCTTTCCGTTGCCTCTGGCGGCTAGCCGTGTTTCCATTCCTTAGTTGTTAATTCCTCCAGACTTGCATTCTTTGGTTGACTATTTCCTTGTGATCAGTTTAAAGTTTTCCAAAAATTCCTGTCGCTTGTTGGTAAGAACAGGTGTCGTTTACCTTAACGCCCTCTTTTTGATCCGCTCCGCTTCATCTTCATGTTCCATTTCGCCTTCGCTTCACCTCCGCTCGCTCCCCTGCAAAGAGGACGTTAAGGAGGGGCATCTGTTGACACTCGTTTTATGACCAATAAGTCGGGTCATCTCCTTATTCATTCTATATGATGCTCCGAGTTGTTCACTCTTTGTTGAGTCTCTTGATTGATTTGGAGCCTATTTCTTGGGTCTTTCTCCTTGATTAGATATGGCTCTTTGTGGCACTTCCTTTGACTAGGGCTTAGCAAAATCCTCATTCATTAATTTGAACTCCATTGATAATAACGGTCTGTCCCAGGCGCGTTGTTTCATTCTAACGGATGGGTCATGGGTCATTACTCTTTGAAGAGTCCTGAGGCTTAAGGGCTTGTTTCAATCCTTATCTTTTTAGTTTATACGTTGATAATAACGGTCTGTCGTGCAGCCGTTGTTTCAGTATGACGCCTTATGCCTTGGCCGTTATTTCCTTGCAGAGTCCTATTGCTTTGATCTTCTTCCCGTTGATCTTATCTTTTTGGGATAAGGTTGAAAGTAACGGACATTCCTTGGGGCGTTATTTCCAAGTGGCGGTCTGTCGTGCAGCCGTTACTTCCTTCAGAGAGTCCTGGCAGTTCAGGCCTTTTCTCTGCTACTCCGTGGTCGAGATAAGAACTTGGATTGACGATATCTCTTTCAAATCTGATCCTCAGAACCTTCTGTTTGTTTCTATGAACTCTTGGTGATATTATCTTCAAGGATTTGCTAAGAATTATCCCTTTATCTTGCTGGCTTATCCTCTGCTCGACCTAAGAGTTTGAGGGTCTATAAATAGAACCCTTGACTTCATGGCCAAGAAAAAAAAATCTGGAGTTTGCGTCGAAGTGCTGCCACATTCTAGAGCCACGTCTGATCAAGGAGAAGTGCTTCTCACGTTCGTCTGCTGCCTGGTGAAGGGAGTATTTGTTCCATTGGTTCCAAAGTTCACAATTGCATATTGAGTTTCCATTCAATCTCTCTTTCATCATAAGCATTATTTCTCTCCTTCCTCCATGTTTTTCACTGGTTTTTCATCATCTAAACACTCTCCTAATCTTTTAAAACGCCCAGAGGGGTTAAAAAACCAAAACCTCCCCGGTATTCCCCTTTCCTTTTGATGATATTTTGCTTATTGAAGAATTGATGCTATATTATTGAAAGGGCTAATTTGGGTTATTTTGTTCTTGTCTTCCACTTCTTTGGCAGGTTTACAGGTTCACTAGGATGAGGCCCAAGTCTTCTAGCTGGCTGGAAGAGTTGGAGTTAAAAGGACTCAAACTTTGTCACTACAGGCTATACGACGACTTTGTGCAGGCGCGTCATATTCTTCTAGCGGTCTATCGAGCGACCGTCACTTCCAAGTGACGCACAGGGTTCTGGCCGTTACTTCTAGTTGACCTGCAGGTTCTCTTTGGTTTCCTCTCCCGTGGGCGGGTGTTTCATCCACCTATTTCCAAGGTATATTCAAGTCTTTGGCTTGTTTTTACTTTGGTGGCGATCACATCCTTTCCTTGGTATTGGGCATTAGCTTTCTCCTTCATCACATATATCTTTATTTCCTTGCTTGTTCCACCCTCGTGGTGTGTTTTCATTTACTTCTTGCTCCACGCCCCGGCGTGTGTTTTTCTTTATTTCCTTAGCATTAGTCTGATTGAGATAGCATGCCCATGCTAGAGCTAGCTTTGATTGCCTAGGTTCATGATCACATGTTCATAGGTTAAGAGCAGATCTTTGATTACTTGCTTGTCATCTTATCACATTCACACAACAAAAACCCCAAAAAAGAAAAGAAGATAGGCAAAACTAACCAACACCCATGTGGCCAGATTATTCTTTGATGAGGTTGTTCGCCTCCATGGCCTACCCAAAACCATAGTCTCCGATAGGGATGTCAAGTTCACTAGCTACTTTTGAAAGACTCTTTGGCACTTGATGGGTACCCTCCTCAAATTCTCCATAGCCTACCACCCTCAAACTGATGGCCAAACCGAAGTTGTCAATTGGAGTCTAGGGAACCTCCTTAGGTGTCTTGTTAAGGATCGTCCAAGAAATTGGGATCTCATTCTACCTCAGGCTGAATTTGCATATAACAACTCTATCAATAAGTCCATAGGGATGAGTCCGTTTGAAGCTGTGCATGGGTACAAGCCAAGGAAACCTTCAGATCTCATTGCCTTTCCCCAGCATGCTAGAGTGTCTATTTCAGCTGAGTCATTCGCCCAATACATTAGAGAATTGCATGAAGAAATCCGTAAGCACATTAGCATGAAGAATGAGACTTATAAAAGGCAGACCGACTCTCATAGATGTCACCAAGAATTCCACGTGGGTGACTTTGTGATGGTAAGAACGGAGAGGCTCTCCCCAGGAGCCATCTCAAAATTGAGGCCTCGTGGGGCTGGTCCCTTCCAAGTTCTGAGGCGCATTGGCACTAATGCCTATGAGTTAGATCTCCCCGAGGAATATGGAGTGAGCCGCACATTCAATGTGGCCGACCTAGTGCCATATAAGGGTCCAGCGGTGGTACCCAATGAGGATATTGAGCCCATTCCCCCCATTGAGAGAGCACCCACCCGTGAGAAGAGTCCACCAGCCAAGAGAGCCCATCATGAGTGAGTTGAGCGAATATTGGATGAACATGTTATTACCACCAGAAGCAAGGTACATGAGCACTATCTCGTCAGGTGGAAGGATCGGCCTCCTTCGGAGGATTCATGGGTGAGTCGGGAAGACCTCCAGCAGCTGGATCCCGACATTCTCGAGCAGTATCACAGCAGGATGGACCCCTACTCGACGGAGTCGAGCTCTTCGCAGCCCAGGGGATTTTTTGGAGGCATCACCCACGACTCCCTCTGGCTTGGGACATCTTCACACTCCAGAGTTGTTTGAGCTCGGGCATCATTCCATGTGGGCCCCATTATCCATTTTGAGCTTTCTATTTAAGTCATTTTGATGTATTTTCCCTTTTATTTGAGTCATGTCCCTAGGTCTTTTATTTATTTCCTTAAGTTTGAGTGCCATTAGGATTGATTAGATTGTTATTGGGCCCAATTCATTGGGCTTGGCCCAAGGGCGTCCCCCCCTGGTTATTTGTCATTGTTGCTTGAGTCAGGGACTTTTTGTAAAATGTAGGTTGCCTATATATAGGACCCCATTTCCCCCATTACAAGTTATTGAAAATTGCCATTTTAAGAGTCCAAATTTCAAATCCTAGTAGAGAGATTCCATGTGAGAAGGTGTGAAACCTAGGGTGAGAAATCCACTTCAATTCCCCCCTCCTCTCTCTCTCTATGGGGTTCGCCCCCTTCTCTCTCTCCTCACCCTCCCACCTAATTTCTCTCCCCTCCACCTTCCATTAAGGCTACTCCAACTCCCCACACCCCCCTCTTTACTCCACCCCATCCCCAAGAGATCTCCACCAATCCCCATCCCACCTCCCAACCCCCAACGACCCATTTCTCTTACCCAAGCATCTCCCCACCTTCCCAAGGCTGAAGCAACCCCTCCCAAGGCCAAAATTCAAATTTTCCCTCCCCTCTCTCATCCCCCACCCTCTAGGTCGACCCAAGGAGAGCCCCCACTTGATTTGGTCACCCCCACTCTCCTCCTCCATCAACCTAGATCATCCTCCACCTCCCCTCCTTCTCCACCTTGTGCAGAGGCCAACAACCACTCTTCTTCATTCCCCACTCTTTTTACCCCTCCATCTCTGCCCTAGCAACCTTCCACACCTCTCCCACATCCCCCTCCTACCACTCATCCATTCCCCATTACCCTTCAACAACCCCTCTTCCCCATTTAACGGACACTTGGAGCTACACCGAAGGTTCTGTTCGCAGCTGAGGACCTACAGAGAACCAGCGTCTTGCAGCTTCGGCCATGACTTCATCCCGAAGTCCCTGGAAGCACAAGAGTAACCGTTGGAAGTGTCGCCCAGTCCTCTTCGCGTCGGAGGTGGTCTCGTTCCGTTCTGAGTTTGTGGCTGCCCGGGGGAGGCGATCTTCCACGACTGCGCATCTGCTTCCTGACAGTCAATCTGAAGCTAGTTACCGAGGCTCCCACGGCCAACTTCTTGAAGCTCTGAAGGCGGGCATTTTCTGGGAGTTTCTACACCGAGTCTACTTCCATTATCAAGAAGCGAAACTCCATTCGGCATCCAGAGCTATGTTTTCTTGTTTTCCTTCCTCAGGTGCGCAGTTCTGTCCCCTCTAGGACTGACCTGACCCCTATCCACTATTCGGGTTCTCCCATGCTTCTCCGACATCATCTGGCATTCCCGTGGGTCACGTTTCGAAGAAGACTCGACAACAGTTCCAAAAACTCCAGCCACACTCGAATCAGAGTTCGGGAGCGCTCGTGACAACCTCTTCTTCTTGCTGTTGAGGTGCTTCTGCCGCCAGAGTCAGAACTTAGGGGCCCTCTTTGCAATCTGACCCCGACCGGCACCAGCGACTAGAGAAATCAACAAAATTCTGGCGTCATCCTGATCCAGCTACGACGATTTTCCAACTGGTGTCATCATCGTCAAAATTTAGGAGTCACTGTAGCAACATCATCTTCAACCGTCTATTCCCTGTTCCAGAGAGCAGGCTGAACCGGCGTTGTCCATCCGTTCGGCTTCCAATTCAGTTTTTCCCCTCCCCGCCTGGCCGGATTAAAGCCCCTCCCTGTGGGAGGTAGTGTTTGAGTGTATGAATGACTCCCCCTCCCCTTGTTCCACCCCCTTGCATGGGGAATAGTGTTGTAAATTTTTAAAACAGGGTCAAGCTACTCCGGTGCAACGTGTAAGGAACCACGCTTCCCCGCTCGCCCCACATCTTCGAGCGGGACCGGTTTCTTCAAACCGGTCGAGTAAGTGTTCTAACCTTGCTTCCCTTAGTGCTTGTCCTTTCAATATTAGCTTATAAACTCCGCTGATCCGTGAGAGTGAGCGCCCGATCCTCAAGCCCCATTGCTTCGAATGACCATCGTGGGAGAGAGTGTGCAACCCGTGCCCTCAGCACAACGTCGGCTCCATTGAATTGGGCTACATTACCCTTGGGGAATAACCTTGGCCTTGCTGGCCCTCTACCAGCAAGGGCCCATCCCTCACATCCTCCACTTGGTATCACCAAGTTACCCCGGGACTTGGGTGAGCGTCGGGTGAGTGGTCGACAATATTAGTCTGTTTTGATTGTGAATTGTGCTTGCTTGCATAAGTCCAAGGTTGTGTCACATCAAAGACCCTTCCGGGGCCACCCCCTTGCCCCTATCTCGGGCTCGGGAGTGACCCTCGGGAGCCCGCGACTCAACGACAACCGAGTCGTCACCCAGATCGATCACTTCCCGATCGGTCTCATGCTCCTCCTCTGCAGCCGGCTGCCTGGTGTCTGCGCAAAAGACGATATGGTCAGGAAAAGAAAAATGGCTTCATCATCTGACAAGAAAACTGATTCATGGCGCCCGTACCTATCGACCGTAGCCGCTGGAGAAGGCATCGCTCGATGTTCTTCGGGGTCACTAGCTCCTCTGTGGACTGACGATGCTTGAGCAGAATGGCCGCATACTTATCCACATCCGGAGAGAACTCATCTTGCCTCGGGGGAATGTTCGGGTGAAATTTAGGGATTAAATGACACCTCCAAGACTCCTCCATCGAAAAAATTCCCACCCAGAAGAACTAGGTTTTCCACCCCTTGTGGGAAGAGTCCTTCACGGCTAAGGAAACACAGCTTCTGTTTCGCCTCGCATGGATGAAATAGAAGCCCTTCCCGGCCGAGGAATGCTTCTTCAACTCAAAAAAGTAATGGAAGAGGTCCAAGGAAGAAGGAACCCCACACTGAAGGCAGAGGATGCGGAAAGCAGAAAGAAGGAAATAAGAGTTGGCTACCAACTGTACGGGAGCCAACTGAAAGAAATCGAGAAGGTTAAGAACACAAGGGTCGAAGGGAAGACGGAACCCACCCTTCCACGACAGAAGGAAGGAGCAGAAATGGCCCGTATGAGAATCCAAGCTCATCTCGTTTGGGGTGGCAACGGTGAAGTAGTACTGCCAAGGCAGGCAAAACTGGTACTCCAGCCGCTTCACCTCCGCCTACCCCAGCTCGCTGCAGTTCGGAGTCGGCGGTATGACCACCACCCTCGCCTCTGGCTCACCCTCCAACTCCTCGACCTCCGGACGCTGGTCCGCCATGGAATCTGAAGAGGAACTTGAAGAAGATGGATCCCAAGACTGCGAAGACTCTGGAGGAAGGGGAAGCTGTCGAACCGCCTCCGCGGTTATCTCCGCGAACTCTGCGAGCGCCGCTGTGAGTCTCTGCTCTTCCGTCGTATTCCCACGGTGCATCAAAGAGCCTCAAAAGCAAGTACGAAAGAGGGTAAAACCCTAAAGCGAAGGGAGTATGGAACCATAGTAAGTGCACAACGCTTATATCCCCTCGTGGAAGGCGGTGCGTCGTTTCGACCTCCGAGAAAAAGGGGCCCCTTCGATTCAAATCCGTCAGGATTATCATTATTACGGGCCTAGGTGACCACGTCACGTGGCTTCTTAACACCGCCAGATCTCCACCCACCCGAGCCATGCTGGTCCAAAACCCCAACGGCTACTCTTCCGAGCCTACCAAGGCTCGGGAGTAGGAGGGGGACAAGTGGAGAGGGTGATTTCTATAGCCCAACCAAGAGTGGCCGAACTAGGTCCAGCGAGACCAAACGAGGCCCAGCTCATCTAAGTGACTGCCCCGTAGGGCCCACTTAACATAAAATCCCAATAAGCTCACTCGGGATAAAGCACTTCCTAGGAGGCCATTAGGCTCGGAAGGTCGAGCGTCAGTCCGGTCGGAGGAAGACCCATGCCTGACCTATCCCCCTCTCCGGGATAAGGGCTGGCGCCCAGCGCCCACTCCGACTGAACCTCACCCGAGCTATGCCCATCGCCCAGGATAGGGCCGGCACTCTTCACGCTTGGATCGATCGACGGTTGCTTATCCACGGTGCCATTAAGAGCCCTTTCTAAGGAGGAGTTTACGAAGATAAGGGGGCCCACGACTCCTCAAGGATGTAAAGAGCCTACGTCAGAGACATAAAGAGCCTACGTCGAGGACGTAACCCCCGCCTGAAATTTCTCAGCTTACGGGACTCATGAGGCTGGCGCACTATTTAAACCTGGGACTCCCTCCAGCAAAAGGTAAGGCCAACATACCCCTAAAACTCCCTGAGCAGGAACCACTTCACCACCTTGGTGGAGAGGGATCTCGTGCATCTCCTTCCTCCTCCCTTCATAGCTTCCACCACTACTCTACTGACTTCGGCATCAGAGGGTTTTCCCCAAGGAACCATCCCTGGGCCCCCTAATCCATTTCCCTTCCTTGCAGTTCATTGATCGGTGATCATCTCCTCCAGCTCAGGACCAGCGTGAGATCGCCCCTCTTTATCTGGCGCCATCTGTGGGAAATGATCAAAGAGCCATTATGGTGTGAAAGAGTACAGGGAGGAGGTCCGTTGGTGATTGGGGAAAAGCCATGGTGGTGGGGGGAGAGGCCCCTACTTAGGCCGCACAGCACCCCCCCTCCAACGCCAGCACCCCAGCCGACGAACCACCTCCTCCACCCGCGGCGGTGGAGCTACCACTCAACAGGGACGCTGACGCTTTCCAAGCCCTCAACGCAAAACTGGACATCCTCGTGGAACTCATGAGGACACAGGCGGCCAGGGAAGGGAGGTTATGCGTCCCTCCGAAAAGCCCTCCCCGCGAAAATGCGTCCCAACACACTGCCAGAGGCCGCTTCACCCTCCGAGGACGGCGACTTATTCGCAACAGGTCAGGAGGACCTTCACAAGCCCCTCCTCCGGAGCAAGAGGTCTCCTCCACGCCGAAATGGGGAAAACCTGGGGTACGCCGTCCACACCCAGAGATCGAAGTCCCTGGGGAATGCCAGGACAGCCCGCCATCGTGCCCCCCTAGCCCCACAACGCAACAGCAGCTGGAGTGATCCCTCTGACTGCGAGAGTTCGAGAGACGCTTTGTAGAGCGGGAGTGCGCCTTACGTGCCTTACAGAAGACCTCCCCAGCAGAGGACGAGGAGAAATCCCCATTCTTCGACTGCATCTTGAAGGCAGAGATATCTTCTAGAATCTCCATTCCGACCTTCAAGTCTTACAACGGCTAGGGTGACCCGGCCGACCACTTCAACAGCTTCGACGCCCTGATGACTCTTCATGGGGGGTCCGACGCCATCAAGTGTCGAGCCTTCGTGACCACCCTAGTCCAAGGCGCCCAAGTATGGTTCCGGGCCCTCGCCCCTGGATCCATCCGGGACTTCAAGCAGTTCGGGCGAGTGTTCAAGGAGAGTTTCGTCGGCAGCGGCCCCCCAAGGTCGGTAGCGGGGCTATTGGCTCTCAAACAGGAGTAGGGGGAGAGACTCCGGGCTTATATCAACTGATTCAAGTCGGAAGCCCTGAGAATCCCCCGCCTGGATGTTGCCTCGGCCATAACCGCACTGACCGGAGGCACCCGTGACAAGAACCTCCGCCGCGAACTTGTCCTCCACCCTCCCTCGACCCTTGCCGAGCTAGTGACTCTGGCTTTTTGCCATACTGAGTGCGAAGAAGTTCTCAGCGCATGCCGAGGCGCAACCGGTTTGGGTCGGGAGGGGGACAAGAAGCGAGCACCCGAGCCAAGCTCGGGCCAAGAAAAAAGGCAGAATGGAGACGGGGAGCATAAAGAACCATCCCGAAAGTACAAGCGGTACACTCCCTTAACCGCTCCGGTGTACGAGATCTATGAAGACACCCAGGGGCCCTTGAATAAAAGACCCACCAAGACCTGGAGAGATAGTAGTGCACAAACTCAACCTCGACCCGACCGTGAAGCCCGTACAACAACATAGAAGGAAGCATGCGCCAGAGAAGTAGGCGGTCATCAAAGAGCAAGGCACCAAGGGGTAGAAGATTCATCTTTTTAGATCGATCATGTACCCGACGTGGATGGCTAATGTCGTCCTTGTGCCAAAAGCTTCGGGAAAGTAGTGAATGTGCATGGACTTCACCGACTTGAACAAAGCCACACCAAAAGACTGCTATCCATTGCCGAGCATCGACCAACTGGTTGACTCAACCTCGGGCAACGAGATACTCAGCTTCCTGGACACCTATTCAGGTTACCACCAGATCAGAATGGATCCAAAAGATATTGAGAAAACCACCTTCATCACCGACTTCGGCGTATACTGCTACACCCGGATGCCCTTCGGGTTGAATAACGTTGGAGTCACGTACCAGAGGCTGGTTAACCATATGTTCGAGGGACAGCTTGGCCGGAACCTCGAGGCCTACGTTGATGACATACTCTTCAAGACCCCCAAGGTCGAGGACCATTTCACCGACCTAGCTGAGACCTTCGACACTCTTCTGAGGTACAATATGAAGCTCAACCCCACCAAGTGTGCCTTTGGAGCAACGTCCGAGAAAGTCCTGGCTTTCTTGGTGACCCAGCGTGGGATCGAGGCCAACCCCGATAAGGTCCAAGCCATCTTGGACATGCGGCCACCCACCTGCACCAAGGACGTTCAACGTCTTATCGGGCGCATTGCTGCGCTCAACCGATTCATGTCCCATGCGGTCGAACGATGCCTACCCTTCTTCAAATTGTTGAGGGGGCCCAAAATGGCATCTGCTACGTTCCCATGGGACGAGGAATGCCAAAAGGCATTTACCGAACTTAAGGAGTTCCTGGCTTCGCCCCCGGTGCTGTCCAAGCCTATCCCAGGTGAAGTCTTGCATCTCTACCTCTCGGCAACCCCATCCACAGTTAGCTCGGTGCTGGTCAGAAATGACTCGGGAGTCGAGAGACCGGTCTACTAAAGCAGCAAGGTGCTCAACGAGGCTGAAAGAAGGTATCCCGCAACCGAGAGACTCATGCTAGCGTTGATTACCTCGGCCAAGCGCCTTCGACCCTACTTCCAAGGGCACTCCATCATCGTGTTGACCGGCGAACCACTGAAAAGGATCCTCGCTCACCTTGAAGCCTCGGGACGCCTCGTCAAGTGGGCCATTATGCTCGGGGCCTACGATATATCGTACCGGCCTCGCTCGGCTATCAAAGGACAGGCGCTCGCTGACTTCATCGCCGAAAGCACAATCCCGATCGAAGAAAAATCTCCATCTGCGCCCGGGCCAACCTGAGAATTGTTCGTCGACGAATCCTCTAACTTGGCCGGGAGCGGCGCCGGTATCCTTCTGAAGTCCCCCGAAGGAGCAGAGCTGCAATACGCCTTGAAGTTTAACTTCCAGGCATCCAACAACGCCTCCGAGTACGAAGCCCTTATCTCCGGAGCCCACATGGCCCCGCGGTTGGGGGCTGAGTGAGTCAGAATTCACACTGACTCTCAACTGGTCGATAGCCAGGTCAATGGAGATTACGATTCCCAGGTAGAACCGATGGTCAAATACCTCCGGCTGGTCAAAATCGTGGCACAATAGTTCGAGAGTTTTGAGGTAGTCCGAATAGCTAAGAAGAAAAACTCCCGAGCGGACGCCCTCTCTCGGCTGGCCTCCTCTCTTGACCCCGAGCGTTCTCGATTGGTCCTTCTCGAGGAGCTGGAGCGACCGAGCATTGATGTGGAGCTCATGGTTGTTGACTCGGCCTCCCCAAGCGACTAGCGTACCCCCTATCTATCGTGGCTCCAAGACTCTCAGGAGCCTCCCGACCATCGGGAAGCCTGAAGATTAAAATATCATGCTCGGCGATTCGTCATTCTGGACGGCACTTTATACCGCAGATCCTTCTCTAGTCCTCTCCTGAAGTGCATCAGTATTGACGAAGCGAGCCGAGTGATTCAAGAGGTTCACGAAGGTCGGTGCGGAGCGCACCAAGGAGGAATGTCACTCGCCAGGATCTTGCTTCGGTAGGGTTACTGGTGGCCCACTCTGCAGCGCGACTGCTCGACCTATGTGTAACAGTGTGACCAATGCCAGTGATTTGACCACTTGGTCTATTAGCCGGCAACGGAGCTCGTCACCCTAGCCGAGCCTTATCCTTTCGCTAGGTGGGGGATCGACATTCTTGGGCCGTTCCCTACGGCTCAGGCCCAGAAGAAGTTCGTCATCGTCGCCATCGACTACTTCACCAAATGGATCGAGGTTAAAGCTATAGCTAGGATCACCGAGACAGTCGTGTGGAGTTTCATATGGAAGTCGATCATTTGACGCTACGGCATCCCATGTATGATAGTGAGTGATAATGGTTAGCAATTTGATTCTTGTTATTTCCGAGAGAGATGTGCCGACCGAAACATCCGCAATCACTTCACCTCGGTCGCCCACCCTCAGGCTAACATGCTAGTCAAAAATGCCAATAAGACTATCTTAAAAGGCATCAAGACTAGGCTCGGCAAAGCCAAGGGTAGCTGGCTTGAGGAATTGCCGAACGTACTTTGGTCGCACAGAACGACTCCCAGAACGGCAACCGGTGAGAGTCCCTTTCAGTTGGTGTACGACACTAAGGCCATGATCCCGTTGGAGATTGGCAATCCCTCCTTCCGAGTCATCTGCTTCTCGCCCGAGGAAAACGACCAGAAACTGCTCGAAAACCTCGACCTAGAAGATGAAGTCTGAGAGATTGCTAGCATCCGAGCAATGGAATATCAACGCTGCCTCACTCGATACTACAACATCAAAGTCTGAGACAGACACTTCCGGTCGGGAGACTTCATTCTCAGAAAAGCCGAAGCCTCTCGACCACTTGAGGCGGCGGGCAAGCTATCCCCTAATTGGGAAGGCCCCTACCGAGTGGTTGAGGCGCTCGGGAAAGGAGCATACCGGCTATCTACTATGGAAGGAGAACCCATCCCTCGGACGTGGAATGCGACTACACTACGCAAGTTCTACTTCTAAACACTTCAGTCGTGTAAGCAATATGAGATAAAACAAAAACTCCCTTCCTCTTTTATTCAAATAATTGTTTGTACATCAGAAAGGCCGAAGCCAATACAATACATGTCAAAAAAAGAAAAAATCCATCTGGCACAACCGTATAAACTCATAGCTCGGCTGACTCGGTTAACCTTCCTGTGTCCAGCCATTGACTCAGCCTCGTGCGGAAACTGGCTCGGATAAAGGATAGTCGACCCCGTTGGCTCGGGTAACTCGGAACAAAGGTGACAGAGGAAGGCTACCTTCCAAGTTGCACAAGGAAGATGAAGGGGAAGAGGAAGCCAACTAATCGCAGGGAATGTCGAGAGGCATCCTGTAAAGAGCCACAGAAAGAAAAAAAGAGGATGTCAAGAGGCATCCTGTGAAGAGTGAAAGAAATGATAGGAAGGGTAGAAGAGAGAGAAAGAGGTTGCGGGGAGAAGGGAGGAGAAGCAGGAAGTGGAGAGGAATCATGAGGGATCCTCGCCAAAGAGTGAGTGGGAAGGGACGAGAGAAAGGGGTGCCAGATCCCCCCATCCGCCCACCGTTACATCCCTCCCCACAAGTGCCGCCGGAACTGATAAAAAGAAGGTGACGTGCTTCCGCACGTCGAACCCCCTTCATACCCGCCCGCCGGCCGTCAAACCCCCTTCAGACCCGAAGCAGCAAATGTTGCATCCCTACGGTTTTGATGATGTCTCACACTATAAATCAATCATCTATCTCTAGATTAATTCATGTTTCACCATGTAAATGAGTGCAGTACATATGATTGTCAGATAATATGCTCTACCTGGTTCTGTCTACACTCTGTCTGCAGAGTCTGAACAGTGGTGGGTCGACCCCTCCTTGCTGATGAGTCGACGCCTCAGTACATTAATCATCTTAGTCTGTCCATTCATTGGCATGTCTATCCAAGTCCATACAACAGGACTGTAGCCTGTTTATCTGAAAGTCTATACATCCGGAAAGGGGCCATGTCTATACATTCTTCCATTGATTTCATTCAAAGTCTATACATCGGTTTGATTGAGTAAGTCTGTACAGCATGCCTTGTTGTTCATAGCCTTCAATGTCTGTACATTGGCTTCGCATTACGAGTCTGTACATCAGCTTCGCATTTGCAAGTCTGTACATTGGCTTCATATCATAAAGTCTGTACATTGGCTTCGCATCTGCAAGTCTGTACATCGGCTTCAACTCTCCAAGTCTGTACATCGCCTTCAGACTTTCAAGTCTATACACTTCATGCTCATTCAAGTCTATACATCCACAGTGTAACTTCAAAGTCTGAACATTGTCTCACTCCATCAAAGTCCATACATTCTCAGCTGAACCCCATGTCTATACAATGGCCTCGAGCTTCTCAAGTCTACACACTGTCTTCGGCCTCAAAGTCTGTACAGTCGCTGCACTGTACAAGTCCATACACTGGCAGCCCTGCAGAAGTCTATACATTGGCTCAAACATTCCAACTCTGTACAATGGTCCTTCGAACACTCCAAGTCTATACAGTCTGCTTTCACGATTCAGAGTCTATACATCGTTCCTCAAAGGCTAAGTGTATACACTGCACCGTCTCAACTTGCGTCTCACTGAGCATCCATTCACTGTAAAGTCCATACAGACTTCATCGTCTTGAGAACATCTAATGCCTTTACCAAAGTCTATACATTGGCAGCCTTTTACCTACGTTGCACTTTGAAGTCTGTACATCGAGTGTAGTCTGGTTAAGTCTATACATCGCATAGCTCTTCATATAGGAAGTCTATACACTACTTGCACGTGTTCAAGCCTATACAGCCTGCATGCTTCAAAATGCCAAGTCCATACATTGGCTCTGGGCTGAAGTCTATACATTGCTTTAGGCAGAGCAAGTCTGTACATCGCACAACTTTCATACTTTCATTCTATTGTGCATCCTCTTCAAAACGAAGTGTGTACACTCGTTGGCTAACTGTTGAAGTCTGTACACTCAGTTAACCTACAAGTCTATACACTCGTTTGTTAGGCTTTCAACCCTATACACTCGATTGTTAACTGCAAGTCTATACACTCTCTCATTTGAAACACTTGCTTAACTGCTGTTTCAATGTCTACACATTCGATGCCTTCAAGCATTGTTCTCTTTGAAGTCTATACATCATCGTCTATACATTGAAGTCCATATAGTGCATACTGTTGTGCTTCAAGTCTACACACTGCTCCTCTTCATTACAAGCCTTTACACTCATTCTCCTTCTCTCGACCAAGTCCATACATCCATTGTCTTGACTACTGAATGAAGTCTACACATTGAGATCACATGAACACTTACAAGTCCATACACTGAGCTCGCTGAAGAACCTCAACTCTATACACTCTCACACTGTGACACACTTGCCTATTTGGCATCCCTGAGTCTATACACTCGAGGGCCTCATACACTTCACAGAAGTCCACACATTTCATCCTTTGTGCTAATGCATTCTTCAGCTAGTCTATACACTGAGTTTGCTTGAAGTCTCACAAGTCTATACACTCCCTCAGTGTACACACTTACTTTATCTGATATCCTAATGTCTATACATTCATATCTGACTGAACTAACTAATCACAGTCCTTTGTCTCAGCCTGCAGGTGATACAGGTCAATGATTGGGCACGTGAACAGAGGATGATACATGGCACGTGATCCGAGAATACTCTGGAAAGGGAGGGAACGAGACTCCCTAGTGTGAAGGCCTGAAACTCAGGTCGAAAGCCATATAAAAGGTGCCTTCTGCGAAGAGATGGAGTGAACTGGAGAAAAAGCCTAAGAGCAGAATTCCTGAGCAGAAGAAGAAAAGTGAGAGAGCCTCCACGTTCCAGAAAGAAGATAGAGAGAAAAGATTAGAGAGCAGTCCTGTGAGAGAAAAGTCTGAGTGAGAGAGAAGAGTCTAATTTGCTTCTTCGGAAGCTACATTTGTATTTGATTTTTCTGAAATGATTTGTGTTCATCATTGGTCTTGTTTGCATTTCTATTTTTCCTTTTATTTCTTCATATATCTGATCTCGAGTTGTTACCCTCCGGTGTTTGGAGGAAGGGAGTGTTACTCCGGTTTCCCTTTGGACTGCAGAGGAAGAGAGATCGTAGATCTCTAGTTTTGCTAGTGACGGGTTGTCATTAACAGATTCCCTCCGGGTCGGAGGAAGGGAGAGCTATCTCCGGTTCTGTTCTAGCTGGTAGCTGGAACATGTTTCAAGCTCTGTGGGTAGCAGAGTTTGGTTGAGGGATTTGCTTCCTTTGGTTATTCAAGCTGTGTGGCAGCACATTGTTCGCAGACTGAGTCTGCAGGTTTCTAGCATTGGCTAGTGGAATCCTTACTCTAGTTGGAGTGAGGGGTGGATGTAGATTGTGGACTACAATCGAACCACCTTAAAATCTCTTGTCTCCTTTGTGGTTTGCTGCAATCATTGATGCTCTCTATCTGCTTGGCAATGTGCTTGTGTGTGGACGGCCTCTTCCAATCGCATCTTATTACTCTACCTTAGTTTCTCACTGCATTAGCTATTTTGTTTAGCTATATTCGGTAGGGTGATTTTCGAAGAAGTGATTTTCATCTGAAGTTGTTCAAATCGGGAGTGATCTATTCATCCCCCCCCTTCTATATCACTCTTGCTGCGCTAACAGCAAAGACTCTCTGCCCTCTGTCGTCGGCAGCTTCGTCTTCCAGAGCATCTTCCATGCTTCAAATTTGACAGCACAACGCTTAGTGAAGAAGGAGGGGGGAAAGACTGTCAGAGGAAACCCTAAGCGATGGAGAGGAAGAGACGCCCTTCAAACCTTTTATAGGTGAAGGGAGGCTACTTGCCTTAAATGATTCTCCCCTTAAAAACATGGTAAAGGGACCTCTCCCTACGAACGGCCACCTCAGACTCCTCGGTTCCATCCCAGCGGGACACACGAAGCCGTCGGGCATTTAAAGAATTAGAAAATGGAAAGACACCCTGTCAGACGCCTGCCCAACCATTATACGAGATCCACGCAGAAAGTATGAGCACTTTCCAACTACTGTTGATACACTGGTCAAACTACGGCAATGGCGGTAAGAAATGGTCAAGTCTTTATCATAACGCTACTACCTTATGTTTACGACCTTCTGTCACGCCCCAAGCCTTTATGACAGCGGAAGACTCGCTCGAGAAATGTGAACAGCCGGCATGGTAAGCGTCTTACAAGCAAGAATGATCAGAGCGCAAGACAATCACACACATAAATGTAATTACACAATAATTTAGTCAAACTCCAACTTTATTTCATAAATGATCAAAATATTTTTTTACTATAACCTTTTCATCATTTTCCATTCCACTAGACTCAAGAAATGAGAAATTTCAAAGACTCGATCTAACATTGTAGACTTCCTAAGTCTTCACTCTCCATTTGATATGACTTTCATTTGCTCTCAGACCCGCTACTTGTATAACCTGAATCCGAATTCGTATCACTTTCATTTTCTGAAAAGATTAGAAATAGGTAATGAGCACACTTGCCCAGTAGGTATCTTTGCATCAACATGAAGGTATCATTAAAGTAATTAATATTTTAGCTCTAGAGAAATAAGGTAAAATCATGCAAATGCGATCAATCACGCGGTTAAACCAAAGTAACAAGATGATCCTGTAAGGTAGAATGAGAGCAAGAATGAACTAGCAAGAATGTAACAAGAATATGTTATTGGCCTTTCATGAACAAGAATGTATCGAGAATGTACTAGCAAGCCACATAATCATCACTCTAGTATCTTTTGCTTATGAGCATGTACTTCATGAATTTCTGTGAAATATCAAGTCATGTACAAGAAAGTCATGTCGTGCCGTATCGTGGATCTTCACTTATTTACAAAAAAAGTACTCCCAACGCAATGTGATGTCAGTAGCATCATACCCCATGATTTATAATAGTATGTTTCCGACAATCAACTGAGGGGACTAGCATAGAGCCCTTGAACACAATCAGTGCTCGATCGCATCTTCAAGTATAAATCAAGCTACTTCCACACATGTAACAATAAAGTATGTCCAAGAATGTATACTTCAATTAGTTCATGATAACACTATTCAATGAATGAACGCTTCAATTTATAAATGTGAGAGTCAAGAATGACTTAAACAAGGCTATGCTTATGGAAATAAATCGGTAGCATAACGGTACATTTCTTTAACTTCCATTCATTATATTAAGTTTCTTGATTAATATGATAAGTCCTAGACCATTATCAAGTCATCTAGGAACTTTAGAATATCAACCCTTGGGTCAAACCTCGGGTTAAGCACTCAAACAATGTGACGGTCAAGTACTGGGCCGTTACACTTATGTGACACACCAGTAGTGGGCCGTTACATTAGTCTAAATCCAGAAATAGCAAAATAGACTTAGTTCAATGTGACGGTCTTGTACTGGGCCGTTACGTTCACATGACTGTCTAGCCTTGATCCATTAGAACGACTGATTCTAGAAACAATAATTGGACTCAGTTAAATGTGACGGTTGTATATTGGGCTGTTACTTGGGTCTGACGGTCCAATATAGGTCCGTTACATTGCTAGAACCAGAAAGCATCGATAGTGCTTTCTAATCAATTGGGTTTTAATGGTACAACTAACTCGGCGTCCTAGTGAGAATCTCAAGCTCGCAGAGAATTACGGAGGCCTTGAAACAAGATTTCCTAGTCCATTGGAAGGAATATCCAATAGAGAGGTCCTCATGTCCAAGAATAATGTTCCTATAGTGCAAAGTGTGAACTAATAGATAACATACCAGAATATGTGCGATGTATTTAAAGAAAATGACTCTATTGATAGAGAGAATGTGTAACAATATGAAATCATGATAAAACTCCGTCAATATATCATTTAAAATCATGGAGTTAATACAAACTATAGTGATTTGGCATGAAATTAACATAACTTAAAATAACATAAGACACCTTAATCATACACTTTCGATTATGAATCAGTAACTAAACTTAAAGTCATGATAACATGTCCAAACTTAGCTATCTAAGCTTATTTATAAGTAAACTTTAACTGGTTATCATTCTACCTCGGGCTGACAGAACACAGTGTCTGACGGTCTAGGATAGGCGCGTTATAGTGCTTATGACGGTTTATCGTAGGGCCGTTACAGTGTTGTAACGCACTGAGTTTGGGCCGTCAGAGATAACAGAGAAATTTAAAAATAACAGAAGGTGTGACGGCTTGTCGTAAGGTCGTTAGATCATTGTGACGGTCTTACCTTGATGCGTCAGATAGTCTGTTGGCCGTAAAACAAAGTAAAGGTTTATGAAAATATAATATGCCTGGAAATCAAAATGCTACAACTATTCCAGACATGATAAACGAAGTATAGGACAACTACATGCATGGGTTTTAGTGGATAGACAAGATAATATCTTTTATTTTCCATTTAGGGCTAAGAGATGCATTAATGTATAGAACTATTAAAACATGAAATCTATGATCTATCATGCATGAAATCAATCAAAACCAGAGGGATTTTATCCCTAACAAGATGTTTTTGCCAATCATGAGATGACCTACCTTTTAATCTGGGCTTTAATCTTCCAATTTGTGCCTACAAGACACACCCTAGTTCTTCCCTTCCTAAGGTGTTTAGCACCTTCACATCACTCTATCTCTCCAATCTCTTGACCTAAGGATGTGAAATTTTGAGGATAAGAAGCTGAAACTAAGGTGATCAAAAAGTTCTAAAGGACTGAACTCTAATTACCTCATTTAGACGTCATAATCTCTTGATATTCATGGGTCTTTTGCTCTGAATTCTGGGCTACTATGACTGAATCAACGAGTTTGGAAGCTTCTATCTCCTTGGTTGGTTGATCTCCTAGCACGAAATTTGGAACACTATTAGTCTAAAGTATACTAAACAAAATCTTCTAAAGAAATTACCCGAAATTATGACTCCTTACCTTGATTCTTCACGAGCTAAAAGTAAGGGTCGCTTAGTTCAGAACTAGATCCTATTTATAGGGTTTTGGCTAGGGTTTGAAGAATAGATCGATTCTAGAGTCCTTAATTTGCCAGAACCTGATCCCTAAGAGTCCTTAGTAATGTTATAAGCTCTCCCAAGTTGATCTTCTGCAGATACGATCCCAAAGTTCTAATCTTTTTACTCGTTCTTCCATTCACGGAACTGACAGGATGTAATGCATCAAGACTGGTGCGTTACATGGCTGTGGCAGTCGCACGATAGACCGCTACATCCAACATGCACAGAGTTTAACATCAATCAAATTCTTTTGTTAATTATCCATAAAAATGGTATTTTATCTTTAAAATACATAAATGGGCTAAATAACCTTCTAGAATATGGGCCAAACTTAATGGGCTTAGTCCTTAAACCTTTTGGATTTTATTTAAATAGGCTAGGTTAATTATTTAACATAATTTGTCCTTATAATGACTTATTAATCCAATAATCCTTTTATTAATCTATTTAGCCCTTTTAAATTCTAGAAAATTCTATAAATAACTCAGAAATTATTACATAAATTCTGGGGCACTACACCCTCCCCCACTTAGAAGAATTTGGTCCCCAAATTCAATACATGGATTATGGAGAGTGTACTTATAGTTGAATAATTCTGGAAATTTTTTCCGCATGGCTGCTTCGGTTTCCCATGTTGCTTCATATGGCCATGTTTTCTTCCATTGTATCTTGACCATAGGAATAAGTTTGTTTCTTAGTTGACGCACTTCCCGTTGCAGAATCTTTATTGGCGTTTGCTCGTACGTCATATCCTTCTGAATCTCTAGATTGTCATAAGTGATAATATGGTCAGGATCATATACGTACTTCTTCAGCATAGAGACGTGAAATAGATCATGAACTCCTACTAATTGTGGAGGTAAAGCTAGTTTGTAGGTCACTTCACCGACCCTTTCAAGAATTTCAAACGGGCCAATGAACCTTGGAGTTAGCTTGCCCTTAATGCCGAATCTTCAAATACCATGACCTGGAGAAACCTTGAGATACACATGGTCTCCTACTTAAAATTCCAAGTCACGTCTTCGATTATCAGCATAAGATTTCTGCCTATCTTGTGCCATCTTTATTCTCTCTTAAATAAGCTTGATCTTCTCTGTAGAATCTCTGATAATATCGGGGCCTAGGAATTGTCTTTCCCCTATTTCATTCTAACATATTGGTGATCGACAACTTTTTCCATATAGAGCTTCAAAAGGTGCCATTTGTATGCTGGCCTGATAACTGTTGTTATATGCAAATTCTACTAGAGGCAAGTGATCATGCCAACTACCTCCAAAATTAATAACACAAGCCTTGAGCATGTCTTCTACCACTTGATTCGTTCTTTCTGTCTGACCATCAGTTTGTGGATGAAAAGTTGTGCTGAAGTTCAATCTAGTCCCTAGTGACTGTTGTAGACCCAGAAAACTTCATACTTCCGATACGGTCGTTGGCCGGCTCCAATTCTTGACGGCTTCTACCTTAGAAGGATCCACATCGATACCTTCTTTTGAAATAATGTGGTCTAGGAATGAAACTTCCTTGAGCCAGAATTCACACTTATTAACTTGGCATAAAGTTTATGTTCTTTAAGTGTTTGTAAAGCTATCCTCAGATGTTCTTCATGTTCTTTCTTGGTCTTGGAATATATCAAGATGTCATTGATGAAGACGATGATGAATTGGTCCAGATATGGCTGGAAAACACTGTTCATAGGTTGCATAAATGCTGTTGGGGCATTAGTTAACCCGAACGGCATGATCACAAATTCATAGTGGCCATAAAGACTTCGAAAAACCGATTTATAAATGTCTTCTTCTTTAATTCTCAACTGATGATAACCTGATCTGAGATCTATCTTAGAAAAATATTCTACTCCTGAAAGCTGATCGAAGAGTTCATCAATACGCGGCAACAGATACTTATTTTTGATTGTAAGTTGATTTAGTCGCCAGTAATCGATGCATAGCCTGAGAGAACCATCCTTCTTCTTGACAAATAGAACCGGCGCACCCCAAGGGGATGTGCTAGGTCTGATAAAGCCCTTATCCAGTAGTTCCCGTAACTGCTTCTTTAGTTCTTTGAGTTCTGTGGGGGACATCCTGTAAGGGGCTATAGAAACAGGTGATGCTCTTGGAATGAGTTCAATAGTGAAGTTTACTTCCCTCTCGGGTGGTAAACTAGGTAATTCGGATGAGAACACATCAGGGAACTCATTTATAATAGGAATGTCTGCTAAGATAATCTCCTTGGATTCGGTAACACTAACAGAAGCAAGAAAAGCTTCACATCCTTGCGAGATAAGTTTGCAAGCATGAAGAGAAGCTATGATCGTAGGATGCTTCTTGTACTTGATGCCAAGAAAAGAGAATCTTGGAAGATCGGGTTTTCGGAAGGATATAATCCTATTTTGGCAATTGATATAAGCATCATGATCTACAAGCCAATCTACCCCAAAAATGGCATCATAACCTTTCATGTCAAGGCATACTAAGTTTGCGGGGAGATTATGACCTTCTACTATCACTTCACTATCAAGATAATAGTCGGTAAGCTTTGTTCCAGAACCTAAGGGTGTGGTAATAGCGAGATCTGAAGGTAAGGGAACTGATGCAATTGATAATATTTTTGAAAAAGTAGTGGAAATAAAAGAATGAGAGGCACCAGTATCGAATAGCACAAATGCAGGATGAGAACAAATTTGAAGAGTACCTTCCATAAGCCCACCATCCTTGGGCGCTTCCTCTTCTTCTAAAACGGCATTGAGGCGAGCCTGCCTCCTATGTCCTCCACCAGACGATTGGCCTTTCATAAGGGGGCAATCAGGCATGTGATGCTCCCTGCTTCTATAATGTAAACAAGCGCCGAGACGCTTCCAGCATTCCTCAGCCGAATGGCCAAATTTTTCACAAAACATGCAAGATGTAGAAACTTGCTCCTTCTCTTCCTTGACTTTCTTTGGCTTATGGGAACTTCCACCATTCCCATTCCTGGATCTTTTCTTACTATCATGACTTTTGTAGGGCTCCGTGATGCTGAACTTTTCTTTCTTATAACGTCGATCTGAGCGTCGGCTGGATTCTTCTCCTTTCCCTTTTAATTTTTTGACCTTCTCTAAGGTCCTTTCACACAAATACGCTCGTTGAACCATTTCCGCATAAGTACGCATGTTTTCGGTCCCGAGCTGCTGAATGAAACCGGGTCGTAACCCGTCCATGAACCGATTTGCCTTCAATAAATCGATGCTGATAAGATGCGGTGCGTAAGGTGCAAGTCTTGAGAATTGTAGTTCATATTCGGCAACCGTCATCATTCCTTGCCGAAGAGCGGCGAACTCCATAGCCTTTCTCTCTTTTACGTGCTCAGAAAAGTACTTGGCACGGAATAGGGTAAGAAAACCATCCCAGGTATGAGGTGCATCGGCCGGAGGTGCCGGAACCGACTTCCACCATGTACGGGTATCTTTGTTGAGTTGAAAGGTTGCGAGACGCACCTTCTCCTGATCGGTGCATTGGATGACGTCAAATATCTGATTCATTTCGTCTATCCAGTTCTCTGTCTCGTCAGGATTAGAAGAACCATAGAAACACGGAGGGTTTAAGCTCTGAAAGTTGCGATGCAAATCACCAGCCCTTGCGCCTGCGCTAGCTTGCGCCATGGTTTGTAATGCCTGAGTGAGGCCAGCAACCGTTTGTTGCATGCCATCCCAATTTACGCGATGAGCCATGGTAATAATAAGGTACCTGAGAGAAAAATAACAACTTGTTATTTCTCGTGAAACTGGAAGGAAAATCAATCTTAAAACTAATTAACTATCTTATCTCAGGTTCTACCCATTTCTCACATGGGTATGGAAATTTCTTCCTTAGTTCATAGGTAGGGGTCCTTAAACCTTGGACTTATCCTATGACATGACTCTTCTCCCTAAGTTCTGAGACTTAGGCTCTGATACCAACTTAACTGTCATGCCCCGAGCCTTTATGACAGTGGAAGACTCACTCGAGAAATGTGAGCAGCCGGCATGGTAAGCCTCTTGCAAGAAAGAATGATCAGAGTGCAAGACAATCACACACATAAATGCAATTGCACAATAATTTAGTCAAACTCCAACTTTATTTCATAAATGATCAAAATATTCTTTTACAATAAACTTTTCATCATTTTCCATTCCACTAGACTCAAGAAATGAGCAATTTCAAAGACTCGATCTAACATTGTAGACTTCCTAAGTCTTCACTCTCCATTTGATATGACTTTCATTGCTCTCGGACCCGCTACTTGTATAACCCGAATCCGAATTCGTATCACTTTCATTTCCTGAAAAGATTAGAAATAGGTAATGAGCACACTTGCCCAGTAGGTATCTTTGCATCAACATGAAGGTATCATTAAAGTAATTAATATTTTAGCTCTAGAGAAATAAGGTAAAATCATGCAAATGCGATCAATCACGCGGTTAAACCAAAGTAACAAGATGATCCTGTAAGGTAGAATGAGAGCAAGAATGAACTAGCAAGAATATAATAAGAACATGTTATTGGCCTTTCATGAACAAGAATGTATCGAGAATGTACTAGCAAGTCACATAATCATCACTCCAGTATCTTTTGCTTATGAGCAAGTACTTCATGAATTTCTATGGAATATCAAGTCATGTACAAGAAAGTCATGTCGTGCCGTATCGTGGATCTTCACTTATTTATAGAGAAAGTACTCCCAGCGTAATACGACGCCACTAGCATCATTACCCATGATTTATAATAGTATGTTTCCGATAATCAGCCGAGGGGACTAGCATAGAGCCCTTGAACACAATCAGTGCTCGATCGCATCTTCAAGTATAAATCAAGCTACTTCCATGCATGTAATAATAAAGTATGGCCAAGAACGTATACTTCAATAAGTTCATGATAACACTATTCAATGAATGAACGCTTCAATTTAATAATGCGAGAGTCAAGAATGACTTAAACAAGGTTATGCTTATGGAAATAAATCGGCAGCATAACGATACATTTCGTTAACTTCCATTCATTATATTAAGTTTCTTGATTAATATGATAAGTCCTAGACCATTATCAAGCCATCTAGGAACTTTAGAATATCAACCCTTGGGTCAAATCTCGGGTTAAGCACTCAAACAATGTGACGGTCAAGTACTGGGCCGTTACACTTATGTGACGCACCAGTAGTGGGCCGTTA